>OY744521.1:154142695-154212695 GCA_963556195.1 Sepiola atlantica | reverse complement strand
ATATATATATATATATATATATATATAAATGCCTAATCATGAAAACAATTTTTTTACAGTTTCTTGCCCTTTTTCCCTAAGATCCCACTTCCCATAATTATTTTAGAATTTAGAGTTGGAGAAAGTTTCGTATATAAATTTAACGTCAAATGATCTTCATTTTATTTACAAATATAATAAGTCTCAGAAAGTGTTCGATCTGCCAAGGGAGAGAACTTTCGAAATATTGCTTGATTAGAAGCTTTTTATATTTCTCTCAAATATATCTAATAGTCTATATAGTCTCTAACTGCATCAGCGTGGATATGGCAATCGCACAGAATGATCACAATCCAACAAAGCCTGGTAGTATCGTGAGATACTGCTGGGGCGTTCTTGGTTGGTGGTAATGATGCTTCAAACCCAGAATCATCATCTGATAAAGACTTTTTTGGAAGCTACAAGTAAGAGTTAATATATATATATACATATATATATATATATATATATATATATATATATATATATAGTTCACCCCAAACAAAGCTAGTTGCAACTGTAGACGTAAAGGGGCTACTGAGAATTAGAGTGAAAGTTTTTTGGGGAGTGGCATTCTAAATTGGAAGCTGTGTAGCGAGATGCCTGTTCACATTAGTTTTTAAATTTCTGCATGTCGGTACAGTCGGAGCAACAGGGAGCAGGCTCACAAGCCCGACAGCACGAGGTAAGAAGCTATTGGAGTAGTGGGCTTTTCGGCATCTGGGTACCTCCACAGTGAATGGGTGGGATTTAACTAATTGTCGGGTTGGTCGAGTATATTTACGTCGAGGGGTCACCAGTTTCTTCACGCTGCTGGTTTTTTGAATTCCCTCACTGCTCCCTGTTTCCCTGATTGTATCAAAATTTAAATGTAATGTGAGCAAACATCTTGCTGCACAACGCTCAACTTTGGATGCCCTTGTAGTTCTTTACCTCACTATGCAGTAGCAATGTGCCTTGTTCAGGTTGAATAAAAGTAATTATATATATATGTGTGTGTGTGTGTGTGTGTGTTATGCATATAATATACGAGCTCGCTCTGCCAGTTCGCTATCGCTTCGCAAATATTGCTTATTGAAATACTTCAAACATTAATTTAAAATAATAAACATTTCATTCATAAGTTTGTTGTAAACACGAAACAAAACATTTCTCGTTTATTCATATAGATAGATAAACATTAACATGTTGGTCATTTTGAGACCAATTTTTTTTATCTTTTAAAAGAATGGAAAAGAAATAAATTTGCCTTTTCACTTGCAATTTAGAAATAGATCGGAACTTGTTGAAAATCAAGTCAGTCCTTCTAAAGAAAGGAACATTTAAACACAAATGCTAAATATTTGTCTATGAAATAAAAGAATATTGCGAAACATAACTATTTGTCATATTAAAATAAAAACAATCATTGATTTAAAATAACAATAACAAATAATAGATAATTAATAAAATGTCCTTTTACAAAAACAATATGCCATTTAGTTAACTTTACGACTGATATTGCATGTACATTAACAATATATATATAAAAAAACGTGTGCGTCTATTGTGCAAAAGTTGAATTAACTTGAAATAGGGTGTTTTGACTTTACAATTAGTGTGAGAATTGGGTCTAACTTTCGCATTTATTTAAATTTCCCGAGATATCAAAATTAATGCAGTGGTTGCAAAGTCTAATTAAAATATACAGGGCGCTTTACAACAGTTTATATTGTTTGAGATATAAATATCACAGAGGAAGCTACACAGTAACGGCAAGCGAAACTAAACAGGCCTAATGTTGAATTTGATTTTCATCGCTAAACGCGCAGATTCAATGGACGCATGTTAAGAATTTACGTGTTTGTGTTTTACTATTTCATCATTCTTGTGCGGATCGATAATTTTCTTTTCTTATTCTTAATTAACTGCGCCCTTTGCTAATTCGTCAAAAGAATGAGATTTTACTTTTCTAGGCGATTACACGTAAATAGCATGAAAGGTGGACGATGAAAATAAATAAAAAATTAAAAAAACAACAATAGAGTTGTGGATCGCCTTTGCATATAAATTTAACGTAAAATGATCACCCACTTCCGAGCCACCAAGCCGGCAATGATCCCCCATTTTCGAACTAGATAGCGTTTTAAGTAAACGTTTAATAGTTCTAGAAAAATAATAAAAGGAAGTCAAATAAAATTTTCAACGCAATTTTTCTGAGAGTTTAGTAATATGAAAGTGATCCCCTACTCTAACGTCTAAAATATTGTTTATTTATTTATTTATTTGCCGCCTACTTTTCATGCTGTTTATATGCAATCACCTAAAAACAGTAGAAGCTCTTTATTAGGGGAATTAGCACGGGGGTCAGGGTTCTAATAATACCGAATTAACTTTATTTTTGTGATTTATCGATCTCCTTTTTATTTTGCAGGTTTCTCGGACAATTGTTGTGCGTCACAAATATGAGTAACGCGACGAAAAGAAAACAGGGCTCGTCCAAGGCGAAGGGGGTCCATTTTTCAAATGGTCGACTCGACTCTACAACCAGCTGCGATGTCTTGGGAAGTTACGAGAAAATCTTACAATTCGTCAATAGGACGCTGTTACCTGTAACACTCATGATGTTCACGCCAAACTTGGTGATGATACTATGGCATACGGCTACGAAATTTGATGGTAGCCTTTCAGCCTGTTTATCTGCTCTTTTTATGAACTCTTCTGTGAATGGATTCCGGGTCATTTGGACTGAGGTAACCATCTGCAGCCCGTTAGCGCTTAGTATTATCTTCGGATACGGTGCATGGGCTATGCTTGCTATGAAGCTATTGCCGGGAAAGAAAGTTGAGGGGCCCGTGACTCCGAAGGGAAACATACCTGTTTATACTGATAACGGATTTACTTATTTCGTGCTCACCATGACTCTTCTGTTCCTCGTCGAGGCATTCCTGCAATCACGAGGATTGTCCGTTTCGATCGTCTACGACAAGTTTGGGGATATCCTAGCTACACTGAATATACTAAGCTTTCTGTTTTGCGGAGTGCTCTATGTCAAAGGGATGACGTCACCGTCGACCACAGACTCTGGTAGTTCGGGAAACATCATATTCGATTATTATTGGGGCATGGAGCTCTATCCACGGATTTTCGGTATCGACATCAAAATGTTTACAAACTGTCGTTTCGGGATGATGAGCTGGGCCCTTCTCTCCACTATATTCTGCATCAAGAACTATCAAATATACGGTTTTGTGGACAGCAACTTCGTCTCGACCACTTTACAACTTGTCTACATAACGAAGTTTTTCTGGTGGGAGTCGGGGTATTTGCGGACAATTGATATCATGCTCGACAGAGCTGGGTTTTATATCTGCTGGGGTTGCCTCGTTTTCGTACCAGGGTTCTATACCGTAGTCAGTATGTACATGGTAAATCACCGAGTGCAATTAGGTACAATAAAGGCCGCCTGTATTCTTCTAACTGGCCTCGTAAGCATCGCAATCAATTATTTAGCGGATATGCAGAAACAGGAAGTTCGCGGCACCAATGGAAAATGTTTGGTTTGGGGCAAAAAGCCTGAGCTAATCCGGGCGACATACACCTTGGAGACTGGCGAAAAAAAGCAAAGCCTTTTATTAGTATCTGGTTGGTGGGGCCTTTCGCGCCATTTTCATTATATTCCTGAGATCCTGCTCGCCGCCTGCTGGTCAGTACCGGCGCTCTTTCACAACTTCATGCCTTATGCATACGTCACACATCTCTTCATCCTTCTCACACACAGAAGCTACCGCGATGATGACAAATGTGGTAAAAAATACGGTCCTTTCTGGGACAAGTACCGTCGAAAAGTACCAAATCGTATTATTCCATATATTTTCTAAAGCATTTTTAAAACAATTATTTTAATAAAATATATATTTATGATCAATGTTTGTTGTTATTATCTTTCGGAATTTTTTAGACGAGGATTGATAATTTGGATAATTTGGATTATTCTGACTACTGTTCTCATCCTGGATGTTATTTTCATAACGTTTCGACCGATGTAACCTCCGATCTTCTTCAGATGCATCTTATCGAACTCGGTAATATTCATATTGAACTCAGGAATTTGTACGGAATTTCGAACGGAACCATTTATTTAATCAACGGGGATATGTTGCTCTCGTTTCATTAGCAATGGCCGATTAAAAGTTTTAAGTAATTCGTAATTATATTCTTAGTATCACCCGTATTGAAGATCGAAGCTTCAATCTTCAGAAGGCTGTCGCTTAGAACTGTATATTACTTAGCATTTTTGTCCCTTGCTAACTCTATGGATTGAACAAAGGGTTCTGTACAAAATTCCATACAGATTCCCGAGTTCGACAAGACGCATCTGAATAAGTTCGGAGGTTGCACCAGCCGAAACGTTGTGAGAATAATAAAACCCAAGACGACAACAGTAGTCTGAATAATCCAAATAATACAATGTTTTTTTTGTATTTTTATATTGCGTTGTTTATTTTGACATCATTTTACATCATTACTATTCTTGTACTGTTCAATGTTTTCCAATTGTTTTTTTAGGGAGGGGGGAACTATGGTATGGCGTACGATCCTGGGTCAGTTGCCACATAAATAACATGTAAAAGTGAAAAAAATAAAAAAAGATAACACACCTTTATTCTTTACAGTGTCCCATAAAATAGAAATGCTTATATAATTAATCCACTTCAAAGGGTTTTATTTTATACTAATGGGCTACCCGTCGTCGCCTGGGGTCCTAATTTCGGTAAATTACGTAGCTGTCCCGATCCGGCGTTGCCCGGTGAAAATTGAGTAACCAAAGATTATTATTAATTTTCCATATTTCGAACGTCTTACGAAATTGTGAAACTTTAATCGCATAATTACCTTCGAAATTGTCCTTTTTAACGCTTAACTTAGTGGGACCTGTACATTGGCGTTACCCACGAAAATTGAAAAAGACAAGAAACGCATACTACCACATATGAACCCCATATAAGTATTGTTACTATCTATAGGTATTCATTGTAGTGTTCTGTAAGTATTAAATTTATAGATAATAATAGACATTTAAATGTTGGTATTATTTCATAACTACGGAAAATCATCTGCGCAGCAACGTACTTACGTAGAGCGGGGGATTTTTAAAGGGGAATTTTCATAATAGTGTATCTACACAAACACTGGAACGAACATGCTATTTGTAAATTAATAATGATAAGCTTAAACGAATATTTTGTGCAAAAACCGGTTCTTCGTGTAAATAATTAGTGAAATCAAAAACAAATGTATATTAAAGTGGAGAATAAATAGAAATTAAATGTATAAAAGTTAATAAACACCGGAAGGAAGTGACTATGTTTTTATTAGATGTATTTTTTTTTTAATAAAGAAATTTGTATAAGCAGTATTCATACGAAAAGGGCGTTCAAGCCTAAGACAGGGGGATCCGTGTTTTTGTAGTAACTGGCCTGCTTTCTTGCTCGACGGCATGCTGACCGTGGATAACCGTTCTTTTTTTTTGCTAGCGCGAAGAGACGTGTGAGAAACGTTTGAGAGTGAATCAAATAACTGATACTACGATGAATATGTACATTTTCTCTTTCGTAAAGTAAACAAAAAACACAACCACGCATGCATCACAAACGATATTAAAAGATAGTGCTTATTTTAATATTTAGTGTGAGTCTAAAACGAAGAAGTGTAAGGGACGTTTTGTAATGTATATTCTAAGAATGTAATGGAAAAGTAGATTATGGCTATTTATTATGTGTAATCTGGGAAGAGAAAAGTCTTTTATATCAGCCACGTAATTGCTGATAGATGTAGTGATTAATACGAACTTAGCTCACAGACGGTGTAATGCGAAAAAGTGACCGTAATTAGATTTCTACCGTATGTATTTTAAGGCGTGCTGAATCGAATAATAGAGACAATTACTGAGTGGGGGTAAGGGAGTCAATTATATTTTCATGCTTAAATTACTAAGTAGATAAAATGTCAAAATCGGTGAATTCGAACGAAACTAATTTTTTATGGAAGCAGGTATCAATAAGTGACTAAAACGCACACGAAACAGAGTTCTATATGCAGTATTTTTTTACGGAGCTATAATGGTCACATAAATAGGGAAAATTCTGACTTTACTTTATGTATAAGATATAAATAAAGTTAAATTTTCGATAGTCAAAAATAGTGTGTAATTGTGTCTCAAGTTTGAGTCTATAGCAAAGTAGTGTAGGGAACATTTTGTTATGTATATTCGAAGAATGTCACGAAAAGAAGATTGTGGAGTTTTGTGTATTCTTTGAAAACTGAAGTTTGAAAAGTCTTTTGTAATAGCCGTGTAATTGCTGATGTGAATAATATGGAGTCAGCGGACGAAATAGTGGCACGTATTAGAGTTCTACCGTATTTCTCTCACGGTGTTTTGAGTCGATAGATGAAGATTTTATTACTGTCCGGGGGTAGTCACTCCTACTCGTGCTCTGAAATTACTAAACAAAGGAAAAAACTGTTATGGGGATAAAATATAAAGATCAGCGAATTCAGAAGGTGCTGAAATAATAACGTTATTATTTAGAAAGCAATTCTTAACATGGGAGGAGGCTTTATAACTATTCTGTACTTTCACCTAATGGTTTAATAAATAAATTAATAAATTTGGGAAACTGAACCCATCACCGGAAGTTATATTATGGATGACGTTTAATATCAGGAACTAAATCTGACCGAACACCGTTTGCTGCTGACTTTTAGTCGGGTATTCTCCTGATTTGCCGAAAAATACTAGCTTGGTACGCCGTATTGGATGCTTTCCCGTGTTAATTTTATATATATATATATATATATATCATGGACGGTGGCACCGGGGGGGGCAGGGGGCTCAAGCCCCCCCCCACACACACACACTTTTTGACTTGACCCCCACTTTACGGTCATCAATAATGAAGTTATATATGCATGTGTTTAACCGGGCCCCCCCCCCCCCACATTTTAGGAGAGCCCCCCTTTTATAACTGTCCCGCCGGTCCTGTAATATATATATATATATATATATATATATATATATATATAATATTTGTTATTGTTTATTATCTATGTACGTATACGTTTCGTCCTTTTTAATAATCGGGACTCATCAGCATAGAGATATGACTTTTAACTACCGATCATGCGATTCGAAACCCCGGATTACAAGTATTTTTCAACTCAAATCCGACGCCTTAACCACACGGCCAATTTTAAATAGTTAATAAACGGTGATAATGTTAACACTTTATCGGCGGCTTAACGTCTAGAGCGTTCTACTTCTTTAATGGAAGGAACGATGCATTTAAAGCTAATGACGTCATGCTGTGTTAATACTACACTTACAATGCTCTACTTTTTCGAGGAGCGACAAATAATAAATATATATATATATATATATATATATATATATATATATAATTAAAATCTATTTCAACGGTTATCTATCTTATTTTCTTTAATTTTCTCACTACAATTTTGATTACCAAACAAAGAATAAGTCATAATGGGCGGACCAGTGGCGTAGCTAGACCTTTTGCCGCCCGGGGCGGTAGTAAAATTTGCCGCCCCCCCCCCCCCCCGGCATTTGGGTGCCCGGAAAATTCGTCCATGGATAATTCGCCCATGGATAATTCGTCCATGGAAAATTTTTTGCTAGGTAGGAAAACTGGTCCATTATTATTAAGTTAACATTATTCTTAATTTTCATACCTTGCGAAAATTAGTTCTACGGTATCTAATTTTCCTAAATTCAATTAAATTAAAATTAAAATATGAAAACTGATTTTTAATATTTTTTATTCATTTGAGATTTTATCTGTTTTCCTTTTGTTTTAAGTAGATGGTGGGGGTTGCCCGGGGTGATTTTGTCCGATCCCCCAGCTAGCAATTGTAAAGTTTACAAGGAGTTATAAAAAGTATGCTACAAAAACAAACGTTTGGACAGTAATAAAATTAATGAATTCAAACTTTCGCATCTAATGTTATTTCCTCTTTGATGTCGGTGTATATACACCCAAATATCCAACTTTCTTTTCGCACCTATTCGATAAAAATTTATATGAAAGTTCCCCTTTAAGTATGAAAAGAAGGAGAAAATGCAACCACAAGATCAGATGCATCTTTAATTCTCAACTCGGTACTATCGTTTCCGTTTCTTTTATTTCTGAACCTTTGGAAAACTATTCTCCCAGAAATCAATGATGCCCAGAAATATCTTCAAAAAAAAGGGCTGGATCTGCAACAAAGTTCTGTCAGGCTGACGGCGTTGAAAGATTTCCTTCTTCAGAATAGAGAAAAGATAGTGGACACTGCAATAGACGAGTCAAAAACACTCTGCTCTGAAATGGGGATAAGCATGGAGCGTCGTATTCGCAAAAAGAAACGAATGGATGGTGAAGGATTGACTGATGCAGCGCTGAGTTTTGATACTGAGTTGAGACGGGAAATGCTGTCTGTCATAGACAGATTGACTGAAGAAATATCTTGCAGATTTCAACAAGTTCACAATCTTGCAAATAAATACGCTTTTCTTATACCGTCAAATCTGCTTGATGATAATTATGATTGTCAGCTTGGTGGATTTGACGAAGATATAGAAAAAGAGAAATTCTTTGCTGAAAAGAAGAGGTTACAGTATGTTGTAAAAGCTTCAGAAAAAGACAAAATCGATGGACCTCTTGAACTTTTGAACTTTATACAAAGATACCAACTTGGGGATTCCGTCCCTAATATTGTGATCTTGCTGAGAATTTTCCTCACCAGAGCTATTAGCGTTGCTAGCTGTGAGCGCTCTTTCTCAAAACTGAAGCTCATAAAAAACTACCTTAGATCAGCAATGAGCCAGACAAGACTTACAGACTTGGCAATCCTCTCAATAGAGAGGGAACTTGTCGAGGAAGTGAATTTTGATAGAGTCATTGATAACTTTGCCGAAAAAAAGGCGCGAAAAATCTGTTTGTAAATTTTCAACCGACTTGATGCCTTGCGACAGTTCTCTCACAAAAAATAAATTTATAGCCTTATTTGCCATTCATAAATACATTTGTTTAAAATATATTAAAACTATTTTTAAAAGAGTTGAAACGTTATTAACAACAACAAATTTCTGAAAACCGAGCGATTACACACACGGATTTAAAAAAGCACCGATACAAGACGTTTTTTCTCTTCGGAGGGCTCGCCCTCTTAATAATAACATTATGAAGACAAAGAAAAGAAAACTACATCGGACTATTCTCTCCTTGATACATCCATGTTATTTGCCGATAATTCGGACTTTAACAACAACGACAAAAAAGTAAATAAAAATGATTTTATCATTTCATAACATTTTCAGGTTTTCAAATGTTCTCATTTAAATTTATTATTATATAAAATTATAGTATAAAATTTCATATTTTTTGTTAACTTTTGTTTTTTTAAATTTTTTTCTCTACTTTCTATTTTTACCCTCTCAAAATGCCGCCCCCTCAGGTGTGCCGCCCGGGGCGGCCCGCCCCCCTCGCCCCCCCCCCCTAGCTACGCCAGTGGGGCGGACTATAACGTGTTGAAAGACTGCGTTGAACCGACAACTTCTAACTCGGAAAAACTATTTAAACGAGGGAGACTTACGTTCGCTTATTATTTTATTACTCGTAGTAACAAATTCGTAAAGAACCAAAATAAATAACTGCTTTGCTCTCGTAAGTAGCAAATTGTCAGAAATGTTTGAAATGATTAGCGATATTAACTATGGTTATTCTGTAATGAAGCCATCGAAGTCGCTTACCTGAAACCCACTAACATAACATATGATAGACACAAGTCGTTACTTTGAAACAGCGACCAGCCCAAACAATATACGCATTCCTCTACTAGCTAGAAATGTAAGCCACTTCCAAGCCGTAACTGCCGAAAAAATAAACAAAAGAATATATACGACACGCATTCATTAACGGCACAATTTCTACATCTATTTGGCGATGCCTACTTGAAAACACCTTCCTGACACTGCAAACGACGTATGAAATAAGCGTTGGAATAAGCGGGGAAAAAATCTGCGTAATATGAACAAGGTAATATAATTACTAACCCCATAATTATTTTTGGGTGGTGGAGGTATAGAAATTAGACAAAGTCCATTACTAATATTTATAACAACTTTATTGGTCGTCTTCATTAACATGTATAAAAGGATAAATGAAAGAGAAGGGGGTTAGTGAATGAACGCGTCCATGAATATAGACGAAGAGGAAAGTCCACATGGTGTTAAATAAGTGTCTCGTTAGTATGGAAGAGAAAAGAGTTCATATATAAGGAATGTCCTGTTTGTAATAAAAGAGAAAGAGTACATATATGAATAATGTTTGTACAGTACACAGGTATGGAAATCAAACAATGTCCATGTATGTATGTGTGCGTGTTGCATTAAGTAGTCTACGTGTGTTGGCAGGAGTAACCATGTTGAAATCTTGGGTCTTCTCGTTGAAGTCGACCCTAAGGCCAAAGGCCAGGGAAGATGTCTGTTGCGTCCCAATAGAGGAGTTGGGGTAGGTAGGAGCGCTGTGGAATGAGTCAGCTCGCTGTAAGGTCTCCTGACCCTGCACATCAACTAGTACAACTTCCACACCCCATGACATATTATTATAATATAGCTGGAAATCCACTTCCAGGTCCTCAATTCCATCTTGGGCAAAAACTGAAACTGTATAGATTAAGCAACACACCAAATCAAGTAAGCATAACGCTCCTGTAACGCCTGCTACACTTTTAGATATTTATCCTCACTGTGCCCCTTCTCATGTATGTCTACCCTCGGGAGTCGAAACAGATCAATGTAAGATATATAGCCTTCAAATAATATACTTGTACCAACTCTACGAACCCCGAATCACCTACATATCATCATGAAAATCCTATGAGTGAAAACAAGAGGGCCCTGAACCAACCAAAGGAAACTAACAAACCAGGTGGGGTTGTGTTAGTACAACCTAACAAAACAAAATCGAGTTATTTCCCTTGAATTAAAAAGTAAGAGTTATCGCCCCTGAGATTAAAGAAGTCGTCTGCCCAACAGTGAAAAGTAAACAGAACGGTCTCACAATCAAACAAGCATCTCGCGTGCAGCGGTTTTTCTACATTCTAATTTATCCAGTGTGTTTGTTAAATAAATATGTTAAAGGTTCTACTTCGTACTTCCTTCATTTTTCTGAGTTGTAATTGAACCGAAACGTATAAACATCAAGACGTAACAATTTAGCGACGAGGATGAGATTTTTTTTAATGACCATGGTAACGCAAATTTACCCTTTCAAAGATGGATTGCACCATACAACAATTAATGCAACAACAATTACGTTTGATGGAATTATGTTCAGAGAGATTATCAACACCTGCACCATCGCTTTCGGAAACAAAGCTTACGACATCGGCAGAATCGGTCGCAACTACAATTACGGAATTCCATTACGACCCAATAGCTAGATCGACGTTCTGTACGTGGTTTTCACGCTTTGATGACCTTTTTCGTGTGGAATTCAAGGAAGAAACTGACGACTGGAAAATCAGACTTTTGCTACGGAAGCTTAGGACATCGGAACATGATCCGTATGCAAACTACATACTACCTAAACACCCACGTGACTACAACTTCGACGACACGGTGGAGACTCTGAGGCAGATTTTCGGTGAGCAGATTTTGTTATTTAATATGCGTTTCAATTGTCTCCGCATAACGAAGTCTGATTCGACGGATTTCTCCACTTATGCAGGCATTATGAACAGAGAATGTGAACGTTTAAAAATCACAGACGCTCAATTCAAATGTTTAATTTTTGTGTGTGGTTTAAGATCGGCGGGGGAGGCAGACATTCGCACACGGTGTACAGCACCGATTGTGGTAGTAAAGAATGCCGATGGTTCAATTCGGTTGTGTGGTGATTTTTCAACTGACCTCAATGCAACACTAAAGGATCACCCATTGCCAATCCCAGATTATCTCTTCACCATACTTAATGGTGGCATCTGCTTTGCCAAATTGGACCTCACAGAGGCTTATCTGCAAGTCGAAGTGGCAGAAACCTCCAGGTAGCTGCTTACTATTAACACACACCATGGATTATTCCAATTCACTCGTTTACCTTTTGTAGTAAAAACAATCCCTGAAATATTTCAGCAGATTATGGGCACAATGCTCACTGACGTGAAAGGTGCAGCTGGATTCTTGGATGACATCATTGTTGTTGGGCAATCCAACCAGCAGTTGACAAAACGGATCAGCAAGGTCCTAACCCGCATCCAAGACTTTGGTTTCCAGCTCCGGCCTGAAAAGTGCCATTTTATTTACCCTCCATAAAATACTTGGGATTTATTTTTGATCGTCAAGGTCGTCGTCCAGATCCTGCTAATGTGACAGCCATTCAACACATGCCACCCCAATCGGGCATCAGCAGTCTACGCACATTTCTGGGAATGGTGAGTTACTACGGTAGTTTCTTGCCTTCACTCCATCAAATGCTAATCAGCTCCTATATATACCCATTCCAAAACTTCCCCAAACATCACGCGTCTTTCAAATCTATTAATAATGGAGATTATATATATGTCTATCTGTCTGTCTGTATGTCTGTCTGAAATCGAAACTATATTATTAGTTTTGATCGCTCTCTTTTTATATCTACTTATCAGCTCCTATATATACCCATTCCAAAACTTCCCCAAACACCATGCGTCTTTTAAATTTAAATAATTAATTTGTTTTAAAGCTTCTAATAAATTAATATTCGCAAATATACACACATGATTGTTTGGGGGGGGGGGGGGTTCAGATTTCCAGATGTATTTAAAATATTTTCCTCGATAATAGTAATCTTAATAAAAATTATAAATAGAATGAATTAAAGACATTGTTCTTTTTAATCTATATAGTTGAGTTACGTAATTAAATTAGAGTGGAATGGAATATGATGGAATAGCCAGCGTCCACTCCAACATTTGGTTACCCGCTCTCTGATCATTAAGTATAACGTTCTATTTTGAACGCACAGAAAGTTCTATTTCAAGAAAGAGAGAGAAAGAGAGAGAGCGAGAGAAAAAAAGAGAAAAAGGGAGGGAGAGATGGACACAAAACACGGGCGCGTTATTTGATTAATAACATTTAAACAACACATTCTTTGAGATTTATCGTACGAGTTGCTCAACAATGATATATTAACTTTGATTTTTTTTATTAAAACGTTTTCGGTTAGGTTTATTTTTAATCTTATTAGAAATTATGTTTTAAAGCACAAATTTATTGAATGAAATTGTTTAATTTAAAAAATAATTGATTTAAAAATGGCTATTTTATTTTGTAAAAAACAAACAAACACATTTTACTGAGCAATTAAATAACTGAATTTAGAATCGTGTAAAAACTTCAAATATTATTATCTGTTTACGACCATAAGTGAGTTTATGATTTTTTGTTTTACATTTTACGCCGTAAAGCGTAAATTTTGTTAAAAACTATGTTTTTATTATTCCGTGTTTTATTTATTAAAATAAAGGATGGGGTGATTTTCTATTTCATTTTGTAAAAAAAAAAACATTTTACTGAGCAATTAAATAACTGAATTTAGAATCGTGCTCACTGTATTTTATTTTTTAATTTTTGATTTTATTTTAGGTACACCTTTTTTTTTCGTTTTGAAAAACTTAAAATATTATTATATTTTTACGACCTTAAATGAGTTCAGGATTACCATATTATTATCACTCGAGACTTATTTTGGTAGACGTATACGACATGTTGCCAAAGGGGGATCAATTTACGTTAGAGTTGCATAGCGAACTGAACCCCCTCTAAAATCTAAACGGGTAAGTTTAAACAAATTTTTCTTTTGATAATCTGAATTTTTGTTGCTTAATCGATAGTAATCCGAAAAAGAATTGTAAAAAATTGTATAAAGATTTTAGACTGGAGGGTGGGTCACCTATAGGTCCGCCAAATATAAATTTCATTACGTCGTCTTCTGAAACAATAAAATAACTTCCAGTTAACAACTTTCTTCTATTTATCGAAGACATTTTAAAGATTTTGTTTTTACTAAACACTTTCCCTGCGGTTACCTTTTACTTAGTTTAAAACGTAATGTATGTAATATGTAAGTTAAAACAACTAACAAAAATATGCTGCGACCGGAGGGAGCATATATTTGCTAGTATATTTAATTATAGTAATTAATTGTAAAATATAATCGTCATTCATCTTTATTTTATTTATTCTTTATGTTCACTAATAAACGTTAATTTTGGTTGTTTTAATTGAAAATCTACTACCATTGGTCGGTAAACATTTAGTTATTTCAACAAATATTTTATTTTGCAAATACTAGCTATGAGTTTATGATTATTTTTTGATTATTTTTTTTAACTTAGTTCACCCCAAAAAAGGCAAGTTGCAACTGGATACGTAAGAGGCTACTGGGAATTAGGGTGAAAGTTTAGTGGGTCATCCTAAATTGGGAGCTGTGCAGCGAGGTGCTTGTTCACATTAGTTTTAAATTTCTGCATGTCAGTACAATCAGGGAAATAGGGAGCAGGGAGGGAGTTCCAAAGGCCAGCAGCACAAGGAAATAAGCTTTGGAGTAGAAGGCTCTCCGGCATCTGGGAACCTCCACAGTGAATGGATGGGTTAGTCGAGTATATTTACATTGAGAGGGCACCAGAGCAGCAAGTTCATTGGAGCACATTCCATTGAAGTACTTGCAAAACAAGCACAAGGATGCAACATTGCAGCGATGGGACAGGAACTGAAGCTTGGTGGATAGTGAGGGACCTATCAGATTAGAGACTCGTTTTTAGACCTTGTCTAAGAGGGAGAGACTAGTGGATGGTGTACCAGATCCAGATGTGACAACAACACTCCATGTATGGGTGGATGGTGGCTTTATAGAGATATAGTGTACTGTCAGATGCGAGAAGTTTTCTAGCATGGTAATGGGAGCCCACTTTCTTTGCAGCAGCCTTGGCAATGTCTACTACAGACTGGAGGTTACTCTCTAAGGATTCAGCCATTGCCTCTGATATGTGCGCATCATTTTACCCACATGATGAGAGTAGAGCACAGTGTCGTCAGCAAATATACCCATCTCAGACACAATGTCATCAGAGAGGTCGTTTATGAAAATCAGGAACAATAAAGGTTTAAGGATCGATCCTTGGGGTACACCTGCATTTATTTCATCTTGTTTGGATATACGGCCATCGAGGACAATCTGGATCTTTCTGTTCGATAGAAAGGATCTAATTATGTTGAATATTCGTCCAGTAATACCATATGAATTAATTTTTATGAGAAGACCTTTGTGCCAGACCTTGTCAAAGGCGCTACTGCCCTAACTTCACCTGCCTTGTCCAGTGTATGGTATATGCGTTCAAAGATGATCGTTAGGATATCCG
Source organism: Sepiola atlantica (assembly GCA_963556195.1). Classification (NCBI taxonomy): domain Eukaryota; kingdom Metazoa; phylum Mollusca; class Cephalopoda; order Sepiida; family Sepiolidae; genus Sepiola; species Sepiola atlantica. Next base: position 154,197,236 of record OY744521.1, on the reverse strand, counting down.
CAGTAGATAGTACTTGCCTAAATCCATACTGATGGTCAGAAAGAAGTTTAGAATTAACGAGGTGATGGACTATAGCCAGATTGATTAAGGATTCAAATATTTTAATGAAGAGCGGAGGTAGACGGATGGGTCGATAATTCTGAGAGTCAGTTCTATCTTCGAATTCTTGCACACTGTTACCAGAGATGCAATTTTCCAGCTATCAGGCAAGCAACATTCGGCAAGGCATTTGTTGTAAAATTTGGAGAGGATAGGGGGCAGTTCAACAAAGCATTTCTTTATTACTATTACTGGTATAAGATCAGGCCCACATGTTTTGGAGGTGTCAATGGTTTTTATGATGTTCCGGACATGAGATAGAGTGATGGTCAGGTCATCAAGTGTGGCATCAGTCCACAATGGGAAATTTAGGAGAGAGTCGTTTGTGGAGTGGTCCAAAGTGGAGTTTGAGGCAAAACACTAGACAAGTAGTTCAACCATGTCAGTTACCATGCAAACGACATCATTGTGGTTTTTAGCAACATTTTTATAATAGAGTGCTAGGTTACCTTTGGAAATTAAGTCATGGAAAATTGAGAAATTCGTCTTTTTTTAGAAAGCTATTATCGCTGGTCGCAGTGTAGTGTTATCCACCAATATCCTACTCAAAAACGAAGATAATTCATTATTTCTGGCATGTCAGGAGCCAGATACATTTAAGCACACATTAATACACTATGGCGATTTTCAACAGATGCTACAACACAACAGAATTCTTTGAAAGTACTAAAGTACACACTATAATATCTTCCTAAATGTTGGAAGATACGAACATAAATTATTTCCAATTTACTAATATTAAAAATGCATGAAATCGACGATGCACAAAATCACCACAAAAGCCATTCTTGACCATTTGGCTAGGAGCAAAGTTTAGTATCTGTTCTGATACTACACTTCATCTTTACTGGCCTCAGTCAGTGAAATAGAAATCTTTCAAGACTGATGCCATTTTTATTTTTGTCTCAATCCAGAGTGACCCTTTTTAGAGAGCTAGATTTTCTTCACATTACATACCGACCGTGTGTCTAACTCTGCCTCCGTGTGGAGGCAAGTAAATATATACCATACACATATTTACTCTTCATTCTTGAACAATAAAGTTTTCCAGTATAATCGCCTAATATGTTAACATAAACAGATATTAAGATGCGACAGACCAACGAAAATTCTATTTCAAAATTAAGCGTGAAAGACTGACCGACCAATCGGACTTTTCCAGAAATGTGTAAGGCGTATCTAAAAAGGTCTACTATTAAATGTTGGTGTAAGTAGTATCATTAAATAAAGGAATAATTTAGTCCACAGAACTGGGAATAAACAAAGAAAACTATAAAGTGAAAGTCTCATTTTTTATTTTGTTGTTACCCAGCTCCGTGGACTATCTTAATCGATTATTTATTAATATGACATCAGCAGCAACTAAAAAAGCAGCATAATACATAATATTCTTGAAAATAAATTCCAATATATATTAAATGTACTAGCAAAAAATATGCAATAAGAGATCGCATATTTTTTCTCGTATATTACCACTTTCCTACCCCCTCCTACACACACACCAAAAATAAGAAAGTAGTTTCTGGAAGGATGTTATGTCCACAGAACAATACCCGGAGCTCTGGTAGCAGAATGGTACCAAATTGAAAGCTGAATTTGGGACGTTAAAACCTACACAATCTTAAAATGGTCTAAAATCTACCATCTGCCTTTTATTTCTTCCTGTACATTAATTATTAGTTATAATTCATTTTTAAGAAGACAATTTTTCTTTTTAATTTTCATTTATTCAAAATCAACGAGAGTGGAAAAAATGTTTTTAGTTATTGTTTAACTCCTTAACATTAGACTTAAGTAAAAATTACTTATATTATTAAAATGAAAGAAAAGGTTGACTGTGGTTTTGAGACAATTAAATTAATTAAAATGACATTAAAATTCGACTAGATTAATCTTATCTTTCTTTTTTTTTAAGATATGTGCATTGTAGTAATTAATAGCATTTCATTTGCCAAAAAAACTGCCTAAAATATAATTGATGATTTATTTTTTTTATTAACACCAGTTTATAAATTCCGATTTCAGATACTTCGGCCATGATGAAGTGGATTTTTTCTATTGCACTGTATTAAGAACTTGAAATCATAAAAACTATTGACTAAAATTACTGAATTTGGCACTAAAATAACCCAAAAAGGGTTGATATGCCGTAAAATAAAACGATAAATCAAGGTGATCTTCTGATACCAAATGTTATCAACATTATCGTAACTGCACTCGACTCGGTTGAACGTAGATAAGATATCGCTTTCATTCGTGTTCAGAATAAAATCAGATCAAAGATATCATGTCAATCTTTACATTTTATCAAAGCCATTCACTCAAATGAACAAAGTCTAAGGGAGATAACTAGGTAGGCATAAGATAATCTCTGCCCTAAAACAATATGATTATTCAAGGAGAAACCATCGTCGACTGCTGCTACAGAGTTTAATCTTCACTGGGGGATACAATAATTATATCTCGTACCAGAATAAGCTGATCTTTGCAAAAATCGGTACTTATATCGATCTTGACCCAGTTTTCGCGAGTTTCTGGTCGGAAGCGTTCGGCTATCCTACGCAAACGCCCGAGAGATGACGAGCCGATTTGTACCAGACGTCCATTCCCCATTTTTATTTTGACCTTGACCACTAGAAATTGTATTTATCTTGGAATGGCACCATCCACTCCCAAACTCCACCTCTATTTCATTTGCCCCCCCCCCACCACCACTTAAATCCCACTTCCACTTAGAGATTGAGCTATATGATTTCGGTTCTAAACACATCGGAAAACAGTCGGCGGTCTACTCCTAGAAAGGGTTGGGAGGATCTAACTAAGATGTTTACACTTACTTGCCAATGAAAAGTAGAATTTCAATTTTTTATTGAACTAGCATAGGGTGTACTGATACAATAATACCAAATAAAATATACTAAAAGTTGATAAAAAATATATTTTGAATCTCTAAATAAGAAAATTAAATGTGTGATATTTTTCATTCTTGCAGACAGCGTCACTAATATATAACTTATTTTTAAAAAAGCTGCAGAGCAAGGTGATACTTTATATTGTTTTTCTAATTTTTTTTAATAACTGAGTCATAAAATGATAAAAATATATATTATAATGGGATCATCTATTATTTCATTTATTTATCTAAAAGAAATATAGGCAAATCTCGAATTCTAAAAACCATAGTCAATTTTAGATATAAAAAGATTAAATCCTATGAAAAAACGAGTTTATTATTAATTGTTTAATAAGAATTGTTTTAAAAACTAATTCATAGACTTTTACGTCAGTAATTAAAATGAAACAAATAACTTATTTTCGGTAAAGTTTAAAAATAAAGACATTTTGTCACTCAACACTAACGGTCATTTTAACACTTTAGTAAAATCAAGACCAAAATACAAACCGTTGAAAGTGAACATTGTTCCTTCCTACAATCCAACCTTTTAGACTTTAATAAAATTCCGTTTTTACAGCACTATGCAACTGGCATATCTAAATAAAATGCAGTAAACTCATCACAGAGACATGGAACATGGAATAGAAGCAGCCCATACCAGTGGAACAAATGATAAGTTCAGTTCTTAATTTCAGGAAGGTTAGAACAGAAATCACCTGGAAAAGGCCGAAGAGTAGACCAACCAAAATATTATTAACCTAGTAACAACCAAAATATTACGAACCTAGTAACAACAAAATATTACGAACCTAGTCACAACCAAAATATTACGAACCTAGTAACAACCAAAATATTACGAACCTAGTCACAACCAAAGTATTTTGAACCTAGTAACAACCAAAATATTATGAACCTAGTAACAACAAAATATTTTGAACCTAGTAACAACCAAAATATTATTAACCTAGTAACAACCAAAATATTATGAACCTAGTAAAAACCAAAATATTATTAACCTAGTAGCAACCAAAATATTTTGAACCTAGTAACAACCAAAATATTTTGAACCTAGTAACAACCAAAATATTTTGAACCTAGTAACAACCAAAATATTTTGAACCTAGTCACAATCAAAATATTATTAACCTAGTAACAACCAAAATATTATAAACCTAGTAACAACCAAAATATTATTAACCTAGTAGCAACCAAAATATTTTGAACCTAGTAACAACCAAAATATTTTGAACCTAGTAACAACCAAAATATTTTGAACCTAGTAACAACCAAAATATTTTGAACCTAGTCACAATCAAAATATTATTAACCTAGTAGCAACCAAAATATTTTGAACCTAGTAACAACAAAATATTTTGAACCTAGTAACAACCAAAATATTTTGAACCTAGTCACAATCAAAATATTTTGAACCTAGTCACAATCAAAATATTTTGAACCTAGTAACAACAAAATATTATGAACCTAGTAACAACAAAATATTATGAACCTAGTAACAACCAAAATATTATGAACCTAGTAACAACCAAAATATTATGAACCTAGTAACAACCAAAATATTATGAACCTAGTAACAACCAAAATATTTTGAACCTAGTAACAACCAAAATATTTTGAACCTAGTAACAACCAAAATATTATTAACCTAGTAGCAACCAAAATATTTTGAACCTAGTAACAACCAAAATATTATGAACCTAGTAACAACCAAAATATTATGAACCTAGTAACAACCAAAATATTTTGAACCTAGTAACAACCAAAATATTATTAACCTAGTAGCAACCAAAATATTTTGAACCTAGTAACAACCAAAATATTTTGAACCTAGTAACAACCAAAATATTTTGAACCTAGTAAAAACCAAAATATTATGAACCTAGTAACAACCCAAATCATTGAACCTAGTAACAACCAAAATATTATGAACCTAGTTACAACCAAAATATTTTGAACCTAGTAACAACCAAAATATTTTGAACCTAGTAACAACCAAAATATTACGAACCTAGTCACAACCAAAATATTTTGAACCTAGTAACAACCAAAATATTATGAACCTAGTAACAACCAAAATATTACGAACCTAGTAACAACCAAAATATTACGAACCTAGTAACAACCAAAATATTATGAACCTAGTAACAACCAAAATATTATGAACCTAGTAACAACCAAAATATTATGAACCTAGTAACAACCAAAATATAACGAACCTAGTAACAACCAAAATATTTGAACCTAGTCACAATCAAAATATTTTGAACCTAGTAACAACCAAAATGAAACAAGTCTGAAACATCGATATAGTGCAAAATATGCATGTGTTTTTGTCTGCAAGCTGCGGCTAAGATCAAACAAAATCCAATCAGTTAACGTTCTATATCAACTTTTTTATCGATCGCTTACAATACTTCCAGAATTGGTACTGGTACAGCTGCAGCACCAAAGTTTACACATTGGTGCCGAAAATGAAAGTGCTTAAACTCGTTTCTGCTTTGCGCATAAATCCGTCAGAATTAATAATAACAAATAATAACATTTTGAACCAATCAGAGAATTTTTCTGAGTTTATAGAAATTATTCTTTGGTAGCCACCTCGACCACATATAAACCCAGATTTTTCATTCAACAAGCATGTTTAGCCCTAATCCATGAGAGAGCTAACATCGACGTTTCTACTGGCCCCATCGCCCCTCTATAGGGCCTTGGAACGCTGAGAAATGCCTTTTTCTGAACTCACGCACCCATAGCTACACTGACATGAATGCCCACACAGACACAATGCATTAACTTTTTCACTGTCTCACGCATACACACACTAAAGGCGACACACACTGTTGGAATCCCCTTTCAATGTTGTCTGCATATTTAAAACAAACTTATAAACTTCACGATTGTAATACTTCATACATTTGTCACTGAACTTTCGACTATGAAAACAAATGATGATTGACTCTATTTAATAACTTTCAATGAAATGTAATTTATGAATTGAGTGAGGAAGTTTTGATTACGATTTTTCAGACCCGTGAATAATTCACAGCCCTTAAATTATCGACTCAGGCTTCCTCGATATCTCAACTAATGAATCCCCCTTGTTCGGCAAGGACTCTCAAATATGAACAATTATTCTATGTTTTCCTATATTTGTAGACTTGCATTTTAAACATATATAAAATATCTCTTTTGTGAATTTATGCTTTTGAATTCATTATTTTGTTTGTTAATCATATAACATTTCTCCTGCTCTCTCACGCCTTTGAATATTACTTAAAACTGTTTTTCTTTCAAATGTTTCTATAAAACTCGGCTCTCCCAAAATCAATCCCCCCACCCCCACCCCCCCAAAAAAAACTGGAACCCTAAAAAGAATCCTCCAAACAGTTGTGACCCATGTTAAAACCGACTTTTCGTTGGCATCTTCCAGCTGTTTATATAAAAAGCCGGAAGATGCCGAATAGAAACGTCCCGGCCTCAAAATCAAAACGAGGTGACTAGCAATTACCTCCTCCTTTCAAAACATAACTACACCGGTTTGCCGGTAGGTGTCGCTTTTTCACCGACAGGTGGCACTGTAAAGCGACACCAGAGTTATCTGCCCTTCTGACTATAAAAACCGTTGCAAACGGAAAATCCATCTCTTCTTCACCGACCAGCCTTGGCAGAACAACGCTGACACTAGCGTTCCGTTTCACTTTTCTCTTCTGGTCGATTGGCCTCGGCAGAACGACGCTAATACACTAGCGCTTCGTCTCACGCTTTTCTCTTGAACTGGTCTCGGCATAACAACTACCAACACACGTTTCTTCCGTCAACACGTGGTCAAACAACGGTAAGAGTTCTCAACTCATTTTCTTTGTGTACGGCTTTCAAAGACTTTCCTCTCGCCGGATTCATTTCTTCTTATACCTTTTTCAAGAACTTTTTTTCCATCGACACACATGCATACATCACACACTTCATCATTCCACATACACACACGTTCAATAAACCTTATTTGAACTACTTCATATTGTTTGTTAATTATTACTCTGTCTTTGCATGCAACATTGCTTGATTTACTGAACACGTTTATAATCGGGGGAACACGACACTCGATCCTAACATGACGCTATCAAACAGGAAAAAATAATTAAACATTCTTAGCAAGAAAAAACAGTCACCGTATGTAAAATTTTATTAAAAATTATTTATTTTTTGGCGAATAATGAAACAATTGTTATAATTTTTTTTTACAATAAAGTGTTTTTTAATTTAAGGTTTGTTTAATTATTATTTTATTTTTTAAAAAAAACATTGTTAGAATCAAATATTTGATAGTCAAACATTAAACAATGACTTAAAATTCAAAATTTAAATATAAAGTTTTGTTGGTGCTTGTACAGAGAAGCGTACATATGAAAAACGCTGAAAATCACAGTCTGAATTAAATTAACCGGAAAACTCTTTGAAATAGTTATGTAACAATCAAAAATAGGGTTGTACACCAAAACTTAGCAAAAACTATCTAGTAGAATTGTAATAAAAAAATAAAAATCCGTTATATCGTTTAATCGGGTTCGGCCATTGATTCGAACGTAAAAACACGAAATTCGGGGGGAGATAACCCAATCCGTCATATTAACAAGTAATAAATTGATGGCATTCACCAAAACACGGTGAAACTGATTTTTATTTTTAATTAAAATTCTACTCGATCATTTTTCTTACTTTTTGGTGAGGATACTTATTTAAATCTGCTGCGTAAGTATATACTACTGTTTGTTTGTTTTTTGTTTGTTGTGGTATTGATAATTTGATACGGGCGCTTCTCTGTACAAGCACCGTTTTGTTTAAGACTTCATATTTCATTCAGAAGTTTTACTTATTGTCTTAATGTTAATTTTTTAAATCAATTTTTAACACTTTTGACGACTAAACTATAGCGATTAAGTATTTGCTTTTATTTAATTCCAATTAAATAACATATTTAGATGCACGATGCGTATGATTTTTTTATAATCTAAACTTATCGAAACTTATTCATTAATCAAAGGGAGATAACTTTGTTTTCTTTACTCAAACGATTACTCAAACGAGAGACTGATTATTTCCATGGTGACACACGGACAATTTTACTCGTAATAAAAACTAGTTTCGTATAATCTTTCCTCTCTTTTATCTTTTCTTGAAAAATATGAAATTGTCGGTATTGCAATTATTTTTTTCCTTTTTATGGTCAGTTTACTTTGCATAAAAGATATCTCGGAACTTGGGCTGATCGACACACTAGTGAAATATGACAGTTAAAAATAAAATAACAGAAAAACTTTAGGAAATACTTACTTGTGGTGGAAAAATATTAACGTACACTGAAACTTACGGATTTTGAAGTAATTTCCGTAAATTTCAGTGTGCGCTAATATTTTTCCACCACAAGTAAGTATTTCCAAAGTTTTTTTTCTGTTATTTTATTTTTAACTACCATATTTCACTAGTGTGTCTATCAGCACAAGTGCCGATTCCTCCAGCATTACATTAAAACATTAAAATATTTTTTGCATGATGGTTGGTTCAATCCCTATTTACTTACCTGCCCACCAAGGCAGAGTTAGACACCACGGTCGGTTTTTACTGTGAAGAAAATCCAGCTCTCCAAAAAGGAACACTCTGGATTGAGACAATAATTTAAATTACCTCAGTCTAGAAGGATTTCTCCTTCACTGACCAAGGACAGAACAGATGAAGTGTAGTATCAGAACAGATATTACACTTTGATCCTAGCTAAAATGCCACAAGTGATTTCATTCTTTTTATCAAATAAGAATCGATGTAGAAACACCCAATACTATTTTATATATTTCTGTCATAACTAGACCAACACAAACGGATAAATTAATTTATGAATGGAATAAATCTAAAAGTATGATCAAATATATGTCTGTTCGTCCGCTATACACCTATTAACTACAGTACGGATTTCAAAAAGACTTAGCATATGGATAAGCTATTGCCCAGTCTATACGAAGATGGCATACACCAACATTAAAATTAATGGAGGTTTGACATTCTTTATTTTGTTTTTTATCTACTAACGAGTCACTGCTTATCAAGGCCCAAAAGGCTCCTCGAGGATAAGAACTAATAAGTTTGTCAGGTGGACGGTGAGACAATACTGTGAGGATTTGAAACTGGACAGAATTTTATTATTTAAGATGACGGCTCGGCTAGAATCTGTTAACATTGGACTCAAAAACGACCATGTTGTAGTCAGCTGGGAAGCAACCCTATGGTATTGTGTTCCACAGGCGGGTAGTTCTTAGAAAGAAACTGCCCATGGAATTTCTGATTAGTTTCAGGTACACAAACGAAGGAAGGAAAATTATTTACAGTGATTGTAACCAGACGAGTTTTTGTTGTAGAATGTTTTAAGGCGAAGGACATCAAAATCGATCTCAGTTCAAGTTGAAGTCGATTCTAATCCCATTTGGGTCAGGGGGTCAGGGGGTCAGGGGTTCGTGCCAATCATCAAAGATGTCATTTAAAAGATTAGATAAATATCTGTATTTTTATTTTGTTTGCCCCCAAACAAGGCATATGGCCACTGAAGTGTAAGGGACTATTGTGATGGAGGGTGAGGTGGGCTGCAAGATGTTTGTTCACATTATATTTAAATTTATGCATGTTGGTATGGTTGGAGAAATGGGAAGCAGATAAGAAATTCCAAAGGCAAGTGATCCGAAGAAAATAAACTATTAGAGTAGAAAATCTTCCGGCATCTGGTGCCCTTACAGTAAAGGGGTGGGATTTTGCTGTTAGTCGGGTGGGATAGGGGTATTCTCGTTAAGGGGGTACGTATGCAGTAAGTTTATTGGAGCACATTCCGTGGAAGTACTTGTAAAACAGGCACAGAGATGCAACACTGTGGCAATGCGAGAGGGGCTGTGAGCCTAGCAGACAGTGCGGGACCTATCAGGTTAGAAACTCTTTTTCGCACCCTGTCCAAAAGGGAGGGACTAGATGTTGGTGCAACAGCCCAGATGAGGCAACAATACTCCATGCATGGGCGATTGGTGATTTTATAGAGATATAAGATACTGGCAGGTGTGAGTAGTTTCTTAGCCTGGTAGAGGAAGCCTACCTTATTTGCAGCAAACTTAGCAGCATCTTCTATGTACTTATTCTACTTCATGTTGCCTGAGAATATCAGACCAATAATTTGAACATTGAACTCTCAGGAAGGGTGCTATCAGCCATGACAATCTGTGGTTGGAAAGGTTTCTTATAGTTGTTAAGGAGAACGAATTCTGTCTTGGTAGCATTAAATGTGACGATCCATTTTTGACCCATTCTACTACAGACAGGACGTCACTTTCCAAGGATTCAGTCATTGTCTTGGATGTGTGAGAATTCGATTTGCCTTCATGCCGGGAATAGTGTGGTGTCATCAGCAAATATACCCATCTCAGACATGATTACATCAGAGAGGTCATTTATGAAGATCAGGTATACTATAGGTCCAAATATCGACCTCTGGAGTACACCTGCATTGATGTGATGTTGCTTGGCTGTACAGCCATCAAGAATGACCTGGATCTTTCTTTTACTGAAGAAAAATCTTATTATATTAAATATTCATCCACTAACACCATACTCTTAGTGGGTGGCAGGGGATGGCATGGTGGCTAAGTGGTTAACGATGCAGACTGAGGACCTGGGTGTATTAGGTTCGAATCCAGTTCGTTCCACAGAAACACTTTCATCAAAACCCACACCTGACCTCCTGGAGATGAGGTAAATAAGATACTCTTAGTAGCAGCTTAATGCAATAGATATTCTTGGCTGCTGATAACCTTTGAATGTGACTGGTCGTTTGGATTTCATCTATATACTGTGATGTAGAACGTATAGTCAAATTAAAATTAAGATTACCCGACACGAGCAGAGTCTATCTTGTCATATTATTTTTTCCCTTTCCTTTTGACCCAGACAGTCTTAAGAGAAAGCTAAATGCTATTTCCTGTACCATAATCTGCATCTAAGACGATGCATGCCCTGGCTTTACACAAAAGTGGATGTCACCTTTTCAAGATAATTCCAAAACCCAGCCAAACACCTACGTAAAAATCACCCACGTGCAGACATGTGACCAACGCTCATATGTACGGAAAGAGAGTGCATTTTACAGCAAGTCTGTAACGGTGACTAATGAAAAAAAAGAAAAAAAGAAGAAGCGACGAATACAGACAGGGATAAAAAAAAAAGACAAAGCTAATGTCCTTTTGACTTCAACATCAGGCTAAGCATCCGAGAAATATAGTCTCTGTCGATACGAAACTGAAAGTTGAATCGGCATATCTTACTGCCATCACGAGGAATGGAATTCTAAAAAGCTTTTGAGGCAAACTCCACCCACCACTAATTTTTTGCTGTCGAGAACATTTTAAATTCTCAGCAAGAAGTGTGATTCTGATATCCTATGTAAGGATTGTGTAGAGCCGTCCGAGACTCAGAACTCCAACCCCGGCTCATGTATATGATATCTGCTGGACTTGTATTTTGTTGCCTACTGTGCCTTTCTCATCACAAGAGTATTGTGAATCTTGGATTCTTAAACTTTTCTACTCCCTTAGGTAGCACAATTTTAATTCCTGGACCTTTGAAATTTTCTACTCCCATAGGGAGCACATCTTGTGCTACTCGTCAATGTATGTAAGTTCTAACTAATTTTCCTCTTAGATTGTTTGGATATGATTTTGTTATAAGCTTTTCTCGTTGTTAGATAACTCTAAGTATAATCCCATTCCATGATAACATTACTCTGTTCTTTGTTATTTTGTTCTATACATGTTTACATCTTTTTAATTCTCATGTAAATAAATATGTTTTAAAACTTAACTTGGTGTTTCGAGTTGTCTCTTGCCTGTTAGTTTTGTTCCTTATTTCTATGTGATATCTTGAACTGGAGAATCCCCTTCCTCCTGTTTTCTGTTATTAATATCGGACCCCAGGGACCTACGAGCCAATTCCGGACTTATTTATCTTCTTTTTTTTATTTTATCATTGTCGGGTGCATGTTGCTGTGGTCTCGATGAAAGCTGTGCATGATAATACTAATAAAGGGACGTCAAAGGGTCAGAAAACTGTCAGAATGAAAGGAGGTTAGCTACAGATGAGTTGTATTTTGTAACCCAAAGAGATAAGGATGTAATTACCAATATTTCTACCTGAAAACATGCATAAACAAGCGTACCCCACCTAATAAACCGGTATCGTCCGGGCCTTTGGGTCTGGATTTACGCCGTTCTATTAAGGGTTGTTGGTCCTGTGCAGTTCTAGGAGGTGCACCCTCCCAGGCTTTGCCTCCCCTCTTTGGGGAGGAGTAAGTTTATTGCTTACTGTCTGAGGCGCCCTACCGGGAATGCCGACGGAGCTGCCCAGGCAATTTTTAAATGGCCAGAATGCTCACCTCGAACCATGGCTTATCTAATCCCACTTTCCCGACCTTGTGTCACATCTTACCTTGTGGGAGGTAGATAAATAAAGCGTACATACACAACTACACACACACAGTAATGTAGGAGCCTATCTTAGCATAGAATGTAAGACAAATTCCTATAATTTTTTGTAACAACAAAACGGTCATCAAACGAAAGGAAAACAAAGCCCTTTTATAAACAACAATGAAAGGTATTTATTTATGTTACCTACGCTGTTGGATTAAGTTGGCGAAAGTTAAGACAGTGTCAGAGTAAAGAAAGGAATTAAGTAAGAAAGTTAGTGGCTGCCGAAAATCCGCAAGCAGTTTATCTACAAGTGAAGATAGCCGGTGTCTGGTTGACAGAGAAGCAGGAGAGGGGAGACGTCTTTCTTTGTCATTACCAGGAAACTCTGACTGGTGTCTGCAATTCCCAAAGGGTCTGAAGTAGTCTTTCAAGGTTTGGTTTGTTTGTTTGTTTTTCAGTGTGTTACACGTAATCGCCTAAAAAAGTAGAATCTCATTTTGGAGGCGGGGGGCACTTTTAAGTGTAGATATAATTTCTTTTTTAATCTGACAAACTTCTAAATGTTTTCCCTTTATGTATTGTATCCAAGATTTTGATAAACTCGTGAGATTTTCATCTATATTTTTCACTTGTGCTTTTTTTCTTATTTATACACTTGTGCCATTTTTACCTAAATTAAGTGGAAATTTAGAGATAGTTTAGCAGTCATACATTTTAAAATTCTCCATGAATTGAAAATTGATTTAAATAATTTCAAACTGAAAAAAATACAATAAAACATTAAGTATTTCAGAGGATATATAAGCGGTGACCAGACAATGGCCAGGTCAGGGCGGCGCCAGCAAAATAAAAAAAACTTATCCCAGCGTTTTAATACTCAACTGTTAACTCAGAGAGACGTCATATAGACGTTTAGCAAATAGGTGCAAAAAGAAATTTGAACATTTCAAAAGGTTTGATAAGGTTATCTCCAATATTGTCTGAATATATGTTTTCTTCAAATAGTACTGAAATCTGATGTTTTCTTAAATTACTTCTGTATGTGATGTTGTTAAGGGCGCTGATGAAGACATGGTTGGAGTCATCAGAACTATACTACAAACTAGAATATTTCCAAATTGTCTTGGAAACGATCATGTCATAATTCTTGGAACTGATATAAATAATGTTCAAATTTTGTTGATCTCAACTCATATGTATATATATACATATATATATATATATATATATCTATTAATAATGGAGTTAATGTATCTGTCTGTCTGTCTGTCTGAAGCTCCATTAAAGTTGTATAACTATTTACTAAGTCAGCTAGCTTCATTATATACTATGAAAAAAACCGGCATAAACACTATGGGCATTTCTCAATTTACATAATCAATTGCTTTTGAACTTCTAATAAATTAGTATTCTCAAACATACACTCAGGATCGTTTCATTCAGATTTCATCATGTATTTAAGTAATTTTGCTCGCTACTAATCTTACTTATAAATTATAATTAATGAATCAAATTGTTTAATTAAAATAATAATTGATTTAAAAATTAATCAGTTACGTAGTTATTTTATCTACGTCCAATTGATTAAACAGCGTGCAGAACGTAAATCCATTGAAACAATCTCCCTCCGTGAACTCAGTTTGGACGCAATACAAGCGCGTAATTTGTAAACAAACGCTAATATTACCATTTTACTTTAACTTACGCTGTTAAGCTTTTATTCATAAACTGTTCTTATTATTCCATGTTTTATTTATTAAAATAAAAGATGTGATTTTTTTTTCTTTTCTGTCAACAACAAAAATAATATAACTGATTTTAGAAACAAATTGTTTAATTAAAAAATGTCATTAAAACACACACACGCACGCGCACACACACACACATAAAAGAGTACGGATTTTTACATTGTTTCATTTTATAAACACTTTTCTTCCGATTCGAAAAATACTGTTCGCTGTATTTAGTTGTTTTTTTTTAATTGTTGATTTTAACAATTTTATTGAATCAAATTGTTTAATTAAAATAAAAATCGATTTAAAAATTACTACTAAAAAAAACCACAGACACACACACACGAACACACACACACATTCTAACAAATTTAATTAGGTAAACTTTCTTTCCGAGACCATTTACATAAGTAACCATGTTCACTATATTTGATTTTTTGGTGCTTTTACACTTTAGGACCCGCGCTAACTTTGACTCCATCGTTAGGGTTAGGGTCAGAGTCAAAGTGGGTGTTAGGGTTAGTGTTTGGGTCGTCGTCAAAGTCAGCACAGATCCTACAGTACAAGAATACAGATTTTTTATTGTGTTAGGATCGAGGGTCGTGTTCCCCCGATTATAAACGTGTTCAGTAAATCAAGCAATTGTTGCATGCAAAGGCAGAGTAATAATTAATAAACAAAAATGAAGTAGTTCAAATACGTTTATTGAACGTGTGTGTACGTGGAATGATGAAGTGTGTGATGTATGCATGTGTGTCGATGGAAAAACAGTTCTTGAAAAAGGTATGAGAAGAAATGAATCCGGCGTAGGAAAAGTCTTTGAAAACCGCACACAAAGAAAACGAGTTGAGAACTCTTACCGTTGTTTGCCCACGTGTGTTGGTAGTTGTTATGCTGGTTGAGAAGAAAAGCGTGAGACGAAACGCTAGTATTAATAATGGAGTTTATGTATCTGTCTGTCTGTCTGAAGCCGAAACTCCATCAGAGTAGTATGACTATTTACTAAGTCCGCTAGCTTCATTATATACTACTACAAAAACCGCCGTAAACACTATGCGCATTCCTCAATTTACATAATCAATTGCTTTTCAACTTCTAATAAATTAGTATTCGCAAATATACACTCATGATTGTTTTCTTCAGATTTCCACATGTATTTACGCTATTTTGCTCGGTAATAATCTTACTTATAAATTATAATTATTTCTTTTATTATTTATATATATATATATATATATATATATGAAATAAGTTACGTAGTTATTCTATCTACGCCCAACTGATTGAACAGCGAGCGTTAATCCATTGATACGGTTACCTCCCTCCGTCAAATCACAAGATGAGCGCGTAATTTAAAATGTAAACAAAACGCTGGACTTTACCGTGTTACTTTAACTTACGCTGTTATGCTTTTATTTACAAACTGTTTTTATTATTCCATGTTTTATTTATTAAAATAAAAGATGTGATTTTTTTTCTTTTCTATCAACAAAGAAACTAACACATTGTACTGGAAAATAATATAACTGATTTTAGAATCAAATTGTTTAATTAAAAAAAGGTCATTAAACAAACACACACACACACACACATTCTAACGAATTTAATTTAGGTAAACTTTCTTTCCAAACCATTTACATAACTAATCGTGTTCACTGTATTTGATTTTTTGGTGCTTTTACACTATAGAACCCGCGCTAACTTTGACTCCGTCGTTAGGGTTAGGGGCAGGGTCAAAGTGGGGTTAGGGTTTGGGTCATGGTCAAAGTTAGCACGGGTCCTACAGTAAAAGAGTACGGATATTTTATTGTTTTATTTCAGGTATACCTTTCTTCCGATTTGAAAAATACTGTTCGATGTATTTAGTTTTTTAAAGTGTTGATTTTAACAATTTTATTGAATCAAATTGTTTAATTAAAATAAAAATTGATTTAAAAATTACTACTTAAAACACACACACACACATTGCAATGAATTTAATTTAGGTAAACTTCTTCTCGAGAGCATTTAACTAACTAATCGTGTTCGCTGTATTTGATTTTTTTACTATTTTTCTTTTTTTTTTCCTTTTTCATTAAAAATACTAATATGTATGGGGGGAGGATAAAAAAAATTGGGGGGGGGGGGTAAAAAAAAAATTTCTTCTTAACTAAAAATATTTGAGAGGAGGGGGGGTTCAAAAATTCCTTTTCTTTTTTTTTAAACTAAAAATATTTCTATTTATGGGGGAGGGTAATACAAAAATCGGAGTGGGGTCGAAATTTTTTTTCTTTATTTTCATCTAAAAATATTCTTGGTCATAAACAAACAATATAAACGTCTAACCACCCAAGAAATATGACTGAGGCTCCATCGGTTTACACGTAAGCGTTCATTTCTGACGCGGCAGCCTAGCAAAAATATGCGACCGGACGGAGCATATATTTGCTAGTATATATAATATAGGTCTTATGTAAATATTGTTACATGATCATTTATTTGCGCTCCAAGAATTCAACATACAGTGTAATCTCCTAAACTAATGAACGGATCATTATGAATTTTGGAATATATATTCTAAAAACTATGATGAGTAACATGGGCACAGCATTTTTTTTTTAAATGTTAACATTTAAGGGCTGCATATATATAATTTATTTTGTTTATTTTTTTATGAACCGATCATTATGAATTTTGGAATATATATTCTAGGCAACACGAGGAGTAACATGGGCATATTTACACTGTGATTTACACGTCTAAACTGAATGCTGTCCTTAATCAAATTTCTGAAGTGACGTCAGTGAAGAATTCTAATAAAGGGAGGTAACTTCTTATAACTAACTATTACACTGTAGACCTTTTCTTTACTACAATCTATTTTTATCGCATTCACGTTTGAAGTGAAAGTGTATTTTGTTTGTCACAACTGGTCACTCTTTTGTGACAAATAAATCTATGGGGGTATTTATATATATTTTTCCCCTTTGAATAACAAATTCTAACACACATCAGCGACAAAACACTTAGTGGACATGAGTGGTTAATGACACCGTCTATGTGATCGGTAAAGCTTGGTTTAAATGCAGTCAAATGTATTGCATTCAGTTACACTGTAATACTATTATAAAAAGTCTGAATAACCCTCAAGCAACTAGTGTTTGATGAATCGTATACAATGAATCGTTTCTAAATGATGTTGTATTTCAGCATTGTATAACCTAGAAAAGGTTGATATGACGTAAAAGAAACAAAACCATCGGTTCCTCATAAGTGCACGCAAGCACAAAAGGAAGAAACACAAGCATTTATTTATGAAAATCGTGTACATTTATCCAGCTCTCCTAAACACTAGCCCAGTTTAATAATACTAAACCAGCAAGTACAATGGCACATAAATATACTCTCTGTAGTGAATAGTATTGTGAAATATGAGAAAGGGAGATGATTGGATCGCCTCCACTCCCAAAATTTGGCTGTTCGGTGCAACCACACTGCAATTGGGAGTGAACCTATCATCCATACTAATAGGAAGAAGAGGACAAGGGTAGCACACTTTCATACTCTCAATGCTACATCTTTGTGTTTATCCCTCATTTCCTTTCACGCATTTCTTTTCTTTATTCCTTCCTATTAACTCCATCTCAGAACTGAAGAATATTTTAGTATGTATTTTGTGTTGTTAAAGTATATCGGAGAAAAGCTTTAGAGAAATAAATGTTGATTAATTCACATTCAATATAATAATAGATTTGAGCTATCTGTAATTATAAAATATGATTTTCATAAATAAATGTGTGTATCGAAAAGCATTATCACTATCGACATAGGTAAGAGTCTATCAAGCTGTGTACGCAGTGTGATGATTTATGGAAGTGAAACCTGGCCAGTGAGGGTTGAGGGCATGCGTTGCATGGAGAGAAATGATGTGAAAATGATATGATTGATGTGTAATGTGAGTCTTAGATGGGCTTAGTTCTCATGACTACAGGGGAAGATTAAATCTGGACAGTATCTGAAAATGTGTGCAGAACAGGAGACTACGATGGTATGGCCATGTTGAAAGAATGGACGAGAGTTCTTGGGTCAGTAGATGTAGAATAGTTAAAGTAGCAGGTCCAGTTCACAGGGGAAGGCCAAGGAAAACATGGGAGGAAGTGATAAAAATGGGTATGCGAGAAAGAGGGATAAATAAAGACCTGGGCAGAGATAGGTTAGTTTGGAAGTCAATTTCTTCTACCAACACATGCCAGCATGTAAAACAGACGTTAAGCTGCTTATTATGACACACACACACACACATTTTGTTATTGTTTTGTTTTTTCTAGGTTTAATTTTACTTTTTTCTCTCATTATTTTGTTCTTTCGTTTATTTATTTATTCATCATTATTTTATACTAGGAAAAAATATGCTCCTTCTGGCAACATATTTTTGCTAATATATATGACAAACGAACATATACTACCCCCCTCCCTCAAGAAAGAGGCAATGCCTGGGAGGATTGTATCATGACGAACAAACATACTATACGTCTCCTCAACGAGGAGGCAATGCCTGGGGGGACAGTATGATGACAAACGAACATATTCTACACTACCGCCTCCAAAAGAAAGAGGTAATGCATTGGAGGATGGTCTCATGACAACAGAACAGATACTACACTAACCCCCTCCAGAACTGAAAGATAGTAATAGTATAGTTTCAGCTTCAGACAGATACCAAATTTTCATTATTAATAGATTGTTCTTTCAATTTTTGGTGTAAAATCCTTTGCAAGGGAGATAACTCACAATCGCACTTACTTCCCTTGGAATTTTTCAAACGGAAGTCCTCTTCCGTACCTATTTTTTTTTCCTTTA
Organism: Sepiola atlantica; assembly: GCA_963556195.1. NCBI lineage: Eukaryota > Metazoa > Mollusca > Cephalopoda > Sepiida > Sepiolidae > Sepiola > Sepiola atlantica. The sequence goes on along the minus strand of OY744521.1, from coordinate 154,178,163 downwards.
CGAAACTTGTTTCGATCTACGAATGGCGAACTTCCTTACCTGATCATTCATTAATATTGTTAATAAGAAAAAAAACTAAAAACAAAAACTTCAGGATTACTTGAGATTTTGAATGAATGAATTGTTAGACCGAATCCAAAAAATCCAAGAAAGAAAAGTTGAGTTCGTATTTGAATTTTTACTTGTTTTTTTATTTTTTATTATTATTTATGTAGCTTTAAACACGTGTAGTGTGACGTTTATAAACACTTCTTATCAATACGGTACACAATTAGATGCTATTGAACTTTCTTGACTGGGTCGATTTCGTTTCGTTTATTCTTTTTGGTACTGATATCGATCCTGAACCAGTTTTCGTGAGGTTCGACTCGGAAGCGTTCGGTTGTCCTACGCAAACGCTCGAGTGTTGACGAGCCGATTTGTACCAGACGACAATTTTGATACGGTGCTGCGTCCTATGATAATAATGTTTTGCTTGTTTTGTTTTTTTGTTGTTGTTGTTAGGGGTTATGGTTAAAATATTTATTTGATAACAGTAATTTCGCTCTGTTTTGCTTGTTTTATTTGTTTTGTTGTTTAAAAAATTTCTTGCAACTATAACTAAAAATTATAGGACGCAGCAACGTATCAAAATAACAAAAAACATTTATTTGATAACAGTAACTTCGCTATGTTTTGCTTTTTTTGCATTGACTTTAATTTACTTTTTCTTTTAGAAAATTTCTTGAAAATATAACTTACAATCACAGGACGCAACACCGTATCAAAATTGTCGTCTGGTACCATTCGGCTCGTCAACACTCGGGTGTTTGCGTAGGACAGCCGAACGCTTCCGAGTCGAACCTCACGAAAACTGGTTCAGGATCGATATCAGTACCTTCTTTTTTTTGTATTGTCTCCTCTTACCGATTGTAAGTCAATTTTGTACCCGATATTAGTTTTTTTGTGGCGACAAGATCATAAAGATAAGAACACTTTCAATTTAAGAATACTAGGTACGTGCAAAATCAATGGCCGATTTCCAAAATGTAAAAACATTTTGACTCCCCCCTTCACTTAAAAATTCAGGAAATCAACCAATTTTAATGAAATTTTCAATATTTATTAATCAACAATCAAGGAATATAATGAAACCATATTTTTTTAAAATCTTAGTGAAAATGTATTTTTTTTTTAAAACAAAATACACCTTTACTAAAGTTATATTTTTATATATTCATTTTTTAAAATGCATTATTTTTTTGTTTTTTTTTTATGAAAATAAAGCATTGTAGATGTTAACAATTCAAACAAAAATTGTTTATATTTTTTATATATTACGAAAAAGGCCCCTAAATACCGTGTCAACAAAATTACTATAACTCGAAAAAAAAATAAAAATTTTTAATTAGCGATATTATTATTGAATAAAGCATTATTTAATCAATATTTTTACCCAAAAATAATATAATTACAAAAATATTTCATGTGATTTTAAAAATTAGAGTTTTTAGGAAAATAAAAAATGCGACATAATTATATTTCCCTTTCATACATAAACGTGGCATCATCAGCGCAAGAATTTTTTTTTATAATCTTGAAAATAAACCAAAAATTGACAAATGTGAAAAGGATTTTAAAAATTGGATAATTTCTACTAACGATCCACTTGGATTGGTATGGTGGCCCTGTTCTGTAATAATAGGTGGGATTAACCCTCCACGCCACTCACTTTTACATCACCCTCATTAAAAACAATTATTTATTAATAAATAAATAGAATTCAAACATGACATTTTCTTTCAAAATTGAATTCTATTTATTAATAAATAATTGTTTTAACTTTTTTTTTCAATGAATAAATTGTCAGTGTAGTCATTGACTTTAATTTACTTTTTCACACTTAAAATTTTAAAAAATACACTATATTTTAAAAAGAATCAATGTAATTTACTGTTACGACACGTTAAGAATTAATCGAGTAACTAAAGTGTTTAATCATCATGTAAAAAAATTGATAAAATTGACGCAGTTCGTAACGTAAAAATAATGTTTAACATTTAAAAAAAAGTTTCATTTCAAATTCTAAGGAAAAACATTGGTAAACAGACGTCATCAATAATTTCAGAGTATTACTAAATTAAAAACTAATACCAAGTTAAATATGAACCTTTTTAGTTAAAAAATAAAATAAGATCTTAATTGCGTACATTCACAAATATTTTAATTAAATAAGCATTTCCTTTTTTATTACAACAAAATAAGGGTACTTAAATTTCTTTATAACCTTAAAAAGAATAAAGAAATTAATGGATAATAATTTTTCAACTTCTATAAACTATTGCAAAATCATTTTTATATATAAAATTAAAAATGATAAATTATGACATTTTTGTCTTCCATATATTTTGCATAGTAATAGTTAATCGGTAAATAAAGTCCTTTACCGATTAACTGATGCCGGATTTTACTAATCTATGACTTTTTGGGGGATAATTTGGTGCTTGTATTTTAAAAGTATGAAAAAAGTTTTTTGTCTTTTACTGTATGAGAGGTAAATAAGGGGCAGTAACTCTTACTTTGACTATTGAGTTGTGACTCGTAAGTGTTCGGATCTTAACTCTTTCAAGTTTGAAGACATACTGTATTTTACATCAGACAGTGCGAAACAGATTGATTTTTTGCAAGCACACAGACTTATTTCTGATGCAGAAACCTGCAACTGTGGCCATGAGATGCGACTTGTGCCATCACTAGTAAAAACTGATGGCTTCAATTGGCGTTGCACATGTGCAAGTAAAACGTCGATTAGACATAAAAGTATATTTGACAAATCAAAATTACCTATTCGGGAAATATTAAAATTTATTTATTTATGGGCGCGTGGAAAAGCTGATTTTGCTTACATAAAATCAGAGTGCACACTTACGAGTCTCAACACAATTGTCAAATAGGAGTTAATTGCCCCTTATTTACCTCTCAAACAGTAAAAGACAAAAAAACTTTTTCGTACTTATAAAATACAAGCACCGATAATTTTGCTAATTTTTAGTAAAACGTGGGATTTTTTTTTAATTTAGTATCTTATGACTTTAATTTAATAATTATCTTTGAAATAGTTCCCCAAAACTTATATTTATCTTTCAATGGAGTTTTACAAGTAATTTTTTCTAAGTTCAAAATTCACTGATTTTTTTTAACATATTTCATTATAATTTCTTTTTCACACGTAAATATTCAGTTTTTTCCTTTTAGAGATTAAGTTTAGGCTTTTATCTTTCAGATACAATGAAAGTTTTTACACAGAAACTAATTAAATAATTAATGATACGCGCTTTTTAATAAGCATAGTCCGTACAAGAGACGGCCATTTTTTCACGTACCTAAAGAATACGCACCCATTCAGGCAGAAATTTGTAAAATTGAAGTTGTGTAAACGGCAGCACTTTTTCCTCCACTATCCGCCAGGATTTGTCTCACGTGACTCAAATGAATGAATCAATCGCAATCATTTAAAAATAGAGAATCGTCGTCATTATTAAAAATAAACACCGAATTGTCATTTTATTGCCCCTCACCCCCAATGAATATAATATTTTTATTTTCGGTTTATTTTTATTTTGTTACTTTTCAAAATAAAATTAACGTTGATGGATTTTCCCACATTACTAAGTCTGCTCTCGATTTAAATAATTGAAATTAAGGAAAGTTATATTTTAAAAAAAGGAACAAATAAATGTTACCAAAGGCAAGATGAATTACATTTCTCCCTACCTGTATAAGTTTATTTCTTTATTTTATTTTTTTTACAAATGATCTTTTTATTTATTTATTACACTAAAAATGAAGAATCTATCATTTCTTTTTTAATGTGTTTAAATTCAAGGATCTTTTTCTTTCTTTTTTTCGTAGCCTTTTCTTTTAGGTAAAATAATTCCCTTTAAAAAGTTTTATTTTTTCATTACCGATGTTTACAATTTTTTTTTTTTCATTATTTATTTTGATTTTGTACAGTTAAACATTTTTTAAACAAAACAGATGGAATAATAATTTGTAAATTTATAGAACCACACCCACCGTAGTTCCCCCCTAAAAAAATAAAATTCTACTTTTGGGGGAAAAATTACATGTAAACGGCCTTAAAACATATCTTCAAAGAGGGGCGATCACTTTCCTATATAATTCTAAAGTAAATTGAGCACCCACTTCTTGGCCACTTAGAAAAACACCCAGTGTAGTTTTCCCCAAAAAATATTAAGATTCTACTTTTGGGGTAAAATTACATGTAAGCAGCCTTACAAAATATCCGCAAAGAAAAAAAATATTTTAGAGGGAGGGGGGGGGGATCACTTTCCTATATGATTTTTTTAAATATCCCTCCCCCCGCAATATTTTTTCGCCAATCTTAATATTTTATGCTTTTTAGTGCATGTTTTTAAAATGTAAAATTAGCGAACACGCGTAGAAAAAAAATCGACCTCGATGGAAAATACTCGTGTTTGGCTAAGTGACGATAACAAATGCATAGAATAAAAACATTTAAAAAAAAAAACACATAGATGCATAGATTAAAAACATAAAAATATTTCAAAAAAAAAAAATAAAAACATGTAGAAACTATTTTTTACTTACGAGCACAGTCTTCAGATTTATTTTAAATGAAATAATGGTACTTGGAGAAAATAAAGAAAAACAAACTAGGAAAAACTCTTATAAAAAAAACGTTTTATCCACGTTTTACTTTGGAAAAAAAAATGACCAAAGTTAGTACCCCAATAAAATCTACAATTATAAATTTAAATTTATTTTTAAAAAAGAAAAATAACTACATTGGATAACGAAAATAAAATGTTGCGTCTGAAACAAAATATGCAATAAAAAGCATTTAAAAATACTTAAAACACACAAAAAAAGCAGATTAAAAGAACGCCCCACACCCCAATTATATATCTAATATATAAAGTTAAGATGATTTTTCCCCTGTACCTTTTCGAAGAATAGGAAAATAACCACATGCACCACAGGCTACTAAATACACCAGTGCGTTACACTTATACACTCGAGCGTGTTTTAGTAAATTTATTATTTTTCTCCAGCTAACACTAAATATTATTTTTGACCCACCATCTTAGACTATCCTCAAAACATACTCCATATAGGTGGTAGCAAAAACTTTTTCCCTTAACACTTTAGTACTGACGCTCTCCCATCGACACCGGGAAGTAATAAAAAAAACGTCTACTTTTCAAAAAAAGTGTCCGTTAATATTTCCTATTTGTCTGCTATTAATTTATTACATAATACAAAACATTACTCACACATTTAATAGATGCTCCCGCTAATTCTGCTGATTTTCAAGAATATTGGATTATGTTATTTCTACCTATTACGTATACATTTATACTCATTCCAGTTTCTAGAGAATGCAATAAACGAACATAGTTCCTTGCAGTATTTCTAACTCGTAAAAAATGTGATTTATCCTAACACTAACACTGGGGGGGGGGAGGCTTGCAACTCGAACTTAGGGTTACTGATAGGATAAGTAATTTGTTTTTACAACTTTTCAGGAATTAAGACTCTCTCCACTTAAGCGACAATTGATCAGTTATTTGCTGCAACACTTTTTATCGCCGCCATTTGCAACTACTTACCGCCAGACTGTATTTTATATTGTTGTTTTGTCACAATATTTTACAAAACGAATTATTAGGTAATTTTATAAAAAAAAATTTAATTTCCCGGAAAAAAGAAATTAAACTAAATTTAAATTTTAAAAAAAATCGTTAGTTAATTAAACTATGAATTTTAATAACATTTTACTAAAATCATAAAAGTATTTTAAATAGTTTCAGATTAAGTAGACAATGATAATATTAAAAATAAATTAAACAAGAATTGAAGAATTAGTTCCGTTCATTAAATTTACTGCGTGCTACACACAATCTGGCCAGGGTATAAATGAAACATATTTTAGCCGTTAATCATAAAAATAAATTTGAATTTTTTTTTTTTTAAATAAATAAATTACAAATTTTTTTTTTTTTCAGAAAAGCAAAGAAGTAAATATTGTTAGAATAAAATAAGATAACAATAGTATATAAAAAAAAAATATTAAATAAATATTAGAAAGAAAAAAAATTAATTGAACACCGCTCTTGGCTGTTATCCCTACCTTCCCCCTCCGAATAAACAAAAAATGTTTTCTTCTTTCTTTTCTTTCTTTTTCTTTTTTTATATGAATATGTAGCACTTCATCGGTGGGTTCAAATATAAAATATTCAGAAAAAAAAAAAAAATTAAATAAGTAATTAAAATCATTAAAAAAATCAGTTATAGTTTTAGTTTTATTACATTTGCTGTGAATATTAATATTTACTGCGTTATAAGCAATATTGCCATCCACACGTTTGACAATTCGGTGCTAATTTTTAATAATGAAGACGATTCTCTATTTTTAAATGATTGCGATTGATTGGTTCATTCGAGTCGCGTTAGACAAATCCTTGCGGATAGTGGAGCATACAAAAAGTGCTGTCGTTCGTAATCGGAACTGCTTACGTCACAACTACAAATCTCAAAATTCCTATTCGACAACACCACCAACTTAACATAAAATGATCACCCACTTTCCAACCAGATAGCGTTTGAAACTATATGTAACCGTTTTAGTTAAATCGTAGATGTAACCATGTTTTTGTTTTTGGGGTGGATGTTACCACCCGGACTTAGGGTTAGTGGTAGGAGTTTAGGGGCTGGGTACTGTTGTCACCCGAATTTAGTAAATCGCACGCACAAAATTTATCTCCCTTAACAAACAAACAAAAAAATCTCCCTTAACAAAGAACAAAATGATTATGTCCTTAAAACGCTATCAGGGTAGACAATGGTCCGGAAATGGGTGATCATACTGTACAAAATATTATTTCAGAATTGCATTTAATGCTATTTTTCACAACGTAAATAAACTATGAATTAATGACGAATCTGAAATCGATCTGTCATCGTCAGCCATTTTCTAGTCAGCGCAGATCACAGCAAACGGCCTATGTAATTGTAAATTGGTAGCCGTTCCTCGGCGTGCAATGCCATGAGAACTGGGTTTTACATACAACAATTGGTTTTCACAAATGATCGTCCATCTAAAGTCGCTTAACTTCGATGATCTGATGGGAACTGGTGTGCCAATGTCAAATTAATTTTTTTTTTTTTTTTTTAATTCGTCCATTCATTCATCAGATCAAACTTAACGCGTGGTTTCTTGTTACGTAATCATTATTGTTTTTATTAGCTTCTGATTTGTTTTTTGTTTTCTTTTCTTTCTTTTAGCTTTCCTACATCTTTCTTTTCATGCGTAAAACGTTAGTGTACGTCGACGACGACACACATTCACCGCGGGTCGCACCACCCGGCTTCATACCCGTGCAGCGTGAATAGTTGCTAAAGAAAGAGACAATTTCTCTCTTCTCGAAAACAAAAAGAAGGCAACATTCGTCGAAAACCCAACAAGAACAATATTTCAGATTTAAAAAGAATAAAACGATGTCTTTTTCGAAACTCCGTAAAGCAGTTGGCAGTCTTTTCAGCAAGTACCTTCTTCTGACCAACACAGTTTCGTGTGGAGGTCTTTTAGCCATTGGTGATGCAATCACTCAAAAAATAGAACACAGCGGACGCGACCCGGCAACCTTCAAATACGATTGGCCTCGAACAGGTGAGTAAAACAACACGGCATCGAATTAACTGTGTATGTTATTGTTTTCTTTGCCGAATAGTAGCAGTAAATGTCATGTTCAGTGAGGTTAGAAAACGAAAATAAGTCTCTCTGCGCGAATTAATTTTTCTTTTGTATGCGTGTGTGTGCTTATGGGAAATTTGGTTATATTGAAGCGGTTAGCTCCTAAAATGTCTGCTAAATTTTAGCGACTAGTTTTGTCTAGTTTTCAAAACGATGAAAGGGTAAATTAATAGATTTTAGTGCGCGGGGATTTAAAGGTAATCTGTAAGAATACGCACCCTTGAATGTAATATTGAGGTTGTGTAAAAGCTCGAAATGGGTTTAGTTTTCAACGGAACGAATAGTTGGTGTTTAACCCCTTCCGTCCCTGACCGTGGCTATCGTAAAATGAGTTTACGTAGGTCTCGCCTTGACACTTTTCAAATGCGTAACAAATAAAAATAAAAATTGTAAACATGACGATATTTTGAATTTCCTATCTGTTGTCCTGCATTGCAGATATCTTTAATTAAAATAAATATTTTAATTTAAGACGAATAAATTTTAACTTTTTTTTTTTTTGGTAACCCGACTTCTTACTCCCGTAAGTTTTAAACCAATTGTGTTTAGATTTAAAAGTCCTCAGATTTATAATAAAATTAAATAATTTATATGAAAATGTCGGATTTATATAAATTTTATAAAATTTGTGTATTGTAATTAGAAAAAATGGGACTTCTGCAGTTTACGGACCGGACTGAAATAATAATGTTTAGAAACCTATTATTAGCATCGGGAAGAGGCGTTTGTTAACTTTTCTGTACTTTTCGCCTAACAATTTAATAAACAAATTGAATTTAACTTGAAAATCCTATCTAAAAAAATAGCCCGGTCCGTAAACTGTGCATCAGCACCAAAAATATTATTCAACTTCCTCAATGTCATCTGCCACGCGTTTGAAAGGTGTTATTGGACTGAAGGAGTTAAAAAAAAAAAAAAACTTTTCTTTCCGTTGAAAACTCAACTCATTTCGAGTTTATACACAACATTTCACAACTATTCAGGGTGCGTATTCTTAAAAAATTACGATGTAAATTACGATTGGAAAAATTAGTATGTTGAAAAATAATACACGATTTGATTAAATAAATATTTTTTTTTTTTTAAAGTGCGGCACTTCTGCACTTTAGGGACGGGGCGAATTTATTTGTTTTCATTTCAGAAGAGTTACAATAGCGTAAGGGGCAGACAACCCTCTTTTTTTCACTTTTAGTACAAAATTTATCCGAAAATGGATATGAATGCCCTGAATATGAATTTTCAAAATTAAATCGGGAATAAATAAATAAGAACTAATGCAAATCTAATTAATTAATAGAACATTTTTGAACAAATTAAAATTTGTGAAAATCAACAATATTTTGTTTCAAAACGATTTTTTTTTTTTCAAAATTAAATTAAAACAGTCATTTTGTTTGGGTCAACATATTTTTTATTTTTATTTTCTTTACAGTTTAAAAAATAAAACACAAAGTTTTTATTTACAATATAAAAGATGAATCGCGCATATTCATGGGATTCACGTCCATTTTCGGAGAAATTATGTACTAAAAGTGAAAAAAAAATAGGGTTGTCTACCCTTACACTATTGTAGCTCTTCTGAAATGAAAACAAATAAATTCGCCCCGTTCCTAAAGGGCAGAAGTGCTAAAGGTGCTTCTGTAGTTTCACAATGACATGTTAGGCCTCTCTTTAACAAAAATAGCTAAAGAAATGTATAAACTTTATGTACTTACATGGTAGTTGAAAAGATTGTACACCAAAAATTACTCAAATTTATCCAGTATTTATTAAATTTAAAATAAAAAACAATTTTATCTATATGTCGCCATTTTTTCTTATATTTTGAGTTTTTCCGAAAGTTATCTCCCTTGCCTACTTAGTAAGATGAAATGTCTACTGATACGTAAGATCGTTTGTTTTTTTTTCGTTTTTTTTATAATTTAATAAATACTGGATGAATTTGCGTAATTTTTTCTGTACAATCTTATTTTCAGCTAACACGTAAGTACATAACAAAGTTTGTACATTTCTTTAAATATTTTAATGTCATTGTGAAACTACAGAAGCACCAAAATAAATTTTAAATAAAGGAAATCTGCAAAAATCAAACAGTGCAAAATAATATGGTGTATTATTTTGCACCAACACCGGTTGCAATATGAGACGAAACTAAGTCATTTTAAAGCTAAAAATTTAAATATAACCAAATAAGACCCAAAAGCTTCTCATTTTACAGCTGATAAAGTGGTCAAGGTTAATTTAGAAAATTTCAAATTGTTTCTGTGAAATGCAACGATTTACAAAAACAAATTAACTGTCTCTGTGAATTGAAGAAAAATTTTAAATAACACTAGAAAACAATAATTACAAAATAAAATAAAAGCAACAATTTACTTTTTAAAAAAAATGCAAATGTTCTTCCGTTTCAGGAACCCAAGTTTAATTTGGTGTGGTCGTCTTTCAGTTGTTGTCATAACTCGTTACCAGATTTTACCAAATTAATATAGACAGCCATGGGGATTGATCTATATAAGCACCAAAAAATTGTACAATTAAAATGTGCAGCACTCATGGGAAAAAAAAAAAATTCACAAATTCTTTTTTTTTTTAAATGTGTGCCCCAAAATGTTCCATAAATGTTCCATCTTCTGAACCTGAGTTACATAGAATGGAAAGTTTTGGATGCACAATGTATTTATTTATTTTCCATTGGTAAAAAAAAAAAAAAAAATTTTTGGTGTGTGAGTGCAGCACAATTTTTGTAGATTAACTTGGACCCAAAAGCTGTTCGATAACTTTCTTGCAAATTTTGTCTCGTTTACCAATTAAAGATTTTACAACTTTTGCGCAAATCTTAAATAAATAACATATGAAATAATAATTGAGTAGTTGGTACTTCTACACAATGTGAACCAATCTCTTTTTGTTTTAACTTAACACTAAACTAACCCTTAACTAAGTTTTAGGTTTAGTTCAGCAAAAGTCGGTTTAGTTTTGTTCGTATTGTGTAGAAGCACCAAGTAGTTTCACATTTATGCCTTTTTACCTTTGGGTACTTCTACAGAATTTGAATCGAACTGATTTTTTTAACACTAAACCTAATCTGACTCTAACCTAAGTTTTAGGTTTATTTCGGCAAAAATCAGTTTTGTTCGGTTCAAATTGTGTAGAAGCACCGACTTTTGCTTTGTCTGTTTTATGGCATATAAACCCTTTTTTACGGTTCTTTAATGCTGAAAAACACCATTATTTATAAACGATTCATTTGATACTTCTGTTTACTTTGAAAAAATGTTTTTCATATAATTTTTGTAGTTGATATTTATCATGATTTCAGAAAGTTCTTATTTAATTAATTGCCTCCACAAGTTAGACACATGGTTATTTTTTAATGTGGGTAAAATCCAGCTTCCACTTTGGAATGAGACAAAAAAAACTTCAATTACCTCCGTCTAGAAGAATTTCCCTCCTCTCTGACTGAAGACAAAACAGATACTACACCTTGATTCTAGCTCGAAGACAGGATAGATAAGTTTGTTACATTTAATAAAATCAATGAATATATCACACCCTTCTCCTCGAAACATACCGATTAGAAATGTTTTTTATTATCGCTTAACACATGGATCCAATACTTTGATTCGACCTTCACCTTAGCTTCTTTGCTTTCTGCTAGAAAAGAAGGTGCAAATAAAAAGTGTAAACTTGTATTAGCAAGCTGTACCCCACAATATTGGATCCAGGAGGTGATGGGGGCCAGCATCACTCTTTTTCTTTTTTTCTAATGCAAGAAGTGTCATCAAAAAGAATAATGCCAGGCTATTCAAAGCAATGTTAACAAGTTTTAATGTCTCCACTTAAAACGGTGACCTTGGAGAGGTGAATACCATGACAACTCTATTCCTTAGTAATACTTCCCTATTCCACCTATTACAGTAATATCAGTTTCAGTCGCCCCCCCCCCTCTTCACACAAAGAGAAATGCCAAGTGAAATGGATAAATTCTGAAATTACTCACACTCAAAACTATCAGTATGTAGATAGCTGACCATTTGGGAATACCAGGTGCTGTAAGTGGGTGGACGATGACACCTTTTGACCAAGATCAAAGTGTAGTATCTGTTCCGATGGATACTGCACTCCATAGACTGGTATCGTCTTGGCCTTCGAGGCTTGATTTACGCCGGTCTATGGGACGGTCCTGTGCAGTTCTAGGAGGTCCACCCTCCCAGGCTTTGCCTCCCCTCTTTGGGGAGGAGTAAGTTTATTGCTTACTGCCTGAGGCGCCCCTACCGGGGAATGCCGACGGGGCTGCCCAGGCAATGTTTAATGGCCAGAGTGCTCACCTTCTCGGGCGCTGGCTTTTCAAGTCCCGCTTTCTCGACCCCACCTTGGGTAACATCTTACCTTGTGGGAGTAAGATAAAACTTGCCTTGTGCCTAACCTCCTGGGGAGGTAAATAACCCGATGACACCTAAAGTAATTTTTGGCTAAACGACACGCCTCCTGGTCTTTGGCTTGGGATCAGAGTAGTATTTGTTATGTCTTCGGTCAGAGGAAGACGAGAAGTCTTTCTTGACTGAGGCAATTTTTTTATTTTTATCCCAATTCAGAGTAACCCCCCTCCCACACACACACACCTTTTTGGGAAGCTGGATTTTTCTACATTTAAACCGACTTTGTGTCTAACTCAGCCTTCGTGTGGGGGGGGGAATGGGGGCAAGTAAATAGGGACACTTTTCTTAAAAAAAAAAAACTAACATCGTCAAAGGGATTGCAGACTGACAACCACAAATAGAGATTATCCACTATGTAATGTCTATATTTTTCAATGTGAGAAAACAGGAGGTTATGGTGCACAACATACATGTAAAGAAGAATATATATTTTATATCTAAATGAATAAAAGTTTTTTGATTTATCACTTCTATATTACCATCAAAACGGGTCACTGTTATTTAATTTAATAATACTAGAGAATGTTTAAAATACAATATATATAGTACTGAGGAAAGCCCTTTACACAGAAATTTTAATCCTAAATTGCATATCTATTCTTTAAACAGTTTACTATAAATTAATGCTTGGTGTTATTCATTTGTAATTTTATGGTCTTATTTCTCTCATATATATGCAATAGTTTTGTAAATATTAACAGTAATTAATTAAAGTTATTTAATAAAGAAAAGGGATAAATTTATTCATTTTCAAGGAAGGTCTAGGTCATTTAAATGTAACTTATCTACTTTATCTAACTAGAAAGAAATATATACCTACGCATGGGAGTTCATAGACAGAGGGAGTAGGTGAGTGCCCCCCCCCCTTATTCCCTCTCTTTCCCTGCCCTCCCTATCTCTCTTTCTCTTTTGCTATGCAAGCCGAAGCCAAATTTTCTTTTTTATTGTTTTTTTTTTTTAAAAACCCACCCATTGATTTCTTCTTTCTATCCATTTATTTCTTACTTAAAAGATAAATAAATTTGTATCCAAATTACAAAAATGTTAATATGTATCTATTTATATAAATAAATATCAATGTTTATCTATTTATATGAATAAATGCAAGCATTTTTGTTCTGTGTTTACAAGAAACTTATCAAAGAAATGTCTATTATTTAAAACTTTGGCTTCAAGTCGCAAATTTTGTGAAGCAATTTTTATTTAGTCAAAAAATATATGTTTACATTGTTTGACAATTACAAACAAAAATTCTTTTAACGTAGGCATTAATCCCTAATCTTTTGGGGGAGGGGTGGGGGGCAATGGTCATACAATTTTGACAACAAATATTTTTTTCCAAAATACCTCGGACTTACTCTATGCTTGACATTCTCACCTAAATACTGCCTTCACTCTGTTTTAATCCTTAGGTTGCGAAGCGATAGCAAGCTGGCAAAACCAGATATATATATATATATATATATATATATATATATATATATATATATAGCATTAGTCAACTTGTTTGTCTCATGTTACTAGTGAGGAGTTTAATGAATCTGCATGCATTTATGTCCTTGTGGATGATTGTCGGTGGTAGTGGTGGGGAACAAACAGTTCATTCGCCTCTCAACACATGTTTCTCTGAATGAGGTATTTATTATGGCCGTGAAAAAAATATTTTGCATATGTTTTATTTTGCACTTTTACAAAATATGTTTACTATGCAAGATTAGAAAAGGGGGGAAAGCTTGTTGGGGTCCCTGGGATAATTTTTTATACATAATTTCTTTTTTCACTGAATCACCACCTATCAAAAAGCCACTCGAGGATAAGGGTTAAAAGTGATGGATGGAGTGTCAATTTAATGATGAAGAACATTATGAGAGGATTCAAAGTTTAATTATGGGGATAATAGTTTATAAATTTTGCTAGGTAAATTCATAGCCTGTGCGTTAAATAACCAAGTAACAATTATAACACTCTAATATTTGGTACAGTCGGAAGAAAAATTTTATACAGGACTCGCTGTACCTACTCGGTGTTGGGCGGTAGTGTTTTTTTACTTGCAATGTGTTGTTTTGGTTATTTTTTTAAGATGGCGTCCATACGAAAATAATTCTGACCGGGTCAAATTATTTTCTGAAAGGAATTAAATCAGATCACATTTTATTGTTCTTAACAGCATGCTGCAACGATCCATCGAAAGAACTGACGAACCAAAATCAAATATTTGTTTTGTAGGAAGAAAGATACCGACGATAGAAAAAAAATCAAGAAAGAGACTGACTTTACTTCATATATTAGAAGATTAGAATTAGATTAGATAACTTAATCAAATATGTATCGTTGATTCCTAAGTTTTTACAGCCAGAACATTACCATTGTTGATCAAGGTCTATCAGGCATGTGTACGTAGTGTGATGATCTATGGAAGTGAAACCTGGCCAGTGAGGGTTGAGGACATACATTGCATGGAGAGAAATGATATGAGAATGATACAATGGATGTGTAATATGAGCCTTAAAGACAGGCTTAGTTCTGATGAACTGAGAGGAAGATTAAATCTGAATAGTATAGGGAGATGTGTTCAGAAAAGTAAACTTTGATGGTATGGCTACATTGGAAGTGTTACACCGGCCGTTCTTACACAGGAGAAACTACACCGGTTGTCACTATAAATAGTGCGAGTCACCAGAGACACTGAAGACAAAGCACAATCTTGTAACTGTCTAGCCAAGAGCTAGTCACTTTCTTACTTTGTTAATACACTTGTTAAACCAACCCTCGACTTGACTTCCTTTATTTATTATTTACTGTGGAACAACTTCACAACAGATTGGCGACGAGGAATCGAAACGATTTCACTGCAAAAAAAAAAAATCACCCAAAGTGATTCGCAAGATCTTCACGAAAAAAAAAAAAACCCATCTTCGTCAGATATTTTGATTCGCAAGGATTAACAGCAAATTAATTACTGAGTAGTTAAGCGAAAAAAAAAAACACAAACTCAAAACTTGCTACCAAAAATCGGAAACTAGAAAACGCGAAAGACATTTTCAATTATTGAAATAATTGAATACACTGATACCATTATTTTTTTTCTCTTCAAGTTTCACTGACTCGTTAAGATAAATGTTATCCGCGTCAATTATTACAGATATTGTGTAAGTTTGTCGTTATTATTAGGACAACATCTGATATTTGAGCAAGATCCGGATTGACTATTTATTAAAACGGTCTACCACAGAATTGTCGAGAGCAAAGGACGGACAGTAAAAAAATATATTCGCGTAAGTCATTTGTGCTTCTAACAAAGAACTGTTAAATAAGCAAGTCGCATTTTTGCAAAATGAAAAGGGGTTAAAAAGATTTCCCATAAAACTTGTCTTATTAGGCTATAGCGACGGACTTGGTTTTGTAAAACTACGTACACATATATATAAAAAAAAAAAAAATTTTTTTTAATTTTTTTTTTTCTTAGTTTTGTTTTTCAAACAAAAGAACTGGGATTAAATTTTTTTTATTAAGGAATAATATATTTCTTGTTTTGTGTATTAGTTCAGCAAACTAATTATATTAAGCACGTTGTGGGGAAAACTGATTTATTTTTACAAGTGTAAATTGTGTGGTGCATAACTTGAATTCGTGAATGATGGACACTGAATTCAAAGATTCTCTTTTTCAATTAGTTAAATTCCAAACGGAACAAAATGTTGCGTTACAAAGACAGCAAGTTGAACAACAAATGGAACTTCAAAGAAAACAAGTTGAAATTGAGGAGAAATTTAAAAGAGAGTTGTTGGAACAGCAAAAATCCCAAAGAAAAATGCATGCTGAACAAAAAGAGCTGGCGACAACACGAGAAGAAAGATTCCAAGAAAAACTGCTACAACAGCAGAAACACTTCGAAGAACTCTTGATAAAAACACAGGAGGAACAGAGAAAATTTCTGGAGGCAACACAGTTAACGAAAGCAAACGAGAATCATAATGCATTCTCCCAGACGGCTGTGTGGAGCGCTATCGAAATTTTCAATTATAATCCAGAAGACGATGTCACTTTTGCTCACTTCTATAGAAGATATGAGGATATTTTTGTATCGGACTGCAGTACATGGACAGACTCTAAAAAAGTTAGATTTTTGCTAAGAAAATTAGGAGCTGCCAAGCATACAAAGTTCGTGAATTTTATCCTTCCAAAAAAGACCAGTGAGTTGAACTTCCAGGAGGCAGTTACTTTACTAACAGAACTGTTTTCTACAAAAACTTCTCTTTTCCACAGGAGATATAAGTGTATGAATGTCACTAGAATAGAGGAAGACGACTACATTACGTATGCAAGTATAGTAAATAAACTTTGCGACGATTTTAAATTAGAGGAATTATCATCGGATAATTTTAAATGTTTAATATTCTTGCAAGGCTTGGTCTTAAATAAAGACTCTGAAATCAGACGTTGTGTTTTAAATAAACTCGAAAATGAGCCATGTCTAACAATACAAAACTTAGCGGAAGACTGTGAACGTTTTGTTGCGTTGAAACAGAACAGTCGTGACATAGAGGAAAACGGAGTGTCGCACATTAAAAAAATCCATCAGAAGAAAAAATTGACTTCAATGAATAACCAGAGAAAAAAACATGGAAAAGATCCACCTGGACCGTGTTGAAGGTGTGGAGATAACCATTGGTACAATGAGTGTCCCTACATATTCAAACAATGTGACAACTGCCACCAGAAAGGACATAAGGCATCACGTTGTAAGAAAAAATCTGGTAGAAAGACAGCCATTAAACTGACAAAAATTGAACCTGAAGAACAAAATATCCGGAAATATGTACAGGTCAAAATGCTTAAAAAAAAAGTAAGACTACAGCTTGATAGTGGGTCTGACATTTCCATCATTAATGTACAGACATGGAAGAAGCTTGGGAGACCCACTATGATCAAATCACAAAAAAACGGCGAGAAGCGTCAGTGGTGAAAAAATAACCTTCGAAGGGGAATTATTGACGAATATTTCTTTCCAGAATAAGACCGTAAAAGCCACAATTTTTGTTATGCGAAAAACGAATAACCTTTTTGGAACTGATCTGATTGAAAAGTTTAGCCTATGGGATCTGCCTTTAAGCTCCTTTTGCCAAAAGGTTGAGGATTCGAATGTGGAGGCAGAAAAACTCAAGAGGGAATTAAAAGAAAATTTTCCAGATGTATTTTCAGGCGGTCTTGGAAGGTGTACAAAAGTGGTAGCAAAGTTTGAAGTTAAAACAAATGAACTACTTGTGTTCAGAAAGAAAAGAAATGTTCCATACGCCGCTATAGAGCAAATAGACGGTGAATTAGAAAGACTCGAGAACATGGCTGTCATTTCAAAAATTGATCACAGTGAGTGGGCTTCACCTACAGTTTATGTTAAGAAAAAGAACAAGGAGATTCGGGTTTGTGCCGACTTTTCCACAGGCTTGAATAAGGCATTAAAAGATCACCATTACCCTCTTCCACGCCCTGAAGAAATATTTGCGAAACTGAGTGGAGGAAAATATTTTTCTAAAATCGACCTCAGCGACGCTTATCTTCAAATACCTGTCGATGAAGAGTGTTCAAAACTGCTATGCATCAATACCCATAAGGGATTATACAAATTTAACCGACTTCCTTTTGGAGTAAAGGTCGCCCCTGCAATTTTTCAACAAATTCTGGACATGATGTTAAATGGGATGGATTTCGCAGTAGGGTACCTGGACGATGTGTTAATAAACAGCGTTAGCAAAGAACAACACAAGACTCATGTAAACCAAGTATTCAAAAAAATCCAGGATTATGGGTTTAAAATCAAAGATGAGAAATGTACTTTTTTCATGGAAAAAATAAAATACTTAGGACAAATCATCGATGAGCAAGGAAGAAGGCCAGACCCAGATAGTGCAATGGCGATACGGAACATGCCTGCTCCAGAAAATATTGCGTCTCTACAAAGCTTTTTAGGGTCGGCGAATTACTACAATGTGTTCATACAAAACATGCATAAACTAAGATCACCCTTAAATGAACTGTTAAAGAAGGACCAAAAATGGGTCTGGACGCAAGAGTGCGAAGAAGCGTTTCAGAAAATTAAAGATATCTTAACGTATGACTTGTTTCTGGCACATTATAATCCCAAGCGCGATATTGTAGTTGCAAGCGATGCCAGCAACTATGGTATAGGAACATGCATATTGCACAAAATGGATCATGGAAAATTAAAACCCATAGCCCATGCATCCCGAACACTTCTACCAGCCGAAAAAAACTACTCTCAAATTGAGAAAGAGGCTCTAAGCATTATATTCGCAGTAAAGAAATTTCATCGTTTCCTGCATGGTAGACAATTTCTGTTACAAACAGACCACAAACCCTTATTAACGATTTTCGGATCGAAAAAGGGACTACCACAACACACTGCGAATAGACTCCAAAGATGGGGTACCATTCTTCTTAACTACAATTTTCAAATGGAGTATGTACCATCTAAGAAATTTGGTCATGCAGACGGGTTATCAAGGTTGATACCTAAGCAGACAGAACCATTGGAGGATATGGTGATAGCAGCCATTCAAGCGGAAGCTGAAGTAAAAAAGAACGTTATTAATCCCCAGAGGGGATATTTTCAAAGGGGGGTGTTACACCGGCCGTTCTTACACAGGAGAAACTACACCGGTTGTCACTATAAATAGTGCGAGTCACCAGAGACACTGAAGACAAAGCACAGTCTTATAACTGTCTAGCCAAGAGCTAGTCACTTTCTTACTTTGTTAATACTTGTTAAACCAACCCTCGACTTGACTTCCTTTATTTATTATTTACTGTGGAACAACTTTACAACAGGAAGAATAGATGAGAATTCTTAGGTTAGTAGATGTAGAACAGTTGAGGTAGCAGGTTCAGTTCGCAGGGGAAGACCAAGGAATACATGGGAGGAAGTGATAAGAATGGATTTGAGAGTGGGATAAATAAAGACCTAGGTTACTTTTGAAGTCAAGTTCTTAAAACCGTCAAATGTATACCAGCATATAAAACGAATGTTACACTGAATATGATGATATGATTTGTGAAACTAAGAAATAGTTAGCGCACTTTAATATTTGGTACCATAAAATGTGTAAACCTGGTCCTTATACTAAATTTTTTACTGCCTTATTTCTTGAGAGGTGTAATGTCTGTAAATTAAGAAAAAATTTAAGATTTCTTGTGATTACTATTGCTTAAGAGCATTAGTTTCAGACCCTTAAAATATATATTTTTCAAAATTAAAGTAAATTTGTATGAATCAACATGGTACGACTTTCTTGAATTGCTTGATTCCATTGTTGGCATTGGTTTTCCATAATTCTTTCGTTTAATCCTGTTAAAACTCAGCTCGTGTCTTTCAATCGTCGGCATATCTCTTTTCTTCCTGAGATTCTCATGGATGGCTCTGCTATTGAGGAGAAATCGACTCTGAAACTTTTTGATCTTTCTCTCTCATCAGCTCTCTCTTGGAGTTCATACATTAGATCCATTGCTCTTTCTGTTTCTCGTAAAGTCGGTTCTCTGTCACTCCAAACACTTTCTCACACCTGAGACTATTCTCTATCTCTACAAATCTACTATCAGACCATGTATGGAGTACTGTTATATTTGGGCTGGTGAATCTCTGTGCCATTTGAAGGTTCTTGATAAAGTGCAGAAACGTATCTGTAATTTGATTGACCCCCCCACCCTTTCTTTTTCTTCTCTCTCTCTCTCTCTCTCTCTCTCTCTCTCTCTCTCTCCCACAGACGTGATGTTACTAGTCTCAGTCTTTTCTATAAGTACTATTATGGCATGTGTTCTTTGGAATTGTGTGATCTATTCCCAGCTTATTTTGTTCCAGCTCGTTTGACTCGTTGGTCTAGTGGTCTCCATCAATTTGCTGTTTTGATACCTCATTGTAATACAGCTTCCTATTCCAGTAGCTTTTTTCCAAGAACTGCAGGCCAATAGGCATCTCCTGTCTTTGCAATAATCATATTTCATTGTTGTTAGCTCCTTACATCAATTGGCTTCATGCTTTGTCTGGAGCGATTTCTATTAAAAAAAAAATTTTTTAAATCATGTACTTACATCCATAAGTGAACATGGTGCTTTGGAACCGACAGGATTCGAACTTGGCACACCAAGGTCATCAGTCTGTGTCATTACCCACTTCACCACGTCCACCTCTCTCGAATTTGGATGAAATGGAGTTTATGGCAAACTCAAAGAATTTTGTGTTTTTTCAAAATATTATTTTTATCTTAAAACATGAACGAAATATATCAATGAAATGTCACTTAGCATTAGTTCATTATGTCGATTAAATATGTCAAGAATAAAGACTAAGACTCAGAAGTTTGTCTAAGTTTTATGAAGCAAAATACAAACAAGGTTAGAATTGCACGTGCGATAGGTATCTCCAAATATGTCTGAATGCCGTAATCCGGGGAACGAACCGTAAACGAATACAGATGTTGTAAAGTAAATGGTGTAGTACATATTTTATTTCTGATAGAACATTATATCAAGACTTTATTTTTAAACTGAATGATGTTTTATCATTAAAATGACAAATTTCTCCTTCGTCACAATTTTAGTTTACAAATGACTACATTTAAAATAGCAATTGTGTTTCAAAGCAAAATGGCAATGGACAAATGTTCACTTTATAAATTTTCTTTTTGTATCTTTATAAGAAGACATTTATTTCTTGATGTATATTTTACTTTTGTTTTTTTCTCCCCAGGACGGATGTTTGCAGTTGGTCTCTTGATGGGACCTTTCAATCATGGCTGGTACACATTCTTAGACAAGATGCTGGTTGGAAATTCTGGCAGAATTGTCTTTAAAAAAATCTGTTGTGACCAGTGTGTGGCAGCGCCTTATTTCTGCACAACGTTTTTAATGGGTAAGCAACATTTTGGATAATCACATCTCGAAATTATTTTTTTAAATGTCTTCTATTATTAACCTCTTCCCTTTTACTTTTTTGAATTACCCGACCAAAACAAGATAGTTTTTTTTGTTTTTTTTTTGTTTTTTTTTTGTTTTTTTTTGCTTGATTATTCCCTTTATAGTTGATTAAGTGAATTTAAGAATATCTCTATCTATATAAAGTTAGGTATGTTTATATATTTGTGTGTACGGGATTCACTCTTAAATTAATTAACCGATCATATAAATATTGGAACACAGCTACTAGCTGTAAGGGGTCTAAATGTGGGTTATATTTAGTTTAATTTAGTTTTATGCAAAGGGTGTGGAAGCCCTTTTGTGAGAATTCAGATACCTCCGATTTTTGGTAAATTTTAACAATAAGTATTAGATATCAATTAATGAATATTTCCCAAATTTCAGTTTCTTTGGAGTATTTTAAAGGGTTTTTAGAGGTAATAATATGGATATGATCCCTCATTTGAAAATTCAATATGCATTGAATTTGATCCAGTCATGAGACACGAATTAAGCAAGATTCCTTGAATTTTAATTTCTTTTTAAGACCCATTAAGCTTAAGCCTTAAATTTTAAACATTTTCTAGAATCAAAATCATGTAATAGATTTTGATCAAAATTGGAATAAGGATACTAGACATAAGGTTTAGTATCATATCTTGATTCTAATCTTCTAGTAAATATATATATATAAAGTTAGATATGAGTAAAATTGTTTATATATTTCTATTTAGAGAATTCACTACTAAAATAATTAACTGATCATTATGAATTTTGGAACACAGTTGCTAGGTGTAAAGGTGGGTAATATGGGTTATATTTAGTTTTATGCAAAGGGGTAAAAAAGAGATGGAAGCCCTTTGTGAAAGTTCAGATACTTATGATTTTTGTGAAATTTTAACAATAGGTATTAGGCATCTGTGGAACCCCTGTTAAAACAACTTTATTGGGCCATCTTCATTGTGGTGTAAATAAAAGTGAATGAAAGAGAAGGGTGTTAGTAAATTAATAAGTCCATAACAAAAGGTTAGAGAATCCATGAGTAGCATAAATATCCTGTATGTCAAGAACGGTTAAGAGTCCATGTTATAAGAATGTCCGTCCATACGCATGTGTTAAAGTCAGGCCATGTCTATGTGTGTGTGTAGGTATGTGTAACATTAAGTTCATGTGTGTGCGGCTCTCGCCATGTAGGATCCTTGGTTCTTATCGAACCAAAGGCTAGACAACCGGAGGGGGATGGGGGATTTTGGTTGCGTCCCAAGAAAGTAGTTTTGTGGTCGGTCCAAGCAATGTGGATGAGTAGTTAGCAGTGCCATCTTGCAGGCAAAAAAGAGGAAGGTGTCAAACATCATCTTTTATTGTCATCGTTACCATCTCAGTTCGTATGAGAGCTCGCCTCTGATTGGGCAAACCCAAAACGAAGTTAAATGTTTGCACCAATCAGGGCCCAGCTTAGAAGTTAAGCACACATTCAAAATATCGCTAACCAAGGCTTTTCGCTGCTGCTGCTGTTGTCACTTGTAGCTGCTACTGCTATGCAGTAACAAGAAGAACAGTGCCAGAGAAATGATTTCTGAAATATTCAATGTTTATTTTATTGAAATAAGAGTGATTGGTCAATTCTATCAAAATACTCAATCTCGATTGGTTGCTTATATCAGATTTCAACCAATCAGAAAGAGTTTCCTGTGGAAGCTGGACACCTGTTCATGTTGATTATACAATCGAGAACCCAATTGCTTCACCGGTTTTAGGCAGTGAGACTCAACTTGTCACACAAACTTTTGTCAGTCACAACACTATTACACAGACTTTTTGTGGGAAAATGAATTCTGGCCATAGCCCTTGGCTACTGGCATCTCGGCAAACGATGCAAGTAACAGTCATGAACTAGTAAATATAGCAACAACTTAGACAAGCTCATAAACTCACTCACAACAAGTTCGCACACATACGGACAAAAACAACACTTTTTCCGTCTAGACCCTTTGAACTCTTCATAACTCTTTTTTTTTGGTTTCTCTATCAAGGTGTAAATAAAGTTGATATATTATTTATGGATAGACTTTATCATCACTTTTGACTTTGCCTCATTGCACTATACATCAATTAATAAGTATTCCCCAAATATCAGTTTCTTTGGAGTTTTTCTTAAGGGGTCTGATATTGCTCCAACCTCCCATTTTAAAATTTAAATTAGATTTGATCAATGGTCATGAGACACCAATTAAGCAAGATTACTAGAGTTTCACTTTCTTAAGACCCTTTAAGCTTAAGCCTTACATTTTTGGCATTTTCTAGAATCATAGTAATATTTTGATCAAAATTGGAATAAGGATTCTAGACGGAAGGTTTAGTATCATTATATCTTGATTTTAATCTGCATAAGGAAACATAAAAATAGTACAAAATATTTCAGTTT
The DNA here is from genome assembly GCA_963556195.1 of Sepiola atlantica. NCBI lineage: Eukaryota > Metazoa > Mollusca > Cephalopoda > Sepiida > Sepiolidae > Sepiola > Sepiola atlantica. The sequence goes on along the minus strand of OY744521.1, from coordinate 154,154,555 downwards.
GTGGAATTTATTTTATATTTCCTTGGACGGGTATTATTATAGTGTATATATATATATATATATATATATATATATATATATATATACTCTCACTGTGCCTTTTTAATCGTTTATAAACGAAAATTAAATTTATTTTAACAATTTGTAATTAGCTTACCATCATAGGACATTTAAATTCCCATTTGTGCTGTTTCATTTCATCACTATAATATTTTTCATTTATTTAAAAACTAATGATTTGCTCCTGACGGGATGTTAGTTGATAGGGCCTTAGACAGTATTCCATCCTTTTTATTCAAATGTATTTATATATTTTGTGTGTGTGTGTATATATCTTTTAATTCAGTAAAGTCTTTTAATCTGATCCTCTGAACTTCTAAGGTGTTGAAGGCAAAGAAAAAGATTGAAAATATCATTTTTTAATTGATAAATTGTGTGATTGATTCTTGCGATGATCTGACATGTTTGTTAATTTAGTTAGGTAAAATGTAAAGTCTAAGTACTTTTGCGACAGTACGTTTTAAAGGTGACCTCTAACATCAAGATACACTAAAACTCCTCATTAATTAGGAAAATACGATTGCTGAAATCTTAAACTCCCTTTCTTACAAAGACCTTTAGACTTTAGCAATACTGATCAAAAGATTGATATGAAAGATAATCATGGTTAATTGAATGTTGATTCATTATATACGAATGTATTTGTAAATATATCTTTTAAGGCACCACTTGAAAGTAATATAAAAAATGAACTTGTACCAACAGATAAGATTTTAAGAAGCTAGTGATATATATATGTGCGTATATATATGTCACCCCCAATCTAGGCTGGGCACGGAAGTGAGTAGTATTAATACAGCCATCAAAATCATAGCTTTAATACAATACACACACACACACACATACAGTACCATCCAAAATTAAGGAACAAAAATTAAATCTTCTGAATCTAATAAAATCATATATTAATTTTTGTGAAAATTTCATTGAATATACACATTATGTAGTTGGACTTTTACCGAGATTTTCAGATGAATTAAAATAATATTTTTAAAGTTATCCACCATTTTACAGATTTCAAGTGTCCAAAATTAAGGAACAAAATATCATTTTTAACTAAATCACATTAAAAAGGCAAAAGAGATTTAATATTTGGTACTTCCACCTTTGTTTTCAATAACTGCTGCACATCTACGACTGTAGGATTTCACTAAATCTTGACATTGGACCACAGTTATCTTGGCCCATTCATCTTTCAGCCACAAGTGTTTTCCGGATTCTTTGCCATAACATTCTGTCCTAGAGTCTTCCATAAGTTTTCTATAGGGTTCATGTCAGGACTCTGAGCAGGCCAGTCCATTACCTCTACTTCTTGATCAGCCAGATAATTCATGGCCAGCTTTGCCTTATGGCAGGGAGCATTATCCTGCATAAAAACAGGTTTTTCGATACCAGAATTGTGCAACACTGGCAAAACATATTGTTCTAAAACATTCTTGTATACAGTGGCATTTACTCTAGTATTTAAGCATACAAGTGGTGATGTACTCTGCTATGATATCATGCCGAAAACCATCATGCTACCTCCACCAAATTAAACAGTTTTTTGATGCAGCTAGGATCCAAACTTTTGCCTTTTCTTCTTACAAATTGTTTTCCATCACTGTCAAATACATTAAATTTCGATTCGTCACTGAAATAAACTTTTTTCCAACTTTTTCTGACCATATAACATGCTTTTTTGCAAACGCCAATCTAGCTGCTTTGTTTGTTTTGTTTTTTTTACTTATTAGCGGCTTTTTTTCGAGGAGATCTTGCAAAAAGACCTATTTCGTGCAACCTTCTGGACAGTTTGAAACATTCGTGACACCTTCCATGTGTTTAGAAATTTTGCCAGCTGTAAGGAAACGGTCTTTTAACACTAGGCGTTGTATAACTCTGTTCTCTTTTGGCGTTGTCTTTCTTGGTCTACCAGGTTTCTTTGTATTACTTAACCTTCCAGATTCTTTATAGAGTTTGAGAACTCGGCTTTTTGAACGTTTCACACGTTTTCCGATTTCTTCTATTGTCAACTTTTACTTTCATAATTTGACGATTTTTGCTTTGTCGCTTAAATCAGTTTTATTTCTTTTTGACATGATTGATATTGCGTGACTTGCAGCAGTGATAGTAATTAAAGTGTAGAATATTTATTTTCATCCTTTTATACAAAAAAAAACCCTACTGTTTTAAACTTTAAACAATTATTTTTCCTTAATGTTCCTTAATTTTGGACACTTGAAATATGTAAAATGGTGGATAACTTTAATAATATTTAATTCATCTGAAAATCTCGATAAAAGTCCAATTACATAATTTACATATGTAGTGAAATTTTCACAAATATCAAAATATAATTTATTTGAGATTCAGAAGATTTAATTTTTGTTCCTTAATTTTGGACGGTACTGTATATATATATATATATATATATATATATAATGTTTGAGGTACAAAATTTATAAATATGCTGCTGGGTGTCAGATCAATCCATCTTTACGTTGAAGAGGGGTTGGACTTTAAGGCTGTGTTATTGTTGTAAAGTGACTTCTGCATAAATCTCACAAAGATTGTGCCTCAGGCTTGTCTGGTCTGCATGAAGTTCTTTTCATTGGTTGCTGCTATTTGTTAAACCTGCAAGATTGCAGGTTTTTACCCCTGACACTGAGAACAGAAAGGCTCAGCAGTTGCATGCAAAGTCGGGGAGTGTTTGGTCCAGAATACATAAAGGAATGACGCAGAAGCAACGTTGCCACTCTCGCTCCATTGATTTGCAGTTCTGCACCTGACACATCTTTGCTTACCACACGCAGAGGCAGAAACAACCAGAGGATGATGGATCCTGATGTCAACTTCTCTTGGATTTTCACCAGAGCACTAGTAGCTAGGTTGCAGCTCTAATACCGCTTAGTGCCAAACCTGTCTGCTATGTATCACCCTGCCAGGAACCAGAATTCTCGACAGCATATCTCTGATACTATTTACCACATGGTGAAGAAGAGTTGGACTTTAGGAAGGGTTTTCTGCTGCTGATGAGACTAACTGCCCAAAAACGTGTATGTGAAAGAGTTTTTCTCTGGCAAAAATTTGTTTACCAAGTCCTTCCATTTTTGACAAATGCATGTATGCAACTCTGATGATCTTTTTGGATTGTATCAGTTTCTTACGATTAAAATACTTTTCTTTCTTTCTGTTTAGGTATGTCTCTCCTGGAAGGAAAAGGTTGGTCTGTTAGCGTTAAGGAATGGAAAGAGAAATTCTTAATTATTTATGCAGTAAGTTTTTTTATTTAATTAACTGTATTTTTTCTTTTTTATTTGTTCAAGGTCAAAATCTAGCCAACGATAAGTGTTAGATGGATAGATTCGACCAAGAAAACAGCAACTCTTCCTCCTTTGTCAGAAACGTTGATCATGAAATGTGAGGACTAAAGGACAAAATAAGGGAAGCGAGAGTTATGAGGCTGCCGAAAGTAAACTCAGGGTCCACTATTTAAATATGTTTTCTTTTTAATCTTTAATATAATTTATATTTTAATCCATGAATCATTAATAAAATTGACAATCCTTTCTATAATCCAATCATACTTGGTACAAATAAACTTCTGTCCATGCTTGACTTGTCCATCAAGTTTCAGTCATGAATATCCAACATCGTTGTATCTAGGTCTGTTTGCAATGCAGAGGTTCATATTTGAAGCATATGATTATATGCTTCAAATATGAACCTCTGCATTGCAAACAGACCTAGATACAACTGATTTGGGCTGTGATGGCCCTCTTCAGTTCAGAAATAGTCTTGGGATTGTTTTGATAGACATCTACAATAAAAATTGGAAGCCAGAATAACTTACCGATAAACATTATTTAACTTTTTGTTACTTAATGTTACAAATGGGGATAAAATATCCACTCCTAATATATTACATGAATGTAGCATATTCCATTATTAACAAAGGGGTGAGATGGGTATCAATTCCTTTTGATACTACATTCTTCCCCACTTATCTACTTATTCGTAGGGAATAAAGTCATCCCATCGACCTGGCCTCCTGCGAGTTCTTTGGGGGTGTCTTGGTGGTTCGCACTCGGCATCCATCTCCAATGTAGGCTCCTCGGGACCTGACGACGTTTCAGGACTGTCTTGTGTGGCTGGCTTAGGGCTAAAAGATCTTGCTCCGAAATGCTGTCATTTTCTTCGGTCACTTGATGTCCGAAGATTGAGTGTCTGTCTCAGATATTGAGTGAAGCTGCTTTCGTGGTACCCATCAGTCTTCAGAACTAGAGTCAGATTGGACTCTGTTAGAATATTCAGATTTTTTTTGTAGGGACTGGACTTGATGTATATGGCACAAGATCACTTAAGTGGATCAGACTTGTTTTGTGAACCGGGGCTGTATATCTCTCTGAAGCAGTTCTATGTTCAGATACATTCCCTGTCGGGGCTAGATCCCTTAAGGAGACAGTAGATTACCTTCCTTCCGAATTTTGGACCAGTGCATACTGGGGGTTCGCTTCGATTAATTCTACCTCGCTCACTAATGGGTCATGACGAACATGGCGTTTAGTAAAACTGTTCCAGGTTGTGCGAGACACGAGGGGAGTGAGGTACCTACTGAGCTTCATTGTGGGAACGAGAAGAACCTGATGTGGAGTAGCATCTGTCACTGTACATAATAGAGTCCTAATAGCATATAAGGCCACGGAGATGAAACTTTCCCAATCAGAGATCGGACTCTTGTGATTTGCATGCGTCAACTGTACTGTACAAAATGTTTTGTTTTGTAAACTTTAGAGATTTATAAAAGAAATTTTTTAAATGCTTGGTTTTAATTACTAAGCTTTTCATTTAAGCAAAATCTATAAACAAACAAAACAAACAAATATTAAAAAAAAAACATTTAAATAAAAGGATGTTGTGCAGAGATGTTTTACAAACTTTTTTTTTTTAAATATTTGATTGTATTAAAAAAAAATTATTTTAAATATTGAATTTTTCACTATAAAAATCATTAATTTATCATATGCGATAAAACTGGAAGTCAAAAGTAAAATCCTCCTTGGCCTTTTGGCTGAGATCAAAGTGTAGTATCTGTTCCGATGGATGGCTCATTCTGTAGACCAGTACCATCTTGGCCTTCAGGTCTTAATTCCGCTGGTCTGAGGTACTGTCCTATGCAGTTCTAGAAAGTCCACCCTCCCAAGCTTTGCCTTCTCATCCTTTGAGACGGGGTTAGTTTATTGCTTATTTCCTGAGGCGCACCTACCGGGGAATACCGATGAGGCTGCCCAGGCATTTTTGTAGGCCAGAATGTTTATCCTCTCGGGCGTTGGCTTTTCAATCCCACTTTCCGACCTTGTGTCACATCTTACCGCTGTGGGAGGGAGAAAATAAGAAAAAAAGTAAAAAATCGGTGTTAAGATAAAATTTGTCATTTTGGTTGTTGCTCATTCTGGGGCACCTCAAACCTATTTGATTCTCAACCTTTTATTTAATCCACAAAGTTACAGTGTTCTCATTAAACATTTAGATATGTCATATCAGTTAATTCATTTTTTTCTTTAGTTCTTTCACTCACTTCACCCACTAACTCCAGGTAGAAGTCACTTTAGTTGGAAAATACATCCTGTTAAAAATGTGTTGATATCATCATTAGTTTCAGGTATTTTAGCATCATACTTACTTCACCAGTAATCCAGACATGCACAAATGAAAACAGGTTCATAACTTAATAGTCTCACAATATGTAGCTTAATGACATACCTCTTGAACCAAAGCTTTAATCTACTCAGCCATGCATCCGGAACTATTGTCAATATCTAACAACAACAATGAAGATAACTGTCCCAAATGCAAAAATAATATTGTTCTCTGTCGGGCTAAGGTGTGGTCCTGTGTAGTTCTAGGAGGTCCATCCTTCCAGGCTGTACCTTCACACCCTTTGAGAAGGGGTTAGTTTATTGCTAATCGCCAGGGAATGCCAACAGAGCTGCCCAGACATTTTTTGATCAGCCAGAGTGCTCTTCTTTTAAAGCGCTGGCTTTTCAAATCCCACTTTCACGACCTTGTGTCAAATCTTCCCACCGTGGGAGGGAGATAAATAATAACAACTTTTCATAGAAATCACTTCCAAATATTTCCATGAATAAATTTTGGTTTTTGCTTTATTTCTTAGAATCAAATGAATATTCCTTTTGAAACACAAATTTTGATTTGTATTTTGCTTTGCAGATGGATTGGTTCATTTGGCCACCTTCCCAATTCATCAATTTCTACTTCTTACCAACGAAATACAGAGTCCTTTACGTTTGTTTCATCACTTTAATCTGGGATACTCTTCTGTCTTACATCAAACACAAGGTAACATAATACTTATTTTTATTTGTTTTCTTTATACATATGCACGGCACATAGAACTATATATATAGTATTTCATGTATCCACATAAAATTTTATGAGGAGATATAATTTTTTATGTATCAATTTTCAGTATTTACTTCAACAGTGCTCAGTACGTAAGTAGAGCTAGGTAGTAAGCTATGAAAATATATTTATGGCAATTAAGCTACACAGAGGCTCCCGCGTTTCATCCCCGGGGGGAATCTTCAGGCCAAAATGCCTGTATATATATATATATATATATATATATATATATATATATATGAGAGAGAGAGAGAGAGAGGGTAAGTTAACACAAATAAATTTATAACATTATTTATTTCAGTTCGAATAATTCAAGATCAACAAAGATTAGGCATATGATTCTGACATGATTAGGAATTTTAATTTTCTTATTTTTTACTTACTAATTCCAATATTCTCTTCTTTTATATATATATATATATATATATATATATATATATTAGTAAGCTATGAAAATATATTTATGGCAATTAATCTACACAGAGACTCCTGCGTTTCATCCCCATGGGAATCTTCAGGCTAAAATGTATGGAGTTATTTTTGCCGGGTGTTTTTATATACACGGCTAGCTAGTTAACCTCTCAGATTCTTTGTATATATATATATATATATATATAAGTTCAAATATATTGATGAAATGAACTTAAAACCAATATTTTTCAAAAGTGCTCAATACAAAGTAGAGCTTTATAAATAAATAAAATTATATAAACTTTAGAACAGCCTACGCAGACTAATTTCTGTTTCGATGTTAATACATCAAGTACGTACTAAATATTAAATCGTCTCAAAAGAAATCAGGCAGAATAAAACGGAAAATCGGCCAGTAAAAATATAACATCTTTCCAAGGCTGTAGCTATTCACGTAGCAATGTGTAAGGGATGTGGGGGGGAGGGGATGATTTTAGCTGGTCGAAGAAAATTAAAATAAATGACACGCTTAAAAAGTCTTTACTCTGTTACTTCGATAGCTACGAAAGATGTGAAATTTTTACTTGTCTGATTTCTTCTGGGACAATTTAATATTTAGTTGATTTTACAGTCTGAAATATGTAACATATAGTTTTTTAAATAAATTATTTGTATTTAGCTCTCACTTTTTTGCGATCGAGCACTTTATTTTTTATTTTTTTGAACATAACCTGACGCATTATATATACATATACACACACACACACACACACACACACAATTACGGATAGTAATTTTCTCTCATTTCACAATATGAAATATAAATATCGGACTTATTGGTCTGAGGATGTCGAGCTAATAAGCTGACTGAAGCATGTTCTGAATGTGTAGCCAAGCTATGTTTGTATAAATAAAACTTTAGTTATTTATATATATATATATATATATATATATATATATATATTGTGTGTATTTAGGCAGCAAGTTTTCATTTAGGCAAACGTTGTTGAATAGCACGGAGTGTTTCTGCTTTGTGATCCTTTTTTTAATTTTTTCCATCTTCCGAATGGTCAACTTCGTACCTCGATCAAACTGGTGTATGAAGTTTCCGTAGTTTTGTTGTTCCATCTTCTTTGCAAGTACTTTCGATTTGATATCCTCAAATCATCTTCAGGCGTGTTAGTGTATATATATATATATATATATATATATATGTCTATGAAGTTTGTTTAAAGGAAAAAGGTAAATTTCCGATAGAATGTCTTTGCTAATTCCTATATAAACCTACACACACACAGATATAAATAACATGAAAAATCAACCTCTCAGAGTGAAACAGATTTGATCCAAGACAGCATATCTTTCACACACAAAAGGGCTCGATATCCTTTCGGATAGAGTTTTATAACAATAATAAATATTTAAAAAGGACTTATCTTAACACTTAACTGCAGTTTCACAGTAAATCCGATTCTCAGACGTGCATTTCTATTCAACATGTTCGAGCTTGCATTCAAATGTATACAGACGTGTTGAATAGAAATGGATTTTTGCGGATCGGATTTACCGTTAAACTGCAGTAAAGTGTTAAGATAAGTCCTTTTTAAATATTTATTATTGTTATATATAGAATGTACACAGCTTTTTTTAAAACAAAAAATTGACCAGTGCGCTAAATTACCAGAGTAAGAGTCCAACATATTTATTTAAATAGATACAGACTGGATACGAAAAGACCATTAGTTTCAATTTGAAGCTAGGCCAGGGAGGCTCCTTTATGTCTAATTTGGAGGTGGTTCCGTTCGCACAGGTTTGGAGGTTGTTTATTCTGTGGAGTTCAATGTTGGAAGGCACAGATCTGTTGCCTAGAGATTAATTTAAAAAATATTCTGAAAAATCTCAACAAAATAAAACGTTGCTAATAAAATGCAATAAATGATCCAAGGGAAGTAAGTCTTTTTAGGATGATCCCCAGATGGGGAGCTACATACATATTTTAAAAATATAATTATCCATGAACCCATGTTTTGTCGTTATACGTGTCCATGAATAATTATATTTTTAAAATATAGGTCACTCCCCATCTGGGGCATCAGATTGGTGAAGGTAAAAATTATTCCAAACTAGAATTTAGGTAGTGCTTTTCATTCAAAAGTGTCACAAACAAAATAAATATATATATATATATATATATATATATATATATATATATATATATATATATATATATAATGTTTGCAATACATATGTACAGAATAATCTCCTAATGAATGGATTATTTATGAATTTTAGATATATATTCTAAACAACACAATGAGTAACATGGGCACATTATTATTTTATGTTTTTTGTTTCTTTGGAGGGTATGGTACAGTTTTAGTGCCACCCCCCCCCCCTAAATGGTAAAATTTACAAAAAAATAATGTGCCCATGTTACTCACTGTGTTTCCTAGAATACATATTCCTAAATTCATAATGATCTGTTCATTAGTTTAGATTATCCTGTACATAGAAATATATATATATATATATATATAAATATGTTTTGAGGTACAAAATTTATAAATAGTTTTAAATATAAGCGGAATTTTGTTAATCTCCGTAGGTGTGGTCTCGAGAGCTCTTTCGTCCAACATCTCATCAGGAGAAATCGTTGGAAAAACACAGGATGAAATAAATTAATAGTGAAAAAAAAAAAAGCAAGTATGGGGAATTTACTGCCGGTGAAAATATACGTTTAAAAGATTTAATTCAATTCAACGAATAAAAACGACTAAAAGGCAGATTTAGAGGCAAAAGAAAAAGAAAGCCAACGAACTTTCCCCAAATAATGTCAACGTCTTTACGAAATCCTATTTTATATATATATATATATATATATATATATATATATAAAATATGTTTTGAGGTACAAAATTTATAAATAGTTTTAAATATAAGCGGAATACATACATTGTCAGCTAAATGCTGGCCAATAGACGATTCCAAAGTCGATGTAGCGGTATGGCACAAGAAACCAGATCTACCCTGTCTAATTTTGGATGGGATATGCTGGTTTATTCTGGTCTCTAAATGCAATTTCGTCCGCCCAATATACTCAGCATCACACTGGCATTTAAATTTATAAATAATATTACTATTTTTTTAAATAAGGCAGACTATCTTTAGAAAAAGACCGAAAAGCAGATCTTGTGCCAAAAACCAAACGTAAATCAACAGAAAAAAAACAACCAGTTACACTTTTAGTGATTTTCTTGCCTAACTCCTGACTAATGCCACCTATCCAAGGCAGTTTAAGATAAACTGGACATCTTGGTGGGACTAAAGTTCTAGGAGATTTGAATGCTGCAACTTTCTTCGGGATGCAATCCGAGATTAAATCTTCCGGATAACCGTTGCTGATGAGAATTTCCCTAATTTTATCTAATTCCGACTGAAGAATGTTGGGGGAACAAATCATGAGGGCTCGGTGCACTAAGGTGTAAACCAATCGTAACTTCCTAGATGTTGGTGAAAAAGAACACCAATTTAAGTAGAGACCCGTGAATGTGGGTTTGCGATAAACGCTAGTTAGGAACCCTACCCTGGATCTTTCAATAAATACATCCAAGAACGGGAGGGAATTATCCTTCTCCACTTCCATAGTGAAACTTAAAGCATTGTGTAATAAATTTAGCTTTTTATAAAAAATTATGGCTTCACTGTGAGAGGAGAAAGTAACAAAGGTGTCATCAACGTATCTGACATAGACACTCGGCTTAGGGACCGAGTTATATATGTATAAAATCCGTGTTTTGCTAAAATGATGAATTTATTCACATTTGTACAAATAGCCTTATGGAAAAGGTAAAAGCTTGTAAAATTATAGGTGTAATTATAATTTTAATATTTCAAGGGGTCCTCCACTCTTTGTCAAAAGATGAAAAACAAATGAACGAAAATGAAATCGTTGAGATAAACTGGAATTTTCAACTTTGTGCAGGCAGCATTCCTTCTTTGTCTTAACGTGCAAGTCAGTTCACGCAAAATGGCCAAGAAAACAGTTGTCTCTTTAAAAAATGCATGCGCGTTCATCTCATCGTGAATTACAGTTAAAACAATTGATTTCTTCAGTGAACAAAGTTTAATTTCAAAACAGAAATTCTTCTCAGTCTGTAAAATATTTATACATATTCAAGAGTTCAACATCGGAGTTCAGACCTGTTTCATGTGTATTCAGTTTTATAATCCATTTTGTTTCTTTCTGTTTGCGTGCATATGAGGACGGGAAATTGGTGTCTATTAAAATACATTTGATGTTTTGGAGTGTTTGGTAGAAATGTTTGGCTAAAAGATCATTTGGTCTAGCCTATATATCCACTATTTGGCCATTGTGTACAAAAATATAATATTACATTCGGACGATCACAGGTAATATGTAGTGGTTGTATTAGAATGTGTGTATTTAGAACTGTAGGTTTATTGCAGATATAGTTACCCTGTTGTGCAGTTTTATATAAGTGTTTTTTCGATGTGGTTAGCTTGCTTAAAAAATTAAGCGGTTGTTTTTTAGCATTAATGTGTGGTTTCTTTAAAAATAATAATATATGGGGTATATATGTATATATATATATAATAGGTGTGTGTATATATGCGTTTTTCCTAAGTTTTAATTTAGTTTTCCCGGATAAAGCGATCCAGTTAAAGGGACATAACTCTACAAAGACTTACTTCCCGTGGATTGTATATTACATGATAGCGATGTACAAGACAGGGTTTTAATTTTAATTTTTCAGAGATAGCCACTTAAAAATGCTAGAATATCTCAACATTAATTCTTTCTTCAATGGCTTAAGAGTTCAGGGGAGCAGTAAAGCAGATCCTATCTGATCGAGAAACAAATTTTGTGGAATGAAATGATCAGTTTGAGATTAATTGTATAAGGAGAGTTGCTAGATTTTTGGCAAAGCAACAGTATGATTTCATCATGAATATTCCAGAAGAAAGT
>OY744521.1:154062695-154137695 GCA_963556195.1 Sepiola atlantica | reverse complement strand
ATATATATATATATATAGTATAAAAATATACTTATGGAAAGTGAACTCTGCAGTAACTTTTGTTTGATTCCATTGGTGAAATTTGTCAGGCCCATTGCTAACAGCCTAACAAATTCTTACAATGGAATGAAACACAAACAAGGCTCAACATCGCTTGAGTGTTATAACGAGAACCAGTGTGTAAACGTTATTATGCCATATCTTGTGAACATCATTATGTTATGATCCTGTGCCAATGCTTGACCAGTTTTGGAATGTACATCACTCAAAAACTGATCTTTGACCTAGGTAATCTTTGCTAAATCAGGCTGTAAACGAACAAATTTTTGGGGTCAGAATTTTTAAAAATGAACAAAATATCTATCATCTTCGTCTTATATATAAAGTACAGCCAGTCGATTCTCCGTTTCTTTGACATTACTAGTTCTTTTAATACAAGGTGCATACTTAAATCTGTTTTGCTATAAACATATGATTTTAGTCTGAGTATGTTCTTAAAACAGTTTTTTTTTTTTCAATGGATTTAATCAATTTTGGATTAGCATTATTATAGAGGAACTGGGGGGAACCTCTTTGACTGATCTTTGACCTACGCAATCTTTGCTAAGTTTGATAATGCATTTTGAGGGGTTTTAGTAGGCTTTATGCATAATAATGATTTAACAGATATTTTTTTTTAATCTCAGAGCCATCTGAACACAGTTACAACATTTGGCACATAGTTGATCACTAGTAGATAGCAAAAGCCTATTGGCAGACTGACTCAGTTGGCTTGGTACCGATAAGCACTAATAATGCATTTCTGTCGGACAGAACAACTATACAGCATTTAGTATCTCAAAACTTCTTGATGTCAACTTAGATTCAATGGAATCCTGTTAATAAGAAATAATTTTCTTATGATCATTTTTTATGAACTTATTAAATCAGGCTGTAAACGAACACATTTTTTGGGTCAGAATTTTTAAAAATGGATTTAATCCATTTTGGATTAGTATTATTATAGAGGAACTGGGAGGAACCTCACTCACACACTGAGAACTACTATTCCTGCCACTCATTTAAAATTGGATATTATTTAATAAGACACATTTTTGGTATGCACCGGTTCTTCTTTTTGATTCAAGTGTTTTGTTTGGCTTTTTGACATAGATTTAACCAATCGCTCAATTTCTTCAAAATTATATATATTTAATAAACTATTATCCTTCAAAGAACAAATAATGCATAACTATGCAAAAAATAATAATTTTATTATGTATCATTAAAAGGGAAATCCACTTGAGAATGATATGTAAATACTTTGTTTAAGATTTTCTAGTATAATTTCACAATCAAGTCAGCTTGTTTAACAAATATCAATCCATAGCTTCTGTTTTTACTGTGTGCTTATATTTTAATTACAGAGTTTCCTCCCAAAAGTATATTTAATGGCAAACTACTATGACCAACTTTCATCCATCTGTATCCCATAACGTCAAGGAACGTCATCAGGGAGTCATGCAGATACTCTATCTGTCATAAGTTTTCTGTAGGCATGATAAAACCTGGTGGAGCCCATGTCCTCTCAATGCCACATACAGCACCTGGTATTCCCAAATGATCACCCATTTAGTACTGGCCAGGCTCAACGTTGCTTAACTTTGGTGATCTAACGGGAACCAGTGTGTTAACGTGATTATGTCTATAACTTTAGAAGTGCAAAACCCTAGTCAAATCGCCAATGAAAATTTACAGCAACACAAATCTTATTTTAAATGTTCACCTGAAATACGCGCAGAACAAATTTACATATGCAAACACAAATTTACATATGCAAACACAAATTTACATATGCAAACACAAATTTACATATGTAAACACAAATTTACATATGCAAACACAAATTTAGATACTAAAAAATGTTTCTTAACAATGGCTTAATTTACTGATGCAAAAAAATATGCATTTTTAATTTTATTGTGATAAAATTTGGTTTATTATTTATTAAGATGTTTTTTTGGTTTTCTACACCTTCAAAAAATAATAATCATGTTTCTTTTAAATGTTAATTGTAAATACGATACAAAGAGATTTCCTTTTTATTCTTCTTTTTTTTCAAAGAATTAACTTTATGAATCAGTTTCTTTCAGCTTTTGATTGGGCGAGAAAAACAAAACATGTATCAATTTTTTTTTTAATTCAATATGTTTATGAAACAGAAATTGAAATATATTACAAATGAAAAGAAACATTATATAATAAAGAAAAATGACCAGCGTCAATAACATTTCAGGAATGTAACAACGAATATTAAATAATAGTTAACTAATAAAATATTGAGAAGGAAAATGGGGAATGAACTTTTTAACACAAAAAATTATATTTTGCTTTTAATTGGCTAAGCATCTTTGGACATCTCTTAGTTTAATCAAGTCTCACATTAATATTTGATAGAAAATATATAAATCAAACTCATATAGATGAAATGATTCCCAAAGAGATCGAAAATTTCAATTACAAAAGACAAGCTCAGTATTTAGCATTAAATAGAACTTATATATTTATTTTAAGAGTTATTATATCATTTTATAATAATTTATACCCAAATCAAGTCATCAGATTTACAGTTGTTTAAAAAAATTTGTATAGTAAATCAATAATCAAGGTAGTTTACAATAAAAAAAAAAATTCTTCTCATCAGAACCCTAGAACAAGATGTAAACATAGAGAATTAAAGTTAACCACATGGATAAACAAGCAGCAGAATCAGGAGCTTATTCATCCTTCACTCGAAAAAGAAGATTTAGCAATGGTTGTGAAAAATGTCCAAAGAGTCAAAAACAACCAGGATGCAAATAAAAACCAATCCGAAGGAAATAATAAATCTTGAAATAAATATATATATAATATAGAATAGTTACGTTCCCGTAACCGGCCTTTTGGCCAAGATCAAAGTGTAGTATCTGTTCCGATGGATACTGCACCCCATAGACTGGTATTGTCTTGGCCTTCGGGGCTTGATTTACGCCGGTCTGTGGGTTAGTCCTGTGCAGTTCTAGGAGGTCCAGGCTCCCAGGAGTAAGTTTATTGCTTACTGCCTGAGGCGCCCCTACCGGGGAATGCCGACGGGGCTGCCCAGGCAATTTTTAATGGCCAGAGTGCTCACCTTCTCGGGCGCTGGCTTTTCAAATCCCACTTTCCCGACCTTGTGTCACATCTTACCTTGTGGGAGGAAGATAAATAAAATAATATACGATTAGAGCATAAGCTTAGAACGACGTCGTATGTAGGTATAAATAATTTAATATTTATTTATGAATAATTAAGGGCAACTAAAATGCATTACTCTTTACCGCGTAGGAAGTAGAAAAAAATACAAGCGCTGTTATTATCCCCAGTATAAACAATAACAAACACGTTATAATTATATTTGGGCAGAATTTTTTCTTGAAGACATATTTCACTAAATATTACAAATAACTTGTTTGCATATTTCTCCTTGATGCTTTCTAGATGCCTGAAACTTGAAGCTTAATCAGGCATCTAGAAAGAATCAAGAAAAAAATATGCAAGCATAAGTCATCTGTAATATTTAATGAAATATCTACTGATAGCTGTGAGAATCGGCTTTTAAAACCAACTCAAAGTTTTGGATTTGCACGATGCCTTCTCAAACAGCTTTATATTACTTACTTTTTTAATAGGCCATTACCAATTGCTTCATGCTGTTAGCAATTGTCAGACATTCTAAAAATACAATCTAAATCCTGATCCTATGATTACTTTGTTTACCTCCATGTGAGGTGCAGAGATGAGCTAGGAGTAAGAATACTTAACTACCACACTGGCAGTCATGTTTTGAATCCTGGCTTGAAATGCTCACCATGCTAGTTCATTCTGAAGAGACGTGATAGAACAAAACAACTGTTTGTAGATAACTATATATATATATACCTGTGTGTGTGTGTGTTTTTATACTACTACTAAGCGCTACTCGTGCATTGAGCACTGTTGAAGTAAATACTGAGAAAAAAATATATACATAATATATTATTTTATAAGTGTATATATATTCATATGAAATACCTACAACTGAATTAGAAAACAATAAGAACGAATAGTGAATTAATGAGATGTCCTTTTGCAAAGCAATATGCAAATTAGTTAACCTTGGTATATCAATCGCATAAACATGCTCAGTATATTAGAAAGCTAAAATTCTATTTTGAATATTAATTCGGCATTTGAAGCTTACTGTCAGTGCCATAAACTGCCCAACTTAATTAATAAGAGAAGAAAAGCAAAATATGAATATGCGAATTATTAAAATTTCTTTATTGCCAAAGAACCAACATTTCAGTCAAAAAGAAATAAAGGAACTGTCCTAAAATATAAAAACATAAAAAAAAAATTTTTATTCTTCCAAAAATTATTCATAAATTGACTCAGACACCTCAAGATCTCATTGATTGAAACATTGCTTACATGAGCCAATAAAGAAATGTTAACCATTTTAATGTTAACTTTTTCTTTTTAATATATATATATATATATAATTAAGGCAAATGTTATTAATAATATGGAGTTTTGTTTTGTTGTTTTTCTAATTTTTCAATTTTCCTAATAGTCCATTTTGTATTCCAGTCAAATTGGTGTAGATAACTCCCATGGGTTTCTTGTTTCATTTTTTTTTTTTTTTTTTTCGCAAGTATTTTCGATTTGATTCATCAAATTATTATCGGGCAGGTTTAGTCTTGGTGTGTTTAGATCCATTTTCTTTTACTTTTTGTTTTTAACGGTTAGAAAATAGATCTAAACACACCAAGACTGAACCTGCCTGATAATAATTTGATGAATCAAATCGAAAGTACTTGCGAAAAAATGAAACAAGAAACCCATGGGATTATCTACGCCAATTTGACTAGAATAAAAAATGGACTTAGAAAAAAGAAATAAAAAAGCCTCATAAAACAAAAAGAATTGTTATTTTATAACATTTGCCTTAATAAAAATATGCTGCCTAAATACACCCACATATATATATATATATATATATATATATATATATATATATATATATATATATATTCTTTTAGGAAAATCTGAAAAGTACAGACATTGCTTCTTAAATGTCTTTATACACCCACTTGACATAATAATATATATTTCTTAAATGATTATGAATTTGATTTTATAATTCATATTGCTATTTCTTTGTCACTTGAAATTATATAAATACATGAAAATTTACAAAGAACAAATTTTGGTAAAATAAATATATTCTCTATCATCTCTGCTTTTGTACTTGTTTTTATATCTGCACAGAATTGAAAAATGTTAATAAAATGAAATTTCTTATTCTGTCGTTCTTGATTCGATAGATAAGTGAAAATAATATTATGTTGGAAGGAGAATAATGTCCGTGCTGTGTATAGGGTGACCCTGAAAAAATGCCATCCATAGAATCGTTAATAAAATTCACAATTGCAATCCAATGATATTTGGTACAAATAAACCTATGCCTGACCTGTCCAAGTTTTAGTCATGAATAGAATAATCGAGATTTTAACAAAAAGGAACCAAAATAGTGCATTTACCTCATAACACCATGTTTTATTTGTATCGCTCAAGACAAAATAAGCATTAAAATGCCTTTTTTCCCCTATTACTACGTAATACTAGGTTGATTTTTAACTCCAAAATGTTCTTAATGTCATAATCTTCAAAAATATATATATATATTATCGTTTATATGCTAATTTTATTCAACTTTTTGAAGAAACTGTTTAGGCCGTCAATCTTAATGCTTACCAAAATCATATAAAGAAGATCTCATTCAAGAAAGATCAAGAGAACGACCACCAAAGATATGGGCCGACCAGACAAGGATTGAGACTAGTATGCCTCTCCTGACAACTGAAAGACTGGCTCGAGACTGTGATAAGTGGCAGGATTTTGTTCTCAATAATGTGACGAAGCTCTAAGTCAAGTAAGTCGAGTCCATCAATGAAGAGACATTGATTTTTAAAATAGCATTATGGAGATGACCACCGTGAAAACAAATTAAGTTGTGTGCATCTGTTTGCAGTTGTCCACAGCAAATGGAAGACATCAGTCAAAGCAGATGCACGTACAACTGTTCAATATCTTGCTGAAAAGTTAGGTATAAGTTATCTGATGTTTTTGAACCACCTCCAGCAACTAGAGTAATCAAAGAAGCTAAGCAATATGGGTGTCGCACAAACTTAATGAAAATCTAACAATTGGTTTGAGGTGTCATCAGATTAAAAACGACCAATCTCTCAATTACATTGTCAAATGCGATGAGAAGTGGTTCCTCTATAATAATTAGTGATGATCAGCTTTGTCAATCAGGTCAAGGATTCCTCTTGAATACTCCTAACTCGTTACCTCAAGCCATCTGTCAGAAATGGTTGTTGGCAGATCCTTTAGATGGTATTAAGAGTCTTCTACAAGTTAATCGATGTATGCTGAGGTCTTCCAACTAGTGTTGGGACGATTAATCGGAATCAAAAAAATCGGAACTTTTTGGGGTATTGGAATCAGAAAAATTTGAGCCTAATTCCCAATTCTAAAAACGATTCTTTTAATATATTTTTTAACTTAATTTTCTATTGCTAGTTTTAATGATGAATATTTATTGAATTTAAACTCCCAGTAAAACTAAAATTTATAGATTATAATAACAAATTATGATAAAAATGGTACAAGTGAAAAATATAGATGAAAATGAAGTTTATCGAATTAGAAAGAAAATTATATTTACATTTAAAAGTAGATGAGGACTCTCTGCTCTCTCCCCTCCCTCAAAAAAAAAATGAAATTCTACTTTTTTAGGATATTAGTCGATTTTAGAATCGGAATCGGGAATTTAGAACAGAATCGGTAATTCTATCGTAATCAGGGAAAATATTGGAATCGTCTCATCACTACTTCCAACAGATCTTTTGCCGCATGATGGAGTGTGTCACTCACATATTCTGACTTACTTCTCCAGGAGTGACCAGCAAGCCGAAGTTAGCTAGCTCTCTCTCTCTCTCTCTCTCTCTCTCTCTCTCTGTGAAACTGAGATAGGGAGAAGGTTTTCATATAGCTGTTTCTTGGTTGGAAGTTTCCTCCAGCTTATTTAATGCAATATCCTTCTTGCTGTTTCATCAGTGTCATCAGATAGATTGAGTTGTTTTGAGAAGAATTCAGAAACAGTGGGGCCGAGATATCTCAGCAATTTACACATTGGAACATGTTTTGGAATTGAAGAGAGTTCCCCATGTGTTGACTGTAGTCATGAAATATGACCACATGCAACCACCCCTGATGCACAGATTGCATCTGCTCAGTGTTCGGTTGGACAACGGACAGTGAAGAATTGAGGCATTATTAGTAATGGCATATGTATTGATATGTAATATATTAAAAGGATATACTCTTTATAGGTTAATTGATTTTAAAAATTCATAGAACTAAAACATAAAAGAAAAATATTTCTTTTGTTTGTAATAAACTGATTTTGTGGAGTGCTTTGGGTTGTCCAGAACTGGGACTAATGTTTTACAAGTCGGACTTTTATTTTACATGTCTTGATTTTTGTATGAATGAATAGAAAGAATCAATAAAATGAAATACTTTCAAAGAAAAAGTTATTGTAACTAGTCTGTTAGAAAATATAATCGTTAGAATCAGTGATTACATGTGTGGATGTTTAAAAAAAAATTTTTTTAAAGAAAAATCAATAAAATGAAATAATTTATATATGAAAAAAAAGTTAGTATATGCTGTTGTAACTAGTATTAAAAATGAAACAATTGGAATCATTAATAAGGACGGTCACCCTACGGTATTTATATTTTTAAATTACGGGTGTGTGTATGAGACCTTTAGCCAAGTGAAATTTATGGATATAGTGAATGAAAGACAAGGATTGATAACATGTGGATTGAGCAATTTATTTGCTAATGATATTACACCAAAGCTATATTAATTGACCATATGCATTGTTTTAAATGCGGGAGTGAGGTTTGGGAAGAAAATCTGCGTTATGATTTTTTGTTTAGATTGTAAATGAGAAAAGCATTTAGAAAACAAAAGTAAAGTGATGGTAAATTAATCAGAGGGGTTTTAGTTCATTTATGGACTGGAGGTATTGCCCCAGGACCAAAACCAGGGAGCACCGACAGCAATGGCTGGGTCGGTGAGGGGTGGAAGGAACTGAATTGTTCCAAAGAACTCTGTCTGGAGATTCTGAGTAGAAAAATCTGAGTGGATGTTACGAGGGCATTGATTATGGATGGACCCAATTAGTTTGAGTTGGTGTATCACTTGTATGCGCATATAACATAGACTTAGATAGTCCCCTCTTATTGTTGTGTGATGTGTGAAATCACTCTGGATCGATGACACCACCGTCAGTCACACATAATGCCTAAGTTGAGGGTGAAAGGATTGTTAATTGCTCACCCAGTCAAGGGCCCGATTTAGCTAAATTATTGTCATAGATTATGTATATTAAGTGTCACTTTTTTTGTGCAATTCATATTCTGTGGGGAGTGGATATTAGTTTTGATTGACACTCGGTTTCACTGCACATGTGTGCCCAGGGAAAACTTGAAGCATCCTCCTGGGCTATCACATTCATATTGTTTTAGAGATCTAGGTTTGAGAAACTTAAAAATGTTGAAATTATGGAAAAGATTTTTGGAGAACGCCTGCAAGTATGCAGAAGATATTTGGGCTGTTTGAAAAAAATTTAAATGGTAGAATTATGGAAGAAGTTTTTGGAAGGTTCCTGCAATTTGCAGAAGATATTTGGGCTGTTGAGAAATTCTAAAATGGTATAATTATGAAAAGGTTTTGGGAGAGTTCCTGCAGGTTTACAGAAGATATTTGGGCTGTTGAGAAATTTTAAAATGGTAGAAGTATGGAAAAGATTTTTGGATAGTGTCCTCATCAGGCATGCGAAAGATGTATGGAGCATTCCAACTAGAGAAATATATATATTTGAAAATAGTTTCACAAACGAGGAAAAGATGGGGATGAAAGAGTGGCAAAAGAGAAATTAGTGGAGAAATTACGAGTTCCTGGGCTGCTGCTGCTGATGATGATGATGGAGAAGGAGGAAGAGAACCCATACCAGAACAAATGGTAGATTCATAATTAAATCAAATGAGAGGGAGAGGCCTAGAACCAGTTGAGATCCAAACGATGCATGATTTTGAGATGGTGAAGATCAGCTGAACCTTCCTACTTGTCAGAAAATGCTGACTGTCCTCATAAGATATGAAACTGCAATACAACTGAAGTGAATTTCAGAAGAACAAAAAAACAATAACTATGTTTTAGATGTGTATGGTTTTACAGCTGTAAGTGAGGACTAGTAAAAAATTTAAAGAAAAAAAGTGTGTACAGATTAAAAAAAAAGAAGAATGAACCCTATTATTAAAAAAACTGTAGAAAGAAAAATGAACCATTGTAGACAGAGAGAAAGGAAAATAATTTCATGAAAAATGATACATGCGTGAACGAACATTATATCCTGGACCTTTTATTGATGAACTGTTAGAATTTGCAGATAAACCTGTTTTCTCTTCTTGGGGTGGTCCTGAAGTGATTTTGTTTGCTCTTTTTCAACAGAATTGAGTGAAATTCTGCAAGAGGGTGCATTTCTCACATGGAGATTGGTAGGGATGTAAACATGCACTGGGTGGTTGCATGTTTGCAATGCATGCGAATAACACACTTGCTGCAAGTGAGTAATAATCAACAAAGAGAAGAGAGACCGCACAGGAAATTGAAAATATGTTTGGTCTGGAGCTTGAACCACCCAAAATTTAATTTCCCTTTGAAAAAAGTTAGTATCTCTTTAAACGGGGTTTCATGCTGAGAGAAGAGCATTTGAGAAATTTAATGATTGTTCAGATGGGAACCTCCTAGACAGTAGGTATTTTTATGTTCATGGATTGGCAGAGTAGCCTTTTTCAAGTGGATGCTGGCTAGCCATTATCTCAAGTGGTCTTTCTGAGATGATGCAGATGAGATCCACACTTATTCCAACATGTTACAATCAGCATGATTCAAAATTGTACATGCTTTCTTTGGGCATTTTCTGTTGGCCCCACATCTCTTCCTGACGAAAGACATTTTCATTCTGGAATCAAAGTCTGGCACAACCAACACAAACGAGAGTAACCCAAGAACACATTCTTAATGGAAAAAGATCGGTTTGATTTAGCTGTGTTCATATTTGCTTATAGCAACAATTGGTGATTGAAGAAATGAGGCCCTTGTAAGAAGTGCAGTGCTTCATTTGTGGTGCTCTCCCATGTCAGACTCTCGCTTTTCGCACTCTCAGCATCCGTCGTCATTTCCTCGAACTTATTGTTTCCAGGCCAGCTATGATCCCAAAGATTAACCACCTGACCCTGCATTCTGTTTATAAAATCTTTTTGCGAACATAATTCTTTAATAATACTAGTTAACATACCCACAATAAGGTATTTAATACAAGTAGTACAACAGTACTACAAGTACAGATGGACCGGTCCCCGTACAAATTACAAACCAGTTACCCAACTTATTGCATCGTTTACTTACAGTAATAAACATTTTTATATTTGTATGTTGTCCGTTTAAGTTATTAAATATTTTCCGATAACATTACAAAATGAAGTTAGAGGTTAAAAGGCGACATTATTTTCTACCGACCTTTACCTCATAAAAGTGTATTGTCCAGCACAAAAACTTACAATAAAACTGACCGATTACCCATGCCAGATTTATTTTAATCTCTCATTGAAACATAAATCAAGATTTTGTTGCTTTATATCTTTTTTCCACTCATCAATCTTGAAAGGCTTCCCTGATTGTTTTGTTTTTTAAGTAACAGTCGTGTTGGATTTTCTAGTTAAAGTCCATTAAGTCCCGAGAAGTAAGTGGCTAATATCAAATGCAGAAACTAAATCAATCGATTTGTGATCAATAATAAATCCCTTAACTGTGTTTTGTTTTGGTGCCATGGTTGAGAAGAAAAAGAAAATCTGCATTTTTAGATTCGCTGTGCAATCTCCTCTTTCATCAGTGTCAAAAATCTTGAAAATGAAATCAATGGCTGACATAAATCCACTTTTTATGCACCAGAGTTCATTAGTGAAGTGACTAACGGTTGTTTTTACCTGAGTTACTTTCAAGTTCTCTAAAAGAAATCAATGAAACTGATAGAAACTTGTGTTACATCGTGAGGGCTGTGCTTGAATGGAAATGTCAGAGGTTACACTATGAACATGTATGAGTGCATTCACTGCACTGGCTGTGATCGCCCCACTCATTGTGCAAGATTGCCATTCGACTCAGTAGGGCTGCAACAAAGAATTCTCATTCCAAGCAAAACACCAAGTCCAGTTTATAAACAATCAACAGATATTTATTTTTTTTTAGATTACAAATGGTACTCGTTTTCATAGGTTGACTAGCAGACTTGCAAAATGAGATTTTCGCCTGACCAAATCAAAATATAAGTCCAATCAACACAATCCTTTAGCTAAGAACCTCAAGAGTTCATCTTGCCTAGAAAGGCACACCGTCCCAACTCACCGTCAGCTCTCAGAAAAACCAACTACCTGTGTCATGCCCCTAGGGCCGACTCTAACTAACCCCCTTCCCTGAAATATTTTCACTCCTGACCGGAAATCTTGTATTCTGGATTCTCTCAGTGGCCACCATTCGACCACTTAGAGGCCTACCACCGGAGATATCTACTGAAGATAACGGCCAGACAGTATCCACTCAACAGGGTTTATCTGGAGCCCATCTAGGAACATTACTTTTCTCAAGTAGTCCGCCGGTCTCAGCATGATTCCCTCTTTAATGAGGCACTTATTTTATTTCAAACAAAAGACAATTTCTGTTTGGTCCAACTCACAATCAGAGATATCTTCAATTTCTTCTGTGCATCTATCACCTGCAACGTCTGCCATTCGCATGTACCACTAAAACATGCAGCTTTGTGCATGTTTACATTACCAGACAAAAGTTGCAAAACCATGTGATTTCTGGCTCTTTTTGCTGGCAAGAATCAAGCAGAAAAGACGTGTCTGGGTGCTTCCCCCAATTTGGGGCAGTGCACAGTGTAACTCAATGTAGTGAGAAGAGCTATCCAGGTATGTCTTTGTCTCTCTGCCTGTCACTCTCTCTTTCTCTCATGCGTATACAAATTGTCTCCCTGATGTTTTTCTGTGACTGTCTTTTTAAATAAACATTTATATAAACATTGGTGTCCGAGTGGGTTTATCAGACGACGAAAAGAACCTGGGTTCACAAGGACGACGACGACACGGGTGTATAATGGTTTATCCAGATTACCCATTTTTTGTGGATCTGGATTTTCCCTACATTAAAAACCAACTTTGTGTCTAACTCTGTCCTCATGGGGAGGCAAGTAAATATGAAACTCTATGAAATTTGGATATAGTGACTGCTTGAAAATATCGTGCCAGAAGTAAACTCTTCCAACCCCTCCCTCCCCCCCTCTCTCTCTCTCTCTCTCTCTCTCTCTTTCTTCATTTAAGATCACTTTTCCTTTTTCCAGAGGTCAGGCGTTTTTTTATATTTCGTAAGCTCTCTCTCTCCAGTCCTCATGGTTCATCAGGTTAACTGTCTCCAAATTCCACTCTGTGCGGTTTTGTTTAATCACTTGCTTCCAAGTTTGTCTTGGCAGGCCACCCTTCCTGCGATTGAAGACATGCATGCTTCTGGATAGACTAGCTCATTCACTGTTAATTTTAACTTACTTTTAAATAATTAATATTTAAAAATATACAAAATTCATTCATCTTGTTTTTCAGAGTAAAATTAATATTTAAACATTTGTTATTAGCAAATGTTGGCAAAGTAACAAGTATTTGAATAATTACAATGAAAACCTAACAATTATTTCATCATTTCATCCTATGTTTTAAATGCCTGCTGGCCAAAACGTCTGCCAAATAGCCTAGTTAGGGGTAAAATAGACAACAGACTGTCATGAACAGTAGCACCAGAACAGTAATCCTTACAAGCATTCAGACTTGTAAAGAAGCTTTAATTTGGAGCAATATTTAGATTAGTCTTCGGAAGATTAATCGGTATCGAGAAAATATTGGAATCGTTCAATCACTAATTTAGATGCAAATGTCTAAAATGAATGTTAGAACGGTATTAGAATAAAGATAAGCTTAGAGTAGTGGAAAATTCCATTAAACGTTAACAGATAAAAGTTAGAATTACGTTTTCAGGAAATTATGCCAGGCAGGAAGTCGCCAGAGAACATACCGGATAAGCTGAGAAAATCTTTCTCTTTTTTCTGAAGAACAAGAAAGAGCGGTCATGCATTGGGGAACATGTTCCCATTCTCCTAAGGGGGAGGATATTATGTATGGATACTAGAAAATGATTTTGTGCTGTCATTATTTACAAGCATTATTATCACACCGGAACTAAATAGTCATAAATGGTATCCACACATAAATCTCAAAACTAGTCCGAAACGGTGTCCACAGATAAATCTCAAAACTAGTTCAAAACGGTGTCCACACATAAATCTGAAACTAGTCCAAAATGGTGTCTACACATAAATCTCAAAACTAGTCCAAAATGGTGTCTACACATAAATCTCAAAACTAGTCCAAAATGGTGTCTACACATAAATCTCAAAACTAGTCCAAAATGGTGTCTACACATAAATCTCAAAACTAGTCCAAAATGGTGTCTACACATAAATCTCAAAACTAGTCCAAAATGGTGTCTACACATAAATCTCAAAACTAGTCCAAAATGGTGTCTACACATAAATCTCAAAACTAGTCCAAAATGGTGTCTACACATAAATCTCAAAACTAGAGATAATTTCAATCTAGATATATTGAAAAAGCACAAAATAGAAAATTGGGAAAGTTATTTTTACATACACCGGCTATTCTGAAACAGAATGAGCATGTCAACTCTTCTTATTTAAAAAAAAATGATTACAATTACCTCAAAGTTTAAAATATGTTGTCGATATTATCTTAAAAACAAAAGCTTTCCGCAGTATTCACTAGTATCTTCGAGATTTGTAATGCTTCACTATTTATATTTGTAGAATTGAGGTAAGGTATGGTTTTTCTCATTAAAATAAAACTAAAGTTAAAACATTTGACATATACTTATTTACTCCTCTCCAGGAGTTAGGCACAAGGCCAGTTTTATCCTACTCCCACAAGTAGGATGTGACCCAAGGTCGGGTCGGAAAGTGGGGGTTGAAAAGTCAGCGCCCGAGAGGTGGGCACTCTGACCATCAAAAATTGCCTGGGCAGCCCCGTCGGCATTCCCCGGTAGGGGCGCCTCAGGCAGTAAGCAATAAACTTACTCCTCCCCAAAGAGGGGAGGCGAAGCCTGGGAGGGTGAACCTCCTAGAACTGCACAGGACAGACCCATAGACCGGCGTAAATCAAGTCCCGAAGGACAAGACAATACAAGTCTATGGGGTACCTAGCAAAAGTGCCAGGTAAGTATTTGACATATATAATAAGTGTTTTCAGAAATTAATATATGGAACATTGTTCCCTGAATAACTTAGATTTTACATAATATTCATAAAAATATATATACATAAAAATTGCCAGATCAAAGTAATGTCATACCATGATTTATTGTAGGTTTCGAAGCAAAGAAAAGCTAACACGTGTGTCTAGAAGAATCAAAGACATATTTCAAATAAATTCAAATAGTAAACAAAAACCTCTCGCTGTCAATTGTTGCTCTGGAATTTTGATTCCCATAAGAATCGATCTGAACTATATGAAATAACTGTGTTTCTTATTATATTATCACACATACGCACACACACACACACACACATATATATATATATATACATATATATATTATATGGCGTAGACTGTAATAATGTTTATTTAATTTTATAAATGCTCTACTTGATATTGAGCACTCTTGAAAATATTGGTGTCATGTTCATTTTATTTGAACTTGATTAATTAATATATATATATATGTATATGTGTGTGTATTTATGGATTTATAATAGCATTCAAATCAAATTTCGAAATGGAAAGCTGCAAACGAATATTAATTTTACATACGTTTCAACAGGAATAATTTAATAGTTTGCATAATTGAATCAGCATGTAACTCAAAACGTAATGAAAGGTCTCCCCCCCCCCCCTTTTCAGAAAATCATCTTCGGTCAACATGCCATAGAGAAAACATACATTCATCTTAACTGTACACGAACTGGATTCCTAATTGTTGTTGTTATGATATTGTCTCACTTACTCGATGTTGATTTGTATGCATGTATTCCTCTATGACAATCTACGAGTGTGGATTAGATTGTTCTCATTCTGTCAACCATGACCGGGTAGAAGTATTAATTATTATGTTATTCTTAGTTATTATCGACTATCACTTAGAATCAATTCCTTTAACCGCTGCACCAAGGATCAATGTAATTCCCGAAAAGATGCACTTGAAGAAGGTCAGAGGTTATATCGGCTGGATTGTTGTGAAAATAACAGCCAAGATGACAATAGTAGTCCAAATAATAGAAATTATCTAAAAAAAATTCCGAAACCGATATAAATCAATGAAATAAAATTATAATAGGTAAGACGTCGCTTTCCTATCAAGATGGGATCGATGTTAAGCTACATTTGGTTTTTGTTATGGATTGTAAGGATAAAAAGACGTTATGGCATTGTTGTGTAATGGCCATTCGCTATGATTGCAAGAAGGAATCAGGTCATGAGGGAGAGCCTTTATAACAGCACGGGAAAATTGACACGTGTCTACTGGAGTGTAACAATGAAAAGAAGTGGCAGGATAGTGTGTATGCACACGTTGGTGTTTGTGAATGAATGTGAGTAAGTGATGCAACTAAAATGCCACGTCCTTACTGAAGAAATCTTGTGAAATAAAGATAACTGTCGGGCAAACTCTGGTGTATGTTGCAAATGTTTTTGTTGGTCTGTGACAATTTGTGCAACATAACCTTCTCTGGAATAATCGGCGCTCTTTCAGGAAATCTTTTTCTTTCTTTTTTTTTTTTTGATTATTTGGATTATTCGGACTACTGTTCTCATACTGAAT
Organism: Sepiola atlantica; assembly: GCA_963556195.1. NCBI lineage: Eukaryota > Metazoa > Mollusca > Cephalopoda > Sepiida > Sepiolidae > Sepiola > Sepiola atlantica. The sequence continues at coordinate 154,121,579 of OY744521.1, read as the reverse complement.
GTTATACTCACAACGTTTCGATCGATGTAACCCCGGCCTTCTTGAGGTGTGTCTTGTAAAACTCGCGAATCTTTTTGTCGAATTCAGAAATCTGTTCAACAAGACGCACCTTAAGAAGACCAGAGATTATATCAGAATAACATCCAAGATGAGAATAGTGGTTCCAAATAATACAAATTATCAATCCTCAGCTAAAAAATTTCGGCACATAATGTCTTTTTTTATGGAATGATTGCTGATCATTGTAGAGCTCTAATTCCCCCCCCCCCATATAAAACATTCACAACAAAAACTCGTCTAGCTACAACCACTGTAAATAATTTCCGTTTCTCCTTCTGTGTACCTAAAACTAAACAGAACTTCCACGAGCAAAGTTTCTTTCCAAGAATTACCCGTCTGCGAAGCACAATACCACGAGGTTACTTCCCAGCTGACTACAACATGATCTTTTTCAAGTTCAATGTAAACAAATTCTTGTTGAGCCGTCCTCTTAATAAATTCTGCCCAGTTTCAACCATTGTTTCCAATTTTCTCAAGATTTTGTCTCGCCGTCCACTTGACAAACCAATTAACTCTTATCCTCGAATGGCCTTTGGGCCTTGATAAGCGGTAACTCGTTAGTACATAAAACAATTGTAGCAGATTCAATAGAATGAAAATCAAATGGAAGTCATAAAACAATTGTAGCAGATTCAATAGAATGAAAATCAAATGGAAGTCATAAAACAATTGTAGCAGATTCAATAGAATGAAAATCAAATGGAAGTCATAAAACAATTGTAGCAGATTCAATAGAATGAAAATCAAATGGAAGTCATAAAACAATTGTAGCAGATTCAATAGAATGAAAATCAAATGGAAGTCATAAAACAATTGTAGCAGATTCAATAGAATGAAAATCAAATGGAAGTCATAAAACAATTGTAGCAGATTCAATAGAATGAAAATCAAATGGAAGTCATAAAACAATTGTAGCAGATTCAATAGAATGAAAATCAAATGGAAGTCATAAAACAATTGTAGCAGATTCAATAGAATGAAAATCAAATGGAAGTCATAAAACAATTGTAGCAGATTCAATAGAATGAAAATCAAATGGAAGTCATAAAACAATTGTAGCAGATTCAATAGAATGAAAATCAAATGGAAGTCATAAAACAATTGTAGCAGATTCAATAGAATGAAAATCAAATGGAAGTCATAAAACAATTGTAGCAGATTCAATAGAATGAAAATCAAATGGAAGTCATAAAACAATTGTAGCAGATTCAATAGAATGAAAATCAAATGGAAGTCAGCTTGCAATATGTGTCTTTTAGTTCCATGCATCAATTAAAATTGTGTGAATTCAGTTTGTCAAAGGTTTTATGCATGCAACTGTTTACTCTCTTCAAATGGGAAGTTTCCGTTTTCAGTGAAGTTAAGTAGTCATTCTTCAAACCAGTTGGACTCGACAGAGGGAATGGTTAACGACCTGATGGCCTGACGGTGTTTCCCTTTACAAACAACAAGTCACTTATATGGGATGCGACTTGTGTCGACACTTTTGCACCCTCGTCAGTGATAGAATAGGCAACAAACCCTGGACATGCAGCAAACAATCAAAATATGCCGGCCTTATCGACAGATTTGTGTTTTAACGAATTACCGTGGAGGCGAGTGGAGTGATAGGCTCTGCCATGCGCGACTTCCTCGGCAGCCTTGATCTGTTAATGACGCGCCACACCGGAGATAATCGTGAATTGACTTTATGAGCTCCATTATCCGTGGAAATGCCTTGAGCCTGCTCTCGGCCTGCCAAGTCAGTCGGGCATTCGATGAAACTTCCTGATGTGTGCATGTTGGTTTCGAAAAAGGACATTTTATTAATTAATTATTATTGGCCTCATCATTTTCCTTCTCAATATTTTATTTGACTATCATTGTTTGTATTAAAATCGCCAATTTGTTTGGTCGGCAAAATAGAATAGAAAATTTAAACAATGTGAATATCTTATGATAGCTTAACTTCTAAGTCAACATTTTATACTATTTAAATGCGAATTTATATAAAAGATTAGTTAAGTACTTGCTCTCTAAGACAAGGCAATATATAAGAAACAATTTCTTTGTGGGGAAAAAGAATCGATTTATGTTCATTTTCTTATCCACCCCCTCTCTGTGTGTCTTCTCCCCCTCCTCTCTCTCTCTCTCTCTCTCTCTCTCACCTCCCACCCCATTTTATAAATGAATATAGATTTTTTTTCTTCTTTACATTGCTTGAAGATCACGTGGAGTTGGTTACATAAAAAAGTGAAATCTGGAAAAAGCATCAATACATTCTAATCAACAATGGCTAGGATACTGCTGAGTGTTTTGGCTGTTTTGGGTAAGTTCATTTTTTTGTGGAAAAATTTCTTAAACAAACTTGCATTGCTTAGTATTATTTGAATATGTATGTTGATTTGAAATGTATCTGAACTCTTCTGCCATGTTTTTATCTTCTTCTTCTTCTTCTTTTTATTATTATTATTATTATTATTATTATTATTATTATTATTATTATTATTATTATTATTATTATTATTATTATTATTATTTATTGTTGGTTTTCATGCAAGTCATTATCACTACCAATAACAAGTAATGTTTTCTGGAGTCTGGATGACAATAAGTCAAAGCACTTTCAGCCTCTTTCGATAAACGCTGCAAATAATTTTGCATTATTGCAACAGCCGTTTACCATTTTCTACTGGCAACGACCGTTGGTCTTCTTTTGAATTTGAGTGGCAACAAGCACCTCCACCCCAAAGATTCCAGTAATCTCTACACCCTTCCAGTGGAAATCTGGATGGTGCTTTCTCTCCTTGGTCTTTCCATCCACCATAACTTTTCACAGCCATTTTGTGTGATACCAGCGGAGGCTATCAGTTAATGGGATTGTTATTATTATTGTACAATTCTATCCCGTTCTTTTATGTTCTAGTGGGTCATTTAAGTAATGTCTAGACTACTTCCATAAGCTTAGAAACACATCACGTTGCAGTAGATGGTTAATGACTGTTCACTTTTAATTGTATCAAGTATATCTAATTTTCTCCAACCTGCTAGCCATATTTGTATGGCTTTCATAAATCCTGACCCCGTATCTGCCAGGTGCCTTTCCATCTTCGTGGCATTGATAACAATGAATCTGCCCTACCTTTTACCGTTTTGATTTTAACCCTAAACGTAAACATAACATAAAATTTGAAGTTGAAATTGATTTAAACAAGAGTAAAATTTAAATTTAACGGGACCGTTAAAAGTTAATTTTGCCACTGAATAGAATTGTTGCATTTTATAACAAATTGTTGAAGTTTTATTTCTTACAACACAGTATTAATTTTGGGGGGTTTGAAGTTCTTTGCAGCCATGGTGCCCAGTCAGGCATGATTTACACCTTAAAACTGGAAGGTATCAACGGTAAGTTTTCTTAATTTATTACTCTTGGAGTTTCTAAACATATATCTGGGGGGGGGGAGGGGTTAGATCACTTGATGAGCGCTACTGGTACTCTAGTACTATCTGGAACCTTGAGCATATTCGGGTTTTCAGTAACTAAACTGACCCTTTCATCAGACCTGACTGGTGAGAAAGGTAGATCATCATCATCATCATCATCGTCATCGTCATCGTCATCATCATCATCGTCATCGTCGGTTTAACGTCCATTTTATATGCTGGCATGCGTTGGGCAGCTTTAAGAAATTGACTTCGAAAGTAACCTATCTCTGACCAGGTCTTTATTTATCCATCTTTCCCACAGGTCCATTTTTATTACTTCCTCACATATTTTCCTTTGCCTTCTCCTGAGAACCGAATCTGCTACCTCAACTGTTCTACATCTACTAACCTAAGAACTCTCATCCATTCTTTCAATGTGACCATACCATCAAAGTCTCCTTTTCTTTACACATCTTCCTTTACTGTTCAGATTTAATCTTCCTCTGGGGTCACTAGAAGTAAGCCTATCTTTAACACTCACATTACACATCCATCGACTCATTCTCAGTTAATTTCAACGCATGTCCTCAACCCTCACCGGCCAGGTTTCACTTCCATACATTATCACACTGTGTATACATGCCGGATAGACTCTTCCCTTGGTCGACAGTGATAATGCTCAGCAGGATAGAAAAAAAACGAATGTCAAATATGTTTTGGAAGCGATCGTTTCTTTATTTATTTATGTTTTTACTATTCAGTCACAACTTATCACGGCCAAGAGCTACTCGAGGATAAGGGTTAATGATTGTCACTTGAAAGATGACGAAAACGATGGAAGCACTCATATAGAAATGATTACTAATCAGTATGAACTGATTGTTAATTATGGGGCGTTTTTTTTTACAATATTTTTTTAACAATGGATTCGAAGACGACCTAGTTGTAATCAGCAGGGAAGCATTCCCACGATAATGTCTTCCACAGACGGGAAACCCTTGCAAAGAAGCTCCGTCCATGAAAATTCTGCCTGATGCTAGGCACATGGAGGGAGAAAGGAAAGGTTTTTTTTTCCATGTTGTAGAAAATGAGTTCCTGCTGTGAATGTCTTACAAGGAGGAACCAAAAATTGGAGGTCAGTCCAGCACCTTCTATAGAAATAATCATGGAGCAAAAAGAGACTAGCAACATATCTTCTGTGAAAAAGGGGTTGTAGGGAACAGAAAAGATAAATGCACACCAGATTAATTCGATTTTGTACTCTGCCAAGGTAGGAAAGAGTGCTCTGTGCAGCTCCTCTTCGGCTGTCGCAGTAGTATTCCATCCTTGGACGTATTTGACTCTTATATAGATCGAGGATCACATCAGGTGGCAGGTACTTTCTGGAGTGATAGAATGATCCAACTATTTTTCTAGTGACCTTAGCAACAGACTGGATATACGTCTTCCACTTTATATCTTGGGTGAACGTCAGACCTAGAAGCTAATCAAAATAAAGGCTTCTTTAAGGAGAGAGCCATTCATTTCGATTGGTGCAAAACAGGGAGCCAAGTGTTGATGGTAAAAAGAGAGAAGCTTGGTTTTAGAGGTGTTCAATGTAACGCCACTTTTTCCCCAGTGCACCACATGCTTTAGATCCGAAGAGAGAGTATCAGCGAAATCTTGATAAATTTTACTCTGTCCTTTTTGTATTCACATCCAGTTGGGTGATATTCATGCAGATCCTGCATCAGAAAGAGATCTGATTTCAGTAGATTATAACAATATTTGCATGAAGTCATCATTGCCGTCATTCGAATCAAGTATACGGGTTTCCAGTGGAAACAGTCCAATTCGAGATGCACGCATCCTATCACAAACTGAGCATACGTTATCATTTGGCTGATTGCGCATGCGGCTGATTTTCACGGCACACTATTCTTGCTGCTCTCAGTTCACTTTCAAACCTTTCCACACCACCCCTTATTCCATTCCTCCACTCTGTTCTCCCGAGTGCACTTACTTCCCATGTTGTGCGATCAATTCCACACCTCTTCCTATCTTCCTTCAAACAAAACTTGTACCGCTTCTTCTGTCTTTCAACCCTCCTAGCTCCCACATTTAGTTCAGCATAAAATATTTTCTTAGGATAGGACTGGTGGCTCATCCTTACAACGTGACCATCCCATCTCAAACAATTGCATGAAACGCATTCAATGAAATACAAAGGCCAGGCCTATTTTGTAGCCATATGTTTAGCCGTTCGTATGGTGGTGATGATGTCATTTACGCCAGTTTGTTGTCTGATCCAAGTGTTTCTTTTCCTTTCTCGTAGAATGATGCCGAGCATAATGCGTTCCATTTTGAATTGTGCTACTCTTAACCTTTCTTTTGTTGAATTATTAAGTGCCCATGTTTCGCTACCATATGTCATAAAAGGCACAATGTATTCATTAAGCATTTTCCGTTTAATGTTCATAGTGGACTTACTATTTTTCATGATGTTGGCTACTTGGAAAAAGACCATCCATCCAAGCGCGATTCGATGTTTGATTTCAGGCATGATCCATCAGAAGTTATGCAGTTATGTGGTTTAACATATTCGCAGAGAAAGCCATGCTAATCGTGTAATATAGAATGGAAAGTATGAATATTTGGATTATTCAGACTACTATTCTTGTGGTGGAGGAGACACGATCCAACGAACACCAAAAAGCAAATGGCTTGAATTTCTACCTTCTTACTTTCTCTGCTTCGTTGTGATATGCTTTCCTTTTCACTCACTAAAAGAAAGGGAGTTCTCACCGAAACATGTTAACTGAAGATTCCAAACAATCAAAAACTATCAAAACGATGCCAAAGTAATAAACCGACACGAACTCCATAAACCCTATAAAGAGAGTTTGCAGAGTTCGACAGACAGACCCAAGCGACGGACCTTGAAGGAACACACAAGAAGTATGTTCCCTTTTAGCTTGTCACACACAGACAAGATCGCGTTCTTGGCCTTTTGGCTAAGATCAAAGTGTAGTATCTGTTCCGATGGATACTGCACGCCTGTCCTGTGCAGTTCTAGGAGGTCCACCCTCCCAGGCTTTGCCTCCCCTCTTTGGGGAGGAGTAAGTTTATTGCTTACTGTCTGAGGCGCCCCTACCGGGGAATGCTGACGGGGCTGCCCAGGCAATTTTTAAATGGCCAGAGTGCTCACCTCTCGAGCGCTGGCTTTTCAAACCCCACTTTCTCGACCCGATCTTGGGTCACATCTTACTTGTGGGAGTAAGATAAAACTGGCCTTGTGCCTAACTCCTGGAGAGGAGTAAATAAAACACAGACAAGAAGACAGGCGAATAGAAGCAACCCGCTATGACTCACACACACAGTAAAATCATAACCCTAACCTACTCACACACACAGTATCACATTACCACTCATACGCATTAACGAATATAGACATACACATCTTTAGCTCTCGTGTCATGCTTATTCACTGAACAATTCCTAACAAAGAATAAGAGTTGAATAAACCTTACCAAAGAACATTTCTGCATTAAAACTAACCTTTATATTCTTGTAAATTGTCGTTCAATAAATGTTTTGTTGATTAATCATGTTTTATTTCATTGTTCATTCACAAAATACCATACATGCTGAGTTAGCACTTGCTCACTGGTGACCCTGATATTTCTCCTCTCAAATCTCCATTTCTTTTGCCATTGACAAAATCCTAGTACATGTATAAGATTTAGCACCAGCCATAATTAATAGCACATCGCTATATTCTCATCTTGGTTGTTATTTTCAGAACGTTTCGGCCGATGTAGCCTCCGACTTTCTTTAGGTGCATCTTTTCTAAACTGAGGAATCTTCATATCGAACTCAGAAATCTATAGGCAATTTCGAATTGAACCCTTCATGTAATCAACGGGGGTAGATTGTTCTCGTCCCGACAGCCATTATCGGATAGAAGTGTTAAGTAATTTTTTTTATTTCATTCTTAATTATTATCACTTGCACTGAGGATTGAACCTTCAACCTCCAAAACAATGTCATATAGAGCTCATTGATATTCAACGCCTTTATCCTTGTGTCAGGGGTTCATAGGTTCCCAAGTTTGACGTAAAAATTCCCAAGTTCGAAAAGATGCACCTGGAGAAGGTTGGGGTTACATAAACCGAAATGTTGCAAAAATAGCAACCAAGATGAGAATAGTAGTCCGAATAATCCAAATGATACAAATTATCAATTCTCATCTTAAAAATTCTGAAATGTAAGTATAATTATTGTTAATCTCTCTCTCTCTCTCTCTCTCTCTCTCTCTCTTATGGATAAGAGTGGCGCTGTTGCTCCTGTTTATTCTCTCAGTTTCATGTATAAGGAGATGATAACAGTTTCATCTTAAAATATATTTTATTAAACTAATTATGGATCTATTTTCGTAACTTTGAGTTGATTCTGTCTGGATCATCTCAACAGTTGTATGATCACTTGTTATCTATCAAGACATGACATTGCGTGTGCCCTCAGTAAAGTATATTCAGCAACTGATGTCACTTTAAATCCCTTTTATGCCACATGATTAAAACTAACGAATCAGACATCTTCCCTTGTATATGGGGTCATCACCTTTCACACAGATTGTTTTTAATGAGATCGTCCGATCAGCAATAATATTGATTGGTGATTAACCTGATGTAACTAAGATTTAAAAAAATCTCGACTAATCATTTTAAAATGAATTGTTCCAAAAAAATCCTGACTACTCATTTTAAAATTAATTGTTCCAAAAAAATCCTGACTACTCATTTTAAAATTAATTGTTCCCAAGTCAAATTATGTCGCCCCGTCAACTAAAACGATGCAATTTTAAATAAATACATTTCAAAAAGTGGCGTTCATTTTGTTGATTTGAAGAATATTTAGCTGACAATTATTTTTATGGTAAAAACACAGAATATTTATTGTTTTAAAAAGAATTAAATTGCTACAATTTTAGATTTTAAAAATAAAGAAGAAACATTTGTTTTATTTATTTCAATAATATTTAGCTGAAAATGAAAATTATTTTTACAGAAGAAGAAAGAATAATTTTTTTTATAGTATTGATCCTGACAGACATTTATTATTTCAAAAGGAAAATTATTGACAGTAATTTATTCAAATTGATGTAGAAAGCACAGTGGAATTTCTACGTGGTCCCGCTAATAATACCCATTAATCTTATAAATTTGTTCAATCATTTCTAAATCTAAATAGTGGCTTTCAACAGTATGACAAGGGGTCATTGTTGTGGCTATGGTTATGAAATGTTGAATCGAATTAATCGGATTTATTCTCTGTTCTGTTTCAGTTCCAAACACGTCACCATTACACAAAGCTACGTCTGCGTCGTTCATCCACATCTACAATGGATCCCTGCGAGGAATGAAGAATTTGCAAGTGTTTCCAAAAATTGGTCGCGACGAGTGTGCAAAAAACTGCGTACTGAATTCAAAGTGTAAATCTTTCGACTTCGACACTCTAAACAAGCGATGCTATCTTTTCAGCGTGGATGCTACCACGAATAATTATGTTCGTAAGAACAAGCGCAGAGAGTATTACCAACTAATTCCCCGTAAGAAATTTCTTTATACTCATCGTATTGACAAAAAAATATGTCTATGTTTAAATAATTCTTTTGTAAATGACAACCGAAAATTTTTCAAGCAAATGAATCATATTTGAAAATATATGTCTATGTTTAAATAATTCTTTTGTAAATGACAAACGAAAATTTTTCAAGCAAATGAATCATATTTGAAAATATATGTCTATGTTTAAATAATTCTTTTGTAAATGACAAACGAAAATTTTTCAAGCAAATGAATCATATTTGAAAATATATGTCTATGTTTAAATAATTCTTTTGTAAATGACAAACGAAAATTTTTCAAGCAAATGAATCATATTTGAAAATATATGTCTATGTTTAAATAATTCTTTTGTAAATGACAAACGAAAATTTTTCAAGCAAATGAATCATATTTGAAAATATATGTCTATGTTTAAATAATTCTTTTGTAAATGACAAACGAAAATTTTTCAAGCAAATGAATCATATTTGAAAATATATGTCTATGTTTAAATAATTCTTTTGTAAATGACAAACGAAAATTTTTCAAGCAAATGAATCATATTTGAAAATAAAATAGAAAAAAAATGTATTAATTATTTTACAGTTTTAGCTTTTGCTTATGAAAATCTAATTTTTTTGTTTGTGTTAACAGAACACCAGCCTTTAATAAATAACCGTCCGGTGTTATTACTTTTTCATTTATTGTTTCATGTTTATATATATTATTATTCAGTACTCACTAGGAGTTCTTACACAGGACATCATCAGTGATTGTTCACAGATAATTACCGGTGGTGTTCCATGGAGTCTGGATGATAGCAAGTCTCCTCAGATTTCCAGTACTCTCTAACTCTTTCAATAACCATTGCAAATAATTTTGCATTATCGCAACAGCCGCTTATTATTAATTTCTCGCTGTAATCGACCATTGGTCTTCTCTGGGATTTGGTTGGTAATAAACCTCCCAAATGTTCTTGTACTCTCACACCCTTTCAGTGGAGCTTTGATTGGTGTTCTTCCTCATCAGCCTTTCCATCCTCCTTAACCCTTCACGACCATGACGTGTGGTATCAGTTGAGGCTGATGCCACCGCATGTGTATGTCTTTTTTAATTATTATTATTATTATTTTATTATTTTGTTGTTGCTGTTGTTGTTGTTCTTCATCATCTTCGGCGTCGTTTAACATCCGATGTGGGTTGCATATGCGCCATGGTGGTGCAAAGTGATTTTCTCTATTAAATTCTACCATTTATGGAGAGTAGAAAGTGGATGTTGGGTTTACTTTTGGCAGCCTCGTAACTCTCGCTTCTCTTATTTTGTCCTTTAGTCCTCACCTTCCATGAGCGATGTTTTTGACAAAGGGGGAAGAATAACTGATTTTTGGGGTCAGAATCTATCTATCTAACACTTATCGTTGGCTAGTTTTTGACCTTGAAGTGTTGTTTTTTAGCTCCTTACGTCAAGTGGCTTCATACCTTGTCTGGAGCGATTTACATTTTTTTTAAATGTCAGTTTCGATGTGTCATTGCTTAAGATCACTTTTAACTGAGTCACTCAGAGTCTGCTTTTTTCTCGGTTACCTTCAATTGAGATGTGTGTACATTTATTTATCCAACCAAAGCTTCATTTAACATGTCCATACCACCGCAGGCAGTTGCAATGCAGAGCTGACTCCGGTCTGGGCACCTTCAGCCTTAATAGCAGGAAGTCAGAACTAACTGTAATGGGTAACATAAAATAACTGTTTTTTTTTGTTTTTTTATCTCAGAACAAATTATATATGGAGTTAGAATTGGGATTCGGTGGAAAATTTTCAGCAGACATTTTCTTTTTCACACTTTACATAATGAGTTGATTGATCAAGAAATTGTGTGTTTGAAAGTGATTTTAGATGTTGGAAAAGAAATTGAATCTGTGGATTAGTGTTCCGTGTTTTCGTTGTTAGATTAGTGTGAAAATACACTTATTTGATTACAGTGACCCAACTCATATCTTGGATCAGTTAACTTGTAATAAACAGAATCCATACCATATGTGAACGTTGTACTAGTAGTTGTAATAGAAAGACAAAGTCTCATTCTAACATTTAAATAAAAGGGAATAAAAGAGAAGGGTGTTAGTGAAGGAATACGTCCAAGAGTATGGATGAAGATGAAAGGTTAGAGTCCATAAGTAGGATAAATGTTCTCCTTCTAAAGAATAGAGAAGAGTTTATATATGAGAAAGTTTTTTATGTACAGAGGTGTTGAAATCAAGCCATGTGTAAGTAGTTATGTGTATGTGTGTATGTGTTACATTATTAAGTCAACATATGCACGCATGTAGCCATGTTGGATCCTTAGGTATGGTCGACGCCAGAGCCTGCGGGCTCAGCAGGAAGATTGCATGTTAAGAGAGAAGTTTTGTGGCTGGTCCAAGCAATGTGGATGAGTTTTTGTCAGTCTCGTCTCGTGGTTAACAACCAGGAAGTAAACAGGGCTTCCTTTTTATAATCTCCCATCATGTACTCAGCTCGCCCGAGAGATAGTCCCTGATTGGGCAAGCCAGAAAGGAAGTTGAATGCTTTCACCAATACTCGCCCAGCTTAGAAATAAAGCATAGATTCAAAATCTTTATGGCGGCTTGTTGTAGTTGTCGCTGCTATTGTCGTCATACCGCTGCTACACTAATAGCTGTAATAGACATACTAGCGTGGAAGGTACGAACAACTGGTCTTGAATAATATGTGATAGATCTGCATATGTTAATTCTTCGAGGATAAGAGCTAAAAAAGAAAGGCAAAATGGACCTCACTTTTCTAGAGAATTGTGCAAGGCAAGTACCTCATGCACACCCTTGTTCAACAAAGAGACCACATTTTTTTAAAAATAAATGTAAAGCTTATGTCCTCAGTCCTAGGAGGCCATCCTCCCAGATAGAGGCAATTTTTATTGGTAATCGTTACTGGTTATAGACGTTCATGTGACGTTCAGTAATGGCTACACCCCACAATAAACCCAGTTTTGTGGCACATCCATCCCTCGTGGAAAGGCAGATAAATCAACAACCTACTTCGTAATTATAAGATGTCTTCTTCCTTTTCCTTTCACCATAATATCTTCGCATCAGAAGATAACTTTATTTGATACATTGTTTCCTCGATAACTTAACAAAACCCCTTTATGAATTAGAATAAGAAATAAATCAGCTTGTAAAAGGACACATATCCCTTCACTTTTTTCTTTTCTCTTCTTTTTAACCAGGATCTAGAGAAATCATCGTGGTTAAAGGTGCCTCAATCAAGAAACAGGGTCGCATGTCCCGCTATCCAAACATCTCCATCAAACAATGTATAGCACGTTGTCAGCAGTTACCAGGTTGCTTGATGTTTGAATATAAAAAGGAACATAGACGTTGTGACTTGACCAACATCACACATGCTGACCACAATCTCATGGCTAATTTCTATGGTTGGGACTATTACAGCATGAACGATGGTAATTTTCATTTTTTTAAAATTTATTTTTGAAGTGAGTCACAATATCATTAACACCAAATAAACAAACAGATATGTTATCACGTCCACCAAGGTAGAGGTTTTGTTTTCGGTCGAGTTTGTCACTATGTTTGTGTATAGCCTAGTGTCAATATCGCTTGAGCAATCGTCACTAAATTTGGTCAAAATATCTGTCATGGCCTAATTTAGAACTGATTTAATTTGGAGATATCTAGGTCAAAGGTCAAGCTCATGGAATAGGTGAATCACACTTTTGGCGATATAACATCGGTTCTATTCATCATAGAGACTTGATTTTTCTAAATTGTCTGTATGCATCTGATGCTCTTTGATAACAATAACCATTATGCAAATTTTCAGCCGAATTAGTTTGTTATGTTTCTGAATTTTTTAGATAAGAATTGATAATTTGTATAATTTGGATTATTCGAACTACTGTTCTTATCTTGAGTGTTATTCTCACAACATTTCGACTGATGTAACCTCCGACCTTCTTCAGGTGTATCTTGTCGAACTCGGGAATCTTTCTGTCAAACCTAGGAATCTGCACGAAATTTCAAAATAAAGTGTTCCATTCGAAATTCCATGCAGATTTCCGAGTTCGACAGAAAGTTACCAGAGTTCGAAAGATACACCTGAAGAGGGTCGGAGGTTACATCAGCCGAAACGTTGTAGAATAACACTCAAGATGAGAACAGTAGTCCGAATTATACTAATTAGTTTGTCACTGATTATTTGTGTACAGCCTAGCGTCCACATCGCTTGACCAATAGTGACCAACCTTGGTCAAAATATTGTTCACCATTTAACTTAGATCTAATTTTATTTTCAGATATCTAGGTCAGGGAAAAGGTTTAAGTCAAAATTTTGGCGATAACTTCGGTTCTGTTCATCGTAGAGATTCGCTACTTGTTCAACTTCTGATTTTTCCAAATGTGATGCATCGATCTGATGCTTTTTGATAACGGTAACCACCATGCAAAATTTCAGCCGGATCAGATAAGTTTTCAACGTTTCCATGGCATAACTTTTGAAATACTTCATCCAATATGGAGAAGTAAGTTCCAGATCTACCTTTGACCCATCCTTACGTTGTCAGGCAGAGGTATGCAGTCTCATGACTGACTTATGTTCTTGTGGCCATAACGTTATAGTTATGATGATGAGTTGAGATTTTTTTGTTTATTTTCTACAATTCACCTCAAATATTACCCACCCACCTCAAAAAAGTTTGTAAGAAAATTACGGTTATGAAGCACAAAAGAACCATATTACTTTACTCTTGTATTTTTAAAGTGTAATTCAAGCCAGAAATTGATTTTTGTTCTTTTTATACAAATGAGTCACCACTTATAAAGGCCAAAAGCCACTTGAGGATTTCATGACCAGGTAGCAGTTTTAATTGGATGACGGAACAAGAACAATCTACCCTATGGATTAAATGAAGAGTTCAGATCGAAATTCCGTATAAGTTTCCAGGTTCCAGATAAAGATTCCAAAGTTCGAAAAGATGCGCCTGAAGAAGGTTGTGAGTTACATCAGCTGAAACATTGCAAATATAACAACCAAGATGAGAATCATAGTCCGAATAATCTAAATATTACAAATTATCAATCCTCATCTCAAAAATTCAGAAACATAATACTTATTGCTTTTAAATATTTCTTCCATCTTGAGTTTTATTCTTGTTTTTGTTTTTTACAGTAAAAATTGAAAACTACTTCTTGAAAGTTCTTCATGGTACTCTTAAGGGCAGTCGGTTTTACTCCTCACTGAAGAATGCAACTGCTGAACAATGTGCTCCAAAGTGCATGAGCGAATCTCGCTGCAAATCATTCGAGTATAACACTGCAACGAAAATATGTTACCTCTCACTAGATGATGCCTCGCAAAAGAAGAAACTTTGGGTGAACTACAAACAAGAATTCTATCAATTGGAAAAAGGTATGACAAAAAAAAACATACATTTTATATATTTTTTTTTATGCAAATCGCTCCAGACAAGACATGAAGCCACTTGATGTAAGGAACTAAAAAAAATGCTACTTCAAAATCAAAAACTAGCCAACGATAAGTGTTAGATAGATAGATTTCGACACAGAAAACAGCAATTATTCCCCCCTTTGTCAGAAAGATCGCTCATGGAATGTGAGGACTAAAGGACAAAATAAGGGAAGTGAGAGTTACGATGCTGCCGAAAGTAAACCCAATATTCACTTTCTACTTTCCTGATCTATTTATCGTTGCATGGAGAGAAATGATATGAGAATGATGCGAAAGATGTGTAATGTGAGTCTTAAATACAGGCATATATCTCTCTACACTGTCGAGATTTAATCTTCCTTTGAGGTCATCAGATCTAAGCCTATCTTTAAGACTCACATTACATATCTATTGTAGCATTCTCATATCATTACTCTTCATGTAACGCATGTCCTCAACCCTCACTGGCCAGGTTTCACTTCCATACATCATCACACTGGTCGATAGTGGTAACACTTTGCTAGTTAGTAATAGCAGAAGTCCACTAGCTTAACTAGCAGAAGACAGAAGAATTTGAAAAAGTAGAAAACAAAATCAAACCAAGATTCTTGGTAGAGGGGGGGGGGGGGGTAGGCGCAAGAAATGTGAAGTTGTCTGTTTGGTTTCAAAGTAAGTTCAACCTGAGTGTCACGTGACAAAAAAGACGACCTTGAAAATGAGGTGATGTCCTAACACTAAAAGAAAAGAAGGAGAAAAGAAAGGAGGAAGATGGACTCAGAAAAGACATAACAATCTCCATCGCCCTCTTTTTCATATAACCATATTATTAGATTGTGTCGGAATCTCACATATTTTTGTCTACTTTCTTTACTACATATTCCAAACATTTCTCATCTCTCATCACTTTCCTATTAAAAACGAAATCTATTTTTGGTCCATTTATTTCAGAAAAAGGTACCATGAATATAATCCAAGGAGCAAGTATTCCAGGCAATGACTTCTTCCCAAGAATAAAAGCCGCAAGCCTTAAGCTTTGTTTGGCGAGTTGCCAACACACACCAGGCTGTCATTCCGTTGAGTTCAAAGACTCTAATAGTAAATGTGACAGAACCAATATTACCCATTCTGGCCATCCTCTGAAAGCAAGCATTTGGGGCTGGAATTTTGTCGAAATTAATGGAGGTTAGATGCCTTTTTTAATTATCTTAACTCAAAACTTATATGTCAGATAATATTGTTTTATATGTACATACTAGTAACCTATATAAAAAATAAGGTTGTTGACTTAAATATATATTTCGTGTATGTTACAGATGTCCATATATAGAATCTTAGTTCCAAATCTCTAAATAATCTGTCCAGTGGTCATGGAGTTTATTTCATATCTTCTATATATATATATATATATATAAAAGATAAAGTTCGTTTGTTATAAAAATTAACATGTTAACAGTTAGAAAATTCAATTTAGTTTCAATAAGCGTAAAATCCTTCAAAGAATTTCATAACACCATTCAAATTTTCCTCCAGTTCCATCTTGGGTCACTAAGATGTAATTATTGATTCCAATTCCAATTTACGAGGATGCACTCTAAAACAAAGACCTATACAAAGATCAAACAACTTTTCTTTAGAAACAAAATCACGGGGAATCCAAAGGTGGTATTAATTTTGTATTAGGGAGTTTTACAATGATATCGTGGGGTTCTTTGTTTGCGCCATACATCCATAATTATCATGTTAGAAATTAAAAAATATGGTTATATGGAGTTCAGAGTTGAAAGCATGAGTTCACAGGATTCTCATTACTTACAGAAAAATGGCAGCGGGAATTGTTGCTAGTATATATATATATATATATATATATATATATATATATATATATATATATATATATATATATATATATATATATAACACAAAAAATTATTTTAAAATTTTTAAAAATAAATAAGGTATAGCTTAACAGACGAATTCTGTTATTTTTAACAATGTTTGCATTAATGAGAAAATGCTGCCTAAATACACACTATATATATATATATATATATATATATATATATATATATATATAAGTTTTTTTTGTATCTGTATTCTTTGTTTGAACACTTGATGAGTTAATAAACTTATAAACTATACAAATTTTATCAACTTCATCACTTCATTATCCATATATAAATGCTCTATCGACTATATTGAGCTTCACTGTATTTCGATAGGATCTAATATTATTCTTGATTCTTGTATTATCCATTTATATATATATATATATATATATATATATATATATATATATATATATATATATATATATATAACATAAAATATAATAACACGAAATTACATAATTGTCGATGCAATAATTTATTTCAACCTTGTGGTTTTTTCAAGCATCAATACAGACAATTACATTTTTGAGACTGAAAGAAAATTGAATTAAACCTCGACAATTCAAACACAACCAGAGAGAGTGATAGTAGCAACCCATCTGATACATCTTTATAGAGAGAGGGGGAAATTTAAATCTTATATTGTCGATCGAAGGGGAGGAATCTTTATGTTTATCAAATAATGCCCGTGTCAAAAGCCACGTTATACTATGACACTTACGACTTGGCGATATAATACATATAGACAACCTTACTCATGCGCATATATAGTCAAACCTAAATACGTACACATCCTACGAGCACGCACACACGCAACATCACCCACACACTCCTATAACCATGCATATTCATATGCATAACTATTAGATATACATCTTTGGCCCAGACAAATTCGGTTAGGGGAGACTCGTATTCTCAAAACCGGTAGGAAAAAAGAAAGAAACAAACAAAGAAAGAAACAAGCAGGCAGACATAGAGAAGAAAAGAGATAACCAACGATCAAACGCGTGTCACGGATTTTCAGTCTGTCTGGATTCCGAGATAGAGAATCTATTTGAAAAATATATATATATATATATATTATCTAAAACTATACGCATGTAGTCATATTTGAATCTATTTGAAATAAATAATCTGAATAAACAAATATCTCAAAATACAATTATATATGCATACACACTGATACACCAATAAATATATATCACCAAGTCAGTAATTCTGTGTCCATAACAGATGTTATTATAAATTCTTATGGGGGGGGGGTTCTACCATAACTAATCTAGTGGTATTCAATTTGGTATCTTCACCGTTACAAATCTAGAGGTTCATTAGATTTCGAGTCATTGGTTATTTTAAATTTACATTTATGTCTTCATTTGGCCATAAGTTCATCACGTTTGTTTAAAAGATTATTGTGTTCGTATTTCAGGATTCTTATTTTTTCCTCTAAACATAAGTTGCATCTTTGCCTAAATCTATTTGGAACATCCAAATAACATAGGATATTTGTTTATTCAGATTATTTACTTAAAATAAGATAGCTTTAAGAAATTTTTCTGCAGAGAATACACGAGGTATTGAATATTATTAGACTTGAATTAGGTTATAACTATAGATTTTCAGAGATTATGAAATTAACCTAAAATATAAATAATATAAGACGAATTTTTAGAACTCATATTGTATTAATGTATTACAATAAGAATATAAAGTGTTTACATAAATATTGTGTGTAGGTGTGTGTGTGTATATATAGATATATAGATATATATTTACATCTGTGTGCGTATATATAACTACATGCGTATAAATTTAAATAATATTTATTTCAAATAGATTCAAATATGACTACATGCGTATAGTTTTAGATAATATACATATATATATATTTTTTTCAAATAGATTCTCTATCTCGGAATCCAGACAGACTGAAAATCCGTGACACGCGGTTGATCGTTGGTTATCTCTTTTCTTCTCTATGTCTGCCTGCTTGTTTCTTTCTTTGTTTGTTTCTTTCTTTTTTCCTACCGGTTTTGAGAATACGAGTCTCCCCTAACCGAATTTGTCTGGGCCAAAGATGTATGTCTAATAGTTATGTATATGAATATGCATGGTTATAGGAGTGTGTGGGTGATGTTGCGTGTGTGCGTGCTCGTAGGATGTGTACGTATTTAGGTTTGACTATATATGCGCATGAGTAAGGTTGTCTATATGTATTATATCGCCAAGTCGTAAGTGTCATAGTATAACGTGGCTTTTGACACGGGCATTATTTGATAAACATAAAGATTCCTCCCCTTCGATCGACAATATAAGATTTAAATTTCCCCCTCTCTCTATAAAGATGTATCAGATGGGTTGCTACTATCACTCTCTCTGGTTGTGTTTGAATTGTCGAGGTTTAATTCAATTTTCTTTCAGTCTCAAAAATGTAATTGTCTGTATTGATGCTTGAAAAAAACACAGGGTTGAAATAAATTATTGCATCGACAATTATGTAATTTCGTGTTATTATATTTTATGTTATTCTTGCTCTGTTTACCACATTGAGCTCTCATACCCGGATTTCTTCTTGGAATGATTCCATTATAACACACACACACATATATATATATATATATATATATATATATATATATATATATATATATATATATATATATATAAAGCAAGGTATGTTTATATGTTTATATATTTGTATGTACCGGATTCACTCCTAAACTAATAAATCAATCTTTATGAATTTTGGAACAAGTGTGCGCTATATTTAGTTTAATTTAGTTTTATGCAAAGGGGGTAAAAAGGGGGTAGAAGTCCTTCATGAGAATCCAGATACCTCTGATTTTTGTGAAATTTTAACAATAGGTATTGGACGTCAATTAATAAATATTCCCCAAATTTCAGCTTCTTTGGAAATTTTTTAGAGGGCATAATATGGGCATTATTTTTAGAAGGGAGATGTTTCTCCTGAAATGTCACCCATTTGAAAATTAAAATATTTCAGATTTGCATTAAATTTGATCTTTGTCTTTAGACACCAGTTAAGCATGATTCTCTAAATTTCAATTTTTTCACAAGATGCCTTAAATTTTACACATTTTCTAGAATCAAAAAATCTAATGAATTTTGATCAAAATTGGAATAAAAATGCTAGACATGAGGTTTAGTATCATTATATCTTGATTTTAATCTCTGTAACGGGTTATGAAGTTAGTGTTGGGCGATTTAATTTTACTCGTCCTAGAACGGGTATTTTTCTTGTATATATATATATATATATATATATATATATATATATATATATATATATATATATTAACATAATAATATTATTATACATTAACCCGAGGGTATTTTTAAATGGCATAAACAATATTTTAAAAATATAATTAAATATTTTTGGTGTGCTATCCTGTTACCTTTTGTGCAATCCTATCTTCAGAGAGGCGGCCATCTTGGACGTTTTATTTCCCTTAGACGGACTGAAATTGTCTTGGTTGTTTTTTGAGAAGGAAGGTGTTTCTCCTGAAATATCAAAAAATGTTCCACTATCCCGGATTTTATTAATATTAACAGTAAGCCTCATATTTACTGATATAATATGGGAAAGATATATTGAAAACTAAATAGATAATTTTGAACATTAATACCTCAAATATTGTCTTCATTTGTTTGTTTTTGTTCAGCCTCTCTTTCGCCATTCCGGTTTTCTGCATTGCTATCAGCCTTCATAATACCCCATACACATATAATATTATAAAGTATTATAATATATTATGCATATATATATTTTCATTTTTTACTTCAATAGTGCTTAAAAGTTAATTAATTCACAACTAATACTGAAAATTGAAGATCATATAACTGATCATGTAACTTTCGAGTTTGCAGTTAAAATAGCAACATTTGCCAACCGGATGACAATGGTTATAAGGATAATGATGTGGACTGACGATCTTGGTGTGCCGAGTTCCAATCCAGTCGGTTACATAGTACCACTTTTACTTTGGGATGTTGGCAACCCCCCACATGGCCCTCTTTGATAGAATGCCAACAACAGAATCAAGCCGGGCAACAAAGTTGTGCCATGCTAACCGATACAAATTTACTTTTACTATTTACCAAGTGGACATTCTACTTCCTTTGTTACAGCTCCTGAAGAAAAAGAAAAATTTGTCTAAGAAAAGAAATGGCGTCTCTGGAGTGAGAATAACCATCTTTAAGATGTTTCCGAATTAGAAGATCCATTCTTTAATTCAAAAGTGTCAAATGCCGAAATATTTAGTATTCAAGGAAACCCAGATTATGGAAAATAATGTCTTACTGGCATCCATGTGAGTAATATTAAGATAATAAAAGTTTTTTTAAAAATTGTTTTATTGTTATGCTTTTTTATTTAATAAGGAAAATAAAATGTCGTTTAAGGTTAATATATATACAAATATATTCAGGCAAATGTTATTAAATAACACAAAGTTGTTGTGTTTGATAAGGCTTTGTTTGTCAATTTTCTGAATAGTCCATTTAGTATTTTGGTCAAAGTTCCGTCGGTTTTTTGTTCCATTTTTTTCTTTTTTGTGAGTACTTTCACTTTGATTACAAAAAAAATCATCAGACGGGGTTAGTCTTGGTGTGTTGACAACTATTGTGTTTTGCTGTTTAGTTTTTAACAACTAGTATTTACAACTTTCAAAATGAGTGTATGAGATGCTGCATGCAAACGTGATTATATGCAATGCAAAATTCAAAAGGATGACGTGTAACGGCTAAGAATTTGTCTATATTAATTAACGCTAGACACTTAAAAATTTTGTGACTAGTTTCGTAATTAATGTTATTAATTATGGGGCATGTAGTTTTAACGTCAATGGCTTCAAGAAATTTAAATCTTTTTATGTTGATATTGTGGTGTATTCTTTTTGTGACATTAAGTGAAGTGCATCTATATTGAAAAAAGGGGGCAGTCATGTGTATTGAGGTGTTGGCAAATTGAGCTAGCATCTGAGAAATGTATGGTAAGTCTATGCGAAAGTGTTGTAGTAAAATTGATGTAAAAATTAGTTCTTTTTTTATTATTGTTGGAGATACATTCTCCCAAAAGACAATGGCACTGATATTATTGTGACCCTGTTAGAGGCCGAAATAAAGACACGGAAACACGGGATTACAGGAACAAAGATATATTATTGAAGAAAAATGATATATATACAAGAAGTGGTATTCTGGACTGCCAGTATAGAACTGGGGTGGAAGAAGACTGTGAGTTGGAATGTTTCTCGCATTTTATTATGGATGGACGAGTCCATTTGTTCTTCGTACAGGTACGGCACCATAACAGATATATAACATTGTTTTTCATTCTACTGTTTTAAAACAAGAACCGCACGGAACTTACATACACCAATTTGACCAAAGTACTAAATAGACTGTTCAGAAAATTGAAATTTTTTTTAAAAGCCTCAGAAAAAAATGTCCTTATTATTTAATAATATTTGCCTGAATTAAAACATTCTGCCTAAATACAATTTTATTGGACAATATACATATTCATGATCATCCATCGGTACTTTCGGTTTCACAGAAACACTGGAAACTTAACCCAAATGTCAATGTAATTGTTATTGCGGGTTGAGTTTCTAGTGTTTCCATGAGACCGAAGATGCCAATGAGTTTCGAGTGTTACCATAAAACCGAAGGTACCAGTGGGTTTCCAGTGTTTCCATGTGACTATAGTAAAAAGAAAAATTGAAAATAAAATATATATATAATCAAGCAGAGGAACTCTGTTATGTTTAACAATGTTTGCCTATATATATATATATATATATATATATATATACATACATATACATATATATATATATATATATATATATATATATATAATTAATCATTTGTCATTCCAAAACTAGGCTGTGGTCTGTAGCGAGTAGTCGTGGCTTAAATGCAATGTTCCTTTCAAAAGTCGAACCCTCTACGACAGCATTTAAATATGATTAATCTCTTGCTGATTTACCGAGTGGTTGACAACGGCTGCAGGGGAAAAGACGTTGGAATTTGAGTTTGAAATATAACTTGTGGTTCAGGGTTCGAGTCCGGCGACCGGTGTGAATAATTCTTATCTACACTGACGATTCCTGTAAGGATGAAACGTATATGTATGTAGATAAAAAACTAATATTTTTAAATGTATATATATATATATATATATATATATATATACATTTAAAAATATTTATTTATTTTATTTGTTTAAATAGCAAAAAAGAATTCTTTTATATATATTTTTATATTTTTATATTTCTGCATATATTAAAAAATTAATCTTACTTCTGTCACCCCTCCTCGATTATTTTAACATTTACCTCCTTTTTACATAGACCAATCAAAAAAGTGAATTTATCTTTTTAAGACGATCAATTTCTCTCATTATTTGTTTTTTTTGACGTGGTTGTCTATACATCTGAGGAGACCTAATTAAAGGGGTCGAAATAAGTTATTATGTGTACAACCTTAATGTGTGTATAGTTTTTCTTTTTATAATTCTGTTTTGCTCTGTTTAAATTACATTGAGCTCTGTTATTCAGATTCTCTACACAAAATTGAAATCTACACACTATATATATATATATATATATATATAACAGGTGAAACCCAGCATTCCATGAGATTGAAGGAGGAACCATATATCCTTTTGCATTCAGCCGCGATAACATTTTATTTTACTTATTTATTTTTGGCTGTTATAATGGATATTTTGTGTTTATATATATTTGTAACCAGAACTCGGAATATTATTTAAAAAGAACATAGTTTTGAATAAAACTGGTCATTATATTGAACAGCACTGGTATATAAATATTTAACACCACGTTTTCTTTTAAACAATATTCCTAGTTTTGGTTACAAAATATATCGACACAAAATCTCCATTACAGTAAGTAGAAATGTGCACGTTTTTTTTCAAATGCACCTCTAGCTTTGTTCCCGATAGACACATGCATGTTAAACTCGCTCCCAAACCAAGTTCTCTCCCTTTTCTGATCGCTAGAAACATAAGTGCATATACTTAATTCCCCCTAATCTACGTTTTCATTTAATAATCTGAAACGCCAGGTTTATCGACTTTGGCTTAACGATGCTTCACTTCAAACAGGTTAACCAAAGAGAATCGCCTCAGAAACTTCTCAATTAATTACGGAATTAATATTTCTATAATTTATCTATTTTATGATCTTATACAAAACAACAACAGCTTAAGTTTTAATTAGAGATGCTAATGTTGCCATGGCAAAGATATTAGTTGAATAATGGATGTTATGTTTGGTTTTTCATTGTTTTTGCTTTTGTTGTATTTTTTCCCCCATTATGTTTCATTTTTTGCAAAGACTGTTTAAAAAGACAGGAAATGTTGTTATTACATATCAACTCTTGATTGTTAGAAATATATCTTCACACTCTCCCCCTCCTCCTACTGAAAGGAGGAGGTGACATTTAGGGCTTGATCTTTGGCAGTTGACTTTAGAGATATATTTTGGCGCCTTTTTTTTAACACGTGCGGGTTCCAGACAACAATGTTTTCTTCAGTTGAGATTTTGCCGGAGATGGGTCAACCTCGTATCAACTCAAGTGCTTTAATATTAGAATTTTTCCTATGAACTTTAAAAGCATCTTTTTATCGGTTGACCTATTCGAGCAATGCAATAACCCCATGTCAACTGAATGTAATTAGCATTGAATTTTCTAAGAACTTCCAACTACGTGATAACCAATCTAAAAGGCTTCGGGTTACGCAGAACGCATCGTTTTGCAAGATGGAATCACAGTATCTGAGTTTCTTTGAATAAAGTAGGTGTGTCTTTTCAACGGTTGTGTTCGGCCTCCGATAACACTCATCTGTGTGAGAAGGAATTCTCACATGATTGGACAAAATCTCCAATCAGTAGTTTCTTTCAGCCAATCAAAGAATTCCAGCATGTACTATAAAAAAACAAACACGGACTTTTTCTCTCTCTTTCTCCCTCTTCTTCGGGCAACACAGCTGCATGTGTCATAATCCAGCCTAGCCCATTTGAGGAGCGAACGGCCTTCGGCATGCATAACGAAAGACTTTCACGAACTACTAAACACAGCGCCAGCATATACATACAAGCTGGTGAACGAACTCATGCACATAATTCATACACACACGTAAACGCACATGGTGCCAGCCGAAATAAACAAACATACACTCTATAACTGACAAAACAAAAGCACATTAATACCTACACACATATCTTCATGCCTATTCATTTAAATAATAATAATAATAATAATAATAATAATAATAATAATAATAATAATAATAATAATAATAATAATAATAATAGAATTAACGATAAGTGAAGTATCGTTAAAGTGATCTATCGTGATAAAGTAAAGCTCAATACGTTGAGTAGAGCAATCAATTTAAAGAAGGAAAGATGAAGATAAAAAATTGTACAAAATTACATAAAATTACCTAAAATTGATACAAATTTTACTACATCGAAAGTTCAGATGCAAGGAGTTACACTAATCCTTAATCCATGGATTAGTGTAACTCCTTGCATCTGAACTTTCGATGTAATAAAATTTGTATCAATTTTAGATAATTTTATGTAATTTTGTGCAATTTTTTATCTTCATCTTTCCTTCTTTAAATATTTATTTAAACATACGTAAACGCACACAGCGCCAGCCAAAACAAATATGTGTACTAAATTTCTCCTTACAGACAAACACCTTTTTTTCTCCAGAACGTATGCAGATTCTTTGAAGTTTAATTCCTTATGAACACTTTATTTTGCATTGTTTTAAAAGATTGTCAATAAAAATAATTATTTTGTATGGATAGACTTTGTCATTCTTTCATTTAATAAATTTCTATCCTCCTTAAGACATTTAGAAGCACCAAAATTAAATGCTTCCGTCGTTTACTGAACTTCCTTAAGTTGAGCTTATGGTTAAATTGTTAGGTGAAAGTACAGAATAGTTAACAACCCCCTTCCCCAGTTTAAGAATGGCTTTCTAAATAATAACGTTATTGTTTAGAAAGCCATTCTTAACATGGGGAGGGGGCTTTGTTATAATATTTCCTTTGAGTATTTGTAAAAAAAGAAAACATTCTAATTATAATAAATATATTTGTAATAAAACTGAAATTAAAAATTTCCAATGAAAGAAATCACTTTTCACAATTTCTTATGTGTTGACCTAGATTTTCTGATGTGTAAAATACACAGGGAACTGATTTTCGCAATTCACCGGTGACTGCTGAACACATTCTTAACCGGAAGTGGCAGTTCTCAGTCGTTATGCTATTATGGCACATTGAATTCCATGTCAGATGTTGTAGATGAAGTCAGGTGTTTTGTTCTCTGTAGGTTGATGAAGGAACAGGGAATTTACTGGGGGTGGGGGTATAGAAGATGGCAAAGGTAGCGATACAACAGGAGATGAGTCAAAAACACAGAAAGAAAAGGATGATAGAAGGAAAGATAACATTGTAACAGACATGATTGCTTGTCCCTAGAGATGAGTGGATGATATGCTCACTCTCTGTAATACATATACAGTATTTTATTTTCATAAAATAATGAAATTACAGCATCTATTTAAACAAAAGATAATGGCAGAAATATTATAGACATCCTAGGAGTCAGAAACTTCGCCGACACCAGACAAAAGAAAAATAAAAGAAATGGTGATACATGAAAAATGGCCAAAGCAAAAATATATATCCAAATCATTAAATGTTGTTTTTTTTTGTTTTGTTTTTTAAATATGATCAAATGACAAAAGATTTCAGGTAAATTTTTGGTGGTTTTGTATTATTGGGGACAGATGAAATGTTCATCTTTAATTTAGAAGAGTGAGTTGAAAGGGGAGATAATTCAAACTGTTTTTCTTTTGTTGTAACCATAATCCATAAAGAGAATCCAGAGAATTAGTAAGAAAATAAATTTTAAAAAAGGTACTTATGCAGTTTACAGACCAGGCTGAAATAATAACGTTATAATTTAAAAAGCCTTTCTTAACATTGGGAGGTGGGGGGGGGGGTGATTAACTGTTCTGTACTTTCACCTAACAATTTAATAAACAATAGTTAATAAAGCACCCTTCCCTCCCCATGTTAAGAATGGCTTTCTAAATTATAATGTTATTATTTCAGTACTTTTAAAAAATTTATTTTCTTACTAATTCTTTCGATTATGGAGGAGTATGGTTACAAAAAAACAGTTTGAATTATCTCCCCTTTCAAGTGACTCTTCTAAATTAAAGATGAAATTTCACCTGCCCCCAATAATACAGAAACACCATTTTTTTTATAATGTATTTATATAATAATATGCTATGGTAATTTTATGTTCATAGTACGTTATCACCCTCCACCACTTTTTAAAAGATGTGGTCGCCCGATCACTGAATATGCAATGTAAAAAAAGAAAGAAAAAGAAAGCAACTTAAAAAAAAACGTATCTGTATATAAAATCAAAATCAAAACTATACTTATTTGAAATGAAAATACCTGTCACTCGTTTTAATAAACCAATGTAAAGAATAAAGATGTGTGAACTGAGGAAAGTTCCACAGAGAAACAAGGATTCAGAGAGAAACAACCAAATATTAGGAAAAGTTGAATCAATGAGAAGACAGAGTTTATTACTCCTAGTGGCTCTTCTAAATCTCAACTATAGGGTAACCAGATAAATAAATCTTTAGATGTCTTCAAAATCACCAATGTTTCCTTCTCTTCCATTTCTCCTATTATAGTGATCAGCGCTCCACTCTGCAATACCTGCAAAATAGGAACAATTTCCTTTACACTGAAAAGCACCAATCTTATACAGAGTGACCCACCCTTCTTAAAAATTCCACCCATTGAACCGTTAATAAAATTGATAATCCTTTCTGCAAGCCAATCATATTTTGTACTAATATACTTTACTCTATATCTGATTTTTCCACCAAGTTTAAATCATGAATGTCCAACAGTCTTTATTTTATCGTCAATCAATGATATGCAGGGACACTTTGGTGATCGTTTCATCAGTAGGAGATGATTCTGAATGGGCTTCACGCTCATATTCCCCAGATTTTTATATGTGGGTTTATCTTGATATTTCTGCAATTTACGGACCATGCTGAAATAATAACGTTATTATTTAGAAAACCCATTATTAACTGGGGGGGGGGGGGCTTTGTTAACTATTCTGTACTTTCACCTAACAATTTAATAAACAAAAGATACCACAAAAATTGAATGTAACTTGAAAATCCTATCTAAATAATAGCATGGTCTGTAAAGTGCAGAAGTACCTTATCTCAAAGATAAGTAAAACAACCCCCAGACTATTACTGAACTGAAGAGGGCCATCAAAACTCAAATCAGGGCAGTGTCAAGAAAGGAGTGTGCCAGAGTTATTGACAATTTTGTATGTCCTATCCAGGTGTGCTCATCATTGAACGGTGATAAAACAAAAACTAGTGGCCACTCATAACTAAAACTTAGTAGACAAGTCAGGCATGAACTAAAATTTATTTGAATCAAATATGGTTGAATTGTAGAACTTATTGTAGATTTTATTCACGGTACTCTTATGGTAATTTACCCACCCATACATAAACTCTCTCTCAACTATAAATAGCAGCAAGTACTGCTCTTAGGGAGAGTTAATATTCCAGCAGACAGCCCTGACAGTCGGACTGATCAGTCTCGCTGGTAATCCTCTCATTTGTATATGTTTTGCACTACTGTTCTTTGTTAATATATTTGTTTACTCAATTTCTTTATTATATCTTTATTTCTACCCCTCCCCCTTTACACGTCTACACCAGATACCATGGGTAAGATCTTTTAGAGAGTCACTCCCATATAAATGTGGACTTCATGACAGATCATGTATGATCGGCTCACAATGAAGCTCTATTATTTGTCTTTAAATTAGTGAGTGACTCTATTGCAATGAATAGATTAGCAGCAGTGTCATCTATGGTGACAAGTGGCAAACCATCTTCACCAAGCTACCAATTATTGAATGGGACATAAAAGTATCGAACTTGTATTGTAGTGTTTCATGGCCAGCAGCTCCACTCTTGGATCTAGGTCAATAGAATTATCAGAAGGATACCTATCAGCCAGTTTCGGCGCCTGATCCTCAACTGATGAAAATAGTAATAATTGGTTCACAGACAGTCAAACAGCAAAGGAGTTAATTGCCTCCTGATGCACTCAATTAGGATTTTCTTTTTGCTCGTGTCTATTTCTCAACTATACAATCAACACAATCCAACACAATTAATTCCTTGACCTTTTGGCTAGTAGCAAAGTGTAGTATCTGTTCTGATGCTGCACTTTGTCTTTTCTGTCCTCGGCCAGTGAAGGGCAATTCCTTCTAGACCAAGGCAATTTAAATTTTTGTTCCAATCTAGAATGCCACTTTTTGGGGAGCTGGATTAAAAAAAACGAAATTGCCCTCGTGGGGAGGCAAGTAAATAGGAACAATCCAACATAGTAAAGACATTTCCTATCTCCCTCTCTCTCTCTTTCTCTCTCTCTCTCTTTCTTTCATTCTCTCTTTTTCATTCTCTTTCTTTCTGTCCATTTCTAAAAGAGTAACAGGATGTGCGTATAAATTAGATATATATTTTAAAAGAAACAAAATAGTTTTTCATTTTTACGCTTCAATTTGTGTCTTGATTAACTGCAGGAAGACATTGAGTTGATCAACACTCAAAGTGAAAATCCAACGAAGTCAACACTGATACATTTCACGTTTCTTATGATTGGAGATGTACAAATCAAATTAATCAAGTCGCAAATATATTGTTTTTTTTATTACATACTAAGCCAAAAAGGTTTAGCTCATGTGCAGGGTCGCTAGAGCTTTATTTAAGCATTATAATTAGTATTCTTAATGTTATTACATCAACTATGCTCTTGAGAGTAAATTTCATTGGCCGAAACATTGTGAAAATAGCAACCAAGTGCAGAACAGTAGTTCAAATAACCCAAATAATATGAATTATCAAATCCTCATCTCAAAATTCTGGAACATTTCTATGATACCTTTTTTTTTGTTTCATTAACCTTTGCATGAAAACTCAGTGTTGACAAAGAACGTCGTTAGACTTTGATCCAAATCTGATACCACAGACTTTCATTAAATCTTTTGTTTAGTTTATAAAAGAGTTCTTCACCTTAAAAGGAACTGATGCCATTGATATTAATGCATTCTCCATTACCATTATGCCAAATACAATGCATTTTCTGCTGATTTTGTTTTAACACTCACCAGAATGCTGCACTTTCTCTTCTTTTTGAAAAGACACATAATGCAATTGCACTCAGTTATTGTTACCATGCTGAAACTGTTTCTAGAATAAACCATTGGCCACTAAATCAACCTTCAAGACCAAACCAATCTTCAGTTAATAAACTACACATCATCAGCATCATCATCATCATCTTGAGTTTAATGCTGTTTTACATGCTGGCATGTGTTAGACGGCTTTTAGAAATTGACTTCCAAACTAACCTATATCTAGCTAGGTTTTTATTTATCCCTTTTTCTCTCAAGTAAATCGTTATCACTTCCTTCCGTTTTCCTTGGCCTTCCCCTGCCAACTGACACTGCTACATCAACTGTTCTACATCTACTAACTCAAGAACCTACATCTACTAACTCAAGAACTCTCATCAATTCTTTCAATATGAATTTACCAACGAAGTGGCAGGTAACGGTTTCTAAGTAGTTAACGACACAAACTGACAACCTGAGTGTGCTAAGTTCGAATCCAGTTCGTTTCACAGAAACACTTTCACTTCGGATGTTGGCAACTTTCATATGGTCCCTTCTATAAGTACTCAATGTCTTTCTAGAAAGAATTCAAACTAGAAAGATATCAGGGAAACCAATGTCAACAATCTGATTCATACAAAATGAATGAGTGATCAACGAAGTCTCCCATTCTGCACACATATCTCTATATGCTGTGAAGTTGTCCAACAGTAAATAATAAATAAAGGAAGACAAGTCGAGGGTTGGTTTAACAAGTGTATTAACAAAGTAAGAAACTTGACTAGCACTTGGCTAGACAGTTACAAGACTGTGCTTTGTCTTCTCTGTGTCTCTGGTGACTCGCACTATTTATAGTGACAACCGGTGTTGTTTCTCTTGTGTAAGAACGGCCGGTGTAACACTATACTATCCAGATTTAATCTTCCTCTGAAGTTATCAGATCTAAGCCTGTCTTTAAGACTCACATTACACATACATTGTATCATTCTCATATAATTTCTCTCTATGCAATGCATATGCTCAGCCTTAACTGACCCGGTTTCACTTCCACACATCATCACACGTTGTACAGATGCCTTATAGACTGTTTCCTTTCAGAAGTTTTGTTACCTTGGTGAGATAAGGGGTTCCCTTCTAAGCTAGTCTTGATTTCTTTATAAGTTAAATTTATATCCAAGGATTGGCGTTGTCCCTTTAGAGCTGCTATCTGTACTGCACTACAGCTTGGTATCCCAGGGATTGTGTCTTGGTATTTTTTTTAGATGTTTTTTCATTAGACCAGTTGCCCTAACAACAACCGGTATAATGTTTATTTCTTTCAGGGTCCATGTTCTTTTTGAAATCATTCTTAAGCTACGTTCGTGGAAATTTCGACTGACGCTAGGCACACAGAGAAAGTCAGGAAAGTTTTTTCATTGTGGTAGAACATGAGTTCTTGCTGTGAATATCTGACAGGGAGGAACCCGAGATTCCATGGAAATAACAACAGAGTAGAGAGAGACTAACAACGTCTTTTCTGTGAAAAGGGGACTGTAAGCAACAGAAGAGATCATCCCCCACTAGATTTCGGAGGCAATGAAGAGTGATCTGAGTGGCGCCTCTCCAGATGTGTCAGCACTTACCTATAAGGAGTATCCTAAGGGGGTTCTGGATATGGCAGGAGGTTGCATCGACTCCATCAAGAATGTATTACAATGCCTTGGAACCTAATTTTTATATTATGAATGTTTAAATAACCTTCCTTTCGATATGAGAGACATGTATGTGCACATTTGTGTGCAGTTGTGTTTTCTACCGAGAAATATAAAACAAAAGAAAAAAATAGTGAGTGAAGAGAAGAAGCCAACAGAAGAAGGAATCAAGAGAAAAACAATGTGTAAAAGGACAACGGCAATAGACTAGTATATGACATTGAGAATATCTCATTGTTGGTTTAGACTTATTGTTCAATATTGGTGAGTATTTTAGCTAGTATAGGGAGGTGACGGTGGCTAAGTGGTTAATAACACGGACTGACAACTTGGGTGTGTCAAGTTTGAATCCAGCTCGTTCCACCAAAACACTTTCACTTAGGATGTTGGCAACCTTCATTTGGCCCCTCCTCTAAGTATTCGATGTCTTTCTAGAAAGAATTCTAACTAGAAAGATATCGGGAAATCAATGCCAACAATAGAATCATCTGATTCATACGAAATGAATGAATGGGTTAGTATAAATATTGGATAACATATACTTGTTCAGGTAAATCTTGCCTTATGTGTAAACAGGATGTATTTTAGACAGGAGGTCACGAATAGGTTACATATTCAACCTTGCATGGAGTTGTGAGAATAGGAATGATAGAAGTAAGGTAGAAATGATATCAGATATATGGTTGCAAGAGTAGCGATTGCCATCATTTGCTAGTTTGGAGAAAACGACTGAACTAGAAAAACATGTTTTTAAGATGGCCTGACAAAATCGTAAAATAATCAAGAAATAAGCTTAAAATAAGTCTCTCTCTCTCTCTCTCTCTCTCTCTTTCTTTCTTTCTTTCTTTCTTTCTTTCTGTCTATTCCCTTTGGTTTTGCTTCTCACTGAACATTCCAGTTTTGGACGATTGCATAAATCATTCCTCTTCATTAAGATGTGTAAAATTAATTAATTGCATAATTAAAGTGATAAGCATGAGATGGCTTTAATAGCAGCTAACCATATAACTTGGAGGAGCTACATGCGTGAACAATGGGACGCCGGCCAGAACAAGATATAATTTTATGTTAGATTGATTGAACAATAGATGTTAAGTGAATGTCATAATCCTCCACCTGTATAAGAGGCAGACACGTCCTAAAGTGGTGGAGTACTGCTGTCATATCTGAAGAGGTTTTGCACGGAGCACCCTTTCTTGCCTTGACAGAGTACAAAATCGACTTTGCAATCTAGTGATGTATGATTCTTTCTCTTCTCTACAGCCCCTTCCTCACAAAAGAGATGTTGCTAGTCTTTCTCTACTCTGTATTTTCACGGAAGGTGTTCGACTGAGCTCCAATCTCTGGTTCTGCCCTGTAAAACATTCACAGCAAGAATTCGTCTAGCTACCACCACTGCAAAGAACTTTCCTTTCTTCCTCTATGAACCTAAAACTCAACGGAATTTCCATGAACAGAGTTTTTTCCCAAAACTTCCCATCTGTGGAATACAATAACATGGGTCTGCTTTCCTGCAGACTACACGGTCGAATTCAAGTCCAATGTCAATAAATACTTATCAAACCGTCGTCTAAAGTGATCAAATTTTGGTCATTTCATTCATCGTTTTTCAATCCTCTCACAGTATTGTTCATCAAAACCTTTTATAAACAAATTCGGAAGTTGAGAAAGTCCCTACTTACTTGCCTCCCCACAAGCGCAGCGTTAGACACAAAGTCGGTTTTTAATGTGGGAAAATTCCACCTCCTCCAAAAGGGGTACTCTGGATTAGGATAAAATGTAAAAATTGCCTCAGTCTAAAAGGATCTCTCTTTCACTGACCAAGGACAGAACAGATATAGTATAGTATCAGAACAGATACTCCACTTTAATCACAGCCAAAAGGCCATGGAAAATATTGTCTGCATAAGCACACACAACTAGCTGCTACTGCTAGGGCATCCAATGTTGACCTGTTAAACTAAAACAAAGTTTGATTTTCTTAAACCAATGTATATAACGTAGCCTACAAGTAGTTAGCAGGCACACAAACAGGCAAACATGCAGACCAACAGAAGTCTCACACATTAGTAGAGATATATGCATATAAATGTACTTAAAAAAGGAGACGAATTCTCTTTTGGGTTATAGACAGTTTCTATTTTTGTTTTCAGCATTAAAGTGATAGGAATACAGTCGCAATGACAATCTGGCTGAGTTTTCTGTATGCCACGTAATAAAAAAATGATTATAACATATGTTATCCTGAAGAGATTTGCATTTGCAAGGAATCATTATTTTAAGTCATTATTATTATTATTATTATTATTATTATTATTATTATTATTATTATTATTATCATCATAAGCATCCTGCTTATAGACAGTTACTGCATTATTCCAGGATGTTGTGGTACAAAATAGATGGTATATTTAGTAAGTAATCTTTTAAACCAAAAGCATGTTGAGAGATCAATATATTGAGGAAATTATGTTAGTAAATATACATGCACTTATATATATATATATACTTATGTTTATATATGCATGGTGTATTGTTGTCGCCTCTGGGCTGGTGCACTAAACGCTAGCCTCTCCCTCTCGGACAGGGTCCAAAAAAAGAGTCTCTAATCAAGGCACTATCAAGAATGCTCCAGCCTCTGTCCCATCGCCGCAATGTTACATCCCTATGCTTGTTTTACAAGTAATTTAATAGAATATGCCCCAACGAATGTGCTGCACTAGTGCCCCCTCTATGTAAATACCCTCGATCAATCTGTCAGTCAGCAAAATCCCATCCCTTCACTTTTGAGGTCCCCAAATGCCGGAGAGCTTTCTACTCTAATAGCTTCTTTCCTCGTACAGCTAGCCTTTGGAATTCCTTTCCTTCTTCCTGTTTGTCTGACCGTATTAACATACAGACATTTAAATGTAATGTGAACAAGCTCCTTGCTGCACACTCCCCATATAGGATTCCCTTAATTCACAGTAGCCCCCTACGTCTCAGTAGCATTGTGCCTTGTTTGATATGAACTTAAGTAAAAAAAATAAAAAATAAAAATATATATGCTGGTGGGTGCAAATACTGTAGAGGTCTCCAGATGCTGGAAGGCTTTCTACTTTAATAGCTTCTTTCTTCAAACCGCTTGCCTTCGAAATTCCCTCCCTGTTCCCTGTTTCCTCGATTTTACCAATATGCATGAATTTAAATGTAATGTGAACAAGCGTCTCGCTGCACAACTCTCCACTTAGGATGCCCCTATAAATCTGCTCCCTAATTCACTGTAGCCCCTTACGTCTCAGTGGTAGTGTGCCTTGTTTTGGGTTGAATTGAAGTAAAAGAAAAAAAAAAAAATGAAGCCTGCATTCATGCATCCAGACGCAATTGTATAAACACATTCATATATATATATATATATATATATATATATGTAGTCAGCCACAGAAGACTGTTTTGTTGTATCACAGCTCTTCGGTGTGGCTAAACAGGCAAGTACTTCAAGCTGAGATCGAGATCCTAACTACTATGCTTCCAGACACAAGCCACCAGGAAGGGAAATATTACTATTTATATCAAAAGTATCAGCTACCGAAGAGTGCTTCGTTCGTTTTTTTATGAAGAGATTTTCATTATCGCTACATCTCAAGAATCCTTCGTGCCAAATTATGAGCAATTATGTCAAGTAGTTTTGAAGTCTATAAGTGATGGACACGTCGTTTCAGAGCGGAAGAGGAAGGGGTGCATTGATGGAGTACACTTCCTTTTGTTGGAGCAAAGAAGCGAGGGTTTTCTTTTCATTCAGATTGAACAGATACAGGAGCACCTCCATCTTTTACTAAATGGTTGGCAAAAAGTTTTTCTCACTCTTTCTGCTGCTGCACCGCCTGCTGAAATGATAGCATTAAATGAGAGATTAGGAGAAGAACAAAATGAGTGACTGGTTGACACTTTCTCTACAATCATTTTGGTCATTTTTGTTGTTCAAATTTGTGACTGATAATAATTTAGGAGCTGGTGAAGCCCAATATATAAAAAATGGAGTCCTTTCGGTTAACAGTATCATAAAATTTGTAAACAAATGAATAAATTCATTAAAAAATATGATTTCTTCCACTCCCAGGGTTCATTAGATGATAAGGCATCAGGTACCTGTTGGTCATGGTTCGTAATGGCCTTGCATCTGAGTTTCAAATCACTGGGTTGATGTGCTGGCTATATCTAGCCACACAGATTAGTTGTAAAACGACGAAACAGCTGGATGCCTATATATATATATACACTTGATGATTCCAGAAGGATGAAACGTATATGTATGTAGATAAACAAATATCTATAATTATTTGTTGCCCCCAATTTCGGGCTGGGTACTCTAATTAGTAGTATTAACACAGCCGTCAAAATCATAGCTTTAATACATATTCCTTCATTAGTTGAACACTGTTGATGTCGACTGCCTATCATGCCAGCTCGGCATTATAAGTTTAAAACTCTCACCAGTTTATGTGGTTGTTCACTATAGTCGTATGAACTAAGACGTCGGAATTTCAGTTTAAAAAAACTTGACTTGTGTTCTGGGGTTTCGAATCCTGCGACCGGATTGAATAATTATCTCTAGACTGATGATTTTGGAAAGATGAAACGTATATGTATGTAGATAAACAAATATTTATAATTATATATATATAGTATATGTATGTTTATACTAACATTGTTAAACATAACATAATTCTCCTGCTTGATTATACATTTTAAATTTTTTTTATTTAAAAAAATTGGTTTCAGAATGTATTATTTACGTGTTATTAACTAAAATTTGTCTTAAATCAGAGGGGACGGGGGGCAGTTATATTTTTTTGTAAATGCTGGTAAATTGAGCTAGAGTTTACAAGATGCATGGTGAGGCGGCGGGATAGGGTAATGGATATAAAATATTCGAGGCTATCTTTATTAAAACCCAACAACATACAATTAATAACATTATGTACGAAACCAGTAACAACATTTGAAAATGCTTAATGTAACATAATTCATCCTGTGATGCTAATTCTGTCGTTTCAGAATTTAAATTGTTAACGTTTCTCTTGGATTTGCACTGGTTCGTTCTTTTGATTTCTAACTGACTTCATGTGCGCGTTTTCAGCTGCTTTTCGAAAATTCTTTTCTTCTCTCTGACATTTTTGTTTATTTGTTTTTGTCGTCTGAAAATGATTCGACGAAGAATCAAAAACGTTTATGATACATATGGAACATATATATTTTTTTTGATTTTGACACAAAAGAGATCATTTAAAAAATAAAAAAGGCATAATCAGGCAGAGGAATTCTGTTATATTTAACAATGTTTGCATGAATGAAAGAATGCTGCCTAAATACATAGACTATCTATCTATCTATCTATCTATCTATCTATATATATATATATATTGCAATTTTATATCGATAGCTCCATTTGCAAACACCTTAAAAAACATGACTGCCCCCTTCTCAATATTTTTTTTTTTTTACATGGTTCACCCCAAACAAGGCAGGCCGCCACTGTAGACGTAAGGGGCTACTGAGAAAAGAGAAAAGGGGAGACGGTTGGGGGAGGGGGGGGGGGTAATCCTAAATTGGGATCTGTGCAGCGAGATGTCTGTTTACATTAGTTTTAAATTTCTGCATGTCAATACTGTCGGGGAAACAGGGAGCAGGGAGGGAGTTCCAGAGGCCAGCAGCACGAGGAAAGAAGCTATTTGAGTAGAAGGCTCTCCGGCATCTGAGGACCTCCATAGTGAATGAATGAGATTTAGTTGATTGTCGAGTTAGTCTAGTGAATTTACATCGAGGGGGCACCAGAGTAGCCAATTCATTGGAGCATAATACATTGAAGTATTTGTAAAACAAAAATAAAGATGCTACATTGCGGCGATGGGACAGGGACTGGAGCTTGGTTGACAGTGAGGGACCTATTAGATTGGCGATTCTTTTTTGGACCTTGTCAAGGAGGGAGAGACTAGTAGATGATGCACCAGCCCAGATGTGGCAACAATACTCCATGCATGGGCGGATGGTAGCTTTGTAGAGATACAGGATGATGTCAGGTGTGAGGAGTTTACTAGCACGGTAGAGGGAGTCAACCTTCTTTGAGGCAGCCTTGGCAATGTCTTCAATGTATTTGTTCCAATTCATGTTACCTGTGAAGGTTAGGCCGAGGAGTTTGAATGATGAACTCTCAGGTAGGGTGTTATTTGCCATGGCAATCGGTGGATGGAGAGGCTTCTTGTAGTTGTTGAAGGAAAGTAGCTTTGTCTTTGCGGCATTAAAAGTTACCAACCATTTATGACCGTAATCCACTACAGCCTGGAGGTCATTTTTTAAAGATTCAGCAATTGCCTCCGATATGATCGCGTTGGATTTGCCAACATGGCGAGAGTAAAGTGTGGTGTCATCAGCAAATAAACCAATCTCCGACTCTATGTCATCAGGAAGATCGTTTATATAGATCAGGAACAACAAAGGTCCAAGGATAGATCCCTGGGGTACACCTTCATTTATGTCATGTTGCTTGGATGAACGGTCATCGAGGACAACCTGGATTTTTCTTTTGTTTAGGAAGGATCTAATTATATTAAGTAGTTGCCCAGTAATACCGTATGAGCGTATTTTCAGGAGAACCCCTTTATGCCAAACTTTGTGAAAGGCCTTGGATATATCAAGCGCTACTGCCCTAGCTTCACCTGCCTTGTCGAGTGTATGATACATGCGTTCAGAGATGACCGTTAGGATGTCTGCAGTAGATCGTGCTTGTCTAAATCCATACTGGCGGTCAGATAGAAGTTTAGCATTAACTAAGTGCCGTACTATTGCTAGATTGATTAAGGATTCAAAGATTTTAGCAAAGATCGGGAGTAGACTTATTGGGCGATAGTTCTGAGGATCAGTTCTATCTCCAGAATTCTTGTAGACAGGTACCACAGAGGTAATTTTCCAGCTATCAGGGAAACAAGATTCATCTAGGCATTTGTATAGGTATAAGATCAGGCCCACAAGCTTAAGATCTGTTTATAGATAATCGTTTTTTAATTATTTTTTTTAAAGAAAATGTTTCCAATTTAATT
The DNA here is from genome assembly GCA_963556195.1 of Sepiola atlantica. Lineage (NCBI taxonomy): Eukaryota > Metazoa > Mollusca > Cephalopoda > Sepiida > Sepiolidae > Sepiola > Sepiola atlantica. Next base: position 154,083,065 of record OY744521.1, on the reverse strand, counting down.
AATTTTGAATTTTTATCAATTTTTCCCTTCTAAATTTCTTATATTTTTGTAATTTTTTTAATACTTTATTGTGTTCCTTTATATGTCTCGTTTTATTGTTATGTATGCTCTTTAGAAAAGGTTTGAAATTGTGATATCCCCACCCTTCCCACTTCTCAAAATGCTGTAGGTTTTGTTGCTTTGTTTTACTTCGAACTTTTGGTGCTGATGAAGACTTGGTATCAATAAAGGTCCATTTGGTTTCCGAAAACGATCGCACACATAACTATTGTTGATGCAGAATTATTGGAACGGATACAAATGAATATGTTATAAATTTGTTTATCTCTGAACTATAAGATATATATATATATATATATATATATATATATATATATATATATATATATATATATATATATATATATATATATGGTACACGTATTGTATTAGTTTCTATAGATGTAAATCCATTGAAACTCCACTTTGGTCTGAAGATGTTGACTCTCTGTGAAGTGTACAACCGAAAGATGTATGCACATATGTAACCAATAATGTTTGTATAAATAAAAAATTATGCTCTCTCTCTCTCTCTCTCTCTCTCTCTATCTCTCTCTCTCTGTATATATATATTTATATATATATATATGGGAAGAGAAGGATGAAGGTAATCCGACGCAATGGGAAAATGAAAAAAGAAAACCAAAAAGGGATGTTTTGTTATGTGTACATCAACGTTTCGTCTTTATTTATAAGACTTCATCAGGATGATAATATAAAGAAAAATGTCATGCAAGTACAAACATATATAGGGTTGACATATTGGGAAGAAAATAGTAGCCACTACTGGAGAAAACAGTAGGGTTGACGTCCGTGCTTGGTGGAGTCAGTAGTGAGGAAAGAAATGTATGTTTATGAAAATGAGTGGGGAAGAGTGGAAAGATGGGGGTGAGCAAGGATACTGTGGCTGGTTGTAAGAGAAAGAGGTGGGGGGATGAGCGGGAATAATGTGGATGGCAGTGAGAGAGGGAGTGGAGGGGTGGAGGAGAAGGAGGAAGACAGGGCGTCTTGGTCCAATAGTAAGATGCTGGACTATAGACATAAATATCGAAGGTTCAATTCTTGTCTAAGTTAGCCATGCTGATGACGGCTGTGAGCCAGAAACACGTGTCCATGCATTACTTTCATGTACGTATAAAATTAATAATAATATATATATATATATATATATATATATATATATATATATATATATAGCCTGACGATTCCCTACTGGGGATTAAACACGGACGCATCTGTGTAGCTTAATTGACATAAATATATTATCATACCTTATTACCTAGCTGTTGAGGTAAATACTTAAATTTTGATACATAATATATATCTCCTTATAATATTACATGTGGATACATGAAATAATAATAATAATAATAATAATAATAATAATAATAATAATAATAATAATAATATATATATATATATATATATATATATATATATATATATATATATATATATATATATATATATATATATAAAGAGGGTAGTGCAGTATTAGTGCAGTTCCAACGAGAGAAAAGTATATATGTAAAGGAGTAAGGCTACCAACATTTGTAAAATGTTTTTTCATTTATTTATTATTTTGTTTTTTATCATTTTATAATTTTATATATATATATATATATATATATATATATATATATATATATATATATATATATATATATAGAGAGAGAGAGAGAGAGAGAGAGAGAGAGACTGTGAAATTGTGGATTGTTACAAGGGTAAGATGAAGCATTAGATAGACATAGAGGCTTAAAGTTGATGCAGCAGGTCCTGAAAGTGTTTGACAGAATAATTAAGTAGCATATAAAAATCAGATAAACATAGATGAAATGCAGTTTGGTTTTATGCCTGAGCAAAGTACCACTCGTGCTATATTTATCCTTAGACAAATGCAAGAGAAGTACCTTGGTAAGAAGAAGTACCTGTATTTTGCTTTTGTGGATCTGGAGAAAACTTTTGACAAAGTGCCAAAAAAGGTTTCTGGTGGGCTTGCGTAAACTTAAGCAAACGAGTTGTTAGTGAAAATTGTTCAAGCAATGTACAGAAATGCTCAAAGTCGTTTTAGAATTAAGAACACATTTAGTGATAACTTTAATGTTAAAGTAGGAGTACATCAAGATTCTGTACTGAGTTTGTTGCTTTTCATTTGTGTCTTAGAAGCATTGTCTGGAGAGTTTCGTATGAGTTGGCTGTGAAATAATGGAAGATCTACTTGTTAAATTAAAGACTTGGAGGAATACTATAGAAAGTAAAGGTCTGAGAGTGAATGTTACCAAGACCGAAATCAGGATCAGTGGTTGTAGTGTTGGAACGCTCACAGAAAGAGGAAAGTTCCCCTGATCAGTTTGTTGAAAAAAAGAGTCAGGTATAACTCAATTTTTTATGGTATCTGTAAGCATTGGGTACACCAGAAGTGCAGTGGAATTATTGGTTGGTTGCAAGAAAATAACCAGTTTGTGTGCAAGAAGTGTAAGACAATGGAGATGGATGAGAACTCAGATGTGCAGAAAGTATACCTGGACTGTGAAGCTATTAAAGATGTTTCCCAGGAGTGTATTTAGTTTAAATTAGTTTTGCTTTACTTTTTTTTAAACTATGCCATTTATTTTTCAAAATTTTATTTTTTTGTTCCAATCAAAGGAAAATAATTAATTTTAGACGAATACAGAGTTCTGTTTCTTTTTTTAGATGTTGGCCATTTGAAAATAATTCCAACCCAAAGTATTTTCTGGGAGGGTTTAAATAGAATTACAGTTTATTTTTCTTAACAAAGCTGCAACGATCTACAAGAAAAACTGACATACCAGAATCAAATATGTATTGTGTTGTAAGAAAGCTATCGATGACAAAGAAACGATAAACAGACTAACTATACTTTATATATATATAAATGAATACAAGATCTTTCGAATTATATCATTTCATTTATTCATATTTTTACGACACTTTCACCTGTTTTAATAGATTAATTTTCCATTATACTTTTCTTAGGCAGGCTTTTCAGAGCAAATAAATTAATTTGAAGTCCAATAAAGGTGTTTAGTAAGGTTTCACCTACATTAATCTTCATTTTCGTTCTCAGAATCAATAATCGGTATGGATACTTCTCCAAGTGTTTATTTTTGATAGTCATATCCAGTTTAATCTTATTACAAGATTGTCTGCCTATTTTTTTTTAAAATTTAAAGCTTGTAATTATAATTGACTTTTTAATATTTCGATGGATTTCGATATAACAAGATAGTCAATTGTTGTTTTTAATAGTATAATTATCTCCCTTAGATGTAAAAATGTACTTATATATATATTTTTTTAGTTTAGTGACTAAAATAGATTACTAATAGACTACCAGTGATCCGTTTGGTCACAACCACTACCACTATTTGTTTACCTTTTGATTTAATTCGGAAATTAATAAACGGTGATATATCTAGGGATTTTTATTTTTAACCAAAATATGAAAATATATCCCTGATTAATCTTTTAAAGGCTGAGTATTTAAAACTCTCAAAGATATGTAAAAGACAACGATAAATGAATATAAATACAAAAGTTGAGCCCATTTCTCGCACTAACGGTAAAGTCAAAACGTCCTATTTCAACTTAATTCAACTTTACGCAATAGATGCACCATCTTTTTTATATACTGCTAACGTATATGCGATATCATTCGTAAGGTTAACTAATTTGCATATTAGTTTTGAAAAAGGACATTTTATTAATTAACTATTATTTGTTATTGCTTTTTTTTTCAATTTAATGATTGTTTTGATTTTAATACAACAAATAGTTCTGTTTCACAATATTGTTTTATTTTCTGGACAAATATGTAGCATTTGTGTTCAAATGTTCCTTTCTTCAGAGAAACTGTTTTAATTTTCGACAAGTTGCGATCTGTTTTCAAATTGTACGTGAAAATGTAACAATGATAGTGACTCTTTTGGGGGAGCTGCAATTCTCCACATTTAAAAACCTTGTACCAGGCTTTATATTGCCTCTGTGGGAGACACGCAGGGCCGACAGTATTGCACCTCAGATGTCACCTGCGTTAGAGAAACAGGTTGTTTGAGAATTCATAGGCCGGTGCCAAAGCAATCCAGTGACAGGTGCATAAGATGGCTAAAGGTCAAATCGGCTGTCGCATGAGACATGTTGAAACTGAGAACAACAATGACTGTATTATCTCTCTGTCTCTTTCTTTTTGTGATGTATATTGTCTCTTTCTCTCTCTTGCGCGCGCTTTATCATAGCGATGAACATATTAAGTTTTGTTTTTGCTTTCGTGACGGTCACACAAAGCCAGACTCAGCCGACTCTTAAGTTTCTATTATATTTCTTCGCAAAAATAAATATATTATTTTTATAAGATGCTTGTTGTTCCCTCATTACAAGCCTTCAATTCCAGCCCATGGTCCCAGCCAGAGTTAATTCTCAGGAGAGAATTAATGACGCCTAGAGACGCCGTGTATCCAGACCCAATACTCAACTGGGTATAACTACTTCCTTATTAAAGGAATGTAACGATCGGTTCTGACGGAGCTGGTGTGCCAGGACGAAAGAGATCTTCCAGAAAAGTCCTCAAGGCGCATACACATCAAGTTACTCTTCCCTGGCAAGCGACATTGCCACAAAAGGGCAAATGTATTTCTTCTTTTTTTTCATTTCTTTACGGTCAACTTAAAAAGAAAATTTGTAGTATCGAATTATCAGAATGTTACTGTTTATTGATTTATATGAATAAATAAGAAAGATTTTGTTCCGGGTTTACAACAAATGAATAAAATGTTTACTACTTTTCAAATATTTCAAGTAACTAACTTTGTGAAATGATAGTATACATATATATGTGTGTGTGTGTGTGTGTGTGTGAAAAGGACAAACGGAAAAACAAATTTAAATACAGATAAAAATCATCAAGCAACTAGAGATTTTACCAGTTTCGTTCGGATCAACAAACGTTTTCAGAGAAAGTCCTGACGACGTTCGTTGATCTGAACGAAACCGGTAAAATCTCTCGTTGCTTGATGATTTTTCCTGTATTTAAATTTGTTTTATCCGTTTGTCTTTTTCACACAACTTGTCTATATATATATATATATATATATATATATATATATATATATATATATATATATATATATATATATATATTAGTATGAAAATATATCTTTGGCAAATAAGCTAATTAGCCTGATGATTTCCTGCGAGAATGAAACATGAAACTTTCTATGTAGCTTACTTGCCATAAATAGCCTGATGATTTTCTTTGTGGTAATGAAACATGAACGTTTCTGTACAGCTTACTTACCATAGATATATTTTCATACTACTACTAAGCTCTACTCACGTATTGAGCACTGTTGAAGTAAATACTGAAAATATATTTACACAATATATTATATTACCTTATAATATTATATGCATATACGCTAAATAGTAAATTGTGTGTGTGTGTGTGTGTGTGTGTGAAACTTGTCACAGAGAGATCAGATTCTGTACGTTTGTGTACGCGCATACGTGCGTCTGCAGTATTACGCGGTTTAAATACTACAGTCTATTTACTACGAAAACACCCGAAATAATCCGAAAATCCGCGGATAAATACGCGTGTCTGTGACGTCACCGTCTCAAATGGATTGCCGCGAAGGGACGTTCGCACTTTTACTTTTAACGCAGTTCAACAACAGCATAGTAACTTTTTTTTGTTTTGCTTGGAAATACCATGTCACCCCCGGCCTTTGGAGAAAAGTGGATATATTTTTTCTTTAAACGACGCTGCACATTTGTTTAATTTGTACTATAAAATAGTTCAATACTATTGACTCCCCCCCCCCTAAAAAAAACAAACTTTACTTTTTTCTGGAAAAAAAAGGTAAGTAAAATGAAAACTATTTTTCTACCTTTAATGACAATGTATAAATAATCATTGTCTGATAGTCTCTCTATTAATACAAGTCTGTATGGTTCTCGTCTATGCGGAACTTTGATAAATACACACTGAATTATTTTTTTAATTTACCATTAATCGAATAGTTATTAAAAATAAAAATAATAAAATGGTGATTTTTATAAAATCACTCCCGTCTCCGTTTGTGTGTGGTTTTATCAGTTTTTCGTTAACCCTAAAACCGAGTGGCAAGCCCCTCCTCCTCTTAAAAAAACCTCCTTGAACCCTAAGTTTTAAGCAAAAAAAAAAAAAACTTTCGGAAAATGTGTAGGAAAAACCGGTTTAAAGACGTGAATGATTCTATAAAAATGCCAATAAAATAAGGGAAAGCTAAAACGAATTTAAAAAAATCCTACTGAGAAAATATAAATAAATAAAATTATTTTTCTTTTAAGCAATATATCTCCACCCGGGCAACGCTGTGTAAATTATGGTCAGTTGCATTCTTAATGTATTTTTGATCCAGGTGAATCTTCATTTAAAACTTTTTTGACACTTGTACAGTTTAACAATCCACCGGCAAATTTAGAAAGCCATTCTTAACGGGGGGGGGGGGGCGGACTTTGTTAACTCTTCCCTTGCAGAACGTAATTCTCCTAAAATGAAAACAATTAATTTACAGGGGGATGTATAAGCGCCATTTTTTTTTTTTTTTTTTTTTTTTTTTTTAAGTAATTTTCTTTTTACGTCAGATGAGTTTTGTAAAGAATAAATGTGTGTGTAGTTAAACAACTTAGTTTGTTTACTTAGTTAATGCTTCTACAGAATTTGAATCGAACTAAACGTAAAACATAGGTTAGGGTTAGTTTCGGGTAAGGTTAAAAAAACAAAACATTTCCGTTCAAATTCTGTAGAAATACCACTTAGTTCAGCACAAGACTCTAATAATAGTCCGATTCAAATTTTGTAGAAGCGCCGAATTATACTATTAATGGAATATTTATTAAAATTTAATATCGGAAAACTAAAGCGAATTTTAGAAAATCATAGTTAAAAAATATATATAAACAAAACTAGCTTCTTGGTACGTAAAATTAAACGCGCGCTTTTTATTCGTTTAGGTTGTATTTTGAACACTACTTCCAAGAAACGATTCAATCGTCTCTGTATTAATAAAACTAGAAGACAATATTTCTTGCATGCGCGTTTTCTTTTTTTTTTAATTGACTTTTTGGGTATCTTTTATAATAATCAGCAGAGTCGCGGACGGGGTCCAAAAAAACGAACGAGAACGGGGTAAAAAAAATAAATATACAACAAGTGATGGTGACCTACGTCGAGAATAGATATTTTCCTACTTACTTATGAAATGTGTTTGTATTTTTACGTAGTATAAATGGGTTTTTATTAGATGTAAACAAAAAATTCTTGTTTTTTTTGTGCACCGAATTTGCAAAAAGAAAATGGGCGCCGGTCCTTATTGTCGTTACATACTGTCGCCATCTTGGACTTGTGCGATGTTGGTGTGACGAATACTTTAATTTCTAATAAATAGCAATTGGAACGGGTTAAAAATACAAACAAATGCCACAGGTAAGTTTGAAAATAACTTTTATCGCCTTTATTTGTTGTATATTTGTTTTTTGAGCGGAGCGTTTTTACTCTGCTGAGTATTGTAAAAGATACCCGACTTTTTTTTAATTGACTTTGATAAATATTGAATTATTTTTTCTCCACCCGTGTTGTTCATATCAGTCGAGGATGCTTCTTCGACAATCAGTCCGACAGTGGCTTTGTTGCTGTCTGGCTGAGGTGTGGTTCTGTTCAGTCATAGGAGGTCCACCTTCCCATGCTTTACCTTCTCCCTGAGAAGAGGTTAGTTTATTGCTAGTGGCCGCCTCGGGCCATTAGCAATAAACTAACCTCTTACTAGGAAAAGCCCACGATGCTGCTCAGTTGAACCTCCCGGATAGGAAGTAAATAAACCAAGCAATATGTCTCCACCCGGACAACGCCGGGTAAATACAGATAGTTATTAACAGTGACAACGAAAACTGTATTGTAATTAATGGCGCTTCTACAGAATTTGAACCGAACCAAACCGACTTTTGCTAAACTAAACCGAAAACTTAGATTAGGCTTAGTTTAGGGTTTAAAAAAAAAAACACAAAAACAAAACAGTTCGGTTCAAATTATGTAGAAGTACCTAATTATTTGATCTTGTATTATATATAAAAACACGCACCCCAGTTTGGGTTTTACACCGTGTGTGTGCGCACACACACACACGCATGTGTGTTTAAACAACAACAGTACAACCTACAGCCGCTTAGAGTTACTGTTCAGTTACGCGCACTTACATTTCTATGCTGACTATTTTTCAAATTATTTTCTTTTTTGCTAATCCAGATTTAATCAGATTTATGTCGCCTGCTAACAGGCTTTTCTTTTGTTGTTTTTGTTATTTTGTTATTTTGTTTATCGATCGGATTCAAAAGTTAAAGTCGGATTAAAAATCAGCCGACTGAAGTGAAAGTGAAAATAATGAACACCCGTGCAGATTATTCAACCATAGCATTTTCGAATGTGTTACACTTTTCGTTTTCTGCGCAAAAGTGTTTGTTTATATGCTGCATTCTATGTTGATTATTATAACTTCATAGTAATTCTTTAGTTGAGATCAAAGTGTAGTATCTGTTCTGTCCTCGGTTAGTGAAGGAGAAATCATTCTAGATTGAGTCAATTTTTTAAATTTTTTGTCTCAATCCAGCTTCCACAAAAAGGGGCACCCTGTTGGATTTTTGTCCACAATAAAAACCGATCTTATATCTAACTCTGCACTCGTGGAGAAGCAAGTAAATTGACATCACAATGTGCTTTCTACATTGTAATGTAGTAATAATGTTGTAGGTTCTGTTTTTTTTGTTGTTGTTTGTTTGCCCCACCCCCGTAAAACATTCACGGCAAAGACTCGACTAGTGTCAACCATTGCAAAGAATTTTCCTTTCTCCTTCTGTGTACCTGAAACTAAACAGAACAATCACAAATTTTCGGGTATCTTTTACAACAATCGGCAGAGTCGCGGACGGGGTTCAAAAAACGAACGAGAACGGGATAAAAAAACATAAATATACAAAAAGTGATGATTTCCTACGTCGAGAATAGATATTTTCCTACTTACCTATGACATTTGTTTGTATTTTTACGTAGTATAAATGGGTTTTATTAGATGTAAAAAACAATTTCTTGTTTTTTTTGGGCACAGATTTTAACTAAAAAAAGATGGCGTCTCAGCCTCATAATCGTTAGATACCCCCTCCCAAAACGCCATTTTTTTCTTGTCGAATGTTCGTGTGACAAAAATATTGATTTCTAATAAATAGCAGTTGAAACGGCGGCACATGTTCGTCTTTAACCACTGTCCGTTTTTCACAACTTTTTACTGACCATTTTTCTTTTCTTTTTTCGGTGTACACTTATCTATCAGACTGCTAGAGAATTCCGGCGTTTTTTGGAATTTTTTTCCAAATATTTTACATTTTAGGAGGGGGGATCAGTTTCCAATGTTAATTCAACGTAGACTGATCCCCCTCTTTTTGACCATCTCAATTTTTAAAAAAATGTTTTTCGGTGTACGATTACAGAGAATTCCGGGGGTTTTGGAAAGTAATTTTTAAAAATTGTGATTTTAAGACGGGGGATCAGTTTTCAATGTAAATTTAACGTGGACTGATCCCCCTCTTTTTAACCATCTCAAATTTAAAAAATTATTCTTCTGCTTACAATTACCTATAATGTCGCGAGAGAATCCCGGGGTTTTTGGAAAGAAATTTTTTAAAAAATGAGATTTTAAGACGTAAAAAGTTGTGAAAAACGAACTATGGTAAAAGACGAACAAGACTGATCCCCCTTCTTAAAATCTCAATTTTTTAAAATTTCTTTCCAAAAACGCCGGAATTCTCTCGTGACATGATAGGTAATTGTAAGCAGAAGAATAATTTTTAAAATTTGAGATGGTTAAAAAGAGGGGGATCAGTCCACGTTGAATTTACATTGAAAACTGATCCCCCGTCTTAAAATGACAATTTTTAAAAATTTCTTTCCAAAACCCCCGGAATTCTCTATTGACATGATAGGTAATCGTACACCGAAAAAGATTTTTAAAAATTGAGATGGTTAAAAAGAGGGGGATCAGTCTACGTTGAATTAACATTGGAAACTGATCCCCCTCCTAAAATGTAAAATATTTGAAAAAAAATTCCAAAAACGCCGGAATTCTCTAGCAGCTTGATAGATAAGTGTACACCGAAAAAAGAAAATAAAAATGGTCAGTAAAAAGTTGTGAAAAACGGACAGTGGTTAAAGACGAACATGTGCCGAAACGGCTTAAAAATACAAACAAATGTCACAGATAAGTAGGAAAATAACTTTTATCGGCTACAGTTACTTTTATTTGTTGTATATTTGTTTTTTTTTAGCGTTTTCACTCTGCGGATTATTGTAAAAGATACCCAAATTTTCTTTCAAAGAACTTCCCATCTGTGAAATAGGATATCGCGGGGCTGCTTCCCAACATGGTTGTTTTTAAGTCTAATGTCAGTAAATTCTTGGCGAGTCACCCACTTACATACTCAAAGATTTTGTTCATCGTCAACTGAGAATCTCCTTAACCCTTACTCTCGACTATCCTTCGTTTCTTGATAAGAGGTGACTGGTTGTTGGGTTTTAAGGCATTTCAGCCGTCGTTGTCATTTTATGTCGAAACCTTACATATACTTTGCACGATTGGTTTGTATACTAAATTGTTTTGTCTGCGTATGTTTTGTAAATAAAAAATCTGTTAACGATAATTTCTATTGAACCTATAGATTGGACCCTGACAGGTAAGACGACTTTGTGTCAAAGTGGACCCGGAAATAGTGGAAACTCTTGGTGACTATACAGTCCCCAAAGCTTCCCAATTGGGGCTTCATCACTAGATACAATTTTGCGTCATACCCAGGACGATTGGATGAGGGGGGGGGGGATAGAGTAGTTTTTTTGTTGTTTTAATGGAAATCGCTCCAGACAAGGCATGAAGTCATTTGATGTTAGGAGTTGAAAATAATACTACTTAAAAGTAAAAAAAACTAGCCGACAATAAGTATTAGATGGATAGATTCCGACCCAGAAAACAGCAATTTTTACCCTTTTGTCAGAAAGATAGCTCATAGAATGTGAGAATTAAAGGACAAAATAAGGGAAGCAAGAGTTATGAGGATGCCGAAAGTAAACCCAAGATCAACTTTCTACTCTCCTTAATAGGGGCCTGAAAAGGCATTAGGAGTGAGGTGGGATAGTGGAGTGCTGACGTCTGGTGATGCCTGGAGCCAACTCCTTAACTGTATGCCACAAAGACTTAAGTATAAATCCTAGTACTGAGAAATATTATGAGAAAGGGAGATAGTTTGAATATGATTGTATCTCTCCCCCACCCCCTCCCTTCTGCACACCACTGGATTGGGTAGAGGCGAACTCCTCCAAAGATGTCCAAAGCGGTTTAGTGTTATGCTCAGGGTGTATTCTGTTTAATTCATAGATGAGACCCTGACAAGTAGTATCACTCCGAATCAGAGTGGACGTGAGAGTAATAGTAACTAAAACTCCCAATTTGAAGCTTCAGTACTGGATGTACTTTCAGGTCATACCCAGAGTCTGTATGCATTGTAATCGTGTGTTGCTGTTGTTGGACTTCTGTATCAAGCTCACGAAGATCGTACCTTAGGATTGTCTGCTTTGCATGAAGCCCTTGTTTGTCACTTCTATTCATTAACCTGCAGGGTTGCAGGTTTTACCCTCCAACGCTGAGAGCAACATAAAGCCGGGGAATGTTTGGCCAAGAACAATCCATTGATTTGAAATCCTGTACGGGTTCCGAATTTACTCTAAATATTCCCAAGTTCAACTAAAACGTTTCCAAGTTTAAAAAGATGCACCTGAAGAAGGTCAGAGGTTGTTTGTGCTGAAGCGTTCTGAATATTATAAGATGAGAATAGTAGTCCGAATAATCCAAATCGTACTACACAGGTTATCCTTAATTCAACCCCAGAATCCCTGATTTTATTCAGAAATAAGCGTATCTCTCTCATTGGAGATTGTAAAACTATATCTTGTACAAACATGAACATCAATATATCTATGTTTTGTGTGAGCAAAAACTATAAACATAAACATGAGAAAGGTTGCTGTACTGCATGCACACTGAATAAATCAGTTAAATACACACCTGCCTGTGTAATTGTCGGAATCTCTTTGGCATGTAATGGTTAGTAGTATAATTGTTTCTTCAACAGGATACACTGTATTTTTTTTTCACACCGTTTCAAGTATCTAAAAACAAAAAAAAGTAAATGTTTGAAAAATAAACTCCATTGGAACTGGCAGTTACCTCACCAGTGTAATCATCCAATTAAATTTCAAGATCATTTAGTTAGTGTAACACCAATGAGCACAATACCACGAAACTGACAGTTTCTATGAAGTTTTAATGTTTCTTATTTCCATGTTAAATATGCATCTGCAAGTTATTTAAAAGAAAATAGGTTTAATCAAATTTTGCATTCATAGATTATGAAAGTATTCCATTTTATCTTCGGTATACAAATCATAATTTACTAATGTGACTCGTTGGGTCATCCATTGAATTCTAGTAAGATTGTTTTAATCAGGGGGAAAACAGTGAGTTTGCAAAGCCAGTTAAATAAAAAAAGAATTAAAGACACAATCCAAAATTAGTCTCTTTCTGCTTGGGGAGATATATCGCCCCACCCTTTAATTTTTTTTCTTTCTCTCTTTCTAGCTATAGGTTAAACACTATTACTACTTGGGGTGATATTCCCTTTTGCTTAAATGGACTATTCTAATCTTTCTATTCTTTCCTACCTTCGATTGTTAATAAACAAAGCGAGATGGAAGATTATGGGATTTATGGCAGTTTTAGTTCCCTTGGATTTGTGTAATTTTATTTCTATATTTTTGTTCTATATCTATTTCAAATTACCTGTAGTTGGTCGGCATTACCTGGTTATGAGCGTTGTATGATATCAATCCTCTCTTTAATTCCAATTTCTCTTAGTCTGTTTTTCAGAACTGTTCCTAGTGCTCTTACAATTTTTGGTATTACTGTAATTTTCTTCATGTTCTATATTCCCTTCTCGCAAGCTCCATGTATCTGTTTAGTTTTACTGCCTCTTTGATTTTCATTCTGTGAACTGCTGGGACGGTGAAAATCTACGAGTTTGGCAGTTCTTTTCCTTCTTGTTGATTATCATCACGTTTGGTCTCATTGCTTGGATGAGTTTGTACTTTCATGTCTAAAGGAGTTTATGATTTTCATTCTCTAGTGCTAGCTCCGGTTTGTGTCTGTACCATATATCTGCATATTTAAAGTGCACACGTTAGTATAGTTCCCAGTCGACTGCTTTTCCCACGTTGTTGTGTCTCTATTTTTATTCCTTTGGACGAGTTTGCTGCATTCACTGATATGATTTATGGTTTCATCTCTTTCTCTACAGAGTCTACACTTACTGCTTTCCTGGGTTTTGTCTATCTTAGCTTTTATGTAGTTGTTCTGATCCTGTTAGTTTGTGCGGCTGTCAGTAGTGATTCCGTTTCTCTGTTCAAGTGTCCTTTTCAAAACCATGTCTATGCGTTTTTGTATATTACTTTGTTCAGTCTTATAAATTGTCCATGTAGCTGCTTATTATTATTGTGGATTCTTTCTCTGTCTGTTCTCTCTCTTATTTATTTTTTCCATCTTTCAATTTAAGTAATATAGAGTGGAACCCCGCTATTCACGGTTTCACAAATTCGCAGATTTTAATCATAAGCATTGACTTAACATTTTCTTAATAAATTCGGTAGAACTTATAAATATAATAATCATTTAAGTCCAACTAAGGTCAATATGACAAAAAAAACGCTAATTATTCCCTACGATTCATATTAAATGCGGCTCATATAAAAGCGTTAGTATTCCAAATTTTCGCTAACTTTATACAAAACTAAAATATTTTTTAAAAAATCAACCAACTTGCAAGCAGAAAAGGTGAATCTACCCTAATTTGGTGGCTTTCATGCAAAAAAAAAATGCTAATGTACAAAAACCTGATTTTTAGTGAACTTTGAGGTATCAAAATCTATTTGCAGATTTTTATTTGCGGGTGTGTCTGGAACGTAACCCTTGCGAATAGCGGGGCCTACTGTATATGTGTGTGTATATATATATATATATATATATATATTTATTCTGGTACAGAAAAATTAGTACAACATTCGTACCGTCGGTTTCAAGCACGGAAGGTCTTACCCATCCGGCTCTCTTCAGCTTCTGTTGTCATCTGTTTTGGAAATGTCCAAAACAGATGACAACAGAAGCTGAAGAGAGCCGGATGGGTAAGACCTTCCGTGCTTGAAACCGACGGTACGAATGTTGTACTAATTTTTCTGTACCAGAATAAATAAATATTATGCTCTTAATTTTTAACTTTGATTCTTAATTAATCGAGCACTCTGCTGGGATTTTTCCTACCATTCTACAAAGAATTTATATATATATATATATATATTACAGTACACCCTCTGTCAAAAATTACGAAAAAAATGCTTTGCCAGTGTTCACACTATTATTCATAAAAAATCATAGAATTATGTTAGGAATTTAATTTTTCATATATTAATTACCATTTCTGATGACCTAAATTTAAAAAATATATACCGTATAGAAATTACATAACCGCACTGCCGGTTGGATGATTCGAACCCTGAATCTAAGTATTATGAACCCTGGTTTTTGTCACTCGGCCTTCGTGACGACTACGCTTTGAAATGCGTGAGAAATACGCCTTGTATTTTTTTAATGTAAACACAAGAAATGAGATTCTCACAGTGTTCTATAAAGGGAGAGAAATTCGCAACGTGGCTAACATTGAATTTTTAATTTAATTTCTTCTCGGAAGGCTCTACTTATCGGAGCTTAATAATTATTATTTAATAAATAAATATTTTTAATATCCATAGATATATAAATATGGTTTCTGGTTTCTACGCTTGTCACTATGGAAATTATGTAATCGTACCACCGGTCGGACAATTCAAACCCTGGATCCAAGTATTATGAACGCTGGCTTAAAAAGAAGTATGAAGTTCAAATTTGCAAAATAAATAAGGTCAATGCTTACTAAAATAAATTGTAATTATTGGTGGACTTAACATCGGATTAATAGATAATCTGTCAATGTTTAATGAACTCTTTTTTTTATTGATTTTCCGGGTAAAAAGATTTAGTTTGTTTTTCGATCGTTCAGATGTTCTTATGGAGAAAATAATGAATGATGAAAATAGATTTATTTTAGAAAAATATAAATTCTAAAAGTAAATTAAAAACTTCGATACAATTGTAAACGATCTTGGTATGGTATTTTGTTTTGATTAGCTGAAAAGCTATATCTATCTATCTATCTATATAAAGTTAGGTATGTTTATATATAGGATTTACTCATAAACTAATTAACCGGTCATTATGAATGTTGGAACAGCTTTTAGGCGTAGCATAATGGGTCCAAATGTGAGCTATGTTTAGTTTTATGCAAAGGGGGGGGGGGTAAAAATGAGGTGGAAGACCTTCATGAAAATATAGACTCCTCCAATTTTTGTAAAATTTCAACAATAGTTATTAAACATCAATTAATAAATGTTCCCCAAATTTTAGTTTCTTTGGAGTATTTTAAGGAGTTTTAGGGGTCATAATATAGACACAACTTTGCATTTTAAAATTGAAATATATCAGATTTGCATTAAATTTGTTCCATTGTCATTAGACACCAATTTAGCAAGATTCCTTGAATTTCCATTTCTTATTAAGACCCATTAAACTGAAGCCTCAAGTTTTAGACATTTTCTAGAATCAAAATCATGTAATGAATTTTCATCAAAATTGCAATAAGACACAAGGTTTAGTATCATTGTCTTGATTTTAATTTTTGTAGGGGGATATAAAAGTGGTGCAAAACTAGTCTGTTTGAGATATTAATTTTACCCATTTCTATATATCTTCAAATATTTATTCATGGTGTTTCGTTAGGTTATTTTGTTTTATGGCATATCAACCCTTTTCAAGTTATTTAATGCCGAATACTGGCATTTTGATAAAAGTTTTTATGCTTCAAGTTCTATATATCTTCAAATATTTATTCATGGTGTTTCATTTGGTTGTTTTGTATAAGAAAATCGTTTTTGTTTTTGGCTTTGCAGAAAATGATTGAGTTTTGCAAAGGGAAAGGAAAAAAACAATAACATCAATGTTTGGTGCATTTTTGGTCAGGAAGCCAATATCTTCAGACAGTCTGATCTTTTAAGTAAGCTTTCCCTTTTAATTTTGAGTGAAAAAGAAATGTATAAATTAAACGAATGTGAGATGCATTTTAATTTTTCAGCTTGAATGTGGAATATTATACACTGATGACGCCTCTTCATAAATATTAGTGATATTTTGTATATACTAAAAAATGTGTTCTTCAAATGAGCAGAAACAATTGTCTGTCAATGAAGTGTTTTTGAATGATAATGGATTTTTTTCTCTGAATAACAATAAGGTTTACATAGTGTTAAATTACGAGCTCTAGTCGACCACTATTAAGCTACTGCATAAACTTTCTTGGCCTTTTGGCTAAGATCAAAGTGTAGTATCTGTTCCGATGGATACTGCACCCCATAGACTGGTATTGTCTTGGCCTTCGGGGCTTGATTTACGCCTGTCTATGGGTCTGTCCTGTGCAATTCTAGGAGGTCCACCCTCCCAGGATTCGCCTCCCCTCTTTGGGGAGGAGTAAGTTTATTGCTTACTGCTTGAGACGCCCCTACCGGGGAATGCCGACGGGACTGCCCAGGCAATTTTTAAACCCCACTTTCCCGACCCGACCTTGGGTCACATCTTACTTGTGGGAGTAAGATAAAAACTGGCCTTGTGCCTAACTCCTGGAGAGGAGTAAATCAATACTACATAAACTTTCGTGTTAACTTAAAGAAATTTATATTAAATTTATATATTAGATACATCCTTGCATCTATATGAGAGGCTGTTCGTTCGTTAGTTTGTCTGTCATTCTCTAGTTTGAAATAGCAATTTTATCGCTAACCATGCAGATGTAATAAATGTCTTAAAAACTTTTTTTTTTTTTTTTTTAGAAGAGTTTAAAAATCACTGAAAGAGTCTCTATCCGTCAGTTGGTTTGTCATGCTTAAGTTTAAAATAACATTTTCATTGGTCTGTCACACTTAAATTTGATATGGGATTTTCATAAAAAAATGCACACATTGAATGGTCGCATAAAACTTTCCTTTCTTGTTTATACCAATGTTCCTATTTCATTCCATATTTTCTTTTATCCCACGCAACTAACATTACATTCTTCCGGTCGAAACTGCTCTTTATTTTATTTTTTGTCAATGTATTTAGTGGCTTTCATCTTGTGTTATCTTAACGTGAGGAAAACCGATTCTTTCAACACCTTCCGTCCATTTTGAGAAACATGTCATGTTCCTTTTATCTCTAAAATAAAGCACATCTTTATATCTGAAATGCAAGCAGCTTTCTGAAAACATTTTTGGAACCTACTTCTGTAAACGTACATTTTTGCATGTAAAAGACATTAATTATTTTTCTTCACTGCATTCTATTTTTGACAAAAGATAAAAAAAACTATTGCAGCAAAAACGTTAATAATACTTTTTGATTTACGCAGGTTTTAATGTAGTTTCAAAGCTATAAGCATATAAATGATTGCTTATTTCTCTAAGGTTTTAGATGCATCCACGAATCTCAATAAGAGGCTATGTCCATCGGTCAGTTTGACACGCTTAAGTTTGAAATAGCATTTTCATTGTTAAATGCATTTTATTTATTTGTTATTAATTTATTAGATGGGTCCACACATCTCTTTAGAAGGCTCTTAGAATAGTATTTTCGTCGAGTCACACTCAAGTTTAAAATAGCATCCAAGTTTAAAATAGCCTTTTGGTCGATCTGTGATGCTCAAGGTTAAAATAGCCTTTTGGTCGATCTGTGAAGCTCAAGGTTAAAATAGCCTTTTGGTCGATCTGTGAAGCTCAAGGTTAAAATAGCCTTTTGGTCGATCTGTGAAGCTCAAGGTTAAAATAGCCTTTTGGTCGATCTGTGAAGCTCAAGGTTAAAATAGCCTTTTGGTCGATCTGTGAAGCTCAAGGTTAAAATAGCCTTTTGGTCGATCTGTGAAGCTCAAGGTTAAAATAGCCTTTTGGTCGATCTGTGAAGCTCAAGGTTAAAATAGCCTTTTGGTCGATCTGTGAAGCTCAAGGTTAAAATAGCCTTTTGGTCGATCTGTCAAGCTCAAGTTTAAAATAGCATTTTCTTTGGTCGGTCATATTTTAAATAGCATTTTCATTGCTAAATGTGTGGATAGAATGGATTTATGTTAAGATTATCCGCTCTTGTCATTTAAATTAAATTAACAAAAATAACCTTCTATAAAACAGTTTGTGCTTTTATAAACCGGAAGTCGTTCTTATTCATTATTATGTTGCGTAATCTTCATACATCTTGCTATCTAACTTAGAACGCCTATTTGTATTTACTTTAATACTACCAGGGATTTACCTTAACAGATTTAACTTAGTTTGAATACGTCACTGCTAACAGTAATACTATCTCTCTTTCTCATATTTCTCAGTACTAGGACTTATACTTAAGTCTGTGGCGCATACAATCAAGGAGTTGGCCCCGGGCATCACCAGACCTATGCACACCTCTGACTGTTAGTACACTGTGCTTGTTTCATGTTATGCTACTGTGTGTATATTGTTACTGACACTAACTTCTGCCGTGTGCCTAGAAGCAAAATGTAGTATCATATTTTGTAGAGTAAATGTGGTATTGTGGTGACTGCAATGATTCTAGCTTAGAGTAGGATAAACAAAGGATGACCAACAACCCCCATTTTCATACTTTTGATCGCTTTGTACCTAATTTGTTCAAAATTTAAATTATAATTTTTATATTTTTTTTCAAATAATGCAAAGTGTAGTATCTGTTCTGATAGTACACTTCATCTCTTCTATCTTCGATCAGTGATGAAGAAATCCTAGATTGCGGCAACTTTTATTTTTGTCCAAATACAGAGTGCCCCTTTTGAGGAAATAGATTTCCTCCACATTAAAAATCGACTTTGTGTATAACGCTACCCTTGTGGAAAGGCAAATAAATAGCGACACCAACTTCTAGCGATGGTTAAAGACGAAGCGAAAATAAATGGCGTAAATTCAATTTGAAAGTTGATTTCTTCTGTAAATCAAACCATTTCAAATTGAAAACAATTTTTTAAAACTCTTTTAATTCTTTTTATGAATTCCGATGTGTTTACGTTTTGCTTCCTCAGTTTATTTTATGTGGGTCAATTATGGAAATTAAGATGGTTATATCTTTTTAATTTTTGTTTATATCCTTTTTAGTTGTATTTCGAATTTTTTTATGTTTATGAAATGAATTACATTGAAACCCTTGGATAGTAGTACCCTGTGGATATGCTTAAAATACGTCCATTTAATTTGTGTATTAAGCAATGAAAATGCTATTTTGAACTTTAGCTTAACAGATGAACGAAAATGCTATTTCGATCTTTCGCTTGACAGATGAACGAAAATATTTCGATCTTTCGCTTGACAGATGAACGAAAATCCTATTTCGATCTTTAGCTTGACAGATGAACGAAAATGCTATTTCGATCTTTAGCTTGACAGATGAACGAAAATGCTATTTCGATCTTTCGCTTGACAGATGAACGAAAATGCTATTTCGATCTTTCGCTTGACAGATGAACGAAAATGCTATTTCAATCTTTCGCTTGACAAATGAAAGATAAATGCTATTTCTATCTTTCGTTTGACAGACCAAAGAAAATACTTTACACTTAAACGTGACTGGTTGATATAAACTTAGGCATGACAGATTGCTGAAAATACCATTTTAAACTTAAGCATGACAACTAGACAAAAATACTCTTTCAAACTTAAGCATGACAGACCGATCCTCTTACGAAAATTATAGGTCGCATATAAAAAAAACTAATTAACACTATTGTTACTAATTGGAAACTATAAATTATTACTTTTTTAGCATTTCAAACCTGTAGGCTTTACATAAAATTTCAACAACATTGAATTCGTCATTGATTTTATTGTTAACATGGATAGTTTGTTTTAGCTTTTGAAGAAGAATTTAAAAAATTGTTTTTTTAAATCTTATTGACACACATAACTAAAATAATGCATTTTGATGTTGGATAATTGGTTACCATAGGTGTGATGTGCATATATATATATATATATATATATATATATATATATATATATATGTATATAATGATTAT
>OY744521.1:154005195-154060195 GCA_963556195.1 Sepiola atlantica | reverse complement strand
GGCACGTCTACAAATATTAAATGTACACAAGTTACTTGATTTCATTTGGTTGCTTGTAAGAACATGCTCTATGTCTCTACCAGTTTGCACATTTGCATATAAGAGGAGTGCAGGTGGCCAAATAGTTACTGACACAGAATATAGAATTGGCGAACTGAGTTCAAATCTCACCATTATACATTAATACATTGTGAAAAGTTATAAACGTTCACTCTCTCCAGCTATTACAATAAACGTTGACTCTCTCCAGCTATTACAATAAACGTTGACTCTCTCCAGCTATTACAATAAACGTTGACTCTCTCCAGCTATTACAATAAACGTTGACTCTCTCCAGCATTACAATAAATAAAATTGATGACATTTAGTTGTTATAATAACTATTATTCTTATATCGCATTAAAAAAAGATTCTTTATTGTTTTAATTTTTAAATAAATTTTTGTGACAATAGAGATGGAAACTTACCAGATTTGAAGTGCTCGCAATGTCTTTCTTGTTGAGCAGCCATTTGCAAGAAGGAAAAGGTGCATTCTCAGAGTTGTGTTTTTGTTATAATTTGCACGTGTTGACCCGTTTTAAAAGAAGAGATGTGACGACAGGGGGACAAACGAGAAACCAAGATAGACGTGAACAGTAAAGAAAAAAGATTTGTGCAGTTGGGGAAAGAGTTTTGGTAGTCTTATTCCTTTATAATAGTTTTCCCTACTCCCCTTTCTTGTAGTATAGCGTGATGGATTGCTTCAATCTCCACAGATTATCCATCTTCCTCTTCGTCAACAGAAACAGCTGTTCACTGGTTTACACGTAAGTAGCTGCTCAGTGGAAAGTGACGTCTCTCAGAGTGGTGGTAGTAGCTGTCATCGCCGTGGCGTTTTAACAGAAACAGAGTTTTTGCTTTCTTCTTCTCTAGTTGTGATGATAGCAGCAGCCGTATCCCTGTCTTCCTTAATAGCTGTAATAATAGATAACAATTTTTAAAAAGCCAGCAATATTCTTTCTCAATGGCAACTTGCTCTTCAACGTTTTATCTTAATTTTTATGCAACATCATAAAATTACATATTCCCATTGCTATATTCAATTGTCTTCGTCCACCCCTCCAAACATAGCTGCGAAAAAGGTGACCTACTCCTTTCAGTTAACCGGCCGAAGAGAGATGATTTTCTTTTTTTTTTTTTTTTTTTTGTCACGTCTCATTTTGGACTTTGTTATATTTTGATACATAGCTCTAAATTGAATCTTTTTTACTTCAAATGGAATTTTCCATTCTTCTGCTTATTCTAACCTTATATGGAAAATTCCGTTTTTAACATTATTTTCACACATCCACATCTAAATATTGCTACATTTATCCTTTATGATGGTTTATCAGTAGTATCTTTCGTCATTTTCTTTTCTCCATTTTTTGGGTGATTTTACGTATCCATCGTCAATGAAAGTGTATATATTTTTGTAAATAAAAAAAACGTCAAAACCGTCTGGGGATATTTAAGTAGGTTATCCCATGGAGTGAATGTGGTATTTTGGTGATTGAAACTAGTTTAAGGAATAAACCAAACAGATTACTTCCGACCCCCATTCTACCCCATCCCTTTTTGGCCTTGTGCCACATCCTTTTTTTTTTTAAATGAAAAATAACGTTTTGTGAAATTGAAGATAAATAAAACCAGTGGTATATTTCGTTCATTAACTCAACGTTTTTTTCTTCTTTAAACCCGAGAGGATGCATGCCCTGATTATGCTTCTCCTGATTCTGTTGTTTTTCCACATCTTTCTTTTGGTCTCTTAATTTCTTTGTCAATCTTTTCTTGAAATTCAATATAACTTTCTTTCATACCATGATTCTTTTTCATTGTCAAATTCATGGGTCAGCTCTTCTTTTTCCTTCTCTTCATTTTCGGACTCTTCCTCTATTTCTAGGTCTTCAGATTCCATTCTTGTTCTAAATTCTTCTGCATGAGCCAATATTTTCTGCTCATGTTGTTCTAATGTCGCTGTGTTATGCCATTTTTGTCATAGGAACTTTGTTTTTTCTCGATTTGATTATTTTCCATCTTATTCCAGATGTTTCCCTATATTAAAATGACATCACTCCCTTGTCGACTTGCATCAAAAAAGATATGCCATTTGACAATATTTTTTTCCTGGTCTTTGTGGCTTTAGTTGTTGCAAATACTTCAGCATTTTTGTTCGAGGGTCCGTGCACTCTACTATTTCTATGCATCTTTTGTAATCAAAAAATGATCTCTCTTTTTGTGATTTAAACATATATTTCTCAAGGCTCATCTTGGTATTCTTGTTGATTAGACTCTTTAATCAATTCTAGCGGTTGTAAACATTCTATGCTCGCTTTTAAATTCATGTTACTTATCTGGAATCTTTAAAGTATATTCTGTTTGTACGATGTGTCTTGCATGCCTTCTATTAAAGAAAGATTCATTGATACTCTATAGTCAGTCTTTTGAGCACAAGTTTTAGAATTCAGTACTTTCATGCATCCTTTATTCTGGGCCGGCATTGTATTATAGACTGGTTTGGATCCTGTCTAGTTTCCATGAATTTGGTTCTCTCAGCGACAACAAGTCTTTTTTTTCTCTCTCTTTCTCTTTATCTGGACAGCATGGAGATACTTGTATAGTAACTAGTCTAGAAGATGGAAAACTCTAATACAACACCTGCACTCAGGTAGATTTGTCCCATGGCATACATTATGACCCTGAACAGTCATCACTTAGTTGTTGGAAAGAGTGGGTCGTTTTCCACAATGCATAATCCACTTGAAACAAATTAGTCTAATAATTCGTTTGTCTGTTGTCCCTGACTACCCCCATGCAGTCGTCTCTGCACCGCCAGACTATTGAGTTGCCTTTGAGATACCCATGCAGTTAGTTGTTACGACACATCCATACCAGATATGTTCGATGTCACCCCTTCACATATTGGTAAGTCTGCCTTCTTCATATCTATATACAGTAGGAAATTGTGAAATGTGTTAAACATTTCGTATGTTTACTTGTGAATGTAAATAAATCCACTTATGTATTTTATAAAATTAAGTTGGTCGGATTTTCAAAATCAGACTCGTACAGCATTTAAGCTGACAAATAAAATTTTGCTTTTGACTAGCCAATATTTATTTGTTGTTGTTGTTGTACCGTGTCATTAGCAGTATAATAACATACATAACTACAATTTCTTCAACAAAAAATTGTTCTTGGTCAGAATATTGGTAATATGGACACAATTCTAAATAAACATCTAGAAAGAAAAAACAGGCAGGTAACTCTGTATTCGTCCATTAGACATACCTTCTTTTGTTTGGGAGAGAAAAATAATATTTTGAAAAAAAAAAAAAAAGGTGGGGCATAACCCTGTATTCATTCATTACACACTTTTCCCTTTCTTTGGAAAAATAAAATAAAATTTAGGAAAAAAAATGTATAGTTTAAAAAAAAAGAAAAGCAAAAGGAATTGCAAGTAAATACACCATCGAACAACGAAAAGTAAGTACAACTAGTATATATATATATATATATGGGTAGATAAAAGGATAAAACAATCCGACGGGATGAAATTAAAAATGGAACAGTGGAAGACCCATAAGCTCAACGTTTCGTCCGATGTGATGTGGGCTTTTTCAAGAGCGGATGAAAAGTGTGCTAAAAATGATAAAAGACGTCTTTTATCATTTTTAGCACACTTTTCATCCGCTCTTGAAAAAGCCCACATCACATCGGACGAAACGTTGAGCTTATGGGTCTTCCACTGTTCCATTTTTAATTTCATATATATATATATATTTATATATATATATATATATATATATATATTTATATATATATCTTTTTTCTTATAAAAGAGTCTTTATGAAAGCCTAAACTTTCTAAATTCCATACTAATGTTATATCTTTACCTCTCAGTTTAATGAAATTTAAACCGTAGGTAAATAAAACATTTCTATAATTTCAAGATCACGCAAATAGAAACATTTTCTAAGTCCATAACTATAGTTGTATATGACCTATTTTCACAGTTTTCACTCTAGCAGTATGTTTATGATTGCTTTGCAGTATATTTAGGTCCTTTCTCATGTTTGTACTGATTAAGTAATCTAAGAGTGTCTCAATATTACGACCCCATCCTGGGATCGGTACTCCAGCTACCAAACAATAAAGGGTAATATTCTGTCCAATAAAACGTTATAAAGAAGAGACTAAACATACCCGTGGCCCGTTGGGTCACAACCACTGCCACTATTTATTCTACTTTGATGTCATTCGAAAATTCATAAACTGTGACGACATATCTGTTAACCCTTAAATGCTTTATTTTTTTATATTGGTTTGATTCATACTGATTACTTATTTAGCATGTGTGCTGATGCAACATCATACTAATACCTACTTACACTTGCCAACAGGCTCGTTGCAGATGTAAAACAAGTTACAGTTTGACGCATTTTCATTGAATATTACATCAAATAGGCATTTTGTTGGAATGCGATATATTTAAAACAAAAAGCATGTTTGACATAAGGTGTATGGCTCCAATAATAGTATTATTATAATACCTAACAATTATTGGAATTCCTGGCTTCAGACTGGGATCAAAGTATCAGACCAGTCCTTGGTCAGAATAGGGTAAATCCTTCTCGACTGGGGCAATATTTATAGGTTAATTTTTATCTCAGTCACGTAAATTATTCAGAGTGAAATGGTTTATTTTTACTTTTTTAAGCTAAAAGATTATGATCTTGACTCATTATTCATTAGCCTCTTTCGGAATGTTTATAAAGATGACGACTATCTTTTTCTGATCAACTTTTCATTTCGGGTTTCATGTATACGATGAAGTTTGCTATAACTGTCTTTTTCATGTTTTCGCATTTGTTTTTATTAAACATGCTTTAAGTTAAAAAATAAGTTGTTTTGAAATAATGCCGAAACTCATTTTGCTCTAAATAATTTACGTGACTAAAATAGGAATTAACCATTTTTGGTTTTTGTTCCCAATCCAGTGTGCCCTTTTTGAGAGAGCTGGATTTCAAAAGAGAAATCCTTCTCGACTGGGGCAATATTTATAGGTTAATTCTTATCTCAGTCACATAAATTATTCAGAGTGAAATGCTTGATTTTTACTTTTTTGTTCTGAATGTTTATAAAGATGGCAACTATATTTTTTATGATCGAAACAAATTCAACTTATTTTTATTTTAACCCTGTGTATGAAATAACAAAAAAAATAATTAAAAATTAAAAACATTTAAAAAATCTAGCAAGTTTTATCGTAGAATTAAAACGCCAAAGTAAACACCGTTAAAAAATCGTACAAATGAAACGCCAAAAATAAAACATTTTTATCACTTGTAAGTGTAAGAAAATAACGACATTTAATTATTTATTGGTTAAAAAAATAAAGGCACATGTTCGTCTTTTCTCACAGTCCGTTTTTCACACCTTTTTAATGACCAGTTTTTTTTTCTTTTTCCGGTGTACACTTACCTATCAGGCTGCTAGAGAATTCCGGGGTTTTTGGAAAAAAAATTAAAATATTTTACATTTTAGGAGCGGGGATCAGTTTCCAATGTTAATTCAACGTAGACTGATCCCCTACTTTTTGCCCATCTCAATTTTTTTTAGTCTTTTTCGGTGTACAATTCAATTACCTATCATGTCAGTAGAGAATTCCGGAGTTTTTGGAAAGAAATTTCAGAAAATTTAGATTTTAAGACGGGGGATCAGTTTTCAATGTAAATTCAACGTAGACTGATCCCCCTCTTTTTGACCATCTCAAATTTTAAAAATTATTCTTCTGCTTACAATTACCTATCATGTCGCGAGAGAATTTCGGGGTTTTTGGAAAGAAATTTTAAAAAATTGAGATTTTAAGACCTAAAAAGTTGTGAAAAACGGACTGTGGGAAAAGACGAAGAAGACTGATCCCCCGTCTTAAAATGTAAATTTTGTTAATTTTTTCCCCCAAAACTCCGGAATTCTCTCGCGACATGATAGGTTATTGTAAGCAGAAGAAGAATTTTAAAGATTTGAGATGGTCAAAAAGAGGGGGATCAGTCTACGTTGAATTTACATTGAAAACTGATCCCCCGTCTTAAATCTAAATTTTCTGAAATTTCTTTCCAAAAACTCCGGAATTCTCTACTGACATGATAGGTAATTGTACACCGAAAAAGACTTTAAAAAAAATTGAGATGGTCAAAAAGTGGGGGATCAGTCTACGTTGAATTAACATTGGAAACTGATCCCCGCTCCTAAAATGTAAAATATTTTAATTTTTTTTCCAAAAAATAAATATTTCTTTGATTGAATTTAGTAAAATGTATTTCATTCTTTTAAATTTTGCATTAAAGTAGCGAAGCGTGGACACTAACTTATGAATTAGCCGGACCGAAGAAAGAGTGATGTTTACATTTGCAAGGGTCACGTGATCCCGTGAAATTTAATGAAATAAATATTTATTTGTTTAACGAATAAATAAATAAAATGGTTTTGTTCACACGTAGAAATATATTTGAATGAAATATTTTTATCTGCTTACAAAAAAAACCCATTTATGACAATGGCGTAATTCTCGGAGGAATACATAAGGAAACTACATTGCTTTATTTGTAAACATCTAAGCGATCGTTTTTTTTTTTAATAAAATGTCTTTAATTAATTGTATTAAGTTTTCTTAATATGGAGGAAAATATTCTAAATACATATCTAAATTTGAGAACACGAGTTATAAATGTATTTTTTGTGAATATTAATTTATTAGAAGTTTAAAAGCAATTAATTATGTAAATTGGCAAAAAACGCATGGTGTTTGGGCGAGTTTTTGTAGCAGTATATATAGAAGCTGGCAGACTGACGGAGTTTCGTCTTCAGATAAACTCCATTAATAATAGATATATATGATTTTATGTTTTCCATGAGGCTGTTTTCTTTTGTCAAATGTAAAAAAAAATGTATTATTTTCAGCTTCATGACATAAATAGTATTTATTTCTCGGCTTGTTGCATAGCTGTTGAATTGGCTGTGTGGTTAAAGCACCGGAAAATGAGTCAAAGGTGACTGATGTCTGGGGTTTGGAACAGTTATCTTTCATACTCATGATTCCATTAGGATGAAACGTATATGTATGGGGATAATAATTAAATATTTATTATTAAATAATTATATATAGTAAAGTATGAAAATATATTTATGGCAATTAAGCTTCACAGAGACGTCCGCGTTTCATCCCCACAGGGAATTGTCAGACTAAGTGCACTTAGTCTGACGATTCCCTGTATGGATTAAATACATATGTAATTTCATACTTTACTACTAAGCTCTACTCACGTATTGAGCACTGAAGTAAATACTGAAAATCTATACACTATATTATATCACCTTATAATATATGTGTATACATGAAATATGAGAGAGAGAAAACGAGAGTGTACACAATTATTTTTTGTTTATGAGCATATAATTAAGTCACAAGAAAATTGATTCCAAATAGAATCATTTCTGAGGTGTTAAGGAGTTTGATATGTGTAGTTACACATTAAAATGGGCCTATCTCTCTGACTTGCTCTCAAAAATAGAATCAAACATAATTACATCTAGTTGAAAAATCACCGGGTACAGTCAAGTTGCAGGGTCAACTCAGTAATTATAAACCTGTACTGAATACAACAGAAGATAAACAAACGTTCTTATACTTCTGTATAAGGTTGTATAAAACTATAGCAGAATACAATCTCTAGTTCAAAAAGGTATTTAATCTTAAAATATTTTGTTCATTCTATCTCGCCAACTCAGAAATATCTTTCATTATATTCATATAAATCATAGATTCATTTAAAATAGAAATCTTAATTGGAAAAGATTAAGATTAAAAACGGATTCTTTTATACATTATTTTTCAGGGGTAATCTCTATTTATATGAAGTTAGGTATGTGTATGTTTATATATTTCTACGTATAGGATTCACTCCTCAACTGATTAACTAAACATGAATTGTGGAACAACTACAAGGCGTAATCGTTGGTAGTGTGGGCTATATTCAGTTTTGGCGAGTATTTTAAAGGGGTTTTAGGGGCAATTATATGAGCACAACATCGAATTTCAAAATTTAATGTTTTTTAGATTTGCATTAAATTTGATCCATATTCGTTAGATACCAATTAAGCAATATTTCCTGAATTTCAATTTTTTATTAAGACCCCTTAAGCTTCAGCCTTAAATTTGGAAAATTTCTAGAATCAAAATAATCTAATGGATTTTGATAAAAATTGGAATAAGGATTCTAGACATAAGATTTAGTATCATTAAAATCTTTGTAAGAGGATATCTAAGTGGTACAAAACTGTTCTGTTCTGTTTGGGGAAATTAATTTTACCCGTCCTGGGACGGGTATTCTTCTAGTGTGTGTGTGTGTGTGTGTGTGTATATATATATATATATATATATATATATATATATATATAATTTTAATTTGGTATTCCAAACAAGGTCAACGGTATGAATAATATAAGACGATTAAAGCTTAAAAATAAAATCATCTTAAATAATAGGTAACATTTTTAGGGTGTATCGTGACATAGTTTAGTTTACAGACACACACACACATAACCTCCATTAGAATAAGATATATTTATGTTAATCCATCAAGTTTTACTGCAGAAAAGAAACTATGCCTGTTTTATAGATTTTTGGTAGAATTGTTTCTTCTTATTATTCTACTTTTGCATTGAATTTTGAGCCTACATCAATTATTGGTCAAGGGATTACGTTTTATTCTTTCTTTTCCAAAAAGTGTCAAATATGTCTTGAACACTCTGTATAGATTTTCTAGTTGAATCATTTGTTATAATTCTGCTACTTTTGCATTGACTTATTATAACTAACATTTGAACTCCATGTCTCCTGTATAATGTTACACCAATTATTCAATATATAGTTATTGATCAGATGTTAGATAAGACGCATCGAAAGTGCAATCCATATATTTCAAGTTGTTACGAAAATATACTTTGGTTGATGACTAAAGCTTTTATTGAAAAGCACTTTGTCTCGAGATTTGATTCGTCTGTAAGACCAAGGTTTGCCAAAGTAGAAAATATTGACAATAAGATCTCATGGAATTATGTGGAACATTGGTACAAATAAAAGTCGACTCTGACTAGAATAAATAAAAGAAAAGACAATTCTGTAACTAGACAAATATGACTAACTATAAAGTTTATAAGCAGTGTAAATTTAACATATAAAGTTATCTTGTCGGATTTTCAAAGTCAGATCCAGATAGCAATCCATCGGACATATTGTTATGGAATCGATGCTTAGGGCTCAACTGTACGACCAGTTGAGCAGCAAGGTAAGTCAAAGTGCCAAGCACATCAAAATGCCGGTTTATAATAAGGCTAGAATGTTCCATTATGCTCAGAAGGGCGAGTCCATTCTCTGTATTCTGATTATCTGAGATTCATAAGTGGCCATTCTAGTGTATAAATGTTCATTCATTCGAATAAGTATTCTTCTATGAGATGGATGCCAGTTGAGGCCTTTATGCCGGTAAGTGTTAGTTTGATTCTATAATTCGAACTGGTCTACTTTTTCGTTTCTTCCTTCCACTATCCAGAAGATTGTCACTTAGAACTAATTGTTATTTGCAACTTTTATAAGTTGCACCATGGGTCCATGTGACAGAACGAGAACAATCTACCCCCATGGATTAAATAAAGTCTAGTTGAAAATTTCGTACAGATTCCCGAGTTTGACAAGATGTACCTGAAGAAGGTTGGAGGTTACATCGACCGAAATAAAATATATATACAATATCTCTCTCTCTCTCTCTCTCTCTCTCTCTCTCTCTCTCTCTCTATATATATATATATATATATATATATATATATATATATATATAAATAAAACTCATTGCGTGTGTGTCCTATGGAAAAACGTAAGAGAATCTGGATAAAATCTAAAAGTGTATTCTAATGTAAAATTCACCGAGAAAGTTAATGGCCGTATTCCCAAATCTCTAAATACACTCCTAACAGGGCTATGGGGCAGATTTTGTCTGAGAGGGTGTCGATTATTTCAGCTATTTTCAGCTTAATTTAAATTTAATTATGTATTAATTTAAATAGAAAACAATTATATCATGTAGTCTTTTTTTAAAAACAAATTGCAAATCATTTCCTCAAATTCTACCGGAAATGACATCATAGGGAGAATGCGGGGTGGAGGGGGGGATTCAAAATTCTAATACAATAATTTTAGAAAGAATGAGGAGGGCGACTAACCCAGGCTTTACTTAGTCAACTTATAATTCAAAACAGGAAATGAGTCAGCATTTTTTAGATTTGACATTTTAGTGGACACTGCCCGCCACTGTCAGCCAGTGTCACCCAGTGTCCGCCATTGGCAGCCCTATAAAGAAATCGCCAACTCATAATTCAAAACACACATATATATATATATATATATATATATAACATTATATTAGTAAAAAAGATAGGAATAATAGAAAGAAAAAGGAGAATAAACCTAGTTAAAATAATGTTCTTTGACTACTATTTTTCCTTCTTTTGCTTCTATCTTTTTTACTTATATATATATATATATATATATATATATATATATATATAATGAGAGAGAAAGAAAGATTTAATATGTATATATGCGTGTACATATTTGCTTAACTTCTTCCTCCCGACATATTTAAATTTATTATGCTTAGATTGCTATATATATTTCCCCAATATATCCCCTAAATTACAGGTCGTATGCCACTTACTGAACATGTCACTCTTGATAAAGCCTTCATAACACTTTGGGAAACGTTGAGATGTATTCTTAAGTTTTTGATCTTCTCTTTTCCATTTTATCGTGTGTGTGTTTTTATAGTTGAGTTGATTAGCAGACGATTGAAAATATATTTTTATATCTTCCAAAAAGACGTGATGGTTGGTTTTATGTATCTAATGGTTACATTTAGGAATCACCTTCTTTTGGATTTCATATAAGAACATTTTTCTAGTCATTATTTATTTCATATTCCACATCCGCCAACCTGTCGACATGAAAAATCACAAAAAAGAAACACATTTGATAAGGAAATAACAAAAAACTCCTCATTCGCTCAGAAACCGGAATAATTTCTTGCAAAACTGTTCACAAGAGAAAACGTCTTTTAAAAGTACTCACAAGATACTTAAAACCAACCATTACATCTTTTTAGA
Organism: Sepiola atlantica; assembly: GCA_963556195.1. Lineage (NCBI taxonomy): Eukaryota > Metazoa > Mollusca > Cephalopoda > Sepiida > Sepiolidae > Sepiola > Sepiola atlantica. The sequence goes on along the minus strand of OY744521.1, from coordinate 154,048,957 downwards.
ACATTATATTATAATGGAAATTCTGTAATTCACTAACTAAAATCTGTGCATTATTTTCTCACTTTGTCTATGAATGTAAAGGTATGTACAGAGAAACAATGTTATGAGAGTGTTAAACAACATGGTGGATATATGAAATAGTATATACATATCAGTCATCGTCACTTTTTCTCTTCTCATATATAAAGTAAGATTTTAAAACATTTATCATTATTATACTTTTATTATTATTACGTATTCATTTGGAGTTTTCACACCGGTAATCATCAGAGATTACTCACTGATAATAACCGGTGGTGTTCCCTGGAGTCTGGGTGACAGCAAGTTTCCCCAGATTTCCAGTACCCTCCACCTCTTTCGATAACCTTTGCAAAAGACTGTGTTATCGCAACAGCTGCTTACCATTGATTTCTTGCTGGCAACGACCATGGGTCTTCACTGGAATTTGGGTGGCAATAAGCCTCAGAAGATCCCAGTACTCTTTCCACTTATCTAGTGGAGGTTTGGTTAGTGCTCTCCTTCCTCGGTCCTACCATCTTCCTTTACCCTTCATGACTATTTTGTGTTGTATCAGCCGAGGCTGATGCCTTTATTTTTAGGGGCGGGGGCGGCACAGTTTATAAGATTTCTTGTCGTTTCAGTTCCCTTGAGTTCGCATGGAGTTCCTTCCGTCTTTTTGTTTTACTTCTGTTGCAGTTTCTATGTAACTGGTTAGTGTTTGTAGTTTATGTGGGTTGGTTTCTGCATGCGAGGATTTTCCTTAAGATTTCAGCTGTTTTCATCATTGCCGTCCATTGTATAGTCTCAGTCTTCCCTTGATTCCAATTTCTTCTAGTCTTTTTTCCAGGTTTTTAGGAACTATTCCTAGTGCTCCAACAATTATTGGTATTATAGTGACTTTCTTCATGTTCCATATTTCTTTCATTTATCTGGCAAGCTCTGTCTATTTGCTTCGTTTTTCTGTCTTTGATTTTTACCCTGTGGTTTGCTGGGACGGCAAAATCTGCAATTTGGCAGTTTCTTTCTTGTTAATTATTATTATTTTTATTATTTATTTTTAAAAATTTTATTCATTACTATTAGATAGGTCTCAATATGACCATTGATGTATGTTAGGGACAATCATTGTAATCTGTTATAATGTCCATGTATGTATGAATAAATAAGTAATACATGTTCTATTTTAGGTGGGTCTGTCTTCATTTTATGTGATTTCACCAATGATGTGTAGTTCGTATGCACTGCTTTGTCATGCATTTGTAATTGCTGACCTAGTATGACTGCAAGGGCATCTAGCAGTTGTCAATGGGGCAGCTAATTGAAGTCATCTTTGTGGTTTGCCTTTGGTATTGACCAATTTCTGAATAATTTGTTGCTGTTGACTTCTGCTATGGTGTAGTCTCTTCAGGTGTGTTGCTTGCTTCCATCATAGTTACGTATCGAAACTTCTTAGAAATGAGGACATAAGGCAGGTGTAGTTTCTTCATCTTTTATTCATCATCCCTAAAAATGATGGAAGCAGGCTTCCTAAGGAAACAATACAAATAGGACACGTATTATTCATTTATTTATACATACATGGACATATTACAATAAATTACAATGGTTGTCCCTAACATACATCAATGATCATATTGATACCTATCTAGTTATTATTATTATTATTATTATTATTATTATTATTATTATTATTATATAAAGTGAAGTAAGATTTTCCCCTATTTGATTGACCGGCATAAATAAAAGCTGCATAAAAAAATTCTTAATATGTAAGATGATGCACATCTTTTTATGCTCTGATCAAAAAGTTGTTTTTTTTCATCGTTTTTTTCTTTGCATATTTAATTCGACCAACATTTTTCGTATTGATTAGTAATATCATTGAGATAGTCGGAGATACCCCTTTGTCAGTCAGAAGTCCTCTGACCGTTACTCGAATCACCGGGTTCAGATATTTCGTAAGATAAAGAAATTTCACTGCACCACTTGTGAACTCTACAGATGCTCAAATATTTACGTTTTCTTACATCAAGGCTTATTATTTGACTTTAAACAAACACTAATAATTTATTAGTCATAATTTCTGAATTTATTACCTTAATAAATACTAAATTTACAAAGCAAATACATGCTACATAGCATGTTATTTATAAACGAATAAGGATTTTCTTTAACTTACGGACCACTGTAAATTTCAATGTGATTTCAAGTAATGAAACTGAGCCTGTTATAAATAACTCTCTTTTATTAAACTTTTCTTCTATTTAACCATTGAACGTTTATACTTTTATAAAAAGATAAAAATTGGATTGTTAATTACTTTTGCTTACATATTATATAACTAAATATTATTAAAATAAAAAAACTGTCTTAGATTGTTCTCGATCGCTTTATATCGCTCTCACACTGACATTTTTATGGAATATCATAACTGCCAAAATAAACTGGTTGTGCGAACTTAATTTTAACTTTTATTAAACCTTTATTTTATTTTCAACTTTGTACTTTTCATCCAATGCCAGGAAGCCATGCTAGTTATCTACTTCCTTGGTATGACCAATAACATTTCTTAGTGGACCAATTAAATATAATACTAAATTCAGGCTCGAATTTGCAACATTTCTAACTCCTCCATGACACATCTGATATCTTAATGATGCTTCATAACAAATTTGGTATAATTCTGACAAATAATTTTTTAGTCTATAAGTGACAAACATATACACATACATACTCAAAATGTTCAATTATAATACATATAACATTTAGTGAAACAAGTTGATGCGATCTAACATGCTGGTTCCATTAAATAAACTTAAAATAATCCAATGTCAAATAATAATGGGACAGTGATTTTCATAATTTCATTTCTTATTGTTTCACTGAAACTGTCAAAACAATTATTATTAGATTACTTGCCTAACTATTAAGGGCAATAAATTAGCTATCGATTTTTTTATAGTGAAAGATAGATTCCATTAAAAGAGATTCTTATCTAACCAACCACATTATCTAATTCTAGTTTATATAAAAATATTTAAGGGATTGTATAAAGTAATATATATATATATATATATATATATATATATATATATATATATATATAATAATGGTAATAATCCAAGTGAAAAATATCCACAGGGTGGTAATCCAGAGAATTTTAACCGGGTTTATAAAAAGTGCTCAATATCAGAATAGAGCTTTATATATGATAATTTTATTTACACAGACATGTACAAAATCTGCGACACTGGCATGTCGATGTTATCGATCATATTTGGAGAGAGGTTTCTCTCCAAATATGATCTGAGGTTAAGATCGGATTCTAACTCTGCCTGATGAGATCTCAGTTTATAGTAACTGTTGATCGATAACATCGACATGCCAGTGTCGCAGATTTTGTACATGTCTGTGTAAATAAAATTATCATATATATATATATATATATACAAGGAAGATAAAATAATAAACAGTATCTGGTATTCTCAGAAGGTGAATTCTTCTAATTTTATTTTTAAGATAATTCATTGTTAATCAATTTACTTTCTTTCCTGTGTATAATGGAAGGAATGTGGAAACCTGCAAAATATAACATGTTTTAAATGTTCAAGGGGTTTTGAGGACCATCAGCTTACTACTGTAATGTGTTGACAAAGAATTGAGGGATGCTACATGCAAAAGTCTATAAAGTTCCTTAAATGGTTAGTAGTTGGATATCAGTATGTCCATTGATGTATGTTAGGGACAAACATTGTAATCTGTTGAAGGGGATTCAAACAGTGTGTCGCCTTTTGTAAGTATGCGTATGTGTATGACAGTGTGTGCTTAAGTGAGTTGAAAATTGTAGCAAGTAATGGGGCGAAGAAAACGGTGTAATCTGAATGTTAGCACTGTCTTGGAATTTTTGTCTCAACTTTTTTATGGAAGGAAAAATCTGGCTATTTATGCACTCGGGTGAATCAAAACAGTAAATTTGATAAATTCAGAGAAATGTATCTGATTGGCTTAAAATGCTTTTTATTTGTTTTTATTAATTCTAACGAGTGTGTGCGTCGAGCTACATGCGCAGAAACAATTTAAGCATTTTCATTTTGGGCACTGAAAGGTAAACTTTGTCGCTACAAAGGTACTCTTCCGTCTAACTCCCTGTTGTACAGGAAATTAAAGAACAGTCATTTCAAATTCAATAGTACACCAAGTTAATTATACTAAATACTTATTTTATTAATTCCTTGTAAAATTTAATTCTTAATCTATCAGATTCTAAAAGGTGGGAGCGAAAACTCAACATTTTTTTGTGTCTCCTACATGCATAGTTTTTGCATATTTTTCTCAAATATCTTTTCATTTTGATTGGTTTTGGTTGTTTGTTTGTTTTACAACTGTAAAATGGAGCTGATACAAACAATTAATTGCTCACTGCCCTCCCCCGGTGATAACGGCCGCCCAGACCAGTCAAAGCACCTCTGTGTTGTGTCTACAGTGGAAAAGGGGCAGTGGCTATCCCAAACAAGCAGTTGTAGACGGACATCCGGAACCAAAAAGTGTGCCGCATCTGGTTATGCAAATGATTCGTTTTGATTACTTATCAATAGCATTTTGGGCTCGATATAAGCAGGCATATTTCGTCTATTTAGTCAGTTGGTTCGGCTGTTACTTTTTGGTAGATGTAACAAGACTTTCGTACAACCTAGTTCAATTAAGTATATCTTCGTGCATAGTTTATTATTATAATCCATAAAATGGGACGTTTATTGTACCGTTTTATGTTTCTATTTTGACCAAAATGAAACGAGAAATAGGGTATATTTTCTTATCACTATATTCACATAAAATGCACAACAGATAATGAAATCGAAAAATGTTTGGTAAAAATTTAAATCTTTGTCTTATTAGACAAAAAATTATATTTTGCAATTTAAATACACATTGATGAGGATACAAATTCAAAATAGCTAAGAAGATGGTTTATGCTAGTAAAGATGTCTCCTAAGATCTTTTTTCAACTGACATTTGCAGCAGCAGCAACAGGATGTCACGTGGTGTCACCTGGTGTCACCAAAGTATAATCAACACAAAACCATTGAATTTTATAATGGAATAATAAAGAAATTCTTCACAACATCTCTAAAAGGAACCGAGTGAGAAAACTAAGACAAAAAGAATGTGAAATTTATGCCTCTTGTTTTGCAATTTTTATTCTTGATTTTCTAAAATCTATTTTTCTTATGCTTGATGCTGACCTTTAAATTACCCTTTTCACTGTTGACATTTAATGTCTCAGATCTTCGTCGTCTTTACATAAACTCAAGTATTGATTTACTCCTCTCCAGGAGTTAGGCACAAGGCCAGTTTTTATCCTACTCCAACAAGCAAGATGTGACCCAAGGTTGGGTCGGGAAAGTGGGTGTTAAAAATTGCCTGGGCATTCCCCGGTAGGGGCGCCTCAGGCAGTAAGCAATAAACTTACTCCTCCCCAAAGAGGAGAGGCGAAGCCGGGGAGGGTGGACCTCCTAGAACTGCACAGGACAGACCCATAGACTGGCGTAAATCAAGACCCGAAGGCCAAGACAATACCAGTCTATGAGATGCAATATCCATCGGAACAGATACTACACTTTGATCTTAGCCAAAAGGCCAAGAATAAACTCGCGTAGAAAAATAGTTTTTACTTTAAATTGTCATAAAATAATTGAAAATGACACATTTTAATCAATAAACGTTTTATTAGAATAAAGAACAATTAAAAATTACTTATTATCACCAAATAAATAATATATATTGATGATTAAAGATACACACTATGTGTGTGTGAAGTATATTTAGAGGATGATAGTCTGATAGGTATCAGAAATGGATATAGGCAGAAAAGCCGACTAATTGGAACAAAAAAATGTCATGATTTGATTCTATATCAAATCATGACTGTGCATTAATTTCTTTTGTTCCAACTAGTCTTTTTCTGCTTATTTCCATTTTGTATACCTATACATGAATGATAACAGGAATGTTAAGTATTTTTTATGTAAACATTTTTCACTTTTTTAAAACATTAATAAGAAAAATAAGGTATTCTCTAAGTGAAAAAACATGTTTAAATGTATTTCTTATATAAAGTTTAAAAAGTTAGTGTTTTGTTAGAACCAATGATGCGTTCCTATAAACAATCCTCAGGGTACAGTGTTTTATAATTGGTACGAGTTAAAGCTTACATGGAATGTGAAAAGTGAACACATACAATTTTCGTCTTTTAGATATATATACTAGACCCTCCGGGCCTAGACAAATTGTTTTATTTATATATATATATATATATATATATATATAGTAGAGAATGGTAGTTTGCTTGAAGCATTGCTGGGTATAGTAGTAGTAAGTTTTTGAAAGGCTGTGGGCAATGCAAGTTCCGGGTAAGATGCAAGTTGTAAGGAACAAAAACAATAACAATAAATCGAATACGAAATATGACTTACTATTTATTTTTCCTTTTTTTCTAAAATCTTACATAACAGCAAGAGTGTTTTTAGCTGTTCGTGTGATGTCCGGGTGATTAAAAATCACTATTTGATATTTCGGGAAAAGACATCCCTTTATCAAAAATAATTAAACCAGAAGAAAATTAGTCCAAAACTCCATTAACAACACCTGGTCCCAAATCTGTCTCACACGTAACCTCCCCAAAAAATACACAATCAACTTCACCACCAAAAACAGCAGACTTCCCACCTTCTACTACCTCATTAAAACACACAAGACCAACACACACACACAAATTAGACCTATAGTCTCTAGTATTGAAGGACCACTCTATAAAATCTCTTGGCTTCTCTCTCAACTACTCAAACCACTACTCTCCACCTTCCCCGCACATGTCAGCAGCTCCGACCAAGTAATTAGCAGACTATACTCACTCCAACGCCAACAACTACAAACAAACAACTATATATTTAGCCTAGACGTAATCTCCCTCTACACCTCAATACCCGCACACCCAGCCATAGACCTCATCACCGACCACATATCTTCCTCTGACAACCTAGAGCTCTTCGGACTAACACCTACTGACATTCACAATCTCTTATGCATCATCATCGACAACACATACTTTACCTTTCAGCAGCACACTTTCAAACAAATCTCCGGCCTCCCCATGGGTTCTAGCCTTTCCGGTCTCTTAGCCATCACCTACATGAATCGGTTAGAGCAACGAGCACTTAACTCCTGCCTCTCCTATATATTCTTCTCCAGATATATAGATGACATTCTAATCCTTACATCCTCTCAAGACGAAGCCACACAAATATTCAACACCTTCAACAACACCGACCCCCACATACAATTCACCATAGAACACCCCAACGAGTCCGGCTCACTCTCTCTCCTTGATTTCAACCTTAACATCACCGAAGACGGCTCTATACATACTAACTTCTATAGGAAACCTGCCTGCAAAAACCTTTTCATACACTTTAAGTCTGCCCTGCCCACAAAAGCCAAATTAAGTTATGCCCATAATGAAATCACCCGAATACAAATTAAATGCTCTTCTGCTGCTGACAAAATATTACACACTAAAAACTTCCACCAAACACCCTCCAAACTAATGGTTACCCCACCCCCACCATAATAAGCCCAAAACACGTAGACACCGCACCCTCTCTAACACATGCTTCTTAAAACTCCCTTTCTTCAGCGATAAGATCACCTCCATCCGCAAGGCAATACATAAGGAAAACCTTAACATACAACTAACACATACTGGCACCTCCTTACGCCAACATCTATCTAATAAACATACTAACCACACACCCGAACCCTGCTCCCTGGCCAATTGCCATATCCCCAACACAGGTCTGTGCCATCGCACTAACTGTGTTTACAAACTACAGTGCAATAAATGCAAAAAATTTTACATCGGCAACACTACAAGACCGCTACACTTGCGCATCAAAGAGCACTTGAATACCCGTATATCCTCTTTCCACAAACACACAGAGATTTGCTCAAACACACAGCGTGATATTCATGTCTCCATCTTAGCGTCTGTCAGAAACATTGGTGACCTTAGAATCACAGAATCAATCCTCATCTCCAGATTAAACCCCTCACTCAATCAGCGTCACAAGCTCCACTCACCATTCATTCTATAATATCTACCCCCCATCCACCGACCAACCCCCATATCTAACACTCAACAGAGTCCGTTTCCACCACTTCACTCATTACTTACCTCCTATAATAAATCACCACACACCCAAACAATCAAATAGGCCCCTCCCCATATGAACTTCCATCCTAACACACTTTCAACCACAAACCAAAAACCATATTCAACATACTCTTCTAACCCACCAAAATAAGTCACCCCATAACCTAGCATTATTAATTAATTAATCCAAACACATATAAAATGTATACAAATAACATGCAAATATTAAATAAATAATTAATGAAATAAATTAAAAAAGTAAATAATAATAATAAAAAAAATATGTAAAGAAAATGAAGAATATATATAAATAAACAATTAAACAAACAATAATACATAAATATGTATATATATATGTATATATGCATGTATGTGTATATATGTTTTATATATATATATATTAATATTGTTATACAGATTTCCACCTAAAAAAAAAAAAAAAATCCAGAGTTACTCCCCTTTATCTTATAGTAAATATATCAAGTTAATTCGATAAACTAATTTGACGAAACTCACAATTAGTAACACTTCTTAAATAGATGATAATCGATAAGTTTGATAGATCTAGAATATTTAAAATGTGAGATTAATTACTTTACTTTATATTAAAATTCTTAAAATACGAAAGAAAGATAAACAAAATAAAAATATGAAATAAAAGTAAATAATCAAATATAAGCTTAAAAAAAAAAATTAAAAAAAATTATAAATAAAAAAATATATATATATATTATTAAAACTAACAGTTTATCGAACACCATACACTTAACCAACATTACACAAATATTTTTGAACACCAAATCATATATTTAACATAACTTCATCACACGAACAGCTAAAAACACTCTTGCTGTTATGTAAGATTTTAGAAAAAAAGGAAAAGTAAATAGTAAGTCATATTTCGTATTCGATTTATTGTTATTGTTTTTGTTCCTTACAACTTGCATCTTACCCGGAACTTGCATTGCCCACAGCCTTTCAAAAACTTACTACTATATATATATATATATATATATATATATATATATATAAACAAAGATGGGTTACACATCCTTAAGAAAACGATTTTTGAATTGTATTATAGAATTTAGAAAAACCAAGAAACGTTATTTTTTATATATATTCCTTAAATGAATAAAATCATTTTTTTTTCATAAATATGTGTGAAACTTTCGCTGATAAAAAACAACCTTGTCAAAGAGTAATGACATATATTTATGAAAAAAAAATGATTTTATTAATTTAATAATCTAATTTCACTTTCTACGAGTTCGTCAACAACATCAGACATTAAATATTCTTTCGGGACCACGAGGAGATTTTCTTACGATTTTCTAACACATGAAGAGGAAAAAAAAGAACGGAAATAACTCTTTCATAAGGCTGTTTATCTGCGAAAGTCTCAGACATATACATTTATGAAAAATATTTTATTCTTTTAATAAATTTATATTAAAAAAGAATAACGTTTCTTGGTTTTCTAAATTCTATAATATATATATATATATATATATATGAAGCAATCCAACAAAAGATATAAGCGTCAACTAATATCTTATAATTAGTGAAACATCCGGATAAAAAACTGAAGCTCAATATACTGGATAGAGCATTAATATTATAATATAAAATGAAGTAATAAAATAAGGTGTCAATCAAATTTTATTAGAATTCAAAGTTCAAGCAAAGTATCCTTAAGTCCTTAGCTCATGAGTTTTCAAAGATAATTCTTCTCTTCAGAGGACCATTACCGCAGTTATACTACTACAGGTAATAAAATTACGCTTTGAAAATATATAAAATTATATACACAAATACATAAAAATACATAACATCAAACATATCAATCCAAAAACATACTTTTTGTTGAATCCATACAGTCCATCCAGGTCATACAAGTTGAGAAGCATAATCAGGAAAGACATTACTCCAGGTTACAAACAGCAGTCCATATAGGTGAAATTGAAGGGGCCGGCAAAGTTATCCAGTCGCGAAATGTGTCCATATTCAATGTTAATGATAAATAAATCAATCAAAATAATACAAAAAGTCCAATCAAAGTTCCAAAATAAGGACATAATTGCAATAAATATATTTTTATGCTATATACTAGTATATATTAAATAGTTATTAACGCCAATACATAGTTAAAGCAAAATAAATTGTTTTGGACCATTAAAAGAATTTTCAACGCTATTGATAATGTTTAACCATTTATTTATTTTTTATTATTGCTTACGTGTGAATTAATGTTTTGAAGCATGACGTCACGTCATAAATCGATGACGTCACGTCAAAGCTATAATTATTTTTTTAAGTTTATGTTCAGATCTATTTATAAGAAAATCTAGATAGCTCAGTTTGTAGAACATCAGAATGAATATCTCAAGGTTTCGGTTTTGGGTCATGGAATCTGCTTTCTTTGTTGAGAATTTATTATTTTGTATTAATACAATATTTTCAATTTCCAAAAGTAGTTAAGATATTTCTCAAAAAGAATTGTGACTTACGAGCAGACAGACACACAGAGAAAGTGTCCCTTATATTATGAGTTGATTATAGATTATTTTACTAGATATTTAGATTAGATTAATTGCAATAAAATTATGTTCTTTCCAAATCTGATAAAAAATTAAGTACTAGTTGAATCACACATATACACAAGATAATATGGCAAACCATGAGAGTACCCGACTCAAAGTCAGCAGCAAACAGTGTTCGGTCAGATTTAGTTCCTGATATTAAAAACATCCTGTTTTGGGTTGCTTACTCTTCTGGTTTGCCAAGTTTTGTACTAATTTTTATTTATTAATTTATTTATTAAATTGTTAAGTAAAAGTACAGAGTAGTTAACAAAGCTCCCCCCTCCCTATGTTAAGAATAGCATTCTAAATAACATTCTGCAGTTAATGGACCATGCTAAAATAGTAACGTTATTAGGAAGCCATTCTTAACAATGGGGAGGGCGGGGGATTTGTTAACTATTCTGTTCTTTCACCTAACAATTAAATAAATAAATTTGGGAAACTGAAACTCTTTCCAGAAGTTATATTACAGATGAACTTTAATATCAGGAACTAAATCTGACCGAACACCGTTTGCTGCTGACTTTGAGTCGGATACTCTTCTGGTTTGCAGATAATACATTATAACTCTAATCTAAAATATCACATGTTTTTATAGAATTTTTTTTATTTTTAACCAGAATATTAATTTAGTGTATGCAGGTTTGCTTCTCATTGAACGGTGATAAAACAAAGACTGTTAGACATTCATGACTGAAACTTGGTGGATAAGACTGACATAGACTGAAGTTCATTTGTACGTAATATTACTGTATTGCAGAACGGATTGTGAATTTTATTAACGATTCCATGGGTGGCATTTTTTGGATGGGTCACCCCGTATTTAGCTCACATTCTTTTTATTACATTCAGACTCAGATGATGCTCTATTTTTAGTTAAAAAGTTGTTACTGTTGAAGGTGGCCTTAAATTAAATATGAGATCTGATCTATTTTTTAATTACTGGCAGATTTTAGATGCGTACTTGTATATCTATAAAAGGCTTTGTCAGTCAGTTTGTTCACTAAATGTGCAGGTTGAATGAATACATAATGAATGCGTCCAAACATCTCTAGCATAGGCTTCGTCTGTCGGTTCGCCTGTTATGCTTAAGTTTTAAATATCATTTCGTTTTAGTCGTTTTATCTGTCAGGTCTAAGTTTGAAATGTCATTTTCTTTGGTCTGTCATGCTGCTTCAGTTTGAAATTGTATTTTTATCACTAAATTTTCAGATTGAATGGACTAATTTGAGGAATACTTGTTCTTGTTTTAATAAAAACTCAATAACCAAAAAATTAGGCATGTTCGAATCGAATTTTGCTGTTTTATTTATTTTAAAGCATAATTCTGCCGCACTTTATTTTCCCAAATAAGTTCCAACATGTATGTACTTGTTTGACAGCTCTTAAATATATTCTATCTTATAATACATAATTGTTGCCAACGAAAAAATTTATGTTGATAATATCTCCATTATTTGTTAGCTGCAAGAAGATTCCGATGTGTCCTGTTATACAACTTAGACCAGTTATGTTTAAGTTTGAAATAGCATTTTCCTCACGAAAGGCACAGATCTAACTTAATAGGTTCCATACTGTTTACCAAGTTCCAGCCCCTGCCCCATCGCCACAATATTGCAACCTTTGTGCTTGTTTTACAAGTACTTCTATAAAATGTGCTCTGCCGAACTTATTCCACTTGTACCCTCCCAAACGTAAATATCACCGACCTACCCGACTATCAGCAAAATCCCACCCCTTCACTGTAGTGGTCCCAAGATGGCAAAAACTTTCTATTCAAATAGCTTCTTTCCTCAGACCGCTGATCTTTGGAATTCCCTCCCTGCCCCCTGTTTCTTCGACTGTAACAACATACAGACATTTAAATGTAATGTGAACAAGCATCTTGCTGCACAACTCTCTACTTAGGATGGTGACTATAAACCTAACCCCTAATCCACAGTAACCTTTACATCTCAGTGGCAATATGCCTTGTTGTGATGGGGGGGGGGGGGCAAAAGTAAGAACAAAAAAAAACGATTAAATGAACTCTACTGAGGATATCCATTCTCATTTATCAGATGCAAGAAGCTTAGACTAAGTTAGAAATCGACTTTGAAATCTATTGGGGGATAATCTTTTCTGTTCCTTACAGCCCCTTTCTCAGAGATGAGACGTTGCTAGTCTCTCTTTCTGCTCTATCGTTACCTTCGTGGAAAGTGATCGACTGAGCTTCAATTTCTGGTTCTTTCTTGCAAAACATTCACAGCAAGGACTCACTTTGCTAACACAACGAGAAATGACTTTTCTTTCTTTCTCTGTATGCTTAGCACCAGGCGAAATTTCCACTAACAAAGCTTCTTCACAAGGGCTTCTGTGGAACACATTGGCATGGAACTGCTTCCCCACAGACTGCAACATAGTCGTCTTACATTCCAATGCCAATAGATACCTGTCATATACTGTCCCCCACAAGTGACCAAGTTAATTCCATTAAACATCCTCGATCTTCTCATGGGGTTCATCACCTTTCAACTAGCTATTATTGCACATCATTAACTCTTATCCTCGAGTTGTTTTCGGCCTTGATAAGTGGTGACCCTCTGTAAAAAACAAACGATTCCAATGTTTCTTATCGTATTATTGAGACTGTTGGTTATTATTACACTATGTATAGGTCTCCGACACTGAGTCCAACAGGGTGGGTTGTTGTGTGCAGCCCTAGGAGGTCCACCCTCCCAGGATTTACTCGCTTTGAGAATGGGGTTAGTTTATTGCTAATCGCCTCAGGTGCCCCTACCAGGGAATGCCGATGGGGCTGCTTTGGCATTTTTTGTGTGATCAGGGTACCTCTTGTGGGCTGGCATTTATGTCCCCACCTTCCAACCTTGTGTCACATCTTCCCACTGTGGGGAGGGGATCAATACCACCTATGTCTGAGAAAGAAATTTTCAATATTAATTACACCAGATAGGTAATGACAGTTGGAATGATCTGAGAAAGAAATTTTTACTATTTTTGTAGTTTACAATTGATTTTCAAATGCCTTTTGATAAATTTTTGAACAATAGAACAGTTCACATGAATCTGGTGCAATGGATAAAAGTGCTAAGTATAATCAGTTCTGAATGACAGTCTTCTGGTGTTGAAGATTCAGTCATCACTACATGTAATACTAAGAACATAATTAATAATTACTTAAGACTTCTATCGAATGAATGAGAACAATCTACCCCCCCCCCCATGGATTAAATAAAGGGTTCAGTTCGAAATTCTGTACAGATTCAAGAGTTCGACACACATGAAGAAGGTCGAAGGTTACATCAACCGAAATGTTGTGCAAATAACATCCAAGATGAAAACAGTAGTCCGAATAATCCAAATAATACAAATCATCAATCCTTATCTAAAAACACTATGAAACAATTTAACAGGACTTGGGTCTGAATCTGTGATTTATGTTTCGAAATGTTTTAGATGAGGATTGATAATTTGTATTATTTGTATTATTCGGACTACTGTTCTCATCTTGGATGTTATTTGCACAACGTCTTGGCCAATGAAACCTCCGACCTTCTGTACATGCATGTTTTCTAACTTGGTAACCTTTCTGTCGAACTCAGAAACCCCTACAGAATTTTGAACTAAACCCTTTATTTAATCCAATGGGTAGACTATATCTAAATCATGATTAGGTTTAAAGCTCCTTAAATTCATACTACAGTTGTTTGCATGGAACATGATGCAACGGATAAAGGCGTTGATTAACAATCAGTTCTAAGTGACAGTCTTCTGGAGTTTGATGGTTTAATCCTTACTACATATGATAATAACTAAAAATAACTAAATAATTAATTAACACTTACATCCGGTTATGGCTGACCGAACAAAAACAGTCTACTCCTCTGAATTGAATAACGGTTTCACTTCGAAATTCTGTATAGGTTCCCGAGTTCGAAAAGATGCACCTGAAGAAAGCCAGAGTTCACATCAGCTGAAATGTAAAAAATAACAACCAAGGTGAGAATAGTCGTCCGAATAGTCAAAGTGATACCAACTATATAACTTAGATTAGTTTTATAGAAACTTACTTATACAGTCTAAATAAATTTTAGAGGTTTATTCGATTTTTTAGCATTATTTATTACTGTTAGATAAGCATTTGGATTTTTTGAGATAATTTGTCATCTTCAACCTTGAAAATGATCCCAGAAAAAGGATTGAAAGTATTTGGAAATAGATTGATTACAGAACTGAAATGAATCATTTTGATCCTGATATCAAGAAACTAATCAAGAGACATGAAATATATTGTACAAGGATTAATTAGCAAACTTTGTTCACTTTATCCTATGAAATATGTTTGAAGCAATATATATATATATATATATATATATATATATATATATATAAATTAATCAAATGGGGCTTATCTTACTACTTTTAAGCTACTTCTAATTATTTTATTATTGTTATAAAGCTGTATCTGAAAGGATATCGAGCTCTTTGCGTGTGCAAGATCTGCTATCTTCGATCGGATCTGTTCCAACTTGAAGAGATTGAGTTTTCATCGATATACTAGGAAATATAATTAGTATTGCTTGGGTGTCTTATATATTAATTTTAAGATGTAATACATTTTAGCATATTAAAATGTTTATTTTTGCTTCAAACCAAAGCTTTTTTTTTCAATATGGAGCACAGACAGATATAATTTTTTTTTATTCAATTCATGAGGCAGCGACATATAGTTTGCTGCGGGAAAAAAAGCATGGTTCTTGTAATTGTAATCCCGCCATCTTCAGTATTAGTTCCTCTATTTTTTGAACCACAACACAAAACACATTCTGACTTGGAAATAAAAAGAAATATCATTGGGTATAATGGGAATTCTTTTAATAAATACCTCTTCCCCAGCAGTGTAGCCTGTTAATACTGTCACTGTAATAAGATGTGGGATCAAACCTTTAACTATCAATCTGCCATTACTAACCAGCAGAGCGTTACCATTGTCAACCAAGGGAAGAAGCTATAAAGCATGTGTACGCAGTGTTATGATCTATGGAAGTGGAACCTGACCAGTGAGGGTTGAGGACATGCATTGCATGAAGAGAAATTATATGAAAATGATAGAATGAATGTGTAATGTGAGTCTTAAAGACGGGCTTAGATCTGATTACCCCAGAGAAAGATTAAATCTGGACAGTATAAAGAGATATGAGTTGAACAGGAGACTTTGATGGCATGGTCACATTGAAAGAATAGATGAGAGTTCTTGGATTAGTAAATGTAGAACTGTTGAGGTAGCAGGGTCATTTTTCAGAAGAAGTCCAAAGAAAACATGTGAGGAAATGATAAAGATGGACTTGAGAGAAAGAGGAATAAATAAAGGTCTGATCAGAGATAGTTTAGTTTGGAAGTCAATTGCTAAAAGCTGTTTAACACATTCCAACATGTAAAACGGATGTTAAACCGAATTCTGCCTTTCTACACACATCTCCCAATACTGTCCAGATTTAATCTTACTCTGAGGACAGCAGATGTAAGCCTGTCTTTAAGACTCGCATATATAGCTTATTTCCTTGAACAGCTTACCTTTGGAATTCCCTCCCTGCTTCTTGTATCCCCAACTGTACCAACATGCTTAATTTAAATGTAATGTGAACAAACATCTCGCTGCACAACTTCTTCCTTAGGATGCTCGGTAAATCTGGCCCCTAATTTACAGTAGGCCCTTACGTCTCAGTGGCAATGGGCATTGTTTTGTGTGAGTATAAGTAAGAAAAAAAAAGTCGCTGAAAGACAACGTCATCACGATCTGTGTCTACCTGTCCTGGTTATCATTATACTTTAATCTCTGGTCACATATAAAATCTGTTAAAACCGGTTTTCATATGATTATCACTAAAACTAAAACCGATTTGCCAAAACCGATTTTAATTATTTGTAGTTTCCGCTTTCGTGAAACATTTCTCTATTGTTTATCTTTGAAGAAATAGCGTTGTAACTGCAGTCAGTCCATCAGCCTTTATCGAGCTGAGTGTTGTCTGTTTCATTGAAACAGATCACAACATATCAATTTCCTATCTTGGTTGCACTGTTGTCGAAAATGTATTTTTCTATGTGGTGATAGGTGTTTTATATATAAACATTTTATGTACATACATTCCTCTGCAATAAGTCTAATATATAGCCTTCAATAGTGTAAAAATTTCAATATCAGTTGCTCTAAGTTGAAAACGGTGCACAAATAAAAATAATTTCCCGCTTTAATTCTTTTAACAATAGCAAATGAATTTAATAATTATTCATGTTTTTTCTTTCATTGCATCTTTAATTTCATTCTATTTATGCACTATTTTTAACATAAAACGTGTGAAGATCTGAATATTACAATCCGGATCACATTTTCACTTTTTACACCCTCGCACACTCGGTGTTAAAACCGGTGCAGAAATGAAATAAACTTTTTAACTCCTAACTTCTAAAAGTTAGGGCCGGTTCCATTAAGGCAGGTGTTCTCAACAAGACTTCTAGAGATACTTAGATGACTGATGAAAGAGGTATTTTAAATAGTAATAGTTGCTGAATATGAAATTCAGTACCTGTGCCTTCATAAAGTTGCTTTCATTTTTGAAAACATATATCAATATATAAGTAATAATTCAAAAAGAAAAAAAATATATATAGAACTAGATGTGGTGCAGCTTGTGAAATCACGTCTTGCTTCTTTGCGGATGGAGTTGCAGTCTTACTTTCTCGAATTGAGTGAAATGGAATCAAAATTGATTAGAAACCCATTCATTGTGAATGTCCACCTTCTTTCAGATACTATGCAAGAAGAAATCTTAGAGTTGGTAAACGACTCTGTTGCAAAAGATGCATTTGAAACTATTTCCCTCACCAAGTTCTGGTCTAAAATGAGTGAAATTTACTCTGTTGTATCTGAAAGAGTTTTGAACTCTTTACTGATGTTCCCTAGTACTTACCTGTGTGGGTAAGGATTTTCAACACTGTTGAATATGAAAACTAAACATCGATCACAACTGAATGTCGAGCATGACCTACAAGTGTGTCTGTCTAATACTGCTTCTCGAATTGAGGAACTTGCTTATAACAAACAGGCAAAGCCCTCGCACTGAAGTTCATGACTGATTGGTACTTAAGAAAATATTGTTTCACTCCTGCTTGTGTAGCATCATCATAAAATATTGGTAATACTGATGTTTCTTCTGAACCCCTGCATTAGGGGATCGTTTTACTATAAGCTTGAATGACGCATGACCTCCTCCCCCCATCGGAAACTTTGAAAATAATAGATTGTTTACGATGATCTGAAAGTTTGGCATCTAATCAATAGCAATTTATTAAGAAAAAGGAAAGAGAAAAAATGTGTGTGTGTGGAGGGGGGGGGGGTCAATGTCTAAGTCTGCTAAAAACCGTTTTTTAACCGTTTTTGAAAATGACCTATTTTTAAACTAGGTTTTGAGAATTATTGGATTTTTTTTGCCCTAGTTACAGGTGAAGATTATAAAAATAGTTACAGCGAATAAAATGCGGATTATCTCATTGGATCCTGAGTTTTTTCATTCATTTATTATGAAGTGATTTGTGTGGACTTGGTAGAAGGATGTATAAATGTCCAAGTCCTCCCACACTTGCAGCATTATTGTGGAAAACAGAAAAAAAAAATATGAATGTTGAATGAAAGAAATAAACAGTGTTTAACGAACACAAGGTATTTATGTATGTACAATATTAAATAAAAAAAGACACCGGGATCAGACAGCAAACTGGAGTAAATGACATCATCACCACCATACCAACGGCAAAACATAGATCGACAGGTCACCTTTCGAGATATACAGACAACAGGTGGACATATAGAGCGACAGAGTTCACCCTGAAGCAATGGAAAAGACTTAGAGGAAGGCCAAAAACCTGGTGGATATTCGACCTCGACAGCTAACTAGGTCCTACTTGACCACGTTTAGCCAGGGATAAAACAAGGTGGAAAGAAAGCAGGAAGAGGTTCTTTCTCCAGGAGTGATCAAAAAAACTGATAATGATGATGAATATTACAAGTTATTTTATGTGAGTAATTGTTCATTTGAAATGTTCAGTTCTCATAGAAAGTTCAGTTAGAAATGTTACAAACAATAAAATGAATGTGTTTATGCCTGTTTATTTTACAATGTGAATATGCGTACGACAGTATAGGCATGTGTGCGTGTGTTGCTTTTTTACAAGGGGCGTAAGCATATGACTGTGTGTGTGAATCGAGAAATTAATATTAGCTTCCCAAGCCCAAAGGAGTGATGGAAGCAGAAACGTAATGCACTTGTTAACAGTGTGCTAATTTTTTTCGACAAAAAAACTCACTTTAAATAATGTTTCAATCGGCTCCAGATGCATGATTTTATTTTGGGTGTGATGTGATAAAATGCCTTGCCGCCATATATATATACTAGACAAATCATTTAGAACCAGAGGATACAGTATATTACTAAAGGCTTGCTTGCTATCTTGCAGTTATCAAAATGCTGTCTACAACTGTGCCCTTCTGAAACCGATGAGGCTATTCCTTCTATCAGCTCATTGAGGCTGAATGAGGCCCAAATGCCGCTGACCACTTGGCCTTTAAAAACCGATGAGGCTATTCCTTCTACCGGCTATATAAGACTGATTGAGACCGAATTGCCTCTGACTACTTGGCCCATTCAGAACTGATAAGGCTATTCCTTCTATCAGCTCTATAAGACCAATTGAGGCCCAAATGCCACTGACGACTTTGCCCTTAGAAACCAATGAGGCTATTTCTTTCTACCAACTCATTGAGGCTGAAACGCTGCTCACCGCTTTACTCTTCAAAACAGATGAGGCTATGCCTTCTACCAAGCTCTATAAAACCGATTGAGGCTAAAATGCTGCCGACCACTTTACCCTTAGAAATCAATGTTGATCTTCCTTCTACCAGCCGGTTACATGCTCATCAACGTTGGGAACTGGCAAGTTAATGTTGGTATATTTTACACTGGACGAATAATATTCATTATAATCCTTCTATACTTTCTTTTTTTTACATATTTGATCGATTGTCCTTTGATGTACTTCGTGATGGCAAACCAGTTTGATATTCAATCTACTGAACGTATTGTGAGTTTTCCAGCTCTAAACTGAGCACGACATGTAAAATATCTCACTTGAGATTATTAACAGTAAGAATTAGGTTAGCAAAAAAACTAAAGTAACTGAAAAAATGAATTCAAGTGAAATAAACAGTGGATTCAATTCTCACAAAAATAGTATAACAGAATTGACAGAAATATAGATTTTCGAGTAAACAATTTATTGAACATAAAAATTTCAATTAATTATTCCAGGCTGAATTGCACAAAGTGCTGTGCACAAGTGAAATTTTCCATTTGAAGTAACACAAATAAATCTTGTACTTACTCTTGTTCAGAATACAAAAATAAAATATTTCGCTTTAATTCTTAAACAATCCATTATTCATGGCTCTGCAGTCGAGTGAAAAGTTTTTTACTCTATTAGAGAAAAAAATTTTTCTTTTCATCCCTCAGTTTTCTTTGGCGATTTGATGTCATAAAGAAATGCTATGCTTCCTTTCTGGAACTTTTCCTTACTGCTTGTTCTTTGAAACCAAATTCTCCAGGAATTCTTCATCAAAGTTTTTATAACTTTTTGCGTTCTCTTATAATCGGGAATTGACTTGTTGATGAGACGACGGGTCCTGCTAATAACATATAAATTATCCAATTATTAAAGACGATTCCTAAAAGCATCCATTTCTGAACCATTTTCTCAAGTAAAATGGAAGCCATGAATGAATAAGTTATCAATCTTACTGACCAAACCTTGGCTTGTCTACTTTCTACCAAACCTTAGAATGTAGAAGCCACCATGTACCATACCAGACATTCTGGAGGCACTCCGTCTGTAAGAACAGTTCTTTTTTCTACATCTCATACACATGCTATCACATAATCACACTCAAGAACTTCATCATTCATACAAAGACTTTACTCTTTGTAATTTTTTTATATAAATTGTAATCTTAGTTAAAATGCACTTTTCTTTGTTTAGTGTTGTATGCTCATTCCTTAATACCTCAAAACCTTCCTCCTAGACGGACTAAACACGTAACAGCCTCTTAAAATTATAGTGTGTGTGTTGTGCTTAAAAATATGGTATACATTTTATTTATATTATCTCGGTTTCAAAGGAGAAGTGTGTAAGAAATATGTTTGATAAGATCTGGCTCACATAATTTGAAAACATAATTTTATGCAATAAGGAGATGTAGTTTTCTTAAAGCACTGCATGTGATATGTATATAGAGGAGTATTAGGTTATCACAATGCAAGAAATTGAAATATGTCAGTATTGAGAAAGAAGAAAACAAGTGATTGTTTAAAAAATATTTTATAGTAAATCTTACTTGATTAGTCAAAACTTCTACACAGTTATTTAATGTGTGTGACCGTGTTCCATAATATATTTCAAGGAAATAACTTTTTTTCTAGTGGTAGGTGTTTCAAATCTCTTGAAATCCATGTGAACCGGTAATGTTGTTTTATACTTATACTGCAGTAAATATCAATGTGGCCTGCAGCAAATGGAATAACATTAAATTAAAATTTCTTTATTTAATTTAATGTTTTTCTTGAATGTTAATGTTCCGACAAAAAATCAAGAAAAACATTTTTTTAATTTAGATTGATTTAAACGTTTTTGTTTTTGTTTTTTTATATCAATTGACTTCAACTATTTCAAAATTTCCCAATTTTTCTTTCTTACCACAGATGTGTAAAGTGGTCTGAAAAATACAACACCGACTCCGTAAAAAATGTTGTCTCAAAGTTTGTATCCCTACTTCTGCTTATAGACAAATCATTTTCATATCACTTTTAATATTTACAATTTGTTATTTTTTTTTATTTTTAAGTCGTTTATTTTAATAATATAGTGTGATTTAAAAAAACAAAACAAATATCACCAATGAAATCGTTAATAAAATTCACAATCTTTTATATAATCCAACCGTATTTGTTAGGCATAGACTGAAGTTTATTCATGAATGTCTTTGTTTTATCGCCATCCAATGATATGCTCCAAGGGTGAACCCCTTGATACGACATGCAAACTGGCAATAACTCTGACGCACACTTCTCTTGGTACTGCACTGATTTGGGTTGTAATGCCTCTCTTCAGTTCAGGAATAATCTGGGGGTTGTTTTGATAGACATTGTCTTTGAGATAAAAATCTGGAGAATTAAGGTTCGGTGAGTGTGAAGCCCATTTAGGATCGCACCTCCTACTGATCACCAAAGTGTCACGCAGCCATTCCAACGAGTCATTTGCTGCTCCATCGTGTTTAAAGTATTTTTCATTCTTCACATCACCTATTTGTCTGCCCAGATCTGCCTAAAACTTCATGACGACCATAGGTGGCATTTTAGGGGGGTGTACCCTATACAGTTACTGTCGTGTTTCTCTCAATGTGCCCCTTGTGAACATACATCCGGTGGTTTTCCAGTCTGAGTGTATGTACATTACATCTCCCCCCTCTAAGATCTATTGTTAATGGATGAAGGATGGCCTGGGTAGACTGTCCTTATGACCCTTTTTTTTTTCTTTTTTTAAATTTTTTTTTTTACCGAGGATTATTCTGCCTCTGTGTGGCCAATTTTTTTTTTTTTTTTTTTTGAAAAGGAAAAAAAAAGCTTCCAAATTATTTATTTTATTTATTTGTGTTTTTGGTCAGTAAATGTTCATGTTTTTAGTCAGGACTGAAACGATTTGGTGGTCTTATTGTGCGACTAGTTCGTCGTGGCAGAGCCGGTGATGTCAACATTGTGGCAGGCTGCTCGTAGTCAGAATGATTTTCCTCTGCGAAGGAATTATGTAGGCCAGTTCCCTCCTGGGATGTTGCGTCTGAAGGCATGTTCAGTTCTGCCTCCCTTGGTTCTGATTTGTTTCCAATTTGGGGTTGAGACACTGGTCCCGTGCAGTCTATATAAAAGTCACAAACAAATTCAAAAAGTCGTAAAAGACCACCTAAAAGTCAATAGAAAAAAGGTAAAACAACAAAAATCAAAAATCTTTAAAAAAAAATTTGTTGTGGTATCACCCCTATTTAGATGCACAATGGACTGGTCTGATAAGTATATAATACTTTGACTGTAATCCACTCAGGGAGTCAAGTAACAGAGCGAAATTGTACTACTGTAGTATGACTTTATTATTCTTTTCAACATATGTGTTTGTCTTATATATTAATTACTAGAAGGGTTACCCGGGGAAAAAGTGTAACATATATCTATTAAAACTTCTATCTCTTTACCTCTCTCTACCCGTCTATCTATCTTTCTCTCCCCCCCTTCCCTGTTTTCCCCCTCCCTCACCACCCCTCTTTCTCCTCTGCCCAATTTATTCTTCTCTCTGAACACACAACACACACACACACACACACACACAGAAAACTTCTTTATATAGATTTCTCAAAGAATGGGTCGGCATAAAGAAAGTAACACCTAGATTTAAAAAATAAGTTACTTCCCTTTAGTTAGTACAAAAAATAGCTGGAAAACCGACCCCCCCCCCTGACGAAATCTGCACCAGTTTATGGTCATAGAATGAATAAGCTTTTGTTCATTTTAGATATTTTAATCCGGGGCAGTGCTGATAAAGAAAATACCAACTTTGTGGGTGTTGTTTAATAGTTTTTGACTTTTAGCTCGAGGCCATAAAAACAAAATAGAAGAGGTTAAAAAGTGTGTGTAACATCTTTATATTAAAACTTATATCTTTCTACCTCTCTCAATCCATCACTTTAGCTTTCTCTTTCCCCTTCCCCGTTTTTACACATCCCTCTCCCCTACCTCTTTTCACCTCTGCCCAGGCCATTTCTCTTCTCTTGTTTTAATGTATTGAAAGAGAAATAATAATGTAAGTCATTCACCTCTCCTTTATATAATAGATACCATTGAAAATGGCTGAGAAAAAAAATGCCCCCCCCCCCCCCTGGCAAAACTTGGCCCAGTTTACCCTCAAAGAATGAATATTTTTTTTAAATTTTAGATATTATTCTACCAGGGCAACGTCGATCTAAAATATACCAATTTTGTGGATGTTTTTGTAGTTTTTTACTTTTAGTTGGGCATACACATACAGAGACAACGCCAGGTAGCCCTGCATCTATTATATAAATATAATAGATGCAGGGCTACCTGGCGTTGCCCGGGGCTATAAAAAAACAAAATAGAAGTTAAATAGCATGTGTAACATTTATATTAAAACTAATATCTCTCTCCCCCTCTCTCTCTCTAGCCGTCTCTTTCTTTTTCTCTTTTTTCCTCTCCCTCATTTTTACATCCTTCTCCCTAAGCTAATCTTTCTCCTCCAGCCAGCCCATTTCTCTCATGTTTTAATGTGTTAAAAGAAAAATAATGTAATTCATTTACTGGAGCTATCCCTTTTAAATATAAGACTTACATTTATTGCTCCTGGACAACACCAAGTAGAACAAAGTACAATGAAATTCTTGAGGCTGGGTAATACCCCCCCCCCCCCCCCTCGCTTTCACAATAATATGAAGAGAAATGATGTTGATAATAAAAATCGTCCAAAGAGATTTAAATGTAATACTGCAATTTACATATAATGCTCCCGGACAATTCCAAGTAGAACAAAAGATTCTGTTACCGCCCCTCCGTTTATCAAATATAATACAGTAATGTTAATAATGACAATTTTATTGCTCCGGAACAACGCCGAGTAGAACAAAAGTTTCTGCTACCCCCCTCCCCCCGCCTCACCAAATATAATACTGTAATGTTAGTAAGGAGGCCTTCACAGCACTGCCAAAAGTACGGTTAGAATCAAAGTATGAAGAGGAATGATGTTGATAATGACAATTTATTTGTTCTTGGATAATGCTGAGTAGAACAAAAGTTTCTGTAAGCCCCGTCATTTAATAAATATAATACTGTAATGTTAGTAAGGAGGCCTTCACAGAACTGCCAAAAGTACCGGTAAAATCAAAGTACGAAGAAAAATAATGTTGATAATAATTACTGATTCCAGACAACTCCAAGTAGAACAAATAGTCCCTGTCAATTCCTAATTTCTTGCCCCCCCCCCTTCCATTTCACAATAATATGAAGATAAATTATGTTGATAAAGATTTACTATATATCCCTTACCAAAGGTAATACTGAAACTTTACAATTTTTAATCCCGGACAACACCGAGTAGAACAAATGGTCCTGGTCAATTCCTAATTTCTGCCCCCTCTCCATTTCAACATATTAAAAAAATACGTAATGTTGATGAAGTCAATAGTCCAAAGAGAGTTAATATATACTAGTAAACAAAACTAATACTAAAATTTAACAATTATTGATCCCGGAAAATGCCGAATAGAACATATGGTCCCGGAAAATTACTAATTTCTTGTTTCCACCCCCATTTCACAATAATATGAAGATAAGAGGTATCAAGCATTTTGGATTATGGCTCCAGGAGGTATACAACATTCTAAAAAAAGACAGAAGTTATTTATCCAGGGCAATACTGCATTTAAACACACCTACTCTATCTAGGATATTGAGTATTCTGAGGAGCACTTATGGGTCACTACCTACTCTATCCAGGATATTCATATTAATGACAAAATTGAATGAGAAAAAAATGAATGTAATATAAATGACAAAAAATGAATGAAAAATTAAAGAAAAAAATGAAAAAAGAAAAAACGAATGAAAGAAATTGAATTAAAAAAATGAATGAAAAAAAATGAATAAAAAATAATGAATGTTAAAAATGAATTTTAAAAAATAAATGAAAAACGTATGAATGAAAAAATTGAATGAAAAAAATGACTCCTTCTAAAACCTCTGACTCTGACTCATTTACTAATGTGCAGAAGAGGTGCGGATGTCGATTGAACAACCCTTGCTTCACTACAAATTCATTTTCAAAAATGGTGCAGTTGAGGATTGAGCAACCCTGGCTTTACTATAGACTCATGTTCAGAAGAGGTACAGTTTGCGATTGAGCAAATTGCTCTTTCCAGGATATTGAGCATTTTGGATTGACTAACTTATACCACTTATCAGATATTATAATGTATTATTACTATTATGACTCCTGGACAACACCATGTACTTTGTCTAGTATACAACATAATAATGAATGGGGTTGCTGCTGAAGAGTGCTGGACTGTTGGAGACTGCTTCTGGACACTGGAGTCTGCCGAGGACTGCTGCAAGATTCTGGGGATTCTGCTGAGGAGTGCTGGACTGTTGGAGACTGCTTCCGGGCACTGGAGTCTGCCGGGGACTGCTGTAAGTCACTGGGGTAGCTGCTGAGGGCTGGACAGCTGAAGACTGGAAAAGGGCAGGCTGGACTCAGGTGGATGAAGTAGGCAGCAGCAATGGTGAAAAGGTTTATCGCATTTAGTAGTTTGATTTTTGTTAACCCTGAAAAGGGCTGTCTTTCTGGCTCGACGACTGGTCCATCCAGTCGGAGGAGCAAGTCTCTTTAACCCCCCCCTCTTCCGCGGCTGAACTGCCCTTTTGGCTGAAAACAGGCTGTATCTATGTAGAAGAAATGGGGCCGATCTCATGAAGCAAACAGACAACTGAAATTAATTCCCGGCTGAATTTATCACGTTCAAAACTAACTGGAAAGTTTGTTGACCGTGTTTACATAATATTCGGTTAGTTTTCAGATGCTGGTGTTTTGTATTAAGGTGAGAAAGCGATGTTTGAAGTTGGAAACGCTCGGGTGATGGTAAAAATAGATCAACGAACAAAAGCAGAGTGGAGATTTGCCACGGCTGCTGCTGATGACACCCAAGTGGAAAAATACTGGGGCAGGTAGTTGTTCTGGGTTTGTTTGTTATTTTTAGGAGCGGTGAACGGATACAACGACAAGGCCCTTTCCCTGGACAATTGATCATTATCAATTTTTAAAAATTGTGGTGCAGAGTTGCTATGAGAATGATGTGCAGATGTGTTTAAATGTATCTGCAAGTATAGTCAAAAATGAGGAATGCATGCGTGTTGTCGCTGTGGTAAAACATCGGCAGTGCAAGTGGATCTGCTCTGTCGAAAATGTTAAGTGCAAGTGGGTCTGCATGGTTGTTGGTGTTCTTAGTCCGCACATGTGTCTGCAGATTTAAAGAGATAAGTGCAAGTGAGTCTGCACTTGTTAGTGACGTAATACATGCTGATTAATCCATGTGTTGTGAAGCTGATCAACGAACGTTCAATTGTCAAGATCGTTGATGCATTGTGGTCAAAGACAAGTGTGTAAGTTGATCTGCAATGTTGGTAAGGTCTGTGGTGCCCGTGAATCTGCACGGTTGGTTGAATGTGATGATTGTTGGTGCTCTTAGTTCTCACGTGCGTCTGCAGATTCAAAGAGATAAGTGTAAGTGAATTTGCACTTGTTGGTGATGTCGTTCATGTTGATTAGTCCGCGTGCTGTGGAGCTGATGAACGAATGTCCAAGTGTCAAGATTGGGAATTACACTATGATTGAAGTCAGGTGCGTAAAGGTTTGCAAGTGAGTTTGCAGGTCTAAGTACAAGTGGGTCTGTACTAGTGTTGGAGCGCATTGTTCAAATTGATGAGTCCTCCTGTTGATCAACTAACGTCCAGTTGTTGAGTATTTAGTTGTGTGTGTGCAGCTGTACTTGTCTTAAACTGGTGCGACTTCTTCCATACTGTTGTCAGTGATCTCAGGAAATGTTTGGTGCTTGATGAAATGTCCCGGGAAAGTTTGGTTGTCGCGTCTTTTTCTGGAGAGAGTTGGTAGGCCTTGAAGGGTGATGTTGATGCTTGTTGAGTCTGACTTTTTACAACCAGAGCTTGGCTGAGTTTGTTGATGTTCAGAATTGTGGTTGATGAAGTCTGGACGATATGTCATCTTCTTTACCAACTGTTACCTGTGTCCGATATCACTTCGGGGTCACCACTAGTTGTGAGGCCGATCAACATCAACTATCGACCCCGCAACATCCTCAAATAGCGTACTAAAAACATCCTTTCTGAGTTTCTGACCACACCCCTCATTTCCGAATAGAACGTGAAGAAACGATAAATAAAATCAAGAATCAGTGGCTATTAAATTTGGAATAAAAATTCAGACTCATTTCCGGTCTAGAAATGTGTTGGCATTTTAATCCCCCCCCCCCCCCTTCAAAAGAAATGATGTAATTTCCAGAAGATTTTGAAGAATAAAATATAATGTGGGATTTTTTTCGGATTAACACTGATTTGAAATTTCTGATCAGATAGGGCGGCCATGGGCAAGTGGATATCTTCTATTTTACCATTAAACAAATTATGGAAGACAAATTATTTACGAAAAAAAAATATCTAAATATCATCTAAACTACTTTTCTTTAGAAATAATAAATTAAAAATTAATTCCTCGGAAATAAAGTGCACTCTTCACTGGGAATTGAAACCGAAACGTCTTCATCTTCAGTCTTTCATCATATACGCTATTTAGATAAAATGTAAAGTACATGGGAAATTAACTTACCTAAATGAAAGGTTTTGTTTTAGAAGCATTAACAAAACAAAATACTTGGCTACTGCAATTTAAAACTGTTTTCTTTTATATGACAGGGTGCTATAGAAAATGAATATACTTATTGTTTAAGAGCACAAATGGACCATTATACTTGGTTTTTGCATTGTCAACTGTAAGCCATAGTGTAGTATCTGTTCGGTTAAAAGGTAGTTTAGACTCCTGAACATAATGCGATAAAAATTGGTTGTATGAACGGAAGTCTTCAAAATAATTGTGCATGCACAGATCGAACAAATAATGAAAAACGAATAAATTTGACCACCACCTTACGAAAACATGACCAGTTTACTCAGAATAAATATTTTTTAATAATTGTTACATATTATTTGACCGGAAGAAAAATAGTAAATTTATGGAGCTGTGTCGAGTATTTTCGGAGCCTTTTGCAGACAGACATAGACAGACAGACAGCTCTCCTTTATATAATAGAAGAAGATGCTCATTCAATGACATAACAATGTTCAAATTTCACAAAAAATTAACAGATTTTTCAAGTGGTTTACTCTCAACATTCCTTCTTCCATCAACAGTTTGCTTCATCTTTCTAGGAAGAAAGTCTTGTTTTGCTACACAGATCAACCATAACAAGTGATTCAATGTCATTGCAAATCTTATATTATTGAACCACTTCACAAATTGATACTCTTATCTAAGCAGTATTAATCTTTATCTCAAATAGCAATAAAAACATAAGTAATTAAAAACATAAACATTGTGATACACCTGTAATGTCTATAATAAAAAAAACATAAGCCTGTATTAAAAAAGAAGAAAACAAGTTAATCCTACATTCAAAACTATTCAATTTTGATATTGACTCCATCCTTAATATTATGGATCATTCGAATTAGGTTATTCTAATCGTAATACATCAAGTGATGTATTTTTGATTTAGGAAGATGCGCTTTCGCTATATACAGAGTGTTCGGGATAAATATAATCATTTTTTAATATTCTTTCTGAAATCAGAACCATTTGAAGTATTTACTAGTGGTAAATTCTAACAGCTGTTTCTGTGTATTATTAGTTTGAGAGCTGGAGACTATGGAGAACTGGAAAGCACCAAAATACTGGAAGAGATAATTCATGTGAGATTAAAAATTTTTGAAATCTTAACTGCAGCTTCAGTGCTCCTAGAATACCTTGAAAGGCGTGAGATGTGAGCTTGAGAATTGCGACAGATATGGAATCAGTGGCTAGCAGGAAGGATTATAGCAGTCGATTTGACCGTGTCCACAAAATTTGTCCAAGTTATAAAAATAAACTGTGGTAAGATCCTGGCAAGGCAATATGGACCTTGGTGAGAGAAATGAGTGTAGCAACTTTGAAGAAAGCATTGATCGAGGATATTCGTACTCCTGATACAAGAGTTGCAAGGACCAACTACTCCTCACTATGGCTCAAAAGAACCACCTTACGAAAGCCAAGAAACTCCTCAACCAAAATTAAACAAGCGAGAGATTCTCTGGTTCTTTTCAGGACAAGTTGCACAATGCACAAAACAACAGGTGACTAGCCTACAGGCCACATGAACTCCCACGAATTATGAAGACCAAGTTCCTTTAAAGTGTGATGATCTTTGGTCGTGTTTCTAATAATGGAAATGTCATGCCACTCAACATCTTCAAAAAGGGACTCAGACTCAATTTAGATGGTTATATTGAGTTGCTGTTCACTGTTGACAAGCGTAAGGTGGGGAGGGCTGCTACAGGAAGGCCATATGTGTGGCAACAGGACTCCATGTCACTCCTCCGGGGAAATCCAGAAGTGGCTGCTGTCTGAGAACTTCCATGACATCATCAATTCTAACATCTGCCCCCCCCCCCTCCCCCAACTGGCCTGATTGCAACCGCATGGACTATTTTCTGTGGAGCGCAGTTGAGAAAGACACCAACCATATCGCCTGCAACACCAATGACGAATTGATCAAACCAGTGTGCAGGCGTCCCTCGAAAGACACTGAAGACTGTCTGTACTCTAGGTTCAGGTGTCACCTAGGTGTCGTGGTGGAGGATGAGGGCAGCTTCTTCCAGTAGGTTCTATTCATCAAAAGATTCTCGAAGACATGCACTATGGATTTTGAAAATACATCAATTATTGGCCAAGATATTACGTTTTTTATTACCGTTCCAAAAAGTGTCAAATTTATCTCGAACACCTGATTAAACAAAATAAATTGTAACTCATAGTGTATAAATTATTGTATTCATTTCTGTCAAAAAGAGGATTACAAGTAAATAAAATATTTTGTAAGAAAGGACACCCTCAAATTTATCAGTCAGTTTATTTAGTTAGTAAGTTAACAAATTATAATAGTGATGTTGACTTAAAATATTCATGAGTTCTTATCCTTGAACTATATTCAAGTTATCTCCCCTAAATTATTACTTACCAACCTGAGAATGCCCGCTTCTATTCGAAAATACAAAAAAAAGACACTCCTTACGCATGTGCAAGATCAAAATGTGGTTATTCCTCTTTCTCTGTATAAAATGTTTGCCCTGACAATACATGTCTATTGCGATTGTGTTCAGGACTATAATGATGACGTGTGAGGGATTTCAATCTCTATTATATCTGACTGATAGATGAAATAAGTAGATAGCATTGAAGGTTAATAGAAATACCTGTTATTTTGGCAGTGCTAAAAAGGAATGAAAAACAGCTAAGAGTCTTTCTTTACTAAAAGAGCGCCATGCATCTTTGTAGATTTTATTTTGTCAATGGTGAGGTGGAAGAGCCAACGACAGAATGTCCAGCTAGTACAATCTCAAAACTCCAATGGACTAAAAGGGGGGGGGCAGACTGTGTGGGTGCCACACATAGTTCATCAAATTGTATTCTTACATCACGACATCTAATTGGCATATCGGCCAATTACCCAGTAAAAAACCTGTCTTTTTAAACCAAAAGAAAATAGTACATAAAATATGTGACTGGTAGAAGACATTTATGTAGAATTACTTGCAGTAATTATGTCTGCGATTTTCACCCACATTTTTATGTATCATGTTTAATTGTGTCCCTCTTACGTTTGTCTTTGCTTCTTCTCTGCACCACCTTCTCTCTCTCTCACAGACGTGATGTTGCTAGTCTCAGTCTCTTCTATAAGTACTATTATGGTGTGTATTCTTTAGAATTGTCTGATTTATTCCCTGCTTCCTTTGTTCCAGCTCTTTTGACTCGTGGGTCTAGTGGTCTTAAACAATTCGCTATTTAAGTTATAATACATTTTCCTATTCTAGTACCTTTTTCCCCCAAAGCTGCAAACTTGTGGAACTCTCTTCATGCTGACTGTTTTCTTCCTACCTATATCCTTGATCTTTTCATGGGTTAGGTCAATAGGTATCTCTTGTCTTGCATTAATCATCTTTCATTTCTTTTACATCAAGTGATTTTCTACCTTGTATGGAACGATTTGCATAAGAAATAAAACCTTCTTTGTGAGATTAAATATATATATATATATATATATATATATATATATATATATATATATATATATATATAAATTCAACTGTTACTACATCATTGACTTTTTCTCCTTTATATTCCAACCTCATATATACTGAAGAAAACACAACACACAAGATGGCGGCACTCATGTTGGAGAAGAAACTTCAACATATATATCGCTAGAAACATAAAAATACCAAATATTATTTTACAGTGAGATTCCTCAATTTTTTTATTTCATTGGGCATATGATCCACAATTCACAATTAATCTCTGTGTTACGTTTTTGAAACTTTAATATTCATCCAATAACAAAAATCACAAATGCTGCTCAACATCTTCAAAATGGGACTCAAACTCAATTCAGATGACTATATTGAGTTACTGTCTACTGTTGTCAAGCATAAGGTGGAGACGGTGGTTGCAGGAAGGCCATACATGTGGCAGCAGGACTCCGTGTCACATCTTCAAGAAAATCCAGAAGTGGTTGTCTGAACATATAAAGTTATTGTCAGATTTTTAAGCTGACAAATCAAACCAATTTAATTTTTATTTTTTATTGTTCACTGTGTTATTGGCAATATGATAACATACTTCACTACAATTTATTTTTTAAAAATTACTTAGTCCAGTCAAGACGACTGGTAATACGAAACAGTTTTAAATAATCATCTGAAAATAAAAATCAGCAAGGGAGGTAACTCATATTTTACATTGAAGAATATAATAGGAGTTGTCTACTTTACAACTAAAATTTTATTTCTTTTTCTGTATACATTTAAAATGTGCAAACAAATAAAACTTAACACCGAGTAGGTACAGCTAGTTTTTAAATAAAGATAACAAATAGTAGTTTATGAAGAAAACAAATCGTGATTTACCCTTGATTTACTGATTAGGCAGCAAAAAGATTTAACTTTGAAAAGCTTATTTATTTTCGTCTTATTTAGTTTTAACAAAGATCAGATTAAGGATATATAATGAGGTAACTATGAGATATATAATGTGGTATTCATTTGAAGAAGTATAAAAATGAAACAGTTTTTTAATGTGGTTTATTTTAGGAGAAAAAACCCTTCCCCTCATGATTTATTTTGTATGAGCTGGCAAAGCCAGCTAACTATCACATTTCAAAGTTTGCTACTTGTTGTGATGATGCGGAGAGACTGAGGGATAAGCGGCCACTGCTAAGATGTGCCCGCTGCAAGGAAACAGTGGCTGCATGCAGTCGCAAACCTAGAACCATTTGATTACAAGGTGAAGGTTGTGATTAAGTAAAATAGGCACTGTTTGTAGTCCAAGATGGCTAAATAAAAAGAGTGAGATATTTTGCTTGAAGAGTTAGTTTTGTTTTGGACATCACATTATTTACATGTGCTTTGGACAGGTGTTGTTTATCTCTTGGACTGTTTTCGGTGAAGTGAAGGAAGGAGAACTACTGCTACTACTCATACAGAAAAGCGAACGTCTCGTTTGTCAGTGAATAGAAAAAACAGACTACTGCTAATGCTAAGAGCGAACATTGTCACTGTTGTTGGTGAAAAAAAGAAAATTAATTCGGCACCCCACTTGAATACTGAGAGCTGGCATTCTGTGTGTTCTTTCAACTCTATATAATTTACGTGACTGAAATAGGAATTAATTAACCAAACATCTTTCACTATTTTAAATTTTAAATTATATTCATTTCATTCATAAGTTTCTTGTATACACAAGACAAAAACTTTTGCATTCATTCATATAAATAGATAAATATTGACATTTTGGTAACTTTGATACAAAATTATTATTTAAAATTTTTTTTTGTATGGAATCGCTCCAGACAAAACATGAAGCCACTTGATAAGAATCTTACAAGAACGAAAGATGGTTATTGCAAAGACAGGAGATGCCTATTGACTTTAGTCTTGAAAAGACCAAGGCTATAGGTAGCAGGAAAACAGTCAACAGGAAGAGAGTTCCACAAGCCTACAGTTCTTGGAAAAAGCTACTGGAGTAGGAAGCTGTAATTACAATGAGATATCAAAACTGCGAATTGATGGAGGCCATTAGACCAACGAGTCAAACGAGCTGGAGCAAAGCAGAGAATAGATCGTAAAGAAATGAAAAAGAAGAAATCAATTCGAGAGAGAGATAGCAAGAAAAACAGCAGTCACCCTCTTCCCTGTTTATGAAATCTTTCTTTCACGTCAATGATGTTACTTTTGTTTAAATTACCTCCCTTGAAAACTAAGAAATAAATATTTTAAGAAAGGTTTAAGTCATTTACCCATTTTTTTATTTTTTTATTAAATCGCTTTAATTAAGTACTGCTAATATCGACAAAACTATTGCACATAGACAGAAAAAAATAGGGTAATAGAATTACAAATAAATAACACCAAACATTAATTTATTATGAACTGTTAAAAATAGTTATGAAAAGTATGCATTCAAATAATTGCCTCTGAGTCTTTCGTCTGTACTATATATATATATATATATATATATATATATATAGTAAGTTATGAAAATATATTTATGGCAATTAAACTACACATAGGCTCCTGCGTTCCATCCTGGAGGGATCTTCAGGTTAAAATGCCTGAAGATTTCCCCCTCAAACTTAACTCGTCACCCGAAATAAATTCAGAAAGAAATTCTTTACTCTATAATAAAAAGTCAACGATGGATATTTTTTTTCTTTAGGTCATCAGAAATGATAATGATAATTTATATATGAAAAAATGAATACTGACTTAATTTTATAATTTTATATGAATATTGTTATAATATATCTAGATAAATAGCGAATGCAAACACTGGTGAAACATAATTTTTTCCATCATTTTTGACAGAGGATGTACTCTCGTTATAGAATAATATTGATTTGTTGATTGTTGGATTATTACGGCTCTTTGGGTCATTTTATGCCAATACCATATAGGTTTTGTATAGGATTGGTTTGTAGATTAATTTCTTGTGTAAACAAATAGTCTATAAACAGTAGATTCGAGTTAACCGATAAATGGGACCCTAACAGGTACTACCACTCCTCCAGGTCAGAGTGAACCTGGGAATAAATGCACCTAAGGAGTGACTCCACACGAACCACAGTTCCCAAATTGGAGTCTCACTATTGGCTGTAGTTTTGTCATACCTAGGACAGTTGTGGTGGAGGAAGAGGAGAAGCTTAAGTAGTTAATAGGGTTGGGAAATAGGGTAGGCAGAAAAAAGGTAGAAAGCGCTGGGAAAGATGGATTTTAGGGAGGTAGGGTAGAGGCAAATACTTTGCCCAGGGTGTCCGAGGCAGTTAATTGTTGTGCCCGAGACAAATTCTATTTAACCCATAGATAGGACCCTAACAGGTACTACCACTTTGGATCAGAATGTATCTGGAAAAATGGTAACTAAGGGGTAATTCAACACTCCCAAATTCGGGCCTCACCAATAGCTCATGAAAAATTCTGAACTCCTGTATATAATGTAAGGGTAATATTCTGTTAAACAAAATAACCCAATCTTTTATTATATACTGTACGTTGGGTCAGTATTATATATATATATATATATATATATATATATATATATATATATATATATATATGCTAACCAGTAATATCTTTGCTGATTTTTCCTCTGATAAAAAGAGCTTATTTTTAAAAAATCCATGGAATAATGAAAAGAAAAATGTTTTTTTTTTATATTCCTTGTTTGAATATTTGATGAATCAATAAATATTGTATTTTATTTAACTTTTATTTTCATTAATCATTTTTTTATATATATATTATTAAATTTATAGGTTAACTTTTACATTGGTTGATAATCACGTTTTTACAAAGTCAAAATGTAGAATTTTCGCGTGTGAGACATCTCTCTCTTTCTCTCTGAACACTTGACGTTGTCCAAACTCGCCACGTCAAGTTTTCGCTCTCCCACCGGGGTTTGGGGAATTCTTCCTCTTTTTATAACAACGAGAATCTGCTTATACAAAACAATTATCATTTGCATAAGTGAATTCTCATCATCGAAAAAAAAGAAAAGATTCTATCTGCTTACAAGCTAACCGCTCTGGGTTCAATTCCAAGTCTCTCCTTGATGGACAACTCATGACACGACTATACTCTTTTTCTTTATTGACCCACATCATGACTGCTACACAAAAGATTTCACAAAATCAAAATACATTGTGATGTCATAATAGACTCTCTTTCTCTTTCCATTTCTCTTTTAATTATTTACATCATTCCATTCCTCACATCACTTCTCCTATCATTAACCCTTTATCTACATTATTCAGAATTCCTCCCATCATCTGAAATATTCATGTACAGATGAAAAATGTGCACGGTAGCAAGCAAGATAACATTATTCTCAGAGTTTTAGTATTATTTTAGACCCCCAAGGGTTTAGACAGTTTATCTTGTAGATGACCCATGCCCATAAGAGTCACTAGTCATCTAGCAAAAACGTCATAAAGGATCTCTTCCTCCTCCCCTCCAAGATAGTAAGATCCACAGAGTTTTATTAGTATATAGATAGATTATTATAATACAGAGTGGTTGCTAGAAAAGCGGGAAATTTGTCAAACGGTAATTTATTTTTACAAAGAATAATTTTTATAAAAATTTTCAAGGACTAATATTATAATACACTCACAGATGATCAAAATGTCGTCAGTGCGAACTGAAGAAGTGAATAAGCCAGACGCAATAAAATCTAAACAAAAAAATTTACAACCTCAAATTTCCCGTTTTTCTAGCGACCACCCTGTAGAAATGAAAAGTTTTAATCAAACAAGGTTAAACATATGCAGGAACCTGCTGATTCCAAATATGCCATTGGTTATACTCAGAGATCAATTATTGACAATTGATGCATG
The DNA here is from genome assembly GCA_963556195.1 of Sepiola atlantica. Taxonomy (NCBI): domain Eukaryota; kingdom Metazoa; phylum Mollusca; class Cephalopoda; order Sepiida; family Sepiolidae; genus Sepiola; species Sepiola atlantica. Next base: position 154,012,233 of record OY744521.1, on the reverse strand, counting down.
GCCGCGCGCACACACACATTTTTGCTTTATATATATATATATATATATATATAATAAATGCTGTAAGAGATTTGAATTATAAAAAAAAATGTTATCAACAACATCAATGATTGAATAAGCTGGAGAACGCACTGAAATAATCCAGTATTTAATCGTAAATCACTCAAATATAAAATGCTATCATGTTGACTTGCATCTTAATACAGTTATAATAATATTAGCTTCCATTTTATGCAGCCTGTATCAATCACTTATTTATGGAAATGCAATATGTCTTCTCACAGAGTGCTCCTCATTCTCGTTACAGGAAAACTATGCAATACGATGAGTTACTTCGGAGTGCTGGAGAGTACGGACGGTACCAAAAGCTTAAGATCAACCTTACCTTTGCGGTTGGTGTCACAACAACATGGGTCGCTTACAACATGATATTTGTGACGCGCATAGTTGAACATCATTGTCGACTGCCGATTGTTAACGAATCTGATGTATTCGTTAACATCAGTGCGGAGGATCTGTTCAATTTATTCATCCCACCTGATGATAGCTGTCACATGTATCGGCAAAGGGATGTTGAAAATCTCATGGTCGCAACAAACTATAACATTTCTGAAGCTCTGGATAATGTCGACACTTTGCAGGAGTATTCTTGCCAATACGGATGGGAGTACCCAGGAAGGAGGAAGACAATCGTTTCTGAGGTAAGAGCTCTATTATATTATAGTTGAAGTAGCTGTCTGTACGGCAGGTCTCAAATTTTCCCCCTTTTGCACATCAACTCAACAGAAAAAAAATGTTTTAGTAAAATTGCAGTATAGTTAACACTCAAGAAATCATAAACAGAAAAAAAAAAATTATACCAAATGCAGTAGAATTTAATTATCTACCGACCTGTATACTTTTAACATGCTGAAACTGTAAGTTTTTTTTATTCCAGAATTTGTTTTCGATGTTTGTGTGGCTTATCGTCACATTAAAACAAGAACAGCTGACTACGTAAGGCCTTACTTTGGTTAAATTCATGCTATAATGATAGTAAAAAAAAAAAATACTTACCCTACCATTATCTCTAAGTCCGAGTGGCAATTCATCGTCCCCAAACAAAAACCTTTATAAAACCACACTTAATCCCCTTAGTGAGGTAAAGTCATTACCTCGGTCACCACATTGTTTTTTGTGTGCCTTATTTATCATAAAAATAAAATTCTGAAATGAAAAAGACTTAGTCTCCACACGTTGAAAGTATATGGGTCAGTAGAGAATTTAATTCTACTTCGCTTGCTATAAATTATGTTTTCTTTTTATTTTATCTTTACAATTTCACAACTGTTAACTATACAGCAATTTACCAATGTTTTTTTTGTTTTTTTAACTTTTAATTCATTCATTCATATCTTATGAATCAGATGGTTCATTGGTTTCCCCGATATCTTTCTAGTCATAATTATTTCTAGAAAGAAATCGGGTACTTACAGGATGGGACCACATGAAGGTTGCCAACATCCTAAGTGAAAGTGTTTCTGTGGAAAAAGCTGGACTTGAACTTCGCACACTCAGGTCGTCGGTCAGTGTTGGTGACCACTTAACCACCATCACCTTCTTACTTTTAATTGTAATAAAAAAAATGTTAAATAATTATTTTTAATCAGACGTTTTATTAGGATAAAAACAATTATAAATGACTCATTAAATAAATTACAATTTTTTATTTTTTGCTAATGAGTCAAGTTAAAAAAATACTTTTATAAGTTGACAATTTAATGATGATGAACACTGAGAGGATTGAAAATCTCCACATATCATCCACACAAAACAACAACTGACCCAGAAACAGCAATTCTTCCCCCTTTGTCGGAAACATCACGTTTTTGAATGTGAGGACTAAAGGATTTAATAGAGGGAAGCGAGAGTTATGAAGCTGCTATAAGTAAACTCATGGTTTATTTTCCACTCTCTATAAATTTATTGATAATTATTTTTTTTACATTAAAATTTAAAACATCAAAATTTATTTTGTAATCTACTTAGACTGTCGACTAAGACACAGTATACATTGGTGACAGGATTACTTAAGTTTATTTCTTTTACACCGTAAAATAAATTCATCAATTTTTATATGAAAAATTGAGTAAATAGAAAAAGAGCTTGTATAGAGTTTACACAACGAGATGGCTTTCTTTTTTCAGTTACACAAGTAATGATTAATGGTTGTAGTATTGGAAAGCTCTCTTGCTCATTTTGTGGAAAGGGAGTCAACTCAGTCTTTTGTGATAAGCATTAAGTACACAAGAAGTGCAGTAGAATTACAGTTAGGTTGAGAGATGATAACCAGGTTGTGTGCAAATAGTGTAAGACAATGCAGATGGATTAGACCTCAGATGTGCAGAAAGTATATTTTGATGGCAAGACTTCAGTTATTCACCCCATCTACTAAAATAGGTAAATTCTAGCCCAAAACACTAAAACATGTGACGAAAGGTAGGTACTCGGAATCAGTATTTTTGCAAGAGTCAACATCAAAGTCAGCTTATTTAAAGCCAACTTTTGGGTCGTTTTTTTTTTCAGCTGACTTTCCAGTCAGGTTTTTTGTTTATAATCAATTCCCCACCTCTGGCACAACTCAAAGTTTAATTTACTAGCAAGTCTACTCTGCATCCCTTGTGATCCTAATTTCTATAAAGTATGTGGATTACACTAAAAAATCAAATCAAATTAAAATTACTTATGTCTGAGTGAGGTTCGAACTCATAACCTCTCTGTCTCTGAGTATGGCATTCTAATCGATTTAACCACAGAATCAACTCTCTTACTGTCTGTATGTCTGTCTCTCTCTCTCACACACACACACACAAATGTTGTTTTGATTTAAACCAATATTTGTCTTATTAATTTTTTCCCGATGTCCATGGGAAGAGTAGGAGTGCATCTGAATTAGGGAGTGACTAAAAAAAAAAAAAATAGTCATAAGGATTAAATATAAAAATCAATGAAATCAACCGAAAATATTTTTTTTGTTTTAAACAACATGGACCAATATTGACCATATATGGCTGACAAAGCAGATTTTTTTTTATCTAACTTTGGTTAATAAAGCTATTAATCACAAAGATAGCAGAGGAAATCGACTTTACTTTATATATAAGTTTGGTGTTTGATCACACCATTATTGTTGTAAATCTAATTTTAGGCCACTCTGTTGTTATGGAGGTAACTATCATTTTTATTCAGACAAAAGAAGAACCTACATATTATTAAATAAATGTCTCTAAATTTTTGCTAGTTCAATTTATTATATTATTGTAATGTTTTTTTTTTATATTTATATTGCTGTAAAGTATACACGTGTGTACGTTTATAACATTTGTATGTAAATATAAGTATTTAGTAAGTAAAAGATATTAGTAGACATTTTGATTATGGATTGTTGCCAGTTCGGTTAATCTTTGCTGACAATAAATCTGTGCCTTCATTAATCACTTCATTATAATATATTGTTCTTCATTTAAATGAAAAACTATGTATCGTTATAAACAACAAATAATCTAAATTGTCTGACATCACACGTTATTTGGCAATTAGTTCAGATATGTTGTACACATTTAGTTCTATTCTACAGAATATATTAATATAGACTAGTCACATATTTTTGCTATTATATATGACGAACGAACATATACTATACTGCCCTGAAAAAGAAGAGGTAAGGCCCACAGCGATAGTATTATGACGAACGGACATAGACTATACTAGCCTCCCCCCGCCCCCGCAAAGGAAAAGGTATTGTCAGCAAGTAAAACGGACGTTAAACTGAATATCATGATGGACTCCTGATGAACGAAAATATACTACACTACATACACAAAAAAAGGAGGAGGTAATGCTTCGGAGGATGATCTCATGACAACAAAACAGATACTATACTACCCCTCTGGATTGAGCATGGAAAGATAGTACAATAGTATAATTAATAGAAGTAGTAGTATAGTTCGGCTTCAGACAGACATATACCAAACCTCCATCAGTAATACTATATATATTAGTATGTTTACGTGATATAATGATTTCATAAAATATATTCTTATGGATCATACTAAATCAGAATATGTGATATTTTGTAAGTGTATCTTTGGTTTTAGCCGAACACACAGATAGACAACAGAAATAGAACTTTCCTTTCTATAATAGATTGTATTGATATTTGCATAACAACATATTAAATTCTTTTGACGCTAAGGCGTAGTTACAAATCAGAGTTGGGTCAGGTGTGAAAAGTTGTGAAATAGTGATAAGGAGTCAAGTACCAAAAAGTGTATAACCTTGTTTAAATAGAACTCGCCCAAATAGTCCAGGCAAAATAAGGTTCGACTTGGAACAAATTGCAACAGAATTTTTTTCACCACCAGGCATTCCCATGAGGTGTCTAGAACATCATACTAAAAGTCCTAAGAAATCAACGTTGAGGAAATATGTCTAATTTGCATAAATCCAAGATGGCCGCCAATTTTCGATAATTTGCCACATCTCCGCATTTAGATGTCATAATTGAGTGATTTGAAGTGCTAAAATGGTGTTTTTGAACACAAGGATTTACGTGGAATAGGTTACATTTTTATTGGATAAAGAATTTATAGCCAAAAATCCAATAGTGCGGGGACATATGCTGGTAGATGCTGCACTGAACACCATTTTGGTCGCTGATGCCTACAATGTGCCTGTGCCAACCAAAGACACAGTTCAGGAACCACAAGTGGCAACTGCTGATACTGAGACAGATAATGTAGAACCACAAGATATTCCTTCAGATACAGTGACGACTGACATAACTACAGCAAGTGAATTGTATGACAGAGCAATGTCCTCTTCCCTCTCAGTGGAAGAAGTTTGCTCTGCAAAAGTGTTGCAAAGAATCCAGGCTGAACTTGACAACAAAAAGGAAATGATGACTATGCCAACAGCAAAACTCTGGTTGCAGTATCTCAACATGGTGGACATCTTGCGGAAATTTATTAAAGCTGAAAGAACAGGGAACTGGAGCTTACACCTCCAATGTGTGCACGATATGCTTCCCTATCTTGCCGCTTCTGGACACCGACTGTATACAAAGTCTGCATATGTTTACCTGCAAATGATGACCGAACTACCAAATACACATCCGGATGTGTATAAGAAGTTCCAAGAGGGATACCACGTTGTGCGACGCAGTGATAGATACTGGGCAGGGCTCGCTACAGATCTGATCATCGAACAAGTTTTGATGAGAAGTATAAAGACGCATGGGGGCCTAACTCGAGGAAAAGGGATGACAGAGACTCAGCGCTTACTGTGGGTCCTATCCATGCCAGCATGCGCAAACATCAACGATGCAATGCAGAAGTTCAGCGGGGTCTCCTACGAAACCAGCGACCAACACAAAGATATTTCGAAGGCTAGACAGGCCAGAGATGTCAAGGACACCCTCGATCTTATCAGCTATCTGAAGGAAAGAGATCCATTCAAGGAGAATACCTCACTTCACAACATTGCTAATGGCATGGCCGCTCAGGACGGAGTCAATGTTGACCAAACAAAAGAAATTGGAGAAAAGATTCTTGTGAGCATGGCAGGGAAATCTGTGGAAGAGTTCACCTTCCGAAAAGCCGATGAAGCAATGACACTTGCATCCAGATCAACTGTCAAAGTCAGAGGGGAATCTGTAGTAGTGGATCCACAATTTGTGTTCCAGCGACTGGTAATTGTAGGTGAACGGTGCAAAGACTTGTCAACGTTATTCAAGTTCGAACTTTGTAGCCACCCTCCTGCCTTATTTGACTCGTCATCCCTTCCCTTGCAGGCCAATAAGGCAGTCCTTGCTGATGTTCTGTGGAAGTCTATAGATGAAGAACAACGTGAGCCGAGTGTAGACCAAGTCCAATATGTCCTTGATGGCGGCGCGCTACTCCATCGGATTCCCTGGCCAAGAGGTTCCACATATAATAGTGTGTGTCAGATTTATGTCAGATATGTGACACAGAAATATGGAGCTGCTGTCATTGTTTTCGATGGCTACAAAGATGAACCCACAACTAAAGATGCCACACAACAAAGAAGAACAGGAACCTGCTCTAGTTTGACCGTAAGCTTTGCTGGTGATATGATCATCCAATCCAAGAAGGAGGACTTCCTGAACAACAAGGCAAACAAACAGCGCTTCATACATTTTCTCAGCGACAAACTAGAAAGGGCTGGATGCAGCACAGAACACGCAAAGCATGATGCTGATGTCCTCATTGTTCAAACAGCCCTTGCCTCTGCCAGAACAAGAGATACGGTTCTCATTGGTGACGACACAGATTTGTTGGTCCTCCTGTTGTATCACGCTGATATGACCGAAAACGAACTGTTTCTGGTATCAGAGTCAAAGCAAGCCACCAAATCGAGAAGGGTGTGGTGCATAAAGCAGTCGAAAGAGTTGCTGGGTCCTCAGATTTGCGACCATCTGCTCTTTGTCCATGCTATTCTTGGCTGCGATACCACTAGTCGCCTGTTTGGATTGGGAAAAGGTTTGGCAGTGAAGAAGGTGAAGACTGATTCCCTGTTTCGTGAGCAATCAGAGATGTTCCACAAATCAGGGCAAACACCGGAGGACATAACTGCTGCAGGAGAGAAAGCTCTGGTATCACTGTACGGTGGTACCAAAGAGGAAGGACTGGACAGCTTAAGATACAAACGGTTCTGTGACAAGATTTCCAAGAACACATCTTCCGTGGAACCACAAGCTCTACCCCCAACATCAGCAGCTGCAAGATTCCATAGCCTCCGTGTCTATTACCAGGTAATGGAGTGGAAAGGAACATGTGTCAACATGAAGCCACAAGATTGGGGATGGCACCTTGTGGACAGAAGGTGCATGCCTATACAGACAGATCAGCCCGCAGCACCACCGGAGATACTGGATGTCATCTGTTGTAGCTGCAAGAAAAACTGCAAAACAAGGAGGTGCACATGCCAAAAATATGGTCTCCATTGCACTGCCGTGTGTAGAGAATGTCGTGGTACAAG
>OY744521.1:153940195-154000195 GCA_963556195.1 Sepiola atlantica | reverse complement strand
AAACGCCGCTTTCATTATGACTCTCGGTAAAAAAAAAACACACACCACGTGACAACTATTGACGCCATATTTATTAAGTCAACATTTTGTTGGCGAAAAATAAATTTTTTTTTTCATGTCTAATAAAAAGCCATTTATCCTACGTAAACATACAAACAAATGGAATAGATAACTAGGAAAATCTCCAGTGTCTACGTACGTCGAATTTATTTGTTGCATATTCATTTTTTTGACTACGTTCTACAACTTTTTTTCAACCCGACTCGCGAGTTGTAGGGCTATTATTAAAGATTCCCATGTTTTTTTTTATTTCTTGTACAAATATGAATATAAAAGGTACAAAAACAGACTAAGTAGCCTTTTTCAAGGCAACAATTGTCACATTAATTCCTGACATTTCATAAAAAAATAGGTACAATATAAGTAAAAGTTACAATAAAGGAATGGTCAGTTGGTCGAATGCTGGGGCCACCACAGAACCAGTTCATGCATGAACCAAAGAACATTTCTTGTCAAGAACTAGTCAAAGTTAACATCATCATCATCAAGATCTGGCTGTGGTGAATTGCTGCAGTGGAGGCCTTTGCAATTACCACACAAGTTTGAACAGTCAATGCCATATTTCCTGCAACTGCATCTTGCTGTAGTACACCATGAAGTACAGTTACACCTAATCATAGCCAACAAATTTACAGGACCAGCTGTCAAGTCAGTCTTGATTGGTTGTAATTTACCATCTGAAAGTTTCCATCCCCACTCATCAGGTTTTAGCTGGTTTCTACATTTCCATTCCTGAATTTTGAAGTAAACTCGAAGGCTGTGGAATTTTGTAGCTGCTCTTATTGGTGGCAATGATTTGGCCTCAACATACTTTGAGCTTTTTGCAACCTTTTCTTTAAAGTGCCTCAGTCGGAGATGATTGATGTTTTCCCCATCATTACCATTGTACAGGCACACTAAAGCCTTCTCTCCAGCTTCAATAACCTCTTCTGCACTGCTATCCTTGCCAAACACTTCTGCAAGTTTGAAGAAGTTTCTATTGTTCATCACCTTTGGAAGGGATGCTGCCTTTCCAATTCCATAAACACTGGATGTAGAATCACAACCCAGTAGTGCATGGATGAAAAGAATGTTGGAACAGATCACATCTCCCAAAGATTTCCTCATCTCTTTGATGTTCCAGACTTTCACACTTTTTGCACTATCCTTTGGTTGTGACGTGAAGATGTTGTTACCATCATCTCTATTGGCATGATACCATAGAAGGACCTGACTATGCGGGTCTGGACGGATATGAAATTAGTGAAACCTCCCAAAGGATGTCAACATTAGCAGTGAAGCTCTTTAAATGTCACTACTGGTTTGTTGATGTGCTGTGAATCTAGGTACTTGATGTTGATCCTTCCAACCCTTGTTATATCTTCTAAAAGAACCTGAATCCTTTGAACTGGTTTTGTTTTAACTTTCCCGGGCATAAAATATGCTATGATGCCCATACCGTGGAATGTGTTGAATCCATCAATACTCCTTACATTATGGTTCATATTATCAGCTACGAACTGCACAAATTCAGTTTCAACAGGGGAGAGAGTTTCAGCGCCATGAACAAGAGCAGCACTTCTTTCGAATTTCTGGACTTCCGAGTAAGATGAAGAGAAGCCATGCTAAACCAAACTGCAAAGGTGCAAGGAGAACTCTGGGTTTTGCAGTCTGCATTATCGCTTGACCAACTGATGCAAGTTTCAAATAATTGTTTTTGCCTGCAAATATCTTCCTGAGAAAGATCAACAATTTTTTTAGGAACATATTCAAGAATCGCATCCTGTTCAAGATAATCTTTAGACGGTTAATATTTTGAACTTGTCTGGATACCTTTAATGTAATTCTTGATAAGCTTGGCTGCCGTCTCTATGATTCTAATGGCTTAGATCAATAGGCATCCTCTGTCTTTGTGATAATCATCTTACGTTTTTTTTTTTTTGCTTCTTTCATTAAGTGACTCTCTGATGCGATTTTTCATTAAAAGAAATGCTGCTGCAACTCATGTGTCAGGGTAAAATTATCGCAAACAAACAAGTCCAGTGCAAATTCGCTGTACTGGATAAATGCAGAAGATATGACTTTCAAAAATATAATTATAATTTCCCCGATCATTCTAATAAACTATAAGGTATCTCTATCTATATAAAATTATATATGTTTATATATTTGTATGTACAAATTCTGTGCAGACCCTGTTGTGCGCGATAAACGCAGAAGAAGAAAATGATGATTAAATACAAGCTTAAAAACTGCTCGCTGTAAAGACTTTAATGGTTTGAATTTGATTTTGTTGCTTTGAGACATCAATCCTTTTGAATTATTTAATGCCGAACACGATATCTATTAGAAACGGCTCATTGTATATGATTCATTAAACACAAGCTACTAATTTTACCCATAATTGAGGAGAGGGTGTTCGTATTAAACTATGCCAATGCCTCACCCCAAACGCATGTACCGTGGTCTTTCTTTCTTCATCTTCTTATTGCCCGTGTTAGGATTATAGTGCAGCTGATGACAGGGAGCGCAAATCCATAGCTTAGACTGGATATGTCCACTTTCTTTCTCATCCTTCTGAATTCTCTATCGTGACCCTCTCTGCCAGATGTTAAAAGCTAACTACTCATGGTGTCACTTTGTCTGTGTAGCACAATGGATCTGCTGTTTTCAATATGTCTTTCTACTGTCATTCATTTTCTAGCTAATCTTTCCCGGTGGTCCTGGTTATGGGGGTGGAGGTTGTCTATGGTATCAAATTCATATCTTTCCCAATGTGTGATTTAAATAAGTGAAAATAACATGGACTCAAACTTAGCTTACTGCGGAGAAGAAAATGAAAAAGAAAATTATCTAGCTCTCTCCCTACGTATCCTACCGGCTCTGCCAACCTTTTAATATTATTTGCACGTTCACTTATTCCCCAGTCCATTAATTCTCTTCAGGTGTTAATATGCTTCAAAGGGACCTTTGGTGAACGCTTTCTTCAATTTTCCAAAATAGCAAAAAATACTAAAAGCATAAATGAAAAATATTGATGCATCAATCTCTTATTTCGTTTTTCATATCTTCTCTTTTTATTTTATACAGGGTGTTTGATACAAATTAGGTTATTTTTTTAGATATTCTTTTCTTTCAAAACCATTTGAAGTATTTAATAGCAGTAAAATGCAATGGATAGCTGTTTCTGGTGTACTATTGGTGGATTAGAGAGCTGGAAATCATAGATAACTGGGAAGCACCAGAATACTATGAGTGATCTGCATCATAATGATTTGTGCCGGATGCCAAAATTTGGAAATCTTAGGTACAGCTCAGTGATGCTTGAATATCTTGAAGGCTGTGAGATGTCAGCTGGAGAACTGCAACAGAAATGTGGAGAAGTGACCAGCAGGAAGGATCATAGCAGACGTTCTGACTGTGTCTGCACAAGGAAATTCGTTGAGAAGCTGCGATAAAGGTGCAGAAAGATTCAGGTAAGGTGATGCATATTTTGGCAAAAGAGATGGTCATCAGAGTGGCGACTATGAAGAAAGTGCTGAATGAGAATCTTCGCTGTTCCTCAGACAAAAGTTGCAAGAGACTCACCGCCAAGACCCAAGAGAACCACCTTATAAAATAACTCCTCAACAAGATCAAATACCTACTGAAGCCATGATTGCTCTGGTGTTCTTAGGACCAATTGTACAATGTGCAGAACAAGTGACTAGCCTACAGTCTCCATGAAATCCAGCGTATCATGAAGACCAATTTTTCTCAAACTGTGATGGTCTTTGCATGCGTTTCCAGCAAAGGTCACATCTTCGGAAAGCTACTCAAACTCAATTCAAATGGCTATATTGAGTTGTTGTCTACTGTTGTCAAGCACTTAGAGAGGGTAGCTGCGGAAAGATCATACATGTGGCAGCAGAACTCAGCTCCATATCACACCACCAAGAAAACGAAGAAGTCTCTGTTTGGGAACTTCCATGACTTCACCAGTCTTAAATCGCCTGATTGCAACTTCATGGACTATTATGTGTTGGCGCAGTTAAGAAAGACACCAACCGTACCGCTTGCAACACCAAGGACAAACTAATTGCAAAGATCAAACTGGTATTCAGGTGTTTCTCAAAGAATACTGTGAAGTCCACATGCTCCAGGTTCAGGTCCTACCTGAAGGCCATGGTGAAGGGTCAGGACGTCTTCTTCAGGTTAGCTGTATTCGGAAAAAGATCCTCTAAAAGATGCACTTTGAATTTTAAGAATACATCAAGTATTGATCAAGACGTTTTTCCTTTCCTTCCTAAAAAAGGATTTAAATGTGTCTCGAATACACTATATTTCACACTAATTAAAAGAAATTCCTTTTAAAAAACTGAAACTACTGCTTTTGGTAAAATAATACACTTGTAAATATTTTTTGTTCGTCTTCTAAAATATTTTTGCTAATAAAATTTTCACCATGATCATTAATATCAACACTCCTAATAATCCAATCTCCTACACTTGGCACATGTACCATCGTCTGGTTAGTGTTTGGTTCTGGTTTCTTTTAAAACTATGTCTAAATGAGTTTTTAAAAGATAAAGATAATATATTTCAAGAGAAATTCTAAATTTCTTGTAAGTTTATTTTTTTGTATTATCTTGAATTATGCAAAACGTGTATCTATTATAGTGTGAACCCCCCCCCCCCCCCCCCCCCAAAAAAAAGAAATGCCAACCATGGAATCGTGATAAAATTCTAAAGCCTTCCTGCAATTTATCTTTTTTGCAATTCAGCCATATTTGGTACAAATAAACTTCAGTCTATGCCTGGCTTGTTCACCAAGTTTCAGTCATTAATGTCAAATGGTATTTGTTTTATCGCTTACACACATACTCAGCACATACTTATACACTGATGAAATAAGGCAAACATATATACACACATTTCTACAGAGACAAATTCCTCTTTTCTATTCTACAAAGGAAAACAATTCAAGATTCTACACCGGGGTATCTCCACAACACAGCCACACCAAGATACACTACTCAACACATACTCCCACACTGACAAAAAAGAAAAACAAATATATGCACACTTCTTACATAGAACAAAGAACTTTCCTTTCTCTTTCTCTCTCCTCCCCCCCCCCCCAAATCAAATGAAACTTCCATCAAAGGTTTTTTTACTAGAACATTCATCTGTGAAACAAAATAACGTGAGGCTGCTTCCCAGCTGACTACAATAAGGGCGTCTTTAAGTCTAATGTAAACAATTGAGTTGTGCTCTTGGATAATCAAGTCCTCTTAAATAATCTTCTGCCCATTCCACCTATTGTTTCCAATTCCGTCAATCATCATCGAACTGACAATCTATTAAACCTTTATCCTCGAGTGGTGCCCAGGCCTTGATAAGCGGTGATCTATCAGTAAAAAAAAAAAGAATCCTCTTCTCCATTCTACAAACAAAGAAAAATAATTTAAGTGTCAAAACTTACACATGCAAAATTAACAATTCACTCATACAATTTTCATAGTTTGTAACTTTGTACACATAAAAATATGGTATTTTTTGTTTTCATTTCTTTACAAATGAATCACCACCTATCAAGGCCCAAGGGCCACTCGAGGATAAGGGTTATTGAGTTGGACAGGTAGACGGTGAGACTCCGAGGGGATTTGTAACGATGGTTATAACTGATCAGAAATAGATTTTTTAAAAGGACGGCTCAACAAGAATTTACTTACATTGGATTTGAAAACGATAATGTTATAGTCAGCCGGGAAGCAGCCCCGTAGCACTATGTTCCACGAAAGGGCAGTTCTAGGAACGTGTTTTCTAACTCTACAATGTATCTCTACACGAGGTTTAACATGCCTGTTTTAACCAACCGAACCATGACTAATCATTATGCAAGAGATTGCGTGTAAATACAAAAGAAAGTAGATCTTCATCTTGCAACTGCTATCCTATCAACAAAGAGAAATAGAGAATTAAAGTTGAAAGACTTAAATAACTAAAAGAAATGAAAAATTATTTAAAACCACCAGAAAAACCTGGCAAGAATGAATCATGAACCATTTTTATTAAATTGAAATAGTTTTTTTGTTTTTTTTCGAAATAAGTCGACATAAGAAATGTTACCTTTCATTTATACACATTTATTTAAACTCAAATATTTTTATAGATTTTAATTATAAATAATAATAAAATAAATATTAAGTTAGATTGTTCCTCGATGTAAGCGTTGTGTAATTTGAATTTGTAAGTTTTAGAAGGCAAAACAATGCAGATATATCATAGGGTGAAAAGGGGTTTATGTACAGTAACTTTTATTGAAATAATTCTCGGTACCCATCGAGGCACAACCAGCTTTCCAGAGAATCCATTAGCAACTGTGCTCCTATCCTGGACCTCTTATAAACTGTTAAAGTATTGGAAATGGTGCTTGTCTCAGATGTTGTATAAAGTTATTCAGATTATAATAATTTATATAGAAGCAAATGCCGTCTTTAAATCAAGTGACGGGACGAAGGTGAAAAACATGTGTAGTTCGTACAATTTATTACTGGGAACTAATACAAATAAGAAAAGAAAATTTTGCACTAAAAACATTCTGCGACTGCTAAAATAAACAGTAGACTGAAATCTTACCCACACACATACGTATACATACGCAATCTTAGCCGACACTGTTAGGTTAGGGCTGTTGCTATTGCTTCAATGTCACACAGCTTACACAAAATAAACACGTACATTAATTTACCATTAATATAATTCATATCACCAAATTTGCCATTGCTATCTTTTATGCACATATGGAAAACCAATCTGTGTACAGTGAATGTATATCTGAGTGCAGAATCTGACAAACTTATACAAAATATTGATGTTGAAATTTTGTAATTTGCAGTTGAACTTGAAAATATTTTTGAAGTTTTTTTTAATTTAGAGGGAAAACAGTTTAGATGACAATTGAATAGAGATACTGACAAAATGTGGGAGCTTAACCAGCTTTCCAGAGTAGCCATTAGCGACTATGTAAAAGCAAATGCGGTATTTAAATTAAGTGAAGAGACGAAGGTGAAAAACATGTTGTCCGTACAATTTATTGCTGGAAACTAATACAAATAAGTAAGTTTAATTCATTTTTCACGCTAAAAACATGCTGCTATGCTTAAAAAAAAAACAGAAAAAAATCTCCCGCCCCCTCACACACACAGACATATATATATATATATATATATATATATATATTTACATATGCAGTCTCTGTCAACATTGTGAGGCTAGGGCTGCTGCTGCTGCTTCAACGTCTCACGGTTAACACACAAAATAAACATATGCATTAATTTACCATTAATGTCACACACATCACTGCCGTTGCTGTCGTTCGCTTCTATGCATGCAGGGAAAACTAATGTGTGTACAGTGAATGTATATATCAGTGCAGAAGGAGAGTAGAAAATTGACTTTCGGTTTACTTTCGGTAGCCTTGTAACTCTCGCTTCACTTATTTTGTCCTTTAGTCCTCACATTCCATATGCGATGTTTATGACAAAGGGGGAAGAATTGCTATTTTCTGGGTTGGAATCTATCCATCTAACTTATTGTTGGCTAGTATTTGACCTTGAAGTAGTATTTTTTTAGCCTCTTACATTAAGTGGCTTCATGCCTTGTCAGGAGCGATTTCCTCTCACCCACCCCCCAAAAAAAATCTAACATTTCGAATTTTTTTTTTATTTCAATATTTTTCATTTTCTAGATAAAATAAAGTAAAACGTCTTATTTTCTTTTTATGAACATCCGATGTGAACGTAAACCCTACAGTATTATTGTAACCACTTTTGACCAAATAAAATATACTTATCCAAGTATCCAGAGTAATGTACTTTCAGAATATGTACGCTCATGAGGAGGTGAGTCTTTTTCTGAAAACCCAAGAAGTTGTTTGTGAACAAACAAACAGGAACTACAACTTTATATAGAACGAGAAATATGAATGTGCGGTTAAGTAAATTATATATTCCTTTTGCATTTTCAAATAAATTATCCTTATAAAAGTCCTTTTTTGTTGTTTCAGTAAATAATATAAAAATATATAATGTCGGTAAACAGGAAAAATTAAACGAGAGATTATTTTTTTATATTCCACTCTATTCTGGAATGTGAAAAAATGTTTACTGAATATGCTGACAGAACGGCGGACCAACTTTAGTGTTTAATTCTAAATGAATAGTGAATGTTCTTTGTTTTACATGAAGAATATGAAAAAGAAAAAACTGTAATTAAAGAATAATAAAAAAAAGCTTACCGATGCAGATGTCTAAACTATTAGCAGACATTTGTTGTTTTTCAAGTATTCTAGAATAACCAGTGTTTATTTAGTTTTTATTCGATTAAAACTTAGCATACAATGAATCTGGTAGTGGTAAGAGTAGATAAACAGTAACTAGTAAGAATGGATGGCACCTTCTTATTGGAAGGTTTATTTGGGAGAGTTTAGTAATCCGGAGAAAATATAATAAATATTGAACGAAGACAATGAATCCATAATTTCTAGAAACGCACATGAGGGCTTAGCCTAATTGAATGGCGGAACATATGAAGGTTTTGGTTATTACCCTATTATGTTTTAATGCAGATGGGAAAATCGACTTTACTTTATTATATAGATATATAAAACAAATCTATCTCTTCCATATTTATTTATTTAAAATTGTAGCAATTTAATTATTTTTAAGACAATTAATATTCTGTTTTATTACCGTAAAAATAATTGTCAGCTAAATATTCTTCAAATAATCAAATGAATGTCATTTTTTTAATGTGTTTATTTAACATAGTACTGTTTTAGTCTAGAGAATGACATAATTTGATTTTAGAACAATTTATTTTAAAATGGGTAAAGTCGGAATTTTTACCTTAGCGACATCAGATCAATCACCAATCAAGATGTTTTCTGATTAGACGAGCTCATTTTTTTTAAATGAGTGAAAAGTGATAATAGATGTATTAACATGAAATTGCTTTAGTGTATTGGGCACGAAAGTAAACTTTTCTAGAATGCTCGATGTAATTATTTATAAAAGCTAAGACAATCAAATGACTAACTAGAAGATCACAAATAGATTGTCTCATGACTCCACATCAAAAGAATTCATTCATTTCCCACCAACAGATTTGCATCGTTTTGATCTCCGCTAGAATCTCTGTTGAAGAAATATTACCTGCTATATTTGACACCGAGCATCAGCATCGCACACAGTCAACTAGCCACATGGAAGGAACAACTAACAGCATCATCTACTTGATCAAAAACATCTTGACACCTTCTACATGCAAACAAGTGAGCAATCCAGCAGCACAGCTAAACTGCTAACTCTGATTAACTTACACACACACACACATCTCACTACTCAACAAACTTTTTGCTTGTGTAAAGCAAGCACGAGAGACATTTCACTCACATAGAAAATCTCATCCTAACACAAATGCAACTCGGATTCATGCATTCAAACATTCTCTGACATCGTACTCTCAATAAATTGTGTTATATTTTATCCACTGTATTATCATGTTTTATTTGTTACATTGGCCACTTGTAGTTTGAACTGTTATTCTATTTGCTTGTTATATAATTTACAAGACCCATGGCAGCAGTGGCTTGCAGGGTATTCAATCATATTCAAACTATCTCTCTTTCTCATATTTCTCAGTACTAGGACATACTTGAGTCTTTAAGGCATACAATCAAGAAGTTGGCCCTGGGCATCACCAGATCTCTGTGTGACTGTCTAAAAGTAGTTTGTAGACACACTTAAAAGCCTAAAAGTCGTTCACAGATACACTTAAGTCTCTCTATATCTAATGATTTTAAGATTAGTTTTCTTTGCAATTAATTCAACCAACGATTATTACAATAATTAGGCATATTTTTATGCAGTTAATTAAAGTGTTACAAAAGTTTTGTGATAATTCGGTAGCTCTCGGTGCTTTTGTCAAGGTCATGAAGGTGACAGACCCCACTATGGGATGTAGAGCTGGCCTGACACTCTCTGAGTGTTACTTGCCAGATTTGCCTCAGTTGTTGCATACTCAACTTTGTGTCATACACACAGCAACCAAGTTGCCGTAATCATTACAGAAACAATGGTTATTCCTGCCTTGGTCGCTGGTCATTCTTGCATGCGCTTTTGCTGTAATCCTCTCAGACTGAGGAAATGCCTATCCTGTAACTAAAATTTCTGTAACTAAAATTTCTTATTTATAACTTCAAAAAGACTAACACAATACAAGTCTGATAGAAGAGGAGTCACTTATTGGACCTGGTCTTTCTTCCAAATCACTAATTAGTGAGGGGGGAGAGACAAAGAGAAGAAATCGAAATCACTAATTAGTTATATCTTGTCAGCCCATGTCATTACACGTCCTATGCCTTGTGTGCTTCCAACTGGTCTCTCTTGCTATCACTCTCTCTCTCTTTGAGCCATGTGACATCATATCCGCTTTTAATTCATTCCCACAGCCTAAGTAATTTTCAATCCTAGTACAGTGAGTTGATCTCTGCTAACACCTTGGCGGTTCCATTTCAACTGACGAAATTATAATCATAGATGATCTATCTATTCAATATCTAACACAATGGCTTGAAGCCCGGACACAGAATCCATGATTTTAGAACTCACTGACAATGCCTGATATTTTTTAACTATATGGCTACTGTACTCAACTGTGTCTGCATCTTTCATTCAACTTTACTACCAACCACATGACTTGCACTGCTCCGCTCATGTCATCTATGTGTCACACATATTGTAACTCACTTTTTAAATATCCAATGTAGCAGCAAGTCCTAAGAAATAAGTCATACACCATCCACTATGACTATGCAATCCCTACAGCTACATACTTAAAAGAACGCAGCTGTTTAACTTGACATAGAAGATAGTAGCAATCCTAGTTGAAGTCGGTGTCTCAAATGATGCCGACCTAAACAGAGCTGAGAGAGAAAAGAGGACTAAATACCAAGGTTTTATGTACGACATTAACTTGAAGATTTCAATCATTCCAGTAATTATAGGAGCCACTAGGCTCATAAAAAATAACTTAAAAAACAACCTGGTGAATATACCCAATGAACCAAGTGCAAAAGAAATCCAAACAATTGCACTTAAAGGGACCGTTAGAATCCTAAAACGATCTCTCGGTTGGAGTCTCTGAAATAGCAGGTGAATGTCTGACATCTGCTAGGATGCCCCATGCCCAACAAAGAGAAAAAAAAAGTGAAATAAAAAATTTGTATTTAAAATTCAAGAGACAATTTTTATGTGCACATGGTAAAAGTAATGCACAAATATTGTTTCGGAATTTTTTAAAATGAATATTGATAATTTGTATTATTTAGATTACTGTTCTCATCTTGGTTGTTATTTTCACAACATTTCAGGCGATGTGAACTATGACCTTCTTCAGGTGTATGTTTTAGAAGTTGTGAATCTTTGTCGAATATATAGAATTTAGAACTGAACCACTCGTACACTATCCAGGTTTATAGCTTATGTTCCCTTCGCCAAAGGGTTCGATGTTTTCTGGCTATCCTTATGCTTAATCTCCAGTGGTCACGATTGTGAGGATTGACTGTGTCCATTTGCCACTGTTTACGGGCTTGCCTAGTTGTTTCTTTTGATTCGAGGTAAGATCTATGATAGCTACATATGAAGCGTGATGTTGTATGACAGTGAGTGTTGGGCCATCACCCAAACCTCACTTGCCCGACGCCAAAGAAATACCAGATCCAGAACATTAGGTCTGACACTTTACCTGAGAAATTGGCCATCCCAAAACTTGATTTCCTAATAAGGACAAACCGTCTTTGCTAGTTCAGGCATGTTGAAATAAGTAAGGGGTATATCAGCACTGCAGAGACCTAAGACTGAACAGCAAAAAGAAAGCCCTAAGAAGACATGGAAAGAAACCATCAGGCAAGACTGTAAACAGAACCCTATATTTAATTCAAAAGACTAGCTTGTTCTTCTTTCGACAATCATGACTAGGTAATAATTTAATAATTAACACTTCCACCCTGTCAGCCATAATAATTTAATAATTCTAAATTCCATATAGGTTTCCGAGTTCAACATAAAGATCCCCTAGTTCAAAAAGATGCACCTGAAGAAGATCGGAGGTTACATCGGTCGAAACGTTATGAAAATAACAACCAAGATGAGAATAGTAGTCTGAATAATAAAAATCACACAAATAATATGCATTGAGAATTGAGAGGGAAAATTGAAGTGTTTTTGCACTGAAAATTAATTTCGATAAGAAATCTGAATCTTATTGATTTTTTTTTATATGTTAACCTTTTTATTTAGCAAACATAATTTTCTTTCAGTGTTACAGATTAAAGAAAAATCCCACAGAACTTGTATGGTTTAATGAGAAATCAGAAATAACTACGAAGGATTAAAAGGTCAAAATTACAGAGGTGGGTGGGGGTGCAGAAAGACCAACAGAGCGATAGAGAGACTATCTATGTCATATTTATTAGATTTATAGAGAAGTTGTGGTTATGGCTATGCATATATATTTTTTTTAGAAAATAGAAATCGCTACAGACAAGGCATGAAGCTACTTGATTTAAAGAGCTAAAACGAACGAAAGATGATTATCGCAGAGACAGAGGATGCCTATTGACCTTAGTCTTGAAAAGATCAATGCTATAGCTAGGAGGAAAACAGTTAGCAGGAAGAGATTTCCACAAACCTGCAGTTCTTGGAAAGAAGTTACTTGAATAGGAAGATGTATTATAATGAGGTATGAAAACAGCGAATTGGTGAAGACCAACAAGTCAAATGAGCTAGAACAAAGAGAAGCAGTAAATAGATCAGGCAATTCAGATGAACACATAGTATTTGTAAAAAGCACAGACTAGCAACATCACGTTTGTGAGAAAGAGGGTGTAGAGATATCATGTCAAAATACCGGTTCTCGTTGAATCACCAAAATTATGCAACATTAAGCCTGGCCAGTACTCAGATGGGTGACTCTTAGGCAATATTAGATACTGTATGTTGGGAAATGGCTGTAAAGTCATTTTTTAAAATACTTTTGGGAAATGCATCAATCCATCTGTTGTACCCCAAACTGTTTTGCATTTCAACCTTGTGTCATACATGCAGAAAACCAAGTTGCCGTCATGATTACAAAACCACATGAAAGTTCACAAATTGTATTCATACATTGTTAGCTGATTGTTCTTGTACACACCTTTGTGTGATCCTTCCCGACTGAGAGCTTATCTTGAAATCGGAGATCCTTATTTATACTTTCAAAAGGACGAAGTCAAGGCAAAACTGATGAAAGACAGGGGATGTTTATTCGACTTGATCTTTGTTCCAAATTACTGTCCAGTGGGGTGGGAGAGAGAAATCTATAATCACTGTTTAATCATATTGTGTCAGCTCATCGCACTTTCTCATATTCACATATTGCATGATTCAAGGAACTGTTTCCCTCTATCTCACTCACTCACTCACTCACTCACTCACTCTTTGAGCCATGTGACATCATATCCGGTTATATTAATTGCCACAGTCTAGTAATCCTAACCTTTAGTTCAGCAAGATGACCCCAAATGAACTTTCATTTTCTGTTTTTCCCAACTAACCGTTTTATCTGCTAGTGGGTTTACTCACCCAATATTTAACATATGGTTGATATAGTAGGATAAACTTGACTATCAAGCCTTGGTAAAGAAACTAGTCTAGAAGAAAGAAAACTCCAATATTACACCAGTCTTTTTTCACTTACTCCAGCAGTGCTTTAAGTTGCCTTGGATATCTACTTGCCACTAGACTTAAACAGTGCTTCGTTGAAATAATTTCAGTTTCTTCGTTGTTGTTTTTTGGTACTTTTATAGAGAACGCACAGCGTTTCCGTGACTTCACATCGTCAACATTCGAGCAGGTCTCGGAAGCGCCTGAGAGTTGACGAAACTATTAACCAATCAGGTTGCAGCAGGCATCAGACAATCGGGTTGCAAGAAAGCAGACGATAACTTTTGGAAGAAATTAATTTCTAAGATCTGCATCGCGTTAAAAAAAAAATGTGAATTTCTACGATCTGTGTCAGTGCGTTGAATCTCCTGAAGGACTCATTGAGTTCTGTCAGCAACGGTCACTTCTAGCGAAAGACTAACCCTAAACCCTAACCCAGAAAATGTTAAAAAGAAAAAACATTGGAGAAAAATGGAAAAAAAAAAAAGAAATTGGTTAAAAACAGTGGTTTCTTGTCTCTTATATAAAAAAAAATCATTTTTTAAACTTTTCGGTGAACAAAAGAAACATTTTATTTAAAAACGTTTGCTTAACAATGGTTCCTTTGACAAAAATAGAAAAATAACCATCTGATTAATAACAGTTGTTTAGCTATGGTTTGTTCGTTCTTTATTTTTATATATGTATTTTACTTTGATTTTCTTCGTCTGAATTTATCGTCTGCCAGTCTTCAATTTATCGTTTGGCAGTTTTCACCTCGTCTACTCTCAGGCGCTTCCGAGACCTGCCCGAACGTTGATGACACGAAGTCACGGTGCATTCTCTATAAGAGTACCGTTTTTTTTACTAATCCATCACTGCTTATCACAGCTAAAAAGCTACTCGAGAATAAAGGTTAATGTGATGGATAGAGTGACACAGTTTAATGATGATGAATACTATATTGAAAGGATGAAAATCTTTATCTACCACCCACTCAAAACAACAGTTGACCCACAAAACAGCAATTCTTTCCTCTTTGTCAGAAACTTAGCTCATGGAATGTGAGGGCAAAATGACAAAATAGGGGAAAGCGTGAGTTACGAGCCCTCCCCCCTATTTAAAAAGAAAAACTAGCTTGGTCACAGCTAAAAGAAGTGCAACTGTGGATTTGTGCAACTGTTCGTTCACTATAAATGCAAAGGGTATCCATTGTCTTTCAAGGCAGGAACAAATGTTGTTACAGTTTGTATTACAAAAAAGGAAATGTTTCGGAATTTTTTAGATGAGGATTGGATTATTTTGATTATTCGAACTAATCTCATCTTGGATCTTATTCTCACAACGTTTTGGCCGATGTACCCTCTGACCTTCTCGAGGTGTATCTTGTCAAACTCAGGAATCTTTTTGTCGAACTTGTGAATCTGTACAGAATTCTGAACGGAACCATTTATTTAATCCATGGGGGTAGCTTGCTCTCGTTCCATCAGCCATAACCAGATAGAAGTCTTAAGTAAACTGTAATTGTATTCTTAGTGTCACCTGCACTTAGGATTGAACCTTCAACCTCCGGAAGACTGTCATTTAGAACTGATTATTACTGAACACTTATATCCGTTACACCACAGAACCTAAAGAGTTCCATTCAAAATTCTGTACCGTTTCCCGAGTTCGACAGAAAGATTCCCGAGTTCGACAAGATACACCTGAAGAAGGTCAGAGATTACATCGGCCGAAACGTTGAGGGAATAACATCCAAGATGAGAACAGTAGTCTGAATGATCCAAATAATACGAGGTACCTGGTGTTAAATAAACATCGGTTATCTTGATATTGATAAGCATAACTGAATGCTTCTATTGAAATATAATAAACGTGACATATAATACAAAAAAGGAAATGTTTTTATGTTTGTTTTTCTTTTGTATGATGCTCCCTTGAATGTAACTAATTTTCAGGAAGGTGGCTGTGGTGAAGTGGATAACAACGCAGAGTGATGACATAGCTGTGTCAACTTCGAATCAAGTTCGTTCTATCGCAGCCCTTTCAATTATGGATGTTGGCAACCTTCACGTGGTCCCTCCTGTAAATACTTGAAAGAATTGGGGAAACCAATGCCAACAACAGAATGAAGCTGATCAAAAAAGTCATACCATGCCGATTTTTACAAATTTATTTTACTAGTTCAAAAAAACAAAAAAACTAGAGTTTTGTTGAACCTGCATAATTTTAGTATCCAAATACAATTGCATGTGTGAAATATTTTTAACAATTTCAGTAAGAGATATGATTCTAGTTTGTTGTAAACTTTTCTTTTCTTTTTTTTTTATAGTATGATTTGGTCTGTGATCAACTATGGCTGGTGGCTGCCGCACAATCAGTATTTTTTCTTGGTCAAACATTTGGAGCCGTTCTTTTCAGCCAGATTTTTTCTGATAAGTAAGATTATTTCATTGAAATATTCCTCAACCTTTAACTTTTATCCTTCACAATTCATGAATAATATATCTAAAGGAACTGAATTAAATTATTCACACTGATAGTAATTAGTAATAAAATTCTGAAGACTTTTCAACTATTAATAACATATTTATAGTTATTTTAAACACACACACACACATATATATATATATATAGAGAGAGAGAGATAGATAGCCCGAGTGTTGACGAGCCGAATGGTACCAGACGACAATTTTGGTACGTTATATTTTCAAGAAATTTTCTAAAAGAAACAACAAAAAAATCAAAATATAGCGAAGTTACTGTTATCGAATAAATATTTTTAACCCTAACAACAACAAAAACAAAACAAGCTAAACATTATTATCACAGGACGCAGCACCGTATCAAAATTGTCGTCTGGTACAAATCGGCTTGTCAACTCTCGAGCGTTTGCGTAGGACAGCCGAACGCTACCGATTCGAACCTCACGAAAACTGGTTCAGGATCGATATCAGCACATATATGTATATGTAAACCAAAGAAAACATTGGAGGAATTGATAAAAATAGACTTGAGAGATAAAAAAAAAAGACTTAGCCAGAGATAGGTTAGTTTGGAAGTCAATTTCTTGAAGCCATCCAACACATGACAGCATGTAAAACGGATGTGAAATCGAATATGATATGTATTTTTTTTTTTTTAATATAATTAACCATGGACACATGTTTCGTTGTTATACAACTCATCAGCATGGCCGAACCTAGTGAGATTTGAAACCAGGAACCCAGAGTCTGGAGTTTTATCACTGAGCCAATCTCCACTAGTACTAGATGTATCGCTTTTTTGTAGATGTCGTTTATTTGTTTATTTTGCTTGCAATACTAATTGGGAATATTTTTTCCCTCACCAATATTCCCAATTAACATTTAGGTAGAGTGATTTCCGTTCAAATGTATCGCAGGCAGAATAAACAAATAAATTACATGATGATATGCATATATTTATAGATACAGGATAACAAACCGAAAACATACTAAATTTATTTCGTCGTACTTTAGCCGTAAATCTGGACTGGTTAGTATTACAATTTTTCTTTCTTTACTCCATTTACCGGAACTTCTCATGAGAGCAAAAGCAGAAGTTACTTTTTCAAATGCTATCCCCAGAACAGAAACAGACTCAAAAGTAAAGATATATCTTATACTAGTAGGACCCGTGGCCCGGCGTTGCCCAGGATAAATCTAAATGAATGATTTAACATTTGTAAACAACTGACATAACCCTATACTGAATATGTTCTCGGTACTTCTGCAAATTGGGTTAAAATAATAACGTTATTATTTAAAAACCTATTAACACGGGGAAGGTGGGGTACAAGTTTTTTAGGTTAAATAACGTCAGTATTTAGAAACCTATTCTTAACATGGAGAGGGGGGGTGCTTCGATAACATTTGTAACGGCTTACAGTGACAGAAGTCGGAAACTGATCACTTTAATTCATTAACGTCGTCTGGTCTTTAAAAAACTAAAAAAAAACCTGTTTTCATAATTTTCCATTCGATTGCATAACACTCAGTGCCCCTACGTCACGCCTGTCATCTTTTGGTCGACTATTCCAGAAATGTCCCCATAAAACTATTAATATAGGGAATATGTAGTCGAAGCGTATTTCTTACGTGTACAAAAATCGCAACTGACGGACAGACAGAGAGACAAACCAGAGACAGACTGGCAGACAATTTGTCTGTCTGTTGGTAGAATGTTTTCTAAGCGTAAGAAATACACTTCGATCATATCCTTAAATATCTTTATTTTTTTAATGTAAACAATACATAAAAAATTTTTTTAAATTTCATGCCGACATGGGAAATTGAAACCGTGAACCGTAGGTGTGTAGTTTTTCTCGCTAATGTGTGAGCTAAATCGAAAAGATTATGAAAAGTCGTGCAATTTAAGTCACTTATTCAAAAAAATAATTGAATACAGTGTTTTCCAGCTTAGGTCACACGTTATTTTACAGGGAATTAATTTAACCGGTGAAATGGGTTTTGTAGGAGGTCTAATTCAAAGAGAGAGATGAGGCTGCGACCAACTCATTCGAATACGTTTTTGTGTGAGTAAGATGTATGGGTCTCAATGTAGGTTTTAATGTACGATTATGTAGTTTAGGGAAAGTTT
Organism: Sepiola atlantica; assembly: GCA_963556195.1. Taxonomy (NCBI): domain Eukaryota; kingdom Metazoa; phylum Mollusca; class Cephalopoda; order Sepiida; family Sepiolidae; genus Sepiola; species Sepiola atlantica. The sequence continues at coordinate 153,981,809 of OY744521.1, read as the reverse complement.
CTGGAAACATGATTGGTCAAAGTTTATGAAGGTAGGTGTGATTGTCTTTGCATAAGGTGTATTAATTTTTCCGGCTCCCTTGGAATGAAATAGAGGGGAAAAGCAAGTCTACAATATATAGATAGATAAATAGGGATTTTGTACGTCCGTCTGTCTGTCTGTCAGTCAAAAATTTTTAAACGTTATAAATACATTGCGAAATAATGGAGAATGCTGCATTTAGCTAATCTAATATTCCAATCTAATCTAATCTGAATATGAATAATTGCGAATATTTCCTAAACTTAAAAATATATTAATCTCTAAAGTCTGTCAAAGAAAACTCGCTCTTTACATTTGCATATTTATTTTAAAGTTTCTAATAAATAATTATTCTGAAATATACATTTATAATTGGTATTGTCAAATTTTATAATATATTTATGATATTTTCCTCAATAGTAATTTTATTGTAATTATTAATACCATTAAAGAGATTTTATAAAAAAACGACATCTTTTTAAAAACATTTTTAAACTTACGGTTTCAAGGGAGATAATTACATGAAAACTTCCGGCGCTGATGTTAAGAGAACAGATACTACACTTTGATCTTAGCCAAAAGGCCAACGAACAATAAAATAAATTCTTTCGTGATTAGACATTTTTAAATGAATGAAAAAAAAACTCAATTTAATAGGAATTTATAATCGGTTCTGTTGTCATAATTACCTCCTACATTTTTAAGGGATTGTGGAAGAATCCTACCATGTATTACATCCTCTTTTATATTTAAAACTTAAAAAACTTTTCGAATTACTAAATAGTTAAAATTAAAAATGAATGGACGAAATAGACGTTTCTGTTTGGCGTTCAATTGTACCAGAGGGATTATTTGAATATCTCGCTTATTTCATTTGATTTTGGCACATATTTTGGATGAAATTTATTAATTAGTCTTAAATTGTAATTTTATCTCATAATAAAAATTCTAATTTATATTTTTAAGACTTGACTCCCTCCCTACTCCCTGTTTCCCTGACTGTACCAATATGCAGAAATTTAAATGTAATGTTAACAAACATCTTGCTGCACAACTCCCCACTTAGGATGCCCCCCATCAATCTGGCCCCTAATTCACAGTAGTCCCTTACGTCTCGGTGGCAATATGGCTGAGTTGGAGTTAATTAAAGCATCAAACAAAATAAAACTTGTTTGCGGTTGGAATTCTCTGAAATTGGTCCTAATGACTTAGACTGCAGACGTCACCACCTACATCATTTTGTGTACCTTATCAAGGTGTGTTTGTAAACCAAATTTCAAAGCTGCCACTGCTGAAAAAGTTATCGGTGTACATACAAACATACAAACGTTATATTTTATTTATATAGATAAAGTAACTATAAATTTTCTTAGTACTTTATTAACTTTCTTACTACTATTATTATGATTACTATTATTATTGCTATTATAATAATTATCATTATTTATTCAGAAAGAGTTTTTACACAAGTAATTATCAGTGATTGCTTACTGGCACTAACAAGTGGTATTCTTTGAGATCTGAGTGACAAGTCTCCCCATATTTCTAGCACACTGCATCTTTTTTGATAACTGTTGCAAATCAATTTGTGTTATCGCAACAGCCGTTTAACATAGATTTCTTGCTGGAAACGTCCGTTTGCCTTCTCTGGAATTTAAGTGGCAATAAGGCTTGCCAAGGTATGATTGGAGGTCCGATTGTTGCTCTCCCTCCTCAGTCTTTCTCTCCCCTTTAACTCTTCACGACCATTTTGTGTAGTACCAGTCGAAACTGGTGCCCACCACATGTGTATGTGGGTGGGAGTTTTTTTTTTTTTTTTGGCGGGGGGGGGGGGGGTAAGATTATTGGATTTCTGGCAGTTTCAGTTCCCTTGGGCTTATTATTTTTTTATTATTATTTTTTTAATTATTTTTTTATATTATATTATTTTATATTTTATTTTATATTATTTTATATTTTATTTTATATTTTATTCACATCAAAATCATAATTTTTTCTAATTTCAGGTTTGGTCGCCGTTTTAGCTTTCTGCTCTCCGTAAACATCATGGTTGCAAGCGGCTGTGCCACAGTCTTTGCTGTGAATTTGTCTATCTTTATGTTACTTTATTTCATTCAAGGATTCGGACAAATCAGTTCATTTCTGTGCATCTTTAGATTATGTAAGTATTTTTGAATGCTTTCAAACAATTTTCTTTCTCTCCATTCTTTTACATCTATCTTTAGGATAATAACACTGAGCATGTGCTTTTGACCTCTTGCAAATGGCTACTCGATGAGCAAGGCATTGTGAGCGTTTGGAATCTGATAAGTGTGAATATCTATCATCACACTTAAAAGCCCCCCCCCCCCCCCCACTCTCCGTCCTTCTTCAGGCACCTTTTGTCATAGTCATTAACATTCCAGGCTCAACTCTTTATTTAAGCCAGTTCAAAAGATTACCGACTACGACACAAGTCATCTGAAGAAAATATCAGAGAATACAATTGTTGCATATTCATGTGTTGTCCAAGGTGTTTATAATCTCATTATACCCACCACAGCTGACACCCTTAATCATCATCATTATCAAATCAATCCACATGTACAGATTAGGCTTCTTTTCCATGGAGGATTTATTAGCTTTAGACAAAGTAACAATACTGTTACAGAGATCAGAGATATACATTAGGAGGTTGCTCAGTGTTAGATAGAGAGAGATAGAGATGGCTTGGGTCACCAGTTATTGAAGTTTTGGGCAGAGCAGATTTGTCATGACCACTTCACTCAAGAGACTGGCAGGAAAGAGAGACAAAATCGCTCTTTGTTTTTAAGTGACATTATATTAATTTCCGTTTACCTGCTGAGATCATTTCTTGACCCCTGATTCATCAACCATTCCACCATCTCCATCATTCATTCCATCCACCCGAAACTGTAACACAATAATTCACTATTTACTTAAGATAAGGACAACAGTCTGAAATGTATAAATAAGATAAATAATAATGGCTTATCACAGAATTGAATGTAACATATATTTGCCATAAAAGTTGATTTGTTCATATCCCTCAGCTATAGCTAAAATAGCAACTTGTGTTATATTAATCGTATACAATGAATTGTTTTCAATAGTTTTTGTGTTTTGGTATTCTTCTTCTTCAAGGCCTCCATTTTCATTGGCTACTACACCGAAATGTAGAGGAGGGTGCTACTCTTCCATGGATTTTTCCACTTACCCATGATTCTCTCTTTATAATGCTGAGTGTTTAGCAAGAGGCATCAAGCACCATTTTTGAGTCTTCAGTATGACTCGACTGAGAATTGAACCCTAGTCTCCTGGTCCATTAACTAACACTATAACTATCATGCCAACAACCGAAAAAGGGCTGATTTGCTGTAAAACGAAAAAACTAAACAAACTTGTTGATATATTTCTGCAGAATTTTATATTTTTATGCTATTCTATTTATTGCAGTTATGGAATTAGTTGGGCCAACTGCACGGACCAAAGTTGGTTTTGTTGTTTACACGTCGTTTGGTTTGGGCTTTTTTGCTTTGTCTCTGATGAGTTACCTCATTGAGGATTGGCAACACCTTGAGCTTGCACTGTCAATTCCTTGGGTTATATATGCTGCATATTGGTGGTAAGTTCAACCATTATAATAACCTTTTTTATTATTATTTGAGAGGGAGGAGTTCTTGGTAATATATAAACCTGTATTCTGAAAATTAACCTAAACAATAAACAAGTGCGTGTTTTACAAGTATTTCTACAGACTGCACTTTTACCTCCCCCCCTTTAACGAAAATACCCTCGGCCCACCCGACTAGCAGTAAACCCCCCCCCCCATCACTGTAGAGGTCCCAAGATTTTCTACTCTAATAGCTTCTTTCCTCGAACTACTTGCCTATGGAATTCCCTCTCCGCTTCTTTTTAATGTGAACAAACATCTTGCTACCCAACTCCCCACCCAGGTTGTCCCTCTATAAATCTGGACCCCCATCACAGTAGCCCTTCAGTGGTGCCTTGTAAAAACAAATAATAAAATAAAATAAATAAAAATAAAAAAGAATGGATATTAAGATGCGTCCATTCAATTTGCTATTCGAAATATTTGTGCATGATATACTGATCGATAGACGAATAAAATCCCTTATAAAAATGCAAACATGTGCAATGCTGCATGTGTAGTGGGATGAATAGTTGCAATGCATGCAGACAACAGACCTGCAATGGGAGAAACATTTAGCTAAGAGAAGATAGACCATCCAAGAAATTGATTGGCTCTTTGAAATAATAATTCAATTACTACAATATGATTATCTATATACAAATAAAATGCTACACTTTCCATCCGGCTTAGTTCAGTAGGTGCATAGATGCATGTTACAAACGGCAGACCTGCAATGAGAGAAATACTTAGCTAACAGAAGAGAGACCACCCAAGAAATCGTCCGGGTTTTTGAAATAATAATGTCTTCTTGGATACAAGGTTCCATGCTGTGATTGTGAGCCACTTGATATTTTCCTAGTTACGATCATCCCATATGGCGGTCCCTCCTGTCAGTAAGTTTTTATGTTCAGTAATAAAGCAGACTAGCTTTTTCAAGTAGGTGGATGTGTGGTCTACCAGAAATTACACCAATATCTCCCTCTATATATATATTCCAGTGTCTTAGAGATAGATGGGCCTTTGGGCCTTAAGCTAATGGACTGTTTGTGTTCGGTAGAAAGATATGTTTGTCTTGATTTGCAGGCTTGACATTCAGTAGAAGAAAACAAGTACCATTGTAACGTCTATCACAATAAAACATTGTTATTTGTTTAAACTGGAGTTGTGGTTTTGTTTGTAGGGAGCATCCTTTTGTTACAACAATGACAGAGACCACATGATTGACACTGCGACCGGTGTCGGAATCGAGCACCGAATTCAGACGAGCACAACGAGTGGACGATCACGGCCTATGCAGTGAACGCACACAGACGCACATTCACAGAAATACTTCAACACGGCTAAAATAAGATGCGCCAATTCAATCTACGCATTTTGCAATGAAAGTGCAATTTCAAACTAAAACATGATAGACTAATTAAGATGCTATTTTTAACTTGTATGACAGACCAATGCAAATACTATTTAAAAGTTAAGCATGACGAACCAAAGAAAATGTTATTTCAAACTTAAGTGTTATTGTAAATTATTTCAGCCAAAAATATTAGCTTAAGTGATGGGTTATGTGTACAAATTCAGCTTTCTCTAACCATATGAATCATTTGTCGAGCTGTCAAAGATGGTGCCCAGGTAATTTCTCTTTCAGAAGCACAGGTTTGAATTCTGTATGAGTCTGAATTTTTTACTTTGTGGTTTTCTTTGTTTATTGCTCATCCTGTCAACAGGACCACGAATTCGCCGACTGCAACCCCATGCAGACGGGTACCCCCCTCTGAAAATGAAGCCACCTATTGGTCAGGGGTGGTGACCTGTGATGCCGTAGGACGGGATCCTGGTGGCTAGGCATTCATCTACTCTGGCCATTACTTGGGCTAGACGGGAGGTTGGAGAGACCCGATCCGATAAATCGGATGGTTACGTCATGCCCTAGTATCTAAAAGTTTAGGCCCAACCGTATTATACAATTTGATTCTTCAAAAAATCAAAACCTTATTTCTCCTTTTTATTTTTATTTTTCTCCCCAAATAGATATTAGAAAGAAGTAGCTAAAAGTCAATCACGTTGAGAACTAAGAGCAATGTATTCTGGGAATACAAATAATTGTACTACCTATAGAATTATAGTCATTTCCCTGTTTGGTGTGGGTATTCTCGAAGAGTGAAGTTTTAAAAGAGCAATGTATTCTAAGAGAAATGTATTCTAGGAATATGAATAATAATCCTACCTACAGAATTATATTTGACAACTTTATTTGGCATTAAACAACCCACAGATGGTTGATATGCTGTAAAACAAACCAAACCTTTGTTTTTTGCCAGCCCTGTGGAATAAATTAACCGTTTATTTAATGGTATTGCCTACACAAATGAAAAAGCAGCATGATGCATAATGAACTTAAGTGTGAGGGACAGAATTTATTATACAAATGCTTAGGTACGTCTAAAATAAGATGTTGCCATTCAATTTGCACATTTAATGATGATAATGCTATTTCAAACCGAAGAATGACAGACCAACAGTCTCTAGGTGCAATGGTATGCAGAGATCTAGTGATGTCCGAGGCCAGCTCTTCGCCACCCCCACCACTGCAAAAGTGTAAGGACACACCTAAAAATAGTATAAAAACAGATACAAAGACAATGTCAATACCTGCACTTCCTGATCTTTGGGCTATAATCAAGATATAGCATCTGTTCTGTCCTCAGTCAGAGACAATATTTTGACTGTGCACATTTTGGGGAGTTGAATATCTTGCACGTTAAAAAATTTCCATTGTTAATACATTAGTATTAGCAATGGAATTTTTTAAAGTGATAAATAATTATTGTTTTTAAACTAACAGTAAAACTAAAACCTATAGATAATAATAACATCAAAATACAATGTAAATTCATTTTACTTGTGTAAAAAAACAATGTAACTTTGCATAAATTCTCTCGGGAACCTTTCAAAAAATGCAGTTGAGTTAGAGGGTTCCGAAAAATGTTTAAAAATTAGATAATGCATTTTTATCAAGAAAAATATAAACATCATTGATAATTAAATTAATAGTAAAATATTATAAAAAATGTTTTTTAATTTTTTATATGGTGGCTTTTGTCTGGTTGGCTTTTGTTTGATCTCTCAGCATCGGCAAACCCAAGGAAAGGTTGCCAAAAAGTGTGGAAAAAAACTTTTCACATTTTCGAAGGTTTGATGTGGATTTTCACGGCTTTGTGCAAGAACTGACACAAAAGTGTGTACTTTGGCCTCAGTTCTTCTTTGATTTTGAATTTTCATGTCTGAACTAGTTGTAAAACAAAATTTCTAAAGATATAAAAGGTGGATTGGGATGGAGATGGAAGGCAATAAAATCAAAGACTAATAATAAAAATGATTCTTGGTTATTAATATTATTGAAACCGTTTGGCTGTTCAGTTGTTACATTTTCCTTCTATTGGCAAGACACAAGTACACCTCTATGTCCAGGGGATGAGAGATACAAACAATTGCACTTAAAGGGACGGTAAAAATCAGACTTCACTGGGTTTGTTTGTTTGAAAAAGTTGTATTCTAACCCTTCTATCACCAAATCAGCAGAGAGGAAAACTGTTGTAGTTTGTCGTCAACTACTGGACAGACGCAGGCGTCAAGGCAGTAGTTTCTGTCAGGGTTACCTCATATTTAGCCTTTAATTAGACAGTAAGGTGTTTGCTGAGGTTACCTCACTCTTAGCCTTTGGTAGGTAGCAAAGGAAGACCATAATGTTTTTATTTTAGTCATGGCTACAACATGAAAACAATCAGGACTCAAGTAGAAAAAGAAAGCAATAAAATTATACACTTGCTCCAGTGTAAAAAAAAAAAAAATCATTTTTCTTATGTAATAAAAATAAATGAGTTCAATTAATTTACGACTTGAAGAGTAAATTAAATACAACGGATTGAAATTAATTTCTTCCTAATAAGCCATTAATTTCTGATTCTGTTATAAACCGTTATGATGACTAGCAATAAAAAGGCATTTTTCTTTCTTTCTTTTCTTTCAAACTTATGCATGTACAGTAATGGATATTTTACAAACTGTGCTTATGTTAATAATTGTACATACTTAGGCAAATATTGCTACATAACCTGATGCTTTAATATAACGTAGTTGGGAGTGTTCTCTAATCCCCACAGTGCTTGCTTCTCGGTCTTCACGGTGTACCCACTTCGTCTGGTCGTATTTCTGTAGTCGCAGTGGTGATGTGGCAGCCGAAGTTTCTATCTTTTTCTCTCACTTGGTAGCTGCGATTATGTACAATATAAAAGAGAAAAAACTAAAACAACAGTGTTGTTCAGTTGCTCATGTCCCTTGATTTTTTATTCGGTCATTCTCTTACAGCACTGTGAAGTTACAGGGGTGGGGGAGGTGGGGTAAACAAAACCGGAGATTCAAAAAACTACAACTGAATAGAATCAACTATCTGCCAAAAAGAAAGAGTTTCCTTCCTACGTGTCTCTGGTGCTACCATATCAGGCTATCTGAAGATATTGGTTTCCTGACACAAAATGCACCAAACATTGATGTTCTATTGTTTTTTTTTCTGTTTGAAAAACTCAATCATGTTCTGTAAAGCTAAAAACAAAAAACAAAAATCCCCCTTCCCCTCTCCCTCGCTTCCCCAAAACTTTTACCAAAATGACCGGATTCAGCATAAAATAATCCGAAAAGAGTCGATATGCCGTAAAACAAAACAACCAAACCAAATACCATGAATAAACATTTTGAGATATAAAGAACTTGAAGCATAAAAACTTTTACCAAAATGGCCAGATTTAGCATTAAATAAACCGAAAACGGTTGATATGCCATGAAACAAAACAACCAACGAAACCCTACATGTTAATTCGGACTTCCTCCCATGATTCAACTTTCTGTACACGTTCCCCTATTTCTACTCGTAACTTCTAATAGAATTTTCCATTTTCTTAAGTAATTTTAAACTTATATGGAAAAGTTCCGATATAACTGTATTTTTAAAACCCGCATCTAAATATTATCACAGTAGAACAAGTATTTAATTTATTCCTTTTTTACTTAAATACAGGGTGAGCCCGAAAAATGCAATTCATGGAATCGTTAATAAAATCCTTTCTGCATCCAACCATGTTTTTTGCAAATAAACTTCAGTTTATGCCTGATTTGTCCACCAAGTTTCAGGCAAGAATGCCAACAGTCTTTGTTTTATCGCTGTTCAATGATATACAGGATCACTTTGGTGATCGTCTCATCAGTAGGTGTTATTCCGAATGGGCTTCACACTCATCTGACCATAACCCCCAGATTTTTATCTGTGGTGTTATCTCAGATAATGTCTATCAGAAAAATTCTCAGACTATTCCTGAACTGAAGAGGGCCATTACAGCCAATGTCAAGGCAGTGCCATGAGAGGATTGTCTCAGAGTTATTGACAATTTTGCACATCGTATCGAGGTGTGCTTATTATGGAATGGTGATAAAACAAAGATTGTTGGGCATTCATGACTGAAACTTGGTGAACAAGTCAAGCATAGATTGAAGTTTATTTTCACCAAATATGGCTGGATTGCAGAAAGGATTGTAAATTTGATTAACGATTCTATGAGGGGAAGTTTTGGGAGGTCTTCCGCTATAATGCGCTTCACTTTTCACAGCATCGCTACATCGCGTTTTTCAAATTATACACATCTAATTTTATATCACAGATTAATCGCTATATCGCTGTCTGTTTTTGTTTTGTTTTTTACGAAAATCTAAAAAATTTAATTTATTATTTGTCTATTACCATTGTTAAATCTTCCTTTTGGGGTGATGGACGAATGAACTTTCGATTCTGTTTATTTCTCCATCTGGCAAACTTTTTATTTTAACATCTCGGTTCTGAAGATAACAATTTATTTTCTTTTTATAGTAGTCCTACCTGGACTTTTTGTTGACTATGCAGATTTTTTTTGAATAATTGTAAACCTAGATGACTTGGTTTTGGTATGAATTATTATAAAATGATATAATAAATTTTTAAATGAATATATATATATATATATATATATATATATATATACGCTCTATCTAATGCTAAATATTGAGCTTGCTTTTTGTAATTGAAATTCGATCCCTTTGGGAATCATTTTGATCTATATAAATTTAATTTATATAGATATAATCTCTTATATAATCTCTAATATATATAGAGTTTGTTCTTAAGCTTTTTATTCTTTTTGTTTTTAGTTGCAATTTCCATGAAGTTTCCGCCCTGTCGGTAGGGTCAAGAATTGGCCGACTACAAACCTATGCATAGGAGTAAAACCATTTTAAGAACGGGGCCACTTGTAGACCATAGGTGGCGACCTGTGATGTCTTAGGACAGTATTCTGATAGCTGAGCAGTCCGTGGCATGGTTGCATAAATGGTCACATGACTTGCAACAATCTACTTCGGCTCTTACTTCGGCTAGACAGTAGGTCAGAGAGGCCCGATCCGATCAATTGGCTGGTCACGCCATGCCCTAATATCTATAAGTTCATCCCCAACTGTATTATTCAATCTGATGATTCTTCTAAAAATCAAAACCTTACTTCCCCTTTTTATTTTCAAAACAAATAGATACTATGTGGTGGCTGAGGGTCAATCGTGTTGTGAACAATGAAGATTACCACTGCCAAAGAGTAATGTTTTCTAAGAGTAATGTTCCACTCTCACTGTAAAATTTCCTTTTAGGACTGAGTAATGTTTTCTAGGAGTAATGTTTTCTAGGAGTAATGTTTTCTAGGAGTAATGTTTTCTAGGAGTAATGTTTTCTAGGAGTAATGTTTTTTAAGAATATAAAATAATTATCTTAATTGTAGAGTTTCATTTGACAACTTTATTCGGCATTAAATAACCCCATAGATGGTTTATATGCCGTAAAACAAACCAAACCATCAATGAAATTTGAAAGATATTTTTTGAATAAATAAAATAAATCTGTATGGGGAGATTCATAAGAGTATCTGAATGTTGGATAATAAAAAAAATATATAAGCTTTTTTTACCTGCAATTTCGATGATATTTTTTAAAAAAGTATTTGTTCAAAAAATTAAATAAATGTGTATGGGAAGGTGAGTGTTGCATAATAAATAAATATGTGGTTTCTACTTCGTGAATTTTCACCTATCCCGTGTGGATCTGGAATGCATTAACCGCATTACGTGAGGGACCAGTGCATATTTTTAAAAACCTGCATTTGAAATAATTTCCAAAATCGTCTCTTGTATTGTTGTATATAACACGTTGTTGTAACTAACTTACTGATCTCTTGTGTTCTATTTTCTGCATTGAATTATAATTATTTTCAGGTTAATTCCAGAGTCACCAAAATTCTTTCTAAATCAAAGGCGGTTTTATGATGCTGAGAAAGTCATTCTGAAGATTGCCTATGGCAATGGTATGAAACCTCCGTCCCACTTGTATTCAAAACTGGAAGAAATAGCAGATGAGGAGGCCAAACCCAAGTCCTATGCTATGTACGACCTTCTGCGAACATGGAGGTTTTCAAAACATTACTTGAACATTTGGTTAAATCTGTAAGTCCTTCTTCTGTCTGCCTCCTGTAATCGTTTCATTGGATCATACAAACTCAAAATGGATGACGCCATTGAAATCTCACAAAAGCATAACTATTTTGCGATAGAGGTTCTTTTTGGTTTGTGCCTGCCCCCCCTCACCACCACTAAGCCAATGCATGCATCATTTTGTTTGTTATTAATATTCATTTTTCATCACCAGTTATTAATCTATCCAAAATATGCTAGATGCATTCACAATGTCCACTCATTTTTTGTGCTCACTTTCTATCTATAGAAAACCAATAGTTTTTTTTTCTAATAAAAATAATGTATTGTTTCTCAGTGTAAGTGTTGTGTAATTTGAAATTTGTAAGTTTTAGAAGCCAAAAGACGCAGATATTTTTTTTTAATAAATATTTTTGTTATTTTAGATCAGCTTAGTTTCAACGATATACGTCTTTTTCAGGAATAGTAACAGTCTCTTTTTCTTTTTTCGTGGCATGGTGTCACTAGAAAAATCCATAAGGTCTTCCAAGGATGATGTTTTTTTTTAAAATGTTTTAGTCAAGAGGTTACTGCTGGAACATGTGTAATGAATTAGAAATTGTTCCTCAGTGTAAGTGCTGTGTAATTTGAAATTTGTAAGTTTAGAAGCCAAAACAACGCATATATATATTTTTTTAAATAAATATTTATTTCTTTAAAATCAACTTAGTTTCAACGATATACGTCTTTTTCTTTTCCTTTTTTTCGTGGGATGGTGTCACTAGAAAAATCCATAAGCTCTTCCAAAGGTGATTTAAAAAAAAAAAAAAATGTTTTAGTCAAGAGGTTAGCGCTGGTGTGCGTGTAATGATTTAGAAACTGTTCCTCAGTGTACAAATTTAAAATTACACAACGCTTACATCTATAAAAAAAAACAATAATTTTCCTGACTGAAATAATGCATTTTTTTTTTACTTATTTATACTAGGGTCACTCGAAGATAAGGGTTAATGAGATTGTCAGTTGGCCTTGAGAGGATTTGAAACGATGGTTGAAATTATAAGAATTTGATTATTCAAGCGAACTATTCTACATGAATTTGTTAACATTGGACTTAAAAACGACCCTATTGTAGTCATCTGGGAAGCAGCCCTGCACTATTGTATTCCACAAATGGGATATTCTTAGGAAGAAACTTTGTTCATAGAAGTTCTGTTTCGTTTTTTGTACACAAAAGAAAGCAGGAAAATTCTTTACAGTTGTTGTAGGTAGACGAGTGTTTGCTGTGAATGTTTTACAGAGAGAACTCAGAGATTGGAGCTCAGTTAAACACCTACCATGAAAATATTGATAGAGTAGAGAAAGACTAGCAACGTTTCTTTTGTGAAAAAGGGGCTCTAGGGAAAATAAGTCGATGTTGTACTCTACCAAGGCAGGAAAAAGTGTTCTGAGCAGCCCCTCCCCAGATATGGCAATAGTAATCCATATCTACAGGGAGAGGATTGCGTTAAGAGTGAGGTACTTTCTGGAGCAGTAGAGGGATAAAAAACCTGCTGCCAAAAAGTGAAGTATTTATTGAACATATTCATTTAGATTTTTCAGTCAATCAGATTCCTACCAGATCAGGTTGTCTGAAGATACCGGCTTTCTGACTTAAAATGCACCAAACATTGATGTTATTGTTTTTCGCCTATCCCTTTGCAAAACTCAACTATGTTCTGCAAAGCCCTAAACAAAAGCAACATTTTCCTCTACAAAAAAAAACAAACCAAACACCATGAATAAATATTTGAAGATATAAAGAACTTGAAGCACAAAAACTTTTACCAAAATGACTGGATTCGACATTAAATAACCTGAAAAGGGATATTAACCCTTAAAACAAAACAACTAAGCCAAACACCATGGATACATATTTAGAGGTATAAAGAACTTGAAGCACAAAATTTTTTACCAAAATGACTGAATTCAGCATTAAATAACTCGAAAAAAAAGTTGATATGCCGTAAAACAAAACAATGAAGCAGATTCCCTCTTTTAAGAAACACTGTCTTTACACCAATATTAGCTTTCCCTCTACAAATGAAATGTTATAATTTTTTCCTGTCAAAATTACTTAAACAAAAAGAGAATATATATATTTAGAACCAATGAACATCTTTAATTTAATAATTTTAGGAATCCTTCTCTTCGAACCTATTAACACTTATAAATAGACAATTAATGTTAGTTGAATCAGTCTAAACAAAAAGGTTTGCTTGTGCATGCTACAAGGCTTAACAAACTCTAGTAATTCGATTCTCACTGTTAGTATAACTTGTTTGAGTGGTTTTCTTCTTTCTCTAGTCTCTTTTGTCCTGAATAATTAATCTTTTAACTCTTATGTTCATTGCTGAAATTATAGACTACTATATGCTAACAAACAGCTAGTTACACACACACACACACACACACTCAATTCAACCTCCTATTCTTTTCATCCATCTGTGGAACACATTACCAGGACTGCTTCCCTGCAAAGTATAACATGGTCATCTTCAAAATCGAATGTCAATGAATACTTGTCCCAAACCGTCCTTAATTAACATTTTTAAATATCAATCTCACCTCTCTCATTTAAATTATCAAATAATAATAGTGATAATAACCTTGACATGGATAAAAACTTGAGATTGAGTGTAGGATTTTAGCTTGTTACATAAAAATAAATTTAATTGCAAATAAAAATATTTGAAGAATTGTAAAACCTTTTCAAATGTTTTAATGTGAATTCGGAAATGGTTAAATCAAACAACGATTATTATTCTGAAACAAAAATGTGCACTGAATACTGCTGTGTTATGTGGTATGTATTAGTTATATAGAAATAGGAAATTTATCCTAGAAATTAAGTTGACATGTTTAAGGAAGTGACATAGGAGATAGAGTAGAGGATGTGGCAAGTAAACTAGTTTTATCTAGCTCTTGGGTGTTGAACTACGAACAGAACAGACATGTTTTTTTTTTTTTAGATCTACTCCCCCCCTCTGCAGGGAGGGACTGGAGGAGTAGACACAATACTAGGTATTAGTGACATGGCCTTTTGATTAGGAGCAAAGTGTAGTATCTGTTTTGATGCAATATTCTTTTTAATTTTTCAATTTCTAGTTATTTGTTCTAAAGATGAATTAATTTTAATTAATGTGAAAATATTTATAAACAAATGGAAGAAATTTACTGTGATAAATCTAAGAATCTGTCATAAGACATACCTTTTGCTCATTTATTTTAAACTATCAGGGCTACCCGGCCTTGTCCAGGGTAGTAGTAATTTATTTTTATCAATAAAAATTGATTTCCTACTGTTGGCATATGCGAGGTAAATCTTAATGTGAAAACCGAAACAACTAATCGAGGTAAAACTACCCTCACACCAAAGAAAACAACAAACATGCAAGTTAAATCTTACTTAAACAATAAATATTCGAGAAAGGTTTTACAAAATGAAAAAATGCAAGATAAGTTTTACTTTTGAAAATAAAGAAAAGGAAAATTATTATTAGTAGTAGTAGTAGCAGCAGTAGTGTCAAAAAATCAAACGGTGACCCAGAGTGGAGCTAGCCGAAGAGTGAGGTTGCGAAAAAAACAAAAACCTCCTTTACGACCGTCTCCTTAGGTTTAGTAAATAACTGTTAATCTGGTAAAAAATTGACAACTTGGGTAACTCTCCAGTAGTGAGGAAGGTTTTCATAACAATTGAACGCCTTCTACTGGTATAAATTCCTTGAAATAAGCGTCCTTCGTCTTCGATGTTGGGGGGAGCATTCTCAGTCGCCAGCAGCTACACTCTGGTAAGGCAGCCATGCTTCCTATTTTTTACAGTAGTAGTAGTAGTAATATACTTTTGATCTCCCAAAAAACAACTCCAGTACAAACACCCACAAAGTTGGTATATTCTTGATTAGTGTTACCTAGAACAAATACGAATAATATCTAAAATGTAGAAAAAAATATTCATTCTTTGACACTAAACTGGCGCAAATTTGGTTGGGGAGGAGGAAGCGGTTTTTAAGCCACTAACTAAAGGGAAGTAACTCTGATTTTTTTTTCACAGAGTAAATTCCCTTATGCTGACTCATTCCTCAAGTTGTGTGTGTGTGTGTGTGTGTCCGTCCGTCCGTCCAGAGAGAGAAAGAGGGGTGAGGAGAAGAAGTGGGAAAACGGGAGAGGAGGAAGACAAAGAGATAGAAGTTTTCATAGAAACATGTTACACTTTTGCCTCGGGCAACATTGGGTAGCCCTGCTAGTATATATATATGAAGAAAAGTTGTCTGTATGTGTGTCGCGATATCACAGTTAAATGGTTTATATAAGAGCCAACCTAACCACAGATTTGGAATCAGCGCCTACAATCCGATGTTCTTATCGATATCACAAGTTACTGAATCTGTTTTTTAAACAAATTATTCAAAATTAAAAGTACATAAACATAACATTAGAAACAAATGTTTCAACAATTTTAGCATTCCCTTTCATTTGCCAACCGAACAACATACTAATAAAAATTGTTGATAATTTTCATCTCAATTCATCATATATATTTGATGTATTTGAAGAGAAAACATTTATCGTTTTGTTATTAAAAATAGATTTTTAAAATATTTTATAAATGTTCTATTAATATATTTTTACTTTAATAAAAAAATTTATTTTATATTTATATTTATATATTTTAGACAATTGAACTATTTTAGATCTATACGAAGAGGTAAAAAATTATTACGCCAAACTTATTTAAATAGATTAAGAAGACAAAATATTTTCGTTTGATTGGTGGCTGTGTGGATAAAGAATTCATATTCAGTTCCAATATTTTTGCCATTGTGGGTTCAAATCTAACACTAGACAATTGTTTTTTTTCTTTTTTTTTTTTTTTATTCGCTATCGCATTCCAATTATTTCCTAGCTGATATCAATCACCATCATTCATAAACCTGAATAATTGTTTTTAATAAAAATAAATGAAAAATGTTTAATAGATGTTCTTAACTTTTAATCTTGAATATAAAATTCAAGAAAAGTTGAGAAACCCGGCGTAGATGGGTACTTCAGCTAGTGTTATTATAATTTGTACCCCACTATCACACGGTTATTCAAATCTGGCCAAGTCTTTATTTATCACTTTTTCTCTCAAATACATCTTTATCATTTCCTCCTATGTTTTCCCTGGTTCTCCCCTGCCAACTGACCCTGCTACCTCAACTCTTCTACATCTACTAACCCAAGAACTCTCATGCATTCTTTCAATGTGACCATACTAACAAAGTCTCCTGTTCTGCACACATCTCCCTACATTGTCCAGATTTAATCTTCCTTTTAAGTCATCAGATCAAATCCTGTCTTTATAAGTCACATTAAACATCCATCGTATCATTCTCATATCATTCTTCATGTGTTGCACGGAGAGAAATGCAAGAATCAATTGTTCATTTGCATTTCTTCTTCTTCTTCATCATCATTATTATCATCAGTTTGTCTGTTTTACAAGCTGGCATGTATTGGACGGCTTTTAGAAATTAACTTCCAACTACCTCTGACCAGATCTTTATTTATCCCTCTTTCTCTCAAGTCCATACTTATATCTTTCTCCCATGTTTTCCTTAGCCTTCCCCTGCCAAATAATTCTGTTTTTCTTGGCCTTTTGGCTAGGAACAAAGTGTAGGATCTGTTCTGGTACTACACCTCGTCTTTTCTGTCCTCCGTCAGTCAAGGAGAAATCCTACAAGACTGAGACAATTTTTATTTTGTCCTTTGGCCCTCACATTCAATGAGCGATGTTTCTGACAAAGGAGGAAGAATTGCTGTTTTCTGGGTCGAAATATATCCATCTAACATTTATCGTTGGTTAGTTTTTTACCTTAAAGTAGTTTTTTGTTGTTTTTTTTAGCTCCTTATATCAAGTGACTTTGTGCCTTGTCCGGAGCAATTTCCATTCAAAAAAAACAAAAAACAAAAAAAAAACAAACAACCTATCATATCCATTCTTTCAATGTGACCAAACCAATGAAGTCCCCTGTTCTGCACACATCCCCTTCTACTCTCCGGTACACTCTTTCTGTATTTATTTTCTTTCCTTTTCAGATTTGTAAACAGTCTGATCTATTATGGATTGGTTCTTTATACTGTGGATCTTGGAGAAAATCCATTTATTAATGTAATATTATTCGGACTGATTGAGATTCCTGCTTATCTCAGCTGTTTCTATCTCTCGTCACATCTTCGACCTTTCTCGTTTTGTATGATCATTGGAGGAGTCGCATGCATCATAGGAAGTCTTCTGCCAAGATGTGAGTATATTATTTTAAATTTACAAGCAAACTTCAATTCATAACATTGCTTTGACAGAAATATATTTTAAAATAATTCATAGAAGCGGGTTTATTTTAGTAAATTATCTCCCCTTAGAAGATCTTCTTTCAACTAACACTAATCCGAAGAGTAACGTTAGAATTGTAAAATAAATTGTTGGGTTGTATTTTAGTCTTTGGCCAAACATGTTTGTTCAGACAAAGTTGATGAAAGTAAATTGAAACATGAACTCTAAAGTTTAAGGCTGAAGAAGACATTGAAATTTAGCTGTGTCCATATTGTTTCCTCTAAAAGCCTTTAAAATACTCTAAAGAATCTGAAATTTAGGAAATATTTATTAATTGATGTCTAATATCTATTCTTAAAATTTCCCCAAAATCGGAATAATCTGAATTTTTATGAAGGGTTTCCGCCCTCTCATTAACCCCTTTGCATAAAATAAAATAAATACACCCAATATTATGCACCCTTACACCTAGCAGATGTGTTCCAAAATTCATAATGATCGGTTAATTAGTTTAGAAGTAAATCCATATACAAATGCCTAAGTTTATATAAACATAGATATAGTCATCCACCGACAGCCGTTTCATCGTCTACAACTCATCAGTGTGACTAGATGTAGCAAATGTATTCCTGCCGAATTTGAAACCTGAATGGCCGGTTACATACAAATGCGATCAGCAATCCAAGTTGTTAATCCCCTACACCAACAAACTATGCTACTGAAAGTAGAAGAAATTCTAGCATTATATTTACTCTCTCTATTTACATAAATATTTACTACACTTGTTGGTAACCCGTGAAATCTATTCTTTACACAGATTATTGCATTATGCTAATGGAGAAACTTTATTTCCTTTACCAGAGAGCTCAACCTGTGTTGTCTGAGAATAGATTTTGAAATTAATTGTATGCAAACTGTAGTGAGAAAGTTTTAACAGAAATTTTTTTTAATGGAAATCGCTCCAGACAAAGCATGAAGCCACTTGATGTAAGGAGCTAAAAAAAAAAAAAGGATTTCAAGATCAAAAACTAGCCAACAATAAGTGTTAGATGGATATATTTCGACCCAGAAAACAGCAATTCTTCCTCCTTTGTCAGAAACATCGCTCATTGAATGTGAGGACTAAAGGACAAAATAAGGGAAGCGAGAGTTACGAGGCTGTCGAAAGTTAACCCAAGGTCCATTTTCTACTCTCCATGATACTTCTTGTATTCTGATTTTGGGATTTTCACTTCATGGTTCCCAAGTTAAATATGTTTAGTTATCCAACGACCAAATCTGCACGTCTCCCAGCGACACCACCTCGAACAAAACATCTGTTATCGCTAAATCTCTCTCTCAACCAAATTACCTGGACGTTAAAGACGTTCTGATTTTGTTTTTCCTCCCGAACAGACAAATCAGCCACCTTATATGGAGTTATAAATGACGAATCATTTGTAACCCATAGGTCGAGAGTTCGAATCAACTTCACTGCATCTCACTTTTTTGTTCATGGCTTTTATGTACAGCGGGGGGAGGGGGGATTGACTTTGCTCATTACATAAACAATTGTTTATGTACCGAAATGTTTATTTTGATCTCTACTGATAAATATATTCTTTTTCTCTATATTACAGCT
Organism: Sepiola atlantica; assembly: GCA_963556195.1. Taxonomy (NCBI): domain Eukaryota; kingdom Metazoa; phylum Mollusca; class Cephalopoda; order Sepiida; family Sepiolidae; genus Sepiola; species Sepiola atlantica. The sequence goes on along the minus strand of OY744521.1, from coordinate 153,962,624 downwards.
GTTTCATGGTTTTCCATTTCACTATTCATCATTGCAAAATTGGTAATATCAGCCGCCCATGGAATAATTAATGTAATTTCCATAGAATTCTTTCCACCTGTAGTTCAGTAAGTATCTTCCTGATTTTATCTTTTGCACTTCATTCATTATTTGAAGTGTTTTATTCTTGATAGTAACAAAGTTTATTAAACGCGCTGAGCTGTTCCTATTTCATGTAAACATTTTTCTAGTCACTATGTTAACCTTCCTCCCACGACAGGAAGATATGGCACAAGACCACTTGTTGAGCCGTCCTCTTAAATAGTTACTTTCTGACCAGTTACAACCATAGTTACTAATCCTCTGTGTTTCACCGTCTACCTGTCCAACTCAATAACCCGTATCCTCGAGTGGCCTGTGGGCCCTGATAAGCGGTAACTAATTTGTAAAATAAAGATAAAGGCCGTAAGGTGAGAATGGAAATGCCAGCGCACCAGAGGTAATACACTCTAGCTCCACAAAAAATGCTTCGTTGGCATTCTACAGTAAGGGTGCCTCAGGCCATTGGGAATAAACCAACCCCTTCTCAAAGGGAGAAGGTGAAACCTAGGAGGGTGGACCTCCGAGGAGTGATCAAAACAATACCTCAGCCAGACAGAGCAGGGCAACTGCTGTTGCAGCAGCCCACCCTGTCGGACTGATTGTCAAGGACTTATCCTCAATAAGTCGCAAATTAAACGTAGTCGAGTTGCTCTGGTCAGTAAGGTGACCAAACCGTTTGATATTTCCTCAATATATAATATAACTTGATATTTAATAAATCACTGTATATGTCTTAATAGACTGTTATATTTTAACAATCTACATATATATTAAATGTCAAGCTATTACATTCTTTTCTAACCTCATTCCGAACTTTTAGTGTTAAAAAGAATTTTCGCACACCTTTTTCAAGTCACTATTTATATCATGCCTCTTCATCTTCTTTTAGCGGGTCTTTTCTACCTCAGACGTGGAAAGTTGCATGAAGTGATTTTCTTCATAAAATTCTATCATTTATGTTGATTTCAGTGTGCCATTGCTGTGATGTGTGTACATCTATTTATCCAATCAAAGCTTTGTTCTTCAACCAACCGGTATATATATATATATATATATATATATATATATATATATTTATATATTTATGCAAACATTGTTACAAATAACAGAATTCGTCTGTTTAATTATACCTTTTTTATTTTTTCAATTTTTCTGATGGTCTTTTTTGTATTGAAATCAAAAAAATTAATAAATGTTCCATAGGTTTCATGAACGTTTCTTCGTCGAATCATCCTCAGGTGTCAAAAGCAAATGAACAAAAAAGCTGGAGAAAGAAGAGAATTTTAAAAAGACGGAGAAACGCGCAGAGAACATTTTTCGCAGTGTTCCAGGAAAGTCGTTGACGATTTAAATTCAATGACGCTGGAAAGACATCACAGAACAAAATCGCATTACGTTAAGCATTTTAAAATGTTACCACTGGTTTCATATGTGATGTTATTAATTTTAGGTTGTTGTGTTTTTATGTAGATAGCTTTTAATATATATATATATATATATATATATAAAAATATTAAATGATTTTTAATATTTTTATATATATTTTTACCTACATACGACATTGTTTTGAGCTTATGGCTCTCATATATATATATATATATATATATATATATATATATATATATATATATAATTGTAAATGTTCCGAATTCGTTTTAAAAAACATTTTTATTCATGCAAGTGTCTCTACCCATTTCCAAAACATACATCTTTTCTTGGTAATAAATGCAAGATGTTTCCAAAAGGCTTCTTCGGTGTATTTCTCCCATCAAATTAAGCAAAAACAAAACAGAACCGTCGACATCAACATCGTTCTCTGCATGTTACTTATTTATTCCTTTTTTCCAAAGAAGACAAATGGAAAGATTTTCGTTACATTCTTATGTATGTCCATAACCAAAACGAATATTAGAATACATTTTCTATCAATGAAAAACTGCATGTCCCGAAAATTGGCAGAAACAATCGCATGAATCAAAACTATTATTGTAAAACATGTTAAGAACATTGCTTAAATTATTATTTTATATTTTGAGCTCTAGTAATGTATACACTATTGAGCTGTGAACCCAAATTTTGTGTGAATGTAAAGGAATTTACACACACACGCACATATATATAGTGTCTTTGGTCGCTCTGTACAACTCGGCATGAGGACACCTCACCCCACAAGTAAACCCTGACCAAATATTCAAAATAATATAGTATTCGAAGCCCAAATAAGATGCCGATCTATAAGTTCATCCCCAACATATTATTCAATTCAATTAATTTGGCAAAAAATAAAACCAGTATGTTTCAGTTGCCATGTAAGGAAAGTGTGGTAAAAATGTGCACAGAAGAGGATACAGTAGCTCAGCAACTGTTCCAATTCACCTTGAATTGATGCGTTGTTGGCGCATTTATTACCTCTCTTGGGAGACTATTCCAAGGTCCAGGGATCCTGATTGAGAAGACGGCCCTCCTTCGGTTCAATCGAAATCTGATTCTTTACAAAAATCAAAAACTTATTTCTCCTTTTCTATTTTCTATCTAAATAGATACTAGAAGGTGGTGGTTGAGGGTCAATCATTTTGAGAACAAAAAAGATTACCAATGCTAAAGAGTAATGTTTTCAAAGAGTAATGTTTTTTGGGAGTAGGTTTTTCTGGGAGTAATGCCCTACCTTCTCTGTAAGTTTTATTTCTAAGAGTAATGTTTTCTAGGAATAATTTTTTTCTAAGATTAATGTTTCCACTCTCACTGTGAAATTTCCTTCTATGAGCAATGTATTCTGAGAGCAATGTTTTCTTGGAATATAAATAATAACCCTACGTATAGAATTATATTTGACAACTTTATTCAACATTAAATAACTCATAGATGGTTGATATGCCATAAACCAAACCAATCAAGATGCAGTTTTCCAAAGCAACACAATTGAACAAAGTATCCATTGTCGCTGGACTAAAAATAAATCGGTTCCAAAGAGAAGAATTTCTTTCTTTTTAATCTTTGCTACTCAAGCGACAGATATCGGTACAAGTGTAGATCTGACCAAATTGCTCCACGAAAATGTCTTGCCACAGGTAGCATCGAAAATCAGCCACTTTCTCCCATTAAAAGAGAAAATAGTAACCTGATTTGGTTGCTTTCAATTACAATGGTATAGGCCAACCAGTTTGATTTGGAAAGGGAACCCGACTGTATCCCAAACTTTTCTGATGGTTTGACTTAATTAAACTACTATTCTCACCTTGGGTGTTATTTTTATAGTTGTTAAAACTTGTTAAAAGCTTGAGACTTTTTGACTGTCCACTATTGCTATGTTTTAAAAATAAGTAAATAACATTGGGTTTAATGAATCAGTTACTAATTATTATGATTTTATGATTAACGGGCAAGAGATTGTTATAGATCGTTTAATGATTCAGTAAAATAAATTATTCATTAAATAAATGATTTTTGATTTGGAAGACTTTGTTAGACTTGATCTTTTGGCTGTAGTATCTGTTCCGATGTTACACTTCCTCTTTTCTTTCCTCGGAGTGAAGGAGGAGTTATTCTAAGTTGAGGCAATTTTTATTTTTGTCCCAATCCAGAGTGCCCCTTTTTAGGGAGCTGAACTTTCTCCACATTAAAAAACTAACCTTGTGTCTAACTCTGCCCTCGTGGGGAGGCAAGTAAATAGGGATTTGTTAAACTTTGACTAGTGTTTTGAGGGGGTTGTTTTTTTTTTTTCCTGTTTATAGTTAAAACTTTTTCTATTTAAAACTTTGAGACTTTCAGTTGTCCACCATTGCTATCTTTTAAAAATAAGTAAATAACATTGGGTTTAATGGATCGGTTACTAATTATGATTTTATGATTAACGAGCAAAAGATTTTCAGATTGTTAAATGATTTATTAAAATAAATTATTTAATGATGTTTTAAAAAATAACATTGAGTATAATCGATCAATTACTGTTGTATAAATATAGTAAAATTATTACGAATTTATGCAAGCAAGCGAAGTAAAAGTTTAATTTTAATGGATTTTTTTCTAACTGCTTTCATATTGTCACCATAACTATGTGAAAATAAAAACATTACTCTCTTCTATGTATCGAACTTTTTTAGATGAGGATTGCTATTTTGGATTATTCAGATTACTGTTCTCATCTTGGATGTTATTTTTTCACGTTTCAGCCTCCGACCTTGTTCAGGTGCATTTTTTTTAACTTGGGGATCTTTCTGTCAAACTCAGAAACCATCACAAGGAACCTTGAACCGAATCCCTTATTTAATCCACGGGAGCAAATTGTTCACATTCCATCAACCATGACCGGGTAGAAGTGCTAATTAATTATAATGTTATTCTTAGTTAGATCGGCCAAAACGTTGTGAAAATAATAACAATAACGATGAGAATAGTAGTCTGAATAATCCAAATAATACAAATAATCAATCCTCATCTCAAAAAATTTTGAAAATTTAAAAAAGATTCTTTCTTGGTTGATCAAGTTTATTTTATGTATGTTATTATGGAAGTAATTTCAATTTTTTCATGTATATTACTAGTGAAAGGGGAATAGAAATGAGAGGTAGGAAGATAGGGGGTGGGAGAGAGAAAGAGAGAGAGATGTTTAATAGCAAATACTGACCCAACAGTTCACGGGTGGTGTAGTATTCATTTAAGTCAGTTTTTTTCTCTTCTCCGACACCTGAACTTTAATATTCTAACTTGTGTATGTCCTCATTAATTCAGATTAATAACATGAATTGACACTCATCCTTAAAGACGAAAAACATTAGCCAAAATAATACGGAGCTGCTTTCACCTTTTCAGCTTGTATAGACATGCCCTTGTTTTTATTTACATATGTATTTGGTGTTCTAATTAAGTGTTCATAAGTCCACTTAGGATAATCTGGATTACTGATTAATTTGGATAATCTGTCAGCTGACTTAAATAATCCACAGAATGTGCATGTCTTATAGTATACACACATAGGTGTATCCTTACAGTTCAGTTTACAAATATATTCATTTCTATCATTGAAATGCCATTAAGATTTCTTCTGATAAATATATTAGAAAATATATTTTAGATGTTGTTTTGCACTTTCATAGAAACCTCGCATTGCTGCAGACTTCAAACTTGAAAGTTTGCGATAATTTTTATTACTTATTTTCTTTAGTTTATTTTTTTTTATTATAGAACTTCTTGTTTGATAATTTATAATTACAAGTGTCCGCTTTCCTAAGGTGTGCATATATATATATATATATATATGAAGCAATCCAACAAAAGATATAAGCGTCAACTAATATCTTATAATTAGTGAAACATCCGGATAAAAACTGAAGCTCAATATACTGGATAGAGCATTAATATTATAATATAAAATAGAGTAATAAAATAAGGTGTCAATCAAATTTTATTGGAATTCAAAGTTCAAGCAAAGTATCCTTAAGTCCTTAGCTCATGAGTTTTCAAAGAGATATATATATATATATATATATATATATATATAAGTAGAGAACTAAAAGCGAACTTTTAGGAAAGGTAAAACTTATTGTGAAAAGTATACAGCTCAATATACCGGATAGAGCAGATAGATAGATAGAAGGATGAAAAGGAATTAGAAAAGCGACGGAGGCAGATCTTTTTTCAATTCAGTTGCTCAAAGCAACGTATATTCCGCAAAAAAGCAATTTAATTATATAAATTGCTTTTTTGCGGAATACACCTTCCTTTGAGCAACTGAATTGAAAAAAGGTCTGCCTCCGTTGCTTTTCTAATTCCTTTTCATCCTTCTATCTATCTATCTATATATATATACAGGGTGGGCAAAAATAAGGGTCCTATTTTTAAAAATTCATAACTTTTTTATTTATTGATTTTTTTTTTTTGATTTTTTTTTTTAGAATAAGTAAAGGACCCCTTCCGAAGCAAGCATGAGCCGTATTAGCCCTAAGGAACGTACCCTCATTTAGAAAACATTATTTTTGCTTAAAAAACTCAAAACAGTGTAAAAAACAATACTTTAGTTTTTGTAAGTTTTAAGAAGTGTTTTTCGGCTAAAATTTGTTTTGTTTATTTCAAAAAATCTCGGAAGGGTCAGTCTACACACACATAAAGTTTGGTGAGTTTAACTTTTATTTTGTGGAAATTATTCAAATTCAAGTTATTCAAATTTAAAGATAGGACCCTTATTTTGGCCCACCCTGATATATATATTTGTTTTGTTTCATTTTACTTCAGTCGAAGTTCTCAGAAATCAAGGGGCCCCCTCCTGGGAGTTAACATTTAATCTCTATATGAGATACAGAGATATTCGAATATTCTATTAAAGTTCTCCTTTATTTCTGAAACGTTGAGTTAGTAAAGAAGTTAAGAACATTAATTTTCCTTTCCCCAACTGACCAGTTAACTATGTTGTAGTATATCTTTCTAGTGGTCTCTTGGTTTTACCGGATTCCAGGACACAAATTCATCTAGTCTGGTGGAGTATCCAGCTACGTGTTGTTACTTGAGGTAACATCACTAGGAGAAGGTGCACTATTCCTCGTATGAGCCAGTGTATAGCAGTGCTAAGGGGATCTTATTTGTGCTGTGAATACTATGTTATTTTGAATTTTGGTCAGGGGTTTACTTGTAGGGTGAAGTATTCTCATGTCAGGTTATCCTGACAAACTCTTGTACAGAGAGACCGAAGACACTCGAGGATAGTGTCTAGTAGGTAATTCAAACTCCCCAGTATGTAATTCAAACTCCCCAGTAGGTAATTCAAATAGCAATATATATATATATGTGTGTGTGTGTGTGTTAGGGTATGTGTAAAAGAAATCAATAAAGTGCTCAATAGTAAGAGCTCATGGTACATCTCTAAAAACTCTAATGTATAGTTTTTAAATAAATAATTTGTGTGTATATATATATATATATATATATATATATATATATATATATATATATATATATATATATATTGGATAAATATGTTTCAGTTTGAACAAAGGTGATACAATAATATTGTGGGGTCTGCATTCGCGCCAGACGGCCATAGAATGGAAATATTTTAAGCACAGCAGCAATATACAACAGATGAACGATACAACTGCTAGTATTCATTTATTTAATAACTTTTTTTCCCCTGAATCAGAAAAGGAATTTTTTATTAATCTAAATGAATAAATGCAAAAAATTTTTTTTTTTTCATTTATCATTCTCCTTTATTACCATCAAGACGGGTTACTGTTATTTAAATAAATAATACAGCAGAGTATTTTGAAATACTGTATATATGGTATATGACTTGTTGGTCCAGTGGTCTCCATCAATTCGCTGTTTTGATACCTCATTGTAATACAGCTTCCTATTTCAGTAGCTTCTTTCCAATAATTGCAGGCTTGTGCAACTCTCTTCTTGCTGACTGTTTTCCTCCTACTTATAGCCGTGGTCTTTTTAAGGCCAATAGGCATCTCCTGTCGTTGCGATAATCATATTTCGTCCTTGTTAGCTCCTTACATCAAGTGGCTTCATGCCTTGTCTGGAACGATTCCCATAAAAAAATTTAAAAATTTGAAAATTCAAATATATCATATTTGCTTTAAGTTTGATCCATAGTCATTAAACACCAATTAAGCAAGATTCCCTGAATTTCAATTTCTTTTTAAGATCCCTTAAGCTTAAGCCTTAAATTTTAGACATTTTCTAGAATCAAAATCATGTAATGGATTTTTTTATCAAAATTGGAATAAGGATTCTAGACATAATGTTTAGTATTATTGTATCTTGATTTTTATCTTTGTAAGGGGACATGAAAGTGGTGCAAAACTGTTTCTGTTCAGGAAATTCATTTTACCTGTCCTAGGACGGGTATTGTTCTAGTGTAATATGAAATAAACCCGATTAAATACTTATTTTTGAATCGTCTTTTACTTTGAATAGAAAATAACTCTTTCTAATCATTTTTTTTATTTTAGCTCCGTTGCATTGGCATGTTGCACAATTGCCACAAGACTTGGAGGAACCTTTGTACCATTCATTATTCATATGCGATATTCAGCAGAACCTCTTCCGTTACTTCTTCTTGGATTTGCTGGAGTTATTTGTGGAGGATTAGCATTCCATCTGCCAGAAAATGGAGAAATGCTAATGCCAAAATCATTGCCATTGGAATATTCCAGCAGTTTTGAAAGGTCAGTAATGTCCATTTATAAGTTATTTCCCATCATGCAACACAGGTATCACAATGTCACAATCATCATCTTCAATTTGTTTTGTTTTTCCTAAATTTTATATTTTTGTTCCAACAAAAGGGAAGTAAGTCCCTATTTACTTGTCTCCCCACAAGAGTAGAGTTAGATACAAGGCGGTATCTAACTCTGCTCTTGTGGAGAAGCAAGTAAATAGGGACTTACTTCCCTTTTGTTGGAACAAAAATATAAAATTTAAGAAAAAGAAAAAAAAATTGATGATAATGATTGAGACAGTTGTGGTGGTTATGGTCATTGTGATATTTGTGTTAGTTTGTAATAAACGAAGACAGATTTATCTCCCTTTGAAAAAAGATCAAATATGGCAGCCATATAAAAATAAATCCGATCGGATAGATTATTTTCTTTAATTACATTTTGTTTTTCTTAACAACATGGACCAACGTTTAATAAAATGATTGAATTTCCATTTGTCTTTCATGGTGGGCATGATTGGTCTCATGGATACTGTCGCAACCTATGGAATCGGCTGCTGAGTTCAAACACGTGTGGTCATTTATGCATTAACACCATTGGAAAATGTGTGAACCAAAGAATTATGAAATTAACCTTTTATTTAATCCACTCTGGTGTATTACTTTCATTCCACTGCCTTTTATAAATCTAGTTTGAGTTCATTTATTTTTTATGGAAGTCGCTCCAGACAAGGCATAAAGCCAATTTATGTAAAGAGCTAAAATGAACAAAATATGATTAACACACATAAAGAAGATGGCTTGAAAAGTCTAAGGCTATAGGTAGTATGAAAACAATCAGCAGGAAGAGAGTTCCACAAGCTTCCAATATTGTTTTATTTCGTGGACAAATATTTAGCATTTGTGTTCAAATGTTTCTTTCTCTAAGGGATCAACTTGATTTTCAACAAGTTTCGATCTATTTCTAAATTGCAAGTGAACAGCCAAATTGATTTCTTCTTTCTTTTCCTTTTTTACGGTCACATTTAAAAGATAAATTTGTTTCAAAATTACCAGAATGTTAATGTTTATCCATCTATATGAATAAATGAAAATGATTTTGTTTTGTGTTTAAAAGGTTATGAATGAAATGTTTGTTTTAAAGACAGCTAGTATTAAAATAAAAGTAAATAAAAATAAATAAAAATGTTTGTTTATTATTAGAGAAATCATGCGGACATAGTAGTAAGCATCTTGTGATTAAAAAAAAAAAAAAAATTTTTTGGAACGAATCAAAAATCGCAAAAGTATGTAATGCTGGGAGCTGATATAAGTCAGAATTTGGCAATATTAAATTATCTGACCTAGACGCCACTATTCCGAATTCATAACAGCAAGCCGCCATTCATAGACTGCCTCTCCTGCACCAAACGGTCATGATTTAAAAAAAAAAGAAAAAAAAGAAAAGTCATATAATTATTTTTCAGGTAAAATGTTATAATTAAAATTTATTCAAATTTGCTGGAATAATTTTTGAATGAAAATTAAATCTTGAGTGAAAATTGAATTTTTACGTGATTACTGGAAATCATCAAATAATGTGAATTAAAAAAAATCGATTTTTTTTTTTTTAATTTAATTATTTTGAGCATGCAATAATTTATATCGGTTTGAAATCGTCTAAATGAAACTTAAAACGTTGTTTATGACCGTTTGGTACAAGAGAAACAGTCGACTGATGGTGGCCCACAGCCACGAATTCGGAATAGCAGTGTTTAGGTAAGATAATTCTATATCGGACACAATTTTTTACAACCTTCCCTCTCCCTGCATAGCAAACCATATCACTCATGCATTCAACTTACCATAACATTAACAGCCAAAGCAGTCGTACATATTCTCATATACAAAACACAAATAGCAAATTAAAAAATGGAATCTGTCTTTGCATTTTAACAAAAAACTTTCTCTTAACTACAACCAAAACAAAACAATCTTTTTTTTTTCTTTTGAAAATGTAAAGAATCTATTTCTTCAATATCATTTATTTACTGAATGTATATAACAATGTTATTGATTGCCTAAGCTCTGCCTTTCCTTTTTCTTCTTCAGAGAATAATTGTTATATTACAGCTGGGTCTTGTGCAAAAAGTTAAATTGAAATTTGGAAGACGACAAGCATAGTCTAGAATCGCAGTCACCTAGATCAGAGGTGAAAAGTAATGTGAAGTTAGATAATAAAGAGTTTAGGTGGAATTTTCATGGTCAGAGCTTCTTTGCAAGAACTTCTCATCTTTGGAACACATACCGTGGGACTGCTTCCCCCTTGATTACAACTTGGTTTTCTACAAATCCAATATTAACACATTCTTGTCAAAAACCTCCCCATAAGTTGATACAATTGATCAATGCTAGTGCTCCTAGTTTTCCTTATCTTTCAGCTGACAACCATTTCAGTTTCATTAAACCGTATCCTCGAGTGGCTTTTGGCCCTAGGAAGTGGTGACTCAGTAGTAAAAAAGATTTGCTGATGTAAGCAATTTTGACTATGAACAGAGAAAGTTGAATAAAGTTCCGACTTTTACCAAAATATACAAATAAAAAAGGCACTGTGACTTGCCAAACGACTATTCTTCAATCAATTAGAAAGATAAAGTTCTGACTTTTATGTCATTTTTTGGATACTCTCATTAGTTTTGAAAGTTTTTATTTGGACTTTTTTTTATACCTTTTCATTTACCTTTACTAAAAGGGGTTAGGTTTTAGTTCGGTTCGTATCATGTAGAAGTACCGAAACAACATTATAGAATACACTTAAATACAAGACAAAATGAAGTTTCTTTCGCAAAAAAAAAAAAGGCTAATAATACATTAACTTTGTTCGGTGAAGTTCGTTATCGTTCGCCAGTCTTGGAAGTCTTTGGTGAAACTCGGAATTGATGAAGTACTGAAATTTTCTTGGATACCTATTCCTAAAAAGTACCATAAAACACACACACACATATATACATATACGTTGCTCGGAATTGAATGTGGAATATTATGTCTTTTTTCAGCCCATAATATCATACTACCTTTTTATTATTTTTTACATTTTAAAATATTCAATTAATTGAGTGAAGCCGATGGATGTACAGCATTGATTGGATTGGAGGGGGTGTATGTAAAGTGGCATCAATTGAAATAAATTTCAGTAAATTTACAGTCTTTAACCCCCATCCTCTCTTGAGGCACACACAACGTTTCTAGGAAATCAATGAGGACCCTTGTGTATTCCTACTCCATTATTATTAGCATTTCCATTCTAAACATACCCCTAACCCGTGCATAGCTACTCCAAGCTCTGAACCCCTTATTAGCATTTCTATTCATAATTTTCAATTTCTATGAGTTTTAAGTTATAAAAAGCAAAATGTTGTATGGATGACAAGCGCGAAAGCAAACCCCACGATACTGTTGTAACCCCTTTGATCAAAATGATATATACTTATCCAAGTAAACTCTAAAAAAGAAATGAAACCAGCATCCTTAGTGCTACAGAAAATGGTTGTGAAGTGTCAAGAAGGATGGAAAGACCTAGTATATCTCCCATAACCTGGAAGGAGTTTTTAAGAAACAAACAAGCAGGAACTACAACTTTATTTAAAGAACTATATTAATTAAATTGACTATATTGTACATATCACTCTATACAAAGGTAGAGTTTGAACTACCTACTATACACGATCCTCGAGTTTCTTTGGTCTCTCCGCACAAGGGTTTGTCAAAACAAACTGACATGAGGATGCTTTCCCCTACAAGTAAACCGTGACCAAATATTCAAAATAGCATAGTATTCTAAGCCCAAATAAAATCCCTTCAGAATACTGACACACTAGCTCAGATGGAGCATCTACTCCTAGTGATGTTAGCTCAAGTAACAACACTAAGCTGGATATTCCAGCAGATCAGTTGAATTATTGTCCTGAAATCCGGCAAGAAAAGACTGCAATGAAGATAAACTATGATCTAGTTAAGTAGTCAATTGAGGAGAAGAAAATTAATCTTCTTCACTGCTTTACTTACTCAAAGATTTGAGAAGTAGAAAGAAATTTAAATAAACACACACATATCTATGTATCTCATAAAGAAATCAAGTGTTAGCCACGGGAAGAGGCCCCTTACTGAAGTAAAATAAAGAGAAAATAAACCTACCTATATATATATATAAAATAAAATAAATGGATTGATCATAGTTAAGAGAGACTGTCTCCATCACCATTGCTTACTACACCAAGGTATAGTGAAGGGCGCCATTCTTTTCCTTGGGTTGCTCCACTTACACTTGATACTCACCTTATAATGTCGAGTGTTTAGCCAGGAGGCTTCATGAGATATTTTTCAGTCTGTCTTTTGTATGACTCGACCTAGGTTTGAACCACAGTCTCTCAGCCCATTAGTGAACACTTTAACTCTTATGCCAAACGGGCCGAGTAGACGTGTCAGTCTATCTGCATTTGCATCAGAGCATCCCGGGTTGATCCCAGGGAAAAACTACAGGCACATTTTTAATTCACAGTTTTCTTGATATATATTTTTTTAATAATGGAAATATGATCTATACTAGGTAATGATTGCAGAAGTTAGGAGTTCAGGGAACTTCTGCTATTAATAACCAGCAGAGCGTTACCACTGTCGACCAAGGGAAGAGTCAGTCTAACATGTGTGTGAAGTTTGATTATGTAGAAAAGTGAAACCTGGCCAGTGGGAGTTGAGTATATGTGTTGCATGGGCAGAAATGATATGAGAATGATGACTATGCAAGATAATAATTACAAGCCTGCAATAGGGGAGGCAATTCAGTTTGTTAAAATTAATGTGGAATTTTTAAATTGTCAATGTAAAGGGAGATAACTAAAAAATAAAAAGGGGGATAACTTTGTTTGTGAAATAATTTTAAGCGGTCTTAACGTGATGTGTGTCAAATTAACATCTATAGTTAGTTTGGAGTTCAATAGATAAATAATATTGCACATAAATGTGTGCAGGTTAGAATATAAAAATGTTTGTAATGTGATTGTTGGTGAGTTTGTTAGATTGATAGTGTTATTTATTGTCTCTCTTATTCCAGGAATCTTCTTTTTATGTAGACAGGATCTGAAAAGTACAGCTTTAGACTTTATATATATGTTCAGGTGAAGATTTGGCCTTTTGGCTAAGATCAAAGTGTAGTATCTGTTCTGATGGATACTGCACGCCTGTCCTGTGCAGTTCTAGGAGGTCCACCCTCCCAGGCTTTGCCTCCCCTCTTTGGGGGGGAGTAAGTTTATTGCTTACTGTCTGAGGCGCCCCTACCGGGGAATGCCGACGGGGCTGCCCAGGCAATTTTTAAATGGCCAGAGTGCTCACCTCTCGAGCGCTGGCTTTTCAAACCCCACTTTCTCGACCCGATCTTGGGTCACATCTTACTTGTGGGAGTAAGATAAAACTGGCCTTGTGCCTAACTCCTGGGGAGGAGTAAATAAAACCTTGTGAACATCAAAGCTTGTTGATGATACATAGATAACATTTTAGACAATTAGTATATGGCTTAGTTTCCTAGTATTATCAATTTAATACTTATAAGCAGCAGTCTGAAAGTGTTCTACGTATATATATATATATATATATATATAAATTACAGAAATTCAAAACAACATTTGTAATACATATATAAATAAATATTACTTTCGCTCTTATTTTTGATTTCCCTTAATAATTGAGCACTCTGCTGGGGGTCTCACCTTACATAGTTGTGTGCACGATGAAACACATGTATGTGTGTGTATATATATATATATATATAATATATAATTATCCACGGACACGTGTTTCATCGTTATACGACTCATCAGTGTGGTTGAACCTAGCGAGATTCGAAAGCCTGAAGCTTTACCACTGAGATAATGTTTTTTAATGTTTAGTCTATACAGACTAGTGATTAAAGTATATATTTAGAGAAATAAAATATGTTTTTCTTCGTGGAATACTTTTTTGAAGTTTAAAAAAAATCTAATTGCTTAACTGAATACCTAAATATATGTCTTACGAGCAATAAAAGTTTGATAAATTGAACCGTATTAGAAATACATAAAAACTCTTTTTTGTAATGTGTTGTAAACTTTTGTGTGTCACTATGTATGTATGTATGTATGTATGTATGTATGTATGTATGTATATATTTAAATTCCCGAAACAGTTTTTCATGGTAAACAACTGATGATCCCTTAAATAATGTTAAGACTAGTGTAAATTCTTGGAAGCAAACTAATATAGTAACTACAAAAAATAAATTGACTTACATGAGTGATTTTCTACTGAACGACTTGGGACGAAAATGTTGGGTTTTTTTTTTTTTTTTTTTTTTTTTTTTTCCTAATATAGTTTTAATGGTTGAGAAACTTCCGAGACTATATATATTGTGTTATTGTGTTCCAGAAGATCAGATCAAATCATGATACCATCGGTTGATCTGATCTTCTGTAATACAATTAATAAATAAATATTATGCTCTTATTATTTAATAATTGAGCATTCTATTGGATTTCTTTCTACCAAACTAAGCAATATATATATATATATATATATATATATATATTGCTTGCCTTGTTTTTTCATTGTTTATACTTTGTTTTATATAATTAGTACTGAGGATAGCCACACCAAGAAATAAATGCACGGGAGCATTTTACATATTTCTTGGTGTAAGCCAAAACAATTGGATGCTGAATAAAAAAAAACAAGTTTTTGTGAAATGATGTGAATCTGTCTTTCATAACATTGGATATGGTATGAAATTAAATAAAAAATATTGGATACAACATAGCTCTAGCCTTACACTATTGAGCTATTACAATTGTTTTATGTTATAAAATTTATATTTGAATATAAAATTTTAAATAGAAATAGAAATACATATATATTATTGTAAAAAAAATAAATAACAAAAACAAGTCAATTACAAATCATTGCAACTCTTCGTTTTGTTTATTAAACAAAACGATGAGTTGCAGTGGACCCGTGGCACAGTAGATATAATACTAAGTAACAGTCATCTGAAGGTTGAAGGTTCAATCCTCAGTGCGGGCGATACGAAGAATTGTTCCCAGTCATGGAAGATGGAACGAGAGCATGCTACCCCTGTGGATTTAATAAAGGGTTCTATTTGAAATTCCGTCCAGATTCCCGAGTTCGAAAGAAAGATTCCAGAGTTCGACACGGTACACCTGAAGAAGGTCGTAGGTTACATCAGCCGAAACGTTGTGATAAAAACACCCAAGATGAGAACAGTAATCCGAATATACCAAATTCTACTATAAATTTAATAATATATATATATAGGAAAATGAATGATAAAAATAAAAATTCGGTGGTCTGTATCTAAGAAAGAGAAAGGATGGTCACATGACTAACATCACAGTTTTCAGTCATAGTAGAAGGACACTTAAACTTGTGGAAAATTTTCGTAAATGTCAGCTACATATTTTCATTCATCACTGGGTTAAAATTGTTTATTTAAATTTTGTAATTTAAAAAAAGATGATTAAATTAAAACTGTTCAAAAAGTCATAACTACTTCGGATTGTTCATGTGCCACACACGGTTCGTTATATTACCTGTACCATCAAATACAAAAAATATCATTTCATGCTTTTAAATAGATTTAATTCATGAAAACATATCCTAAATTCACACTTTCTGTTTAAAATTCTCAAAGATTAAGATAAATTTCTTTTTATCAGAACTCACACACATACACACACACACATATACACACATACACACACACACACACACACACACACACACATATATATATATATATATATATATATATATATATATATATATTGGGGGAGGGGTCAAATTTCCTCAAAGAGATTTAACGATTTGATGAATTTCTTCTGCTGGCATAAAGAAGGTTTACGAATGGCGGTAGAGATGGGCTCCACACTTTTAAAATGGTTTGTAGAATCTGCTCTCTGTAAGACACTCAAAACACTCCATTTTATAGTTTTTGGCACAGCATTGATTTTCAAGCAAGTGAAGACCAATAGCAGAGTTCAATGTCAAGGAGGAAGGGTGACACAAGTCAACTTATATATATATATATACTAGCAGGGCTACCCGGCGTTGCCCGGGGCGATAAAAAAACAAAGTAGTAGAAATTAAAGAGTGTGTTTAACATCTTTATATAAAAATTTCAATCTCTCTTCTTTCTCTAGCCGTCTCTCTTTCCCTGGTCCCCATTATTTCCCTCCCTCCTTTAACCCTCTATTTCCCTTCTTCCCATATGATTTTTCTCTTGTTTAAATATGTTAAAAACTAATAATAATGTAATTCATTGTGTTTTTAAATGTGAGTTATCGTTCTTCCTTAGCTATCCTCTAACAAATAAATTTCATTAAAAACCATTAATTCTTTTATGTACTTGAGGTATAATTTGCTGGACAACGCCGAATACTTTTCTTATATAAGATATTATAAAATGTACATGTACATGTATTTGTGTACGTACAGAGTGGCGGCTAGTGGCGGACTTTCGCATAGTTTCTTACCCGCTTCTATGTAAATAGAATTGACGCTAAGAAACGTTAAATAAAATTAAGTTATCTCAAAGTATTACGTAATTAAAGCAAAATATGACTCAGCATTTTCTAATTACTATAAAATATAATGAAAAATAACTGAAACCGACCCCCCCCCCTGATAAAATCTGCCCCATAGACCTCTAAAGGGTGGGTGTAGAGATTCGTCAATACTCCCATCATCTTACTCTGTGAATTTTACATAAGAATACACTTTTATAGGTTATCTATATTCTCTAACCTTTTTTAAACAAACCTAAATTGTATTTTTAAACGTGAGTTATCGTTCTTCCTTAGCTATCCTCTAACAAATAAATTTACTTAAAACCCATAAATTGTTTTATGTACTTGAGGTATAATTTGCCGGACAACGCCGAATACTTTTCTTATGTAAGATATTATAAAATGTACATGTATTTGTGTACGTACAGAGTGGCGGGCAGTGGCGGCTAGTGGCGGACATTCGCATAGTTTCTTACTCGCCTCCATGTAAATAGAATTGACGCTAAGAAATGTTAAGTAAAATTAAAAGTTATCTCAAAGTATTACGTAATTAAAGCAATATATGACTCAGCAATTTCAAATTACTATAAAATATAATGAAAAATAACTGAAAATACCCCCCCCCCC
The DNA here is from genome assembly GCA_963556195.1 of Sepiola atlantica. Taxonomy (NCBI): domain Eukaryota; kingdom Metazoa; phylum Mollusca; class Cephalopoda; order Sepiida; family Sepiolidae; genus Sepiola; species Sepiola atlantica. The sequence goes on along the minus strand of OY744521.1, from coordinate 153,945,167 downwards.
TGATGAAATGGACCCCTAAGGGGTGGGTTTATATATTCGGGAATACGCCCATCAACTTACTCTGTGAATTTTACATAAGAATACACTTTTATATTGTATTTATATTCTCTAACATTTTTTTCTATAGGGCACACACACATACATACATACATTAAATTTTATATAGAAGAAGTCATATATAGTTAGGTATGTGTACATGTATATTTCTATGTATAGGATTCACTCATAATGAACCTGAACCGATCATTATGAATTATGGAATATATATTCTAGGAAACATTGTGAGTAACATGGCCACATTATTTTTTTGTAAACTTTACCATTTAGGGGGAAGCGGGCAAATTTTCTCCCATACCATCCCTTCAAAAATACTTAAAATGAGCAAGATACAAAATATTTAATAGAGAAAAAAATTGCTCTACATCAAATTTTGAGTTGTATTATGCAATAAAATTTCAACCTGACCGGTGCACACATGTGAGCATCAATATTATGTATGTGTGGGGTAAACTCCTAAATTAATGATACGTATTTGAGGTCACATTATTATTATTATTTTTTTGTAAACTTTACCAAACCCCTCGAAAAAAAATTTTTTTTAAATAATGCTATACATTTGGATTATTAGGACTACTATTCTCATCTTGGACGTTATTCTCACAACGTTTCAGCCAATGTAATCTCTGACCTTCTTCAGATGCATCTTGTCAAACTCGGGAATTTGTGTGGAACTTCGAACTGAATTTCATTCAATATATATATATATATAGTATTTATGTTTCAGACTTTTTTAGATGAAGATTGATAATTTGTATTATTTGTTTTATTCAGACTACTGTTGTCATCTTGGTGTTTCTTGTCAAACTCTGGAATCATGACCGGGTAAAAGTCTTAAGTAATTCGTAATTGTATTCTTCGTATCGCATGCACTGAGTCATTAACCTTCAACCTGCAGAAGACTGTCACTTACAACTGATCATTACTTATGTCTGTTGCGAATACAATTGCAAATTACTTAAGACTTCTACCCGATCATGACTGACGAAATGAGAGAAAGCTACCTGTGTGGACTAAATAAAGAATTCTGTACAGATTTCCTCTGGTGCTACCAGATCAGGCTGTCTGAAGATATCGGCTTCCTGACCCAAAATGCACCAAACATTGATGTTTTATTGTTTCTTTTTCTCTATGCAAAACTCAATCATGTTCTGCAAAACCCAAAACAAAAAACAATTTCTCTTCCTCTCCTCCCCCTTCCCCCCATATCTCTTCGCTCATTCTACTCAACCAAACACCATGAATAAATACTTGAACATATAAAGAACTTGAAGCATAAAAACTTCTACCAAAATGACCGGATTCAACATTAAATAACCTGAAAAGGAGTGATATGCCGTAAAACAAAACAACCAAACTGTACAGATTCCCAAGTTCGACAAGAGGCACCTGAAAAAGGTTGGAGGTTAAATCGTCAGAAACGTTGTGAGAATAACATTCAAGATGAGTACAGTAGTCCGAATTAACCAAATATTACATGTATAATATTGTCCTACTCTGTTTGTGCTTAATTTGGGGTTAGCTTTTTTTATTTGCTTTTTTATTTTTACCTATTTTTTTTTTTTTTTCAGAACTCCAGAAAGAGATTTTGAAGAAGATTATACATTTCCAGCCTCTCCAACATACATATCAAGTCCTGATATCCTCTACTGAAAAAAATCAACTATGAATGCTATTAAAACAATCAAATATAATTATTTGCATAATTTCTATTCAAACTATTTACCTCACAAACTATTTCATTGCTATTTTGATTTTTTTTTTTTTTAATACATTTCGCCCGATGTGCTCTCTGGCCTTCTTCAGGTATATTATTCATCCACAGTGATGTTTTTCTAGCATTCAATGTTATAAATTGTTTGTGTATTATTACTTTTCCAGATTAGGACCCAAGCCAACCCTAACCCTAACGACACAAAGTCGATTTATGCCGGGTCCTAATCTGGAGTAGCACCGTATTATTTCTAAATCTAAACGTTAATGTCACACTCGACATGATTATGCTTATGTGACGTCATACATCAGTGTCCATAAATTGAAAAACGTTGTAAAAATAATATAATCAGTTCGTCGTCTTCTACTACCAACGCAAAATAGTTTCTTTTCTTCCCCAGTGTGCCTAACATGAAACGGAATTTCCATGAACAGAGTTTCTTAAGAAATTCCCATCCGTGGAACATGTTTCCACAAGATTGTTTCCCTGTGGACTGCAACATGGTCATCTTCAAATCTAATGTCAATAAACACTTGTCAGAAACCGTCCTCATATGTCATCAAATTTTGGTCATTCCATTAATTGTTTTTAATCGTCTCATAATATTCATCATCATTAAACTGACAATCTATCCATTTTGTTAATCTTATCCTCAAGTGGCTTTTAGCCTTCATAAGTGGTGCCTCATTAGTGAATAAAAAAGGTTTGTATGAAACATCAGTGTTCTTAATATACAAATAGTCAATAATATTGAATACAAAAAAAACATCAATATGCGTAATGAATGCACCTGAACAAGGCCAGAGAGCATATCGGCCAAAATAGAGAAAAATAAAAGTCAACTGTGAGGACAATAGTTCAAAGAGAAACAGTGCAGTCAACAACTCGTCATCACAAAAATTCGGACAAAAATAATAAATGTCGTAGTCTTTGGAATACATTACCACAAGACTGCTTCCCTGCAGATTACAATAAAATATCAACTTTATTCTTTGAACAGGAAGATAATTATTATTAAAAAAATAACAGATTAATTTTTAAGATGCGTTCACCCGATTTGCACATTTACTGCACTGAAAAGGTTATAAGAATGACAGACAGAAGCTTTTATAGAGATACGTGGATGCACCTAACATTTTAAACTTAAGCATAACAAATTGACGGAAAAACTATTTCAAAAAGGTACAAATACGATGAAATAAAAGAATTTTAGTTCATAGTTTTGTAGTAATCATAAACATTAAGATTTCTTTCTGCTCACGAAAAGCATCCCCTTTAAGGTGGTTAGGTCATACGATGACCAATCAGACACCTGGGCGTATTAATTACAACCTTTCAAGGACTACTTCCAAACCCTTTGGGATTTACGCAGCAGTCACAGAGAGCTCCCAGACATCAACAAAGAAAGATGTCTTCTTCTCTCTCGCCCTGGTAAAACATTAATATTTACACAGTTATTGACAATTAGGTTAATAACTTTCTTAAAATCTTTTGCAATTCAATTAATATGGAAGATAATCAGCTGCCGTCTGCTTTTTGTTTACATATACAACGAAAGCTGTATTAATACAACTACTGCGTCGAGTTTGGATGAATTACTTCCCTTTGATCTAACACATATGTATTGGTTGGTATTGGCAGCGTTACGGTCTTGCTCATTAAGAAAGGGGCGGGCAGAATTATTATATGGATTTTTTTTTTTTTACTTTAAACTTAAGTGTGACAGACTGACTAAGAAACCGATGGACACAACACTCTTATAGAAATGCTACACTTTTACAGATGAAAATTATATTTCTAACTAACTGTGATGAACAAACTGACAGACATATATATATTATATAAATGGGTGGACGCATCAAAATTTCTAATTCAAATTGCACACTTGTATATTTTTCTTTTCAATAATAAAACCGCATTCCACAGAAATAATAAAAAAAAAAAATAAAAAACTTGTGTTCTGACCATATATTTTGAATATCCTTTTAAAAAATATATTAAAGTTACAAAAAAACAAAATTACAGAAGTTAACGAACAAAATTTAAAAAAAATATTACTTTGAAAACTAAAACGCCATTTCATATCATTGTGAAGATTGTTTTAAGTACATTTATCCATGAATCTCCCTTTACGATTAGGGTATTTTGTACTGTATTTTCGTATATCCGAGTTTACAATACATACTCCTGCCAGTTAAGTTGAAGTATCGGCTCTAACCACGCCCACAATACTTACTCCTGCTAATTTTAAAGCATTGCCAAGCCTACAAATAACTGCTACTGATATTTTTCCTTTCTTGGCATTTTTTCGGATTGAAAGAATAAAGGGAAAATATCAACAGCAGTTATTTGTTAGTAGGCGTGGTTAATGCTTCAAAATTAGCAGCAGTAAGTAATTGTGGGCGTGGTTAGAGCCGACACTTCAACTTTGGAAGCAGGAGTGGGAATTGAAAACATTAGATACAACAATGTATTTTTTTGAACCATTGTTATTATCTACATTTGAAAGTCATCTATCCATATTTGTTTATATTTATTTTTTTAATAGACATGAAGAAACTAACTCTTCATGGTCTTATTATATGAGCCAAATAAATACATGCCCTATATGAATGAAGGAAGATAAATTAAAAAAAGACATTTTTTTAAATAAACGAAATAAAATGTTTTTATGATATACCTAATAATTCTTGTTAATCACTTTTAATGTCTTTCTTTTTTCATTTTGTTGGAATATTTGGTAAGATTTCTGAAATTACTGAATAAAAATGTGTTTGTTTTGTTATGGAATGCGTGTCATGTCCAATTCTTTTACTACTACTACTCCCAATATTTATTTACATATTCGCATGAATTATTTTTAGTGGAAACGTGTAAAAATGTTAATTATTTTTAATTGATACTTTTTTATCTTTATCGTTTTGGGATGAAATTAAAATCTTCTACAACTTTTATATAATGAAATCAAAATTGAATCTTTAATGATTTAAAAGTTGTTGGCCCTGTTGTTGGTGAGCTACGTCCCTTGAATCAATTTCAAGCTGTCTCCCTTAAACTATACTGGCCACAGTGAGAAATGAATCTTCAGTTTTTGAAGTACGAAAAAGACTTGCACATATATGGTGCAAAATTTAATATCGAGAAATTCTCTCTTTCCATGACTTGAGCTGGAGTTGACCAAGCGCACATAGTCCAGTATTC
>OY744521.1:153927695-153930195 GCA_963556195.1 Sepiola atlantica | reverse complement strand
TTAAAGACCGGCTTAGATCTGATGACATCACAAGATTAAATCTGGATAGTATAGGGAGATGTGTGCAGAACAAGACACTTTGTTGGTATGGTCACGTTGAAAGAATGGAATCTTGGTTTAGTAGATATAGAACAGTTGAGTTATCAGGGTCAGTTGGCATGGGAAGGTCAAGGAAAATAAGGGAGGAAGAGAGATTAAGACCTGGCCAGAGATAGGTTTGCTTGGAAGCCAATTTTTAAATGGTGTCGAGCACATGCCAGCATGTAAAACGGACATTAAACCGAATATGATGGTGATGATAATGAAACTAATTAAAATTATAAAAAAAGTGAAGTATAGAGAAAAAATAATTTTTTTCATTAAGATTTTTTTAAAAATTAAATATAAATTATTTGGGATTTTTTAATAAAAAACATGTGATTTTCAGACTAAGTTAATTAAAAGATATACGTTTTGTTTACATTTAGAAATCCATGGAGTTTGAGTGATGTCATGTACAGTGTAATGCTAAACATGTCTCTTTAACCTGCCAGCACAATTCACGTGCTGAAAATACACTTCTTTCAAACTCTTCAGTACACGTAATATTATTATTTAATAACTTTGTTGTTTTAAAAATAAAGGTAATTGTTTGCATATGTCTAAATCAAATAATTGGCAAAATTCAAAATCTTCATTAAAAAAGTGCCTTCGTTATAATTCATCATCATCATCATCATTGTTGTAACCACTCAAAATGAATATCGTAGCTCAATATACAGATATCCGTCTATCTTGGAGGAACCTGAAATATCTAATAAAAAGACGAACACTGGAATACATTGTTCCAACATAGACGATTTGTAGTGAAGCTGATGTAAAAAATGGCTTGCTTGCTGCCCCTGTGATAATGGACACCCACACCAATCGAAGTGCCGCCAACTTGTGTATCTGCAGTGGAGACACACATTTGGGACAACGAAGTGAGCTGTGTCCGGTCATGCATGTAATTTGTTTTGTTGATCAATCAACAACATTTTTCGCCGATTCATTTGGTTAGTTTGGCAATCGCCTGATGATTCAATCAAACAGGAACTTTTTATGTACTGCAGGGTTGTCATCTTTCAAAAGTATACATTTTCTGGAGATATAGACGAGCCGACTTTAGATAATTTGGATGACCAGTGGCTGCGAATATTGGCAGGCAAGCGAAGACGGCACTAAGACGCAGTTCCGAAGACTCCATTCGATCAGCTGCAACAAGTGCCTTAGCAATTCCTAGCATGTGCTAATAGTTTATCCATAGATTGCTGGTTTTGGAGGCCCTTACCAGTACATCCCTTATCAGAGTTAGACTATTGTAAATCCTACCGATGGACAATATCCTAAACTGTTTCTAGGATGAGTAACAATATCAGGAGACATCCTGAATCATGCTAGGTGTGGATTTGCCTTTATTATAAAATAAAAACTGAAGCCAGGATCGAAAAAAAAAAAAACAAGGGGTCAAATTAAGTCTACTTGTCTTTGGACACTAACTTTCTTCCCGTCATCTTTACCCAGACTTAAAGTAAAGACGTCTGTTTACAAAATCGTTAAAGAGATTTGACGACATGAAAAAAAAAACGAATAAAGAAAGATTTTTATTTTTTCTGGGTATTTAACGATAAGCTACCAACCTAAATGGCCTAATCTGCCAATTTTATGGCTTAATTTTAAAATCTGCCAATTTTATGGCTTAAGGCATCTCGTATTCCCAAACGGTCTCCCATCTAAATACTGACAAGGTTCAATGTTTCTTAACTTCAGTGATCAGACAGCAACCATTGTTTCTGTGTGATAAGGTTGGCAGCTCTATAAGAAACCATTATTCATGATTCTCAGTTCAATCGCCACAGTTTCTCCATTTTTCCCTACCTCTCTCTCTCTCTCTCTCTCTCTCTCTCTCTCTCTCTCTCTCTCTCTCTTGATTGATTGATTGATTGATTGATTGATTGGCTTAATTGATGTTGCCACAGCCTATGGAATAAGCTATTCCAAGTTTAAGTCCTATCTGATCCATTCTTGTCCCTATTTGCTTGTGGGGAAAATCCAGCTCAGAAAAAAAATTAAAATTATCTCAATCTAGTATGATTTTCGCTTCACTGACCGAGAACAGGAAAGATGAAGTGTAGTATAATAGATACTACACAATGTGCAGGAGTCATTCCTAAACTAATAAACCGATCATTATGAATGTTCAGAACACAACTGTTAGCTGTAAGGGATTGTAATGTGGCCTATATTTAGTTTAATGTAATTTTATGCAAAAGAAGTAAAAGGGGGGTGGAAGCCTTTTGTTAAAATTCAGATACGTCTGATTTTTGTGAAATATTAACAATAGGTATTAGACATCAATTAATAAATATTCCTTAAATTTCAGGGCTTTTTAGTATTTCAAAGGGATTTTAGAGAACATAATATGGGCAGAACAGCCCATTTAAAAATCCACATATTTCATTGTATTGGATTTAATCCATAG
>OY744521.1:153910195-153917695 GCA_963556195.1 Sepiola atlantica | reverse complement strand
AACTTTATATAAGATGAAAAAGAAAAAAAGAGAAAATAATTTTATATAAAACAAATTTTTAAAAAAAACCGTTTTGTATGGTTTCGGAATTTACGAATAAAAACAAAGTTCTCACATTAGCATAAAAAAACACAAAAACTTTGAAGTTCCCAAGGCAGCCTTTCGTCCGACCCTCGTCAGGGGAATCGTCGGTAGAGTGATTAAAATACACGAACAACCATAAACTGGTGTAAAATAAAGTTGCAAGCAGGTGGCATAAGGTTGTATACATGCGAAATAATATACATAAATAAACGCAAGTAAAGAATATATATATATATATATATATATATATTTTTTTTTTTTTCCCAAATCACCTTGCGGATGACCACGAATCGCCGAATAACTGTAGGGAAAATTTCAATTGCCTTTGTCTACAGAGAGTAGGGCGTCTTGAATTAATAATGATAGCTTCCAATATATCTAGATGGAAGCGGTGTCGTGCTCTGTGCACAATGGTAAATGTCTCGTCGGAATATAGATCACGACAGATTCTTTTGTCCAAAAGGTGGTCACCTATGGCAGACTCCTGGGCTTGTGACCGCCCGGCTAACGGGACGGGTTCATGACGACGAATGCATCCGGGCACATGTTGAGCCACTCTCACCGACAATCGCTGAATGGTCTTGCCTACATAGTCAGCGTCGCACTGACATTGAAAATTATAAATTACGCAACTTTGCTCATTGGTAGGCAAGACGTCTTTGCGGAAGGAGGGGAAAGCGGATCAAGGCTGCCTTGGGAACTTCAAAGTTTTTGTGTTTTTTTTTTATGCTAATGTGAGAACTTTGTTTTTATTCGTGAATTTTTTTATTCGTAATTTCCGAAACCATACAAAACGGTTTTTTTTTAAAATTTGTTTTATATAAAATTATTTTCTCTTTTTTTCTTTTTCATCTTATATAAAGTTTTCCCCATATTATTCATTATTCATTTTGTAGTGTGGCACCATTTTGTCTCTTCATATGTTTTGGGTTTGGTGTAACCACACTTTTATCTCTTAACTGAGTTAATTCATTATTAATCATGATTCATCTTTACACATAATTTTTTTTTTTTTTTTTTTTTTTCTTTCATTAAAACCATGCTACCTTTATTTAAAGTTGTTTTGTCTTGGTGTGGTACTAAATCTCTTTTTAAATTATTAAGAGAGAGATATAGCCACGATTTCGTAATCGCCCTGAATAACACGGTTCGTTTAAGAGGTAAACTACGTTCTCTTAAATCCAAAATCGCTTTTCTTCGAATATGTTTGAAGAATTTTGTGGTCCCTAGGTACATCTCCTCTCGTATCTCGAAGATCAAATGTTGCAATCCATTTGGTATCGAGAAGGCATTCCTATTAGATGAAATTCGACGCCATTCTGAGATTTTATCTTCTACTAAGACGCAGTATCATTCTCTTTGGGTCTTTGTCTGGAATACCTTGTCTTTCTTTGACAAGTTTCGTTTCTCTAAACTACTGTCTAAACAGGATCGCACTTTTCATACTAATGCCAAGTCTAAGAACGATAAATATTTAAGTATGTTGATTAAAAGAAAGTTTGGCATTCGTACAAATTCTGATCAACATATTTTTAATCTTTCTGATTATATTTTGTCTGATATAGATATGGTCGTGTTGTCTAGAGGTCTTGATTTTTGCATTCCTCCATCAGTCATTGACAGGACCGGAATTTTTGCCGAGTTTGAATTGATGTTCTCTCAGTTGAGAATCCTTTGCCCTTCTTCCAATGAGTCTATAGGTCAGCTTAAAGCCCGGCTTAACGAATATGCTCATTCTTTTGTGAATTCTACGATACGCTCTGACGAATCATTTTGGCAAAGGAACCATTTTCAAGCTGCCAAATTACTCAAGGCGAGGACCGACATTTATATCACTAAACCTGATAAAGGTTCAGGTGTCGTAATTCTCAATCGAGCCGATTATATTTCCAAAATGGCTTCCATTTTGGAGGACACAAGTAAATTTCATTTATTAGGTGACTTGACGGCGGATCATACTTTGAGGACTGAAATTAAATTCCAGAAAAAGTTTCTAAAATTTCATAAAAATAACTTTTTCTCCAAAGAAGTCTATTCTTTGATTCGTCCTGTCGGCTCCCAGCGGCCCAGGATGTATGGATTGCCTAAGATCCACAAACCAAATTCGCCCCTCAGACCTATCTTGTCCATGGTCGGTTCTGTCCAACATGGATTAGCTAAATGGCTTGTTGAAATCTTAGATCCTGTTTTAAAATTTTATTCTATTCATTGTATTCCTGACTCTTTCCACTTTGCGTCTTTCATGCGCAGTCTGGGCCCGTCCATTGATACTGAATTTTTCGTTTCTTTTGATGTATCTAGTCTATACACAAATGTCCCTCTTGACGAAACGATAGGCATTTGTGCCGACTTTTTGTATCGTGGGCCTACAGAGACCCCTACATTTCCCGAGAATGTTTTCGTCGAACTGATGGAGTTGGCCACTAAGTCTGTCGCCTTCAGCTTTAATAATTTGATGTATAGACAGATTGACGGTGTCTCGATGGGTAGTCCTCTTGGTCCTAGCATCGCTAACATTTTCGTTGGTTTCCATGAACGTCTACTGTTTGAGAAAGTGTCTAAACCGTGCTGTTATGTACGGTATGTTGATGACACTTTTGCTTCCTTTCGTTCTCGTGATGCGGCTTGTTTTTTTTCCAACATTTAAATATGCTCCACCCATCGTTAAAATTTACAATGGAGGAAGAAAGGGAGAATATGTTGCCATTCCTCGATGTACTCGTGGAGCGCACTCCCTCTGCTTTTATTACGAGCGTTTATAGGAAGCCCACTTTTACTGGACTGTATCTTAGCTGGGATTCTTTTGCCCCTAAACGTAGAAAGAAGGATCTCATTAGGACTCTTGCCCATCGAGCTCTCATGATTTGTTCTAGTACTAAACTAGTACCTGAACTTGATAAAATCAAGGACATTTTTCTTTCTAATGGATACCCCGAGCACGTCGTCTCGCATATCATCCGAAGTAAGGTTGATAACTTCACTAGAACTAAGGTATTTGGTCCTCCTCGATGCCCAATTTATCTTAAACTTCCGTGGTTGGGTTCTTGCATCCAGCCCTTGGTTGAAAAGATATCTTCCTCGGTGACACATTGTTTCAATGCTGCCAATATGCGCATTATTTTTTCCACTCGATCCGCTTTCCCCTCCTTCCGCAAAGACGTCTTGCCTACCAATGAGCAAAGTTGCGTAATTTATAATTTTCAATGTCAGTGCGACGCTGACTATGTAGGCAAGACCATTCAGCGATTGTCGGTGAGAGTGGCTCAACATGTGCCCGGATGCATTCGTCGTCATGAACCCGTCCCGTTAGCCGGGCGGTCACAAGCCCAGGAGTCTGCCATAGGTGACCACCTTTTGGACAAAAGAATCTGTCGTGATCTATATTCCGACGAGACATTTACCATTGTGCACAGAGCACGACACCGCTTCCATCTAGATATATTGGAAGCTATCATTATTAATTCAAGACGCCCTACTCTCTGTAGACAAAGGCAATAGAAATTTTCCCTACAGTTATTCGGCGATTCGTGGTCATCCGCAAGGTGATTTGGGAAAAAAAAAATATATATATATATATATATATATATATATATATATATATATATATATTCTTTACTTGCGTTTATTTATGTATATTATTTCGCATGTATACAACCTTATGCCACCTGCTTGCAACTTTATTTTACACCAGTTTATGGTTGTTCGTGTATTTTAATCACTCTACCGACGATTCCCCTGACGAGGGTCGGACGAAAGGCTGCCTTGGGAACTTCAAAGTTTTTGTGTTTTTTTATGCTAATGTGAGAACTTTGTTTTTATTCGTAAATTCCGAAACCATACAAAACGGTTTTTTTTTAAAATTTGTTTTATATAAAATTATTTTCTCTTTTTTTCTTTTTCATCTTATATAAAGTTTTCCCCATATTATTCATTATTCATTTTGTAGTGTGGCACCATTTTGTCTCTTCATATGTTTTGGGTTTGGTGTAACCACACTTTTATCTCTTAACTGAGTTAATTCATTATTAATCATGATTCATCTTTACACATAATTTTTTTTTTTTTTTTTTTTTTTTCTTTCATTAAAACCATGCTACCTTTATTTAAAGTTGTTTTGTCTTGGTGTGGTACTAAATCTCTTTTTAAATTATTAAGAGAGAGATATAGCCACGATTTCGTAATCGCCCTGAATAACACGGTTCGTTTAAGAGGTAAACTACGTTCTCTTAAATCCAAAATCGCTTTTCTTCGAATATGTTTGAAGAATTTTGTGGTCCCTAGGTACATCTCCTCTCGTATCTCGAAGATCAAATGTTGCAATCCATTTGGTATCGAGAAGGCATTCCTATTAGATGAAATTCGACGCCATTCTGAGATTTTATCTTCTACTAAGACGCAGTATCATTCTCTTTGGGTCTTTGTCTGGAATACCTTGTCTTTCTTTGACAAGTTTCGTTTCTCTAAACTACTGTCTAAACAGGATCGCACTTTTCATACTAATGCCAAGTCTAAGAACGATAAATATTTAAGTATGTTGATTAAAAGAAAGTTTGGCATTCGTACAAATTCTGATCAACATATTTTTAATCTTTCTGATTATATTTTGTCTGATATAGATATGGTCGTGTTGTCTAGAGGTCTTGATTTTTGCATTCCTCCATCAGTCATTGACAGGACCGGAATTTTTGCCGAGTTTGAATTGATGTTCTCTCAGTTGAGAATCCTTTGCCCTTCTTCCAATGAGTCTATAGGTCAGCTTAAAGCCCGGCTTAACGAATATGCTCATTCTTTTGTGAATTCTACGATACGCTCTGACGAATCATTTTGGCAAAGGAACCATTTTCAAGCTGCCAAATTACTCAAGGCGAGGACCGACATTTATATCACTAAACCTGATAAAGGTTCAGGTGTCGTAATTCTCAATCGAGCCGATTATATTTCCAAAATGGCTTCCATTTTGGAGGACACAAGTAAATTTCATTTATTAGGTGACTTGACGGCGGATCATACTTTGAGGACTGAAATTAAATTCCAGAAAAAGTTTCTAAAATTTCATAAAAATAACTTTTTCTCCAAAGAAGTCTATTCTTTGATTCGTCCTGTCGGCTCCCAGCGGCCCAGGATGTATGGATTGCCTAAGATCCACAAACCAAATTCGCCCCTCAGACCTATCTTGTCCATGGTCGGTTCTGTCCAACATGGATTAGCTAAATGGCTTGTTGAAATCTTAGATCCTGTTTTAAAATTTTATTCTATTCATTGTATTCCTGACTCTTTCCACTTTGCGTCTTTCATGCGCAGTCTGGGCCCGTCCATTGATACTGAATTTTTCGTTTCTTTTGATGTATCTAGTCTATACACAAATGTCCCTCTTGACGAAACGATAGGCATTTGTGCCGACTTTTTGTATCGTGGGCCTACAGAGACCCCTACATTTCCCGAGAATGTTTTCGTCGAACTGATGGAGTTGGCCACTAAGTCTGTCGCCTTCAGCTTTAATAATTTGATGTATAGACAGATTGACGGTGTCTCGATGGGTAGTCCTCTTGGTCCTAGCATCGCTAACATTTTCGTTGGTTTCCATGAACGTCTACTGTTTGAGAAAGTGTCTAAACCGTGCTGTTATGTACGGTATGTTGATGACACTTTTGCTTCCTTTCGTTCTCGTGATGCGGCTTGTTTTTTTTCCAACATTTAAATATGCTCCACCCATCGTTAAAATTTACAATGGAGGAAGAAAGGGAGAATATGTTGCCATTCCTCGATGTACTCGTGGAGCGCACTCCCTCTGCTTTTATTACGAGCGTTTATAGGAAGCCCACTTTTACTGGACTGTATCTTAGCTGGGATTCTTTTGCCCCTAAACGTAGAAAGAAGGATCTCATTAGGACTCTTGCCCATCGAGCTCTCATGATTTGTTCTAGTACTAAACTAGTACCTGAACTTGATAAAATCAAGGACATTTTTCTTTCTAATGGATACCCCGAGCACGTCGTCTCGCATATCATCCGAAGTAAGGTTGATAACTTCACTAGAACTAAGGTATTTGGTCCTCCTCGATGCCCCATTTATCTTAAACTTCCGTGGTTGGGTTCTTGCATCCAGCCCTTGGTTGAAAAGATATCTTCCTCGGTGACACATTGTTTCAATGCTGCCAATATGCGCATTATTTTTTCCACTCGATCCGCTTTCCCCTCCTTCCGCAAAGACGTCTTGCCTACCAATGAGCAAAGTTGCGTAATTTATAATTTTCAATGTCAGTGCGACGCTGACTATGTAGGCAAGACCATTCAGCGATTGTCGGTGAGAGTGGCTCAACATGTGCCCGGATGCATTCGTCGTCATGAACCCGTCCCGTTAGCCGGGCGGTCACAAGCCCAGGAGTCTGCCATAGGTGACCACCTTTTGGACAAAAGAATCTGTCGTGATCTATATTCCGACGAGACATTTACCATTGTGCACAGAGCACGACACCGCTTCCATCTAGATATATTGGAAGCTATCATTATTAATTCAAGACGCCCTACTCTCTGTAGACAAAGGCAATAGAAATTTTCCCTACAGTTATTCGGCGATTCGTGGTCATCCGCAAGGTGATTTGGGAAAAAAAAAATATATATATATATATATATATATATATATTCTTTACTTGCGTTTATTTATGTATATTATTTCGCATGTATACAACCTTATGCCACCTGCTTGCAACTTTATTTTACACCAGTTTATGGTTGTTCGTGTATTTTAATCACTCTACCGACGATTCCCCTGACGAGGGTCGGACGAAAGGCTGCCTTGGGAACTTCAAAGTTTTTGTGTTTTTTTTTTATGCTAATGTGAGAACTTTGTTTTTATTCGTGAATTTTTTTATTCGTAAATTCCGAAACCATACAAAACGGTTTTTTTTTAAATTTGTTTTATATAAAATTATTTTCTCTTTTTTTCTTTTTCATCTTATATGAAGTTTTCCCCATATTATTTATTATTCATTTTGTAGTGTGGCACCATTTTGTCTCTTCATATATATATATGTATATTCATATATATATATATGTATATTCATATATATATATATTTATATATGTATATTCATGTATATATATGTATATTCATGTATATATATGTATATTCATATATATATATATATGTATATTCATATATATATATGTATATATATATATGTATATTCATATATATATGTATATATATGTATATTCATATATATATATGTATATTCATATATATATATATGTATATATATGTATATTCATATATATATATATGTATATATATGTATATTCATATATATATATATGTATATATATGTATATTCATATATATATATATGTATTTATATGTATATTCATATATATATGTATGTATATATATGTATATTCATATATATATATGTATATA
>OY744521.1:153822695-153905195 GCA_963556195.1 Sepiola atlantica | reverse complement strand
AAAATTAGTATCAAGGATTGTCAAGAACTGATCCGTTCTTGTAGTCGAAGATGTGCAGCTGTCATTGAGAGCAAGGGCTCATTTACTAAATATTGATTACACATGTACTTTTATCGTTTTTTTTTGGCTGTTTACATTGTTTTTCTCAATTTTGTCTCTTACTTTTGGACATTCCAAATTTGGAAATAAATTACGATTCCAGGAACTTAAAAGACAATCTTATCGGGGATTGAATTTATCTTATTCTTATTCCCAAGGATTACTATTCAAGGAGATTATTGATTTCGTGTCATCATTTATATTGTATGTGTGTGGATGTTTGATCCGTATTATACTTCAGACAAACAGCTAAGTATTGGCCTATCTCTCCAGTATCTTTCTTATACAAATATATATATATTTTGACTGAAATTTCATGTTGCATGCCGCTACACACACTCCAAAATACACGTCTGTCTCCCTCACTCTTTCTCGTGGTGTCATCTTCTATTTGTTTATAAAAATCTTTATTGACTTTTAATTTCACTCGTGTCTGTGTTCGTCATTTATTGCTTTGATTATCCCAATTCCCCTAAGACGAATTTCACCGGTTAATCCGACATTTTACGATTGACCAAAGATGATTAACGTGCCAACGGACATTAAATAAAATAAATATATGTGTAACGATCTCATTGCTAATCCATACCGATCATCCCGCAGTTAGGTCGTAACATAAATTGGGGGCTCTCGTCCGGGATCATCTTATTGTTTTTATCTGAAATCGGTCAATTGGGGAAGCGGACAAAGGTAGAAATGACTACGGTAGAGGATTTCTTAAGAAATCCATCGGCGGAGCAGTTATTGAAATTGAAGAAAGACAACGCATTTTTAATAGGACAACAGCTCCAGTTAGATGTCCGAAGATCTATGAGGAAAGCTCATCTTCATAAAATAATTGCCGAGCACATGGTCGACAACGACGTATTCGAGGATGAAATATTGGATAAATTACAGGGGGATCCTCAGGAAGTGACAGCCGCACAAATCGAGCTCGAGAAGGCAAGAATAATGGTGAGAGAAGAGATAGAAAAAGCTCGAATGGAATATGAAACCAGGAAATTAGAACTGGAACTCCGAGAAAGAAATTTTGAATCAAGAAATAAAGAGTTCGATTTAGCAAAACAAGTGAGGCTAATACCAAAATTTCAGGAAGACGAGGTCGACGAATATTTCCAGCATTTCGAGAAAACAGCGATCAATCTGGAATGGCCGAGTCACACGTGGACGATGCTACTGCAAACCGTTATAAGCGGCAAGGCACTAAAAGCATACGCCTCGTTGATGATCGAGGAATGTGCAAACTACGAGACAGTAAAAAGGGCGATAATGACTGCATACCAGTTATTACCCGAAGCGTACCGGCAAAAGTTTCGAAACCATCGGAAAAACGAAACTCAGTCTTATACGGAATTACTTAGACAGAAAGAGACATACTTCGACAGATGGACCGCATCTGAGGGAGCGAAAAGCGACTACGAAAAGCTGAAGCAATTGATTGTCATCGAGGAATGTAAAAAAGGGTTGAATGACCAGCTGAGGGTTTATATAGAGGAGAAGAGAGTTGGAACTGCACGCGAATTAGCTACTTTAGCAGATGAACATGCCCTGACACATAAGACATTCAAAGCAAAGCACAGCTACGCGGAAATACCAACTATGCGAGGAAGAGGGCACTATACACCGATCGAGAGTGTACCAGCGAGAAACAGTCCTCAGATAAAAGGCAGAGAGAGACAGGAGATAACTTGCTTTTATTGTGGAAAGATAGGGCATATAGCCAGGAATTGCAGAAATCGATTCAGTCGAGAAGAAAAGTACCAAACCACACCCCAGGAGATAGTGTCGCGAAAAGAAAGAGAGGACGGCTATAAACCAGTCATAGCTATGGGAGTGGTGACGCATGCACAAGCACTAACACGTAGCAGAGAGGAAGAGGTGGAAGAGAAAAAACGTGGGCAACAGGAGGAGACGGCGCGAGAACCAAGGAAAAACGGAGGGAAGGTCATGAAAAGGCTCGAACTACCGAGAAGAAAGGAAGATGGCGAACAAAACATCTTACATGATCAGACCTCTACGGAAGATCTCATCGAAAAGCAGAGAATAGATCCAAGTCTGAAGAAATATTTTGATTTGGCCGACGAGAATACCGAGAGAAAGAATAGCATATCGGAATATTATATCGGCAACGGGATCCTGATGAGAAAATGGAGATCGAAGAATACCACTGAGATCGAAGACTGGGAAAATAGAGATCAGATAGTAGTACCGCAGGACTACCGGGGGCTTATCTTAAAAACAGCCCATGAGATACCGTTAGCAGGGCATTTGGGGATAAATAAATCTTACGACAAGATAACTAGACACTTTTACTGGCCAGGGATAAAAAGAGATGTAGTAAAGTTTTGCGGCACATGTCATCCATGTCAAATAGCGGGAAAGGCTAACGCCAACATACCTGCAGCACCATTACAACCTATCCTTGTCACCGGCGAACCATTCAGTAAAGTGATCATAGACTGCGTAGGACCCCTACCCCAAACGAAGCAGGGAAACAAGTATATATTCACGATTATGTGCGCAACGTCCAGATTTCCGGAAGCTATTCCATTAAAGAATATATAGTCTAAGAAAATAGTCGGAGCTCTGGTGAACTTCTTTACGAAATTCGGATTGCCGAAAGAAATCCAATCGGATCAAGGGTCCAATTTCACTTCCAATATTTTTCAACAGGCCATTGAACAACTGGGCATTGAAGCGATTCGAGCGAGCGCATAAAGGGTTAAAGTTATACACAGTTATTTGACAGAAACAATAGACTAAAGGGGGTAGGTAGTAGTACTATCTAAAATAAAAATAAAAAGAAAGGTCTATTTTGGTGGGTAGGGAAATATATATTGCGGCAAGCAGAGTTCGGTTATCGACATAAAATAAACAGTCACAAGAGAAAGATGGTCGCGTCACTTACAATTTTGGTTCAGATACTACTGGTTGTTCCCTCTCTCAGGGGTGTGGCGTAGGTTAACAGCTCGTTCTCGGAAAGGGGCTTGGCAGCACACGCTGATTCTCAAGTCTATACACGGCTGGCCTAGTCATTCTATCGAGTTATAGAATTCGGCGTGTGTTGTGATATCCGTATACGTTGATTGATGTCGATTAGACGAAGATACAAGGAGGCTGAAGTGAAACACGTTTATTTACTTAGGTGTACAAACCGGAACTCCTGACGGTGAGCCCGAAACCGGAAGAGGGGATATGGGAAGGGAGTGGGAGTGGGAGGAGGGCTAGCTAGATTTCTATTGCTGATACTACAACATCCCCTTCTGTATTAAAGGAGAAGTACGTTGGGCTGTGATGGGCTGGAGAGGTTGCGGGGTGGGGGAGATAGTTCATTTTGTTCTGTTACAGGTCGAGCCGCTGGGTGGGTTTGCTCGTCCTGTTCGACCTACGTAGTTTGGCAGGTGTTGATGGAACTGGTGGATGTGTGCTTGAGATGGTTGATGGTTGACCACTGGCTGGCCGTGGTCCCTGTGCTGGGATAGTGCTGTGAGGGTAAGGGACTCGGTGTGTGCCACAACAAGTTTTTCGTTGGTGCTGGCATTTCGTGTTGTCCGCCTTTCCCTTTGTTGGCCTTAATAACTGCCGGTTTCTGCGATGGATTCCACCGTTGGCGAATTTTACTACATATGACCTTGGCTCTGCTGCGATCTGCACAATCTTTCCAGGTTCCCAGAGTCTGGTTCTTTTGTCCTGAACATGAACCTGTTGGCCGGTATGTAACTGTGTGTGTTGATGGCTATTCTTTCGGTCATACCACTTTTTTGTTTCTTCTTTGCTCTTCTCCAACTCTAGCTTTGTTTGTTCATCCCCTAGTTGTTGTTTCGACAATAGTGGGGTCCTCATGGGTCTTCCATTCAGTAGTTCTGCTGGGGATTTGATTTGAGCTGATAGCGGTGTGGCCCTGTACGCCATCATTGCTAGGTGGGTATCTGTGTTCGTTTCTCGTGCTTTCAACAACAACTTTTTACAGACGCCCACCATCCTTTCTGCGAACCCGTTTGACTGGGGATGGAGTGGTGACGAGGTAGTGTGCCTAAAGTTGTACGATTTGGCAAAATCTTCAAACTCTGCACTGGAATACTGGGGCCCATTGTCACTGAATACTGCCTCCGGGACACCTCGTTCTTCGAACAGGAGCTTCATTTGTCGGATTACTGCAGCTGATGTCGTCGAGTGGAGACGCCGTATGAAAGGGCTGCGGCTGTAATGGTCCCCCACCAGTAAAAATTCCTTATCTTCCATGGTAAAGATGTCGGTACTGACATACTGCCATGGGTAAGAAGGGGTCTCGTGCTGGAGTAGTGTTTCTGATGGGAGACTGGGTTGGTACTTCTGACATGTGGAGCAGTCTCTAATTAGTTCCTCTATGTCTTTGTTGATACCGACCCAGAACACTGCTGTTCGGGCCAGTAAGCGGGTTTTCTCTATCCCTTGGTGGGATGAATGTAGTTGTTGCAGGATGTCTGGTTGAAGTGAGCGAGGTATGATGATTTTGTTGCCTTTAAGGAGTACTCCATCTTGGAGGCCAATTTCGTCCCTATAATTCCAAAAAGCTTGTACGTGAGAGTGGCAGCAGGATCGATTTTCTGGCCATCCAGACATAACTGTGCTGGTGAGCTGTTTTAATACTGGGTCTTTGGGTGTTTCTGCCTTGATATCTAGCAAGCGAGTTGGGGATGCGTTCAGGTGTGCGTTAAGTAGATGTATGTTGATGTCTACATCCCTGATTGGTTCCCCTGGGATTGGTGACACCCTGGACATGCAGTCGGCTATGGGAATGGATTTTCCTGGATTGTATTTAACTGTGAAATCATAGCCTTGGATTTTAAGTAACATTCTCGCTAACCTTGGTGGTGCATTAGCAAGATTCTTTAGGGCTATTGATTCTAGCGGTTTGTGATCAGTTATTATTGTCACTGCTTGGCTCCATACATAGTGATGGAACTTTTCCAGCCCAAAAACCACTGCTAGCATTTCGCGTTCTATGTTCGAGTACCTTGTCTCAGGCCCCGACAGGGTTTTGCTTGCTAGAGCGACCGGCATTCCATTTTGGATGAGGGCTGCACCCAGTCCAGCTGATGATGCATCAACCTGTATATTTATTGGCGCTTTTGGATCAAAATATTTAAGCACAATTGCTTTCCCTACTTCGTCTTTTATGCTGTTAAAAGCCATCTGTTCCTGTTCAGTCCAGATGAATTGAGTTTTTGTTGACAGAAGATCTCGGAGTGGCTTGGTCAGCATTGCCAGTTGTGGCGAGAATTTGTTTAAATAATTTGCTAGCCCAAGAAAGCTTGCTAATTGTTTTTCGTCTTTTGGTGGTTTCATTTGGACGATCGCCTCTGTCTTCTTTGGGTCTGGTTTTATTCCATCCCTTGATATAATGTGGCCAAAAAAAGAGATTTCTTGCGTGCGGACCACTAATTTATCCGGGTTGAATTTGCAGTTCTTAGACCGAGCTCTTTCTAGGAGTTTGTTGAGTGCTATGTCATGATCGCTGCCATCCTCCTCAAATCCAACGATAACGGTGTCGTCCGATATTGAGAGGACATTTTTAATGTCCCCAAAGGTCTCAAACATGGCTCGCTGAAATTCGTCTTGCGCACTCTTGACCCCCATTGGGAAGCGCTTAAACATATAGCGTCCCTCAGGAGTGATGAATGTTGTAAGTTCTCTTGATTTTTTATCCAGCTTCATGTTCCAGTAGCCTGATTTCACATCCACTATTGAGAACCATTTTGCTCCATGAAGTCTGGAGATGATTTCCTCAAATGTTGGTGTAACAAAGTGTGGCCGCAACACTGCCCTATTTAAGTCCTTAGGGTCCAGGCATAGTCTGACAGATCCATTGGCTTTTGTGACGCATACAAAAGAGTTGACCCAGGCTGTCGGTTTTGTTACAGGGGTTATTATATCTTGAGCTACAAGGGAGTCTAACTCTGCTTTGAATTTCTCTTTCAAGGCTATTGGTACCCGACGGGGTGGGTGTATTACTGGGGGTACTGACGGGTCAATCTTGATGCTGTACTCCCCTGGCAAGCAGCCAATGCCTTCGAATATGTCAGCAAATTCCTTGAGTATCCGTTCTCTTTCTTTCGTATCTCCTTCTGGTTTTGATTGTACTGCCACGGGTAAAGTGGTGTGGTCTTGTTTTGGTATATTGGTCCCTATTGTAAAATTGAGGGTCACTAGTCCTAGTTTCCTAGATGTCTGGAGGCCAAGTAGCGCGGGTCCATCACTTCTTACTACATGGAAGTTGGTACTTGTGAACTTGTCACCATATCTGACTCCTAGGTGACATACGCCCACTTGGTCGATTTGAACACCCCCAAAGGCTAATAGTCGGATAGGAGTGTCTTGAAGGTGTACATGCTTGAGTTTTTTGAAGTATTCCCAAGGGATAAGGTTGCTCATAGCGCCTGTGTCCACCTTTGCATTTATTTTTATTTGGGATCTGTTGTTCCCTATTCTTAATTCCGCATATGCCTCTCTAGCATCTGTTGGAGTATGCGATTTTGCTGATATGGTATGGAAATATGCCTCTTTTGGCAAGTCGTCGTCTTCTTCGTCACTGTGTGCTGTTATGTTGTGAGCGTTTCTATATCTTGGGGTTTTTGCCGATCTTGGAGGTCTATCGTGCTTATTAATGGAGTCTTTTGTGTCTCTGGTGCGGCAAACAACTGCAAAATGCCCTGTCCTCCGGCACTTCCCACAGGTTTTTCCTTTTGCTGGGCATTCACCTCTGTAATGGCCTTTTCCACAGAAGTAACATTTATTATAGTACTCCTTCCCCGTCTTTATTGCGTGGGCATCTTCTGTTCTTTCCTCGGGGATCTTTGGTTCTCTATGTGTGTTTTGTATTGCCTCCACCTGCTTCAGTGTTGCCTCTTCTGTCTCTGCAGCATGTAGCGCTTCTGCGATGCTGAGATTCTTTCCTTCTTTGAGTAATGCCTTTTGTGTGGACTTTATGTTCAGTCCAAAAATAAAAAGGTCGACCAGAAGGGTTTTCTCGACGGGGAGATCGTACTCGCACTGTTTTATTATTTGCCTTAGTCTCTTCAAGAATCCGTGGGCTGCTTCATCAGGTTGTTGCCGGCACTGTAGGAGCTGGTATCTCGCGACGCGGAAGTTTGACCTCGGCTCTATATATGCGCGAAATTTCTTGATGTAGTGTTCTACATTGCACGCTTCACCTGCCTCAAATTCAAATGTGTCACTCAACTCTTGGCCTTCTATTCCCGACCATAGCAACAGATAATTCACTTTTACGTCTTCACTTGCATCTTTGAGAGGTCCGTTAAAGTGCAACATAACCTGTCGAGCAAATCTGTCGAAATCTTTTGGTAAATTGGCACTCTGCCAATCCATAGACGGGGGAGGTAATTGACAGGCCATTGTTGATAAAGTGAATTAGTACACGTAGAAGAAATGAAAAAGAATACGTATTATTATTATTTTTTTTTTTTTTTGTGTAACTTGAGTTATTAGCGTACGGTATTTGTATATAAATTATTTTGTTGTTGTTGTTGGTTTAGAAAAACAACAATAACGATATGAATAGCGAATCGCCTACCTTCGACAGCGTTTCTCTGTTTGCTTGATTTTTTTTTTTTTTTTTTTGATATTATGTCCGTGACTTTGTAGATTCACTTTACACCGTGACTTTTGAGTTCCTCTTTTACCGTCTCCACGTGTAGACTGCTGACCCGTTTCTTTTTTTTTTTTGTTTATCTTCTCTATTTTTTTTTCTCTGTTGTTGTTCGACTTTTCTACGATAACTGTAGATGTCTATAACTTATTTGCAACCACTTCTGACACCATGTTGTGATATCCGTATACGTTGATTGATGTCGATTAGACGAAGATACAAGGAGGCTGAAGTGAAACACGTTTATTTACTTAGGTGTACAAACCGGAACTCCTGACGGTGAGCCCGAAACCGGAAGAGGGGATATGGGAAGGGAGTGGGAGTGGGAGGAGGGCTAGCTAGATTTCTATTGCTGATACTACAACAGCGTGGAGGAAGTTATTTTTCGGGTTTTCCTGCTCAGGCACGCATTTCTCTCGTCACGGGGTCGGCATAGCAGCAGCTATTCGTAATCCGACTTTCTCGTTGATGAGGTGGCTTCAATTCCCTCCCAGCCGGGTGTCGGAACGTACTCCCTGACCTTCCGTCTCTCTGGACTGCCTCTCGTTGACTGTCCCACGGCTGCTGAATTTCGACTCACTGCCTCGAAAACGAGGGAAAAGGGTTTTTGGGGTCGGCGCTCTCCACCCACATCTCACACACCGCCCGATCTAAAAACAGAGTCGACGACATCTTTCTCTGGGCGACCAGCCAAAATATGGGATTGGTATTCCGCTCTGTTTAAAATAAAGAAACCGAAGTCTGCCCGCCTTATCATAACTGTATTACAGTCTTAACTTATTGGCTCCTCAACTCAGGGATCAGGTCGCCTTGATACGCAACAATATATATATATATATATATATATATATATATATATATATATATATATATATATATATATATATATATATTATTTAGGTATCTGTATATGTTAGGTATCTGTATATGTTTATATATTTGTATATACAGGATTCACACCTAAACTAATGAATCGATCATTATGAATTTTGGAACACAGCTGCTAGGTGTAAGGGGTTCAAATGTGGGATATATTTAGTTTCATTTAGTTTTATGCTAAGGGGATTAAAGGGGACGGAAAATCTATGTGAAAATTCAGAAACCTATGATTTTTGTGAAATTTTATCAATAGATATCAGACATCAATTAATATATATTGGCCAAATTTTAGTTTCCTTGTAGTATTTTAAAGAGTTTTTACGAGACATAATATCAGCATAACCCCCCATTTGAAAATTCAAATATTTCAGATTTGCATTGAAATATTGTCATTAGATTCTTTGAATTTCAATTTTTCTTAAGGCCCTTTAAGCTTAAGCCTTAAATTTTAGACATTTTCTAGAATCAAACACGTGCAGTGGATTTTTATTTTATCAAAATTAAGAATAAGGATTTTTGGCACAAGGTTTAGTATCATTATATCTTTATTTTAATCTTCGTAAGGGGACATAAATGTGGTGCAAAACTGTTTTGTTTTGGAATTGATTTTATTTTATCCATCTTGAAGTAGGTATTCTAGTATATATATATATATATATATATATATATATATATATATATATATATATATATATGAATTTTTTCTGTGCAGTACAGAATTTAATGATGGCAATAAACACACCATATTTTTTATTATTAGTGATGATTTAAAATAATAATTATTTTAATTTATCATGACTAACAATAAAAATATGCTCTGTTTATTTCCATCGATATATATATATATATATATATATATATATATATATATATATATATATATATATAATATATATTACTTTCAAACTTCTAATTTGCTGTTATAATGTTCAGTAAGAATGCCAACACAAAGACATTATCATAAAAGCAAGGTCGGTCCTGACCCACATCCTATCACCCATTTTTATGGTCACTCTATATTATTTTTTAGTCATTTTACGATCTATATCACTAAGTTATATCTTCTTTGGGCATATTCTTTTTTAATTTTTTGATTGCTATATTTGACCTAGGTCGACTTTACATAGCCTATGATAGTCATACCTCATCTGAATATCGAATTTGATTTGAATCCATACAATAGGTTCTGAGTATATAAGAGCATGACAGATAAGCCAACAAACAGATAGACATGTGATTTTATTTTAAACAAGGTTAAAAGCCATGTTCCTTCCCTCACATTCACAACCCCTTCTCTCTTCTTCATCACCGTGTTACCAGGGCCACTCCTATCTTGATTCAAAAATATAAAGGTGATGAAAAACACTCTGCACTTTGGAAAATGAGAGTAGTACTTGATCTGTGGGCGTATATGGCTTTTATACATACGTTGTCAGGTTCGACATAATTTGACTACCTTTTAACTGTTGTGACTGAGCGGATCTGTTGGTTTATGGATAATTGTGGAGAAAATGGGGTCGGGGGGGGGGGGGACATGACCATCCTTATATCCAGTTTAACATCCACTTTACATGCTGGTCTGCATTGGACGACTTTTATAAATTGACTTCCAAACTAACCTATCTCTGACCTGTTTTTTTTTTTTATTTCTCCCTCTTTCTCTCAGGTCCATCCTTATCACTTCCTCCCATGTTTTCATTGTTCTTCTTCTGCCAACTGACCTTGCTACCTCAACTGTTCTACATCTACTAACTAAACCAAGAACTTTTAAGCACTCTTTCAACATGGCCATACCACCGAAGTCTCCTGTTCTGCACACATCTTATACTGTCTAGATTTAATAAGTCACTTGTTCCCTTTTCACTTCCAATCTAAAGCAGCTTATATCTTGCATTCTTTCCCACAATCATTCTAACAGAGTTATTTTCTTGGATACAACACAGGTCAATACATCTTCTCTCAAGAAACTCAACAATCTTACCAGACCTTCCATGCAAATTTCCAACATTTAAACTACACAACCTCAAATGCGACGAATTTTTGGAAGTCATTTCCTTAATTGAAGTAAGATTTTTATAGGCCAGATGCCCTTCCTGATGCCAACTTTGATAGGGACCAGAATATATAGGAAAAATGCCTTAGGGAAACAAACGTTGATTAAATCAGCTTTGGTATGATAACAGATATATGAGGGATGTGTGTTTGTTTGTTTGTTTGTTAACTACTTTTAGGCTACTAGACCCATTAACTTGAAATGTGGTAAGAATGGTCCTCTAATAAAGCAGATAGTCATAAAGGGTCGTCTTTATTTGTTTTCTTTAAAAATAAAAAAAATTTTAAAAGTAAAAGTATAGCTTATTATAAAAATCCCATGCGAATACATGCAAACTCAGAAACAGAGAGTGATGGAGATCAAATAACAAGATCACATCCAAAATTCATACTTTTATTGAGGATGCTCTTCTATACAAATTGCCCCCCCCCCTTTCTCATATGAACATATCAAACGTGGCCCTCAGTGTCATATTCTTGGTGACTCAGCATTGAATGTGGTGCAGATGTGCCGTGGAAGTCACTCTGTATTAAGTGTAGTCCGATGCCACGAGCATCGCATGCATTCTAACTGGTTTCTCTATTAATCATTCACTGCCCATCCTGTGTTTAAAAGATCCCCAGACGTTTAGTGTTGACGTAATTTCGTCAGGAACTTGGGTGAATAGTCGATCGGCAATTTCTCTCTGTTTTTTGTCCGAGAAAGCGTTGTATTCATCAAGATATAATGATATTAAACCTTATGTAACGAATTCTTATTCAAATTTTGATCAAAATTCATTACATGATTTTGATTCTAGAAAATGCCTAAAAATTAAGGCTTAAGCTTAAGGTGTTTTAAGAAGAAATTTAAATAAAGGAATCTTGTTTAATTCGTGTCTCATGAATATTGATCAAATTCAATGCAAATCTCATATATTTCAATTTTCACTTGAAAGGTTGTGCTCATATTATGCCCAATGTAACTACTTTAAAATTCTCCAAAGACAGGTTGTGAGCAAGCAAGCTGGAATAAAGTTTGCCTACAAAAATGACAAATATATTTATGTCTTTAAAAATATACTTTATTATACCTTAACTAACACTATGTGTCCATTCCCTAATAAAGATATCAGATTAAGATTAGAGCCTCAAATTTTTACATCCTTCAGTGTTTCTTTCCAGCTTGCTACTGTCTTTCTACCTCAGAAATATCTATCATACCCCCCCCCCCCTCCAGTCAGGTCAAATATTTTGGTAAATTTCATTTTAGGTTCATATTCGGATTCCATATCATGTTTACGACTGTAAAAGTTGTAACTAGATCATTTTTTTCTTCTTTTTCCAAAATATTTAAGCCCAGATTTCTGAGGGTGTTTTTTAATTCTCAAATTTTGGAAATTTTTTATATACTTACTTTTCATTGCCATTTTATTTAAATTGTTTTCTTCTCGCTTGTATCGCAGAAGAGGGTGAATGGTAAACATTTACTATTTAAAAAATTCAATTTGTGTACCAAAAAGTAAACATATTTTTATTCCTTCAGACTTCAGACATTTTCTTTTTGTAAAGTTTGACCCATATTTTATTTTAATATTCCCCTTTAAGATTGAAAAAAAATCGTTTGTTTACTTTTTACACAGATTTTAGTGCTCATCCAGATCTACGGAGACATTCGAAAAAAATAAATAAATAAATAAAACAAACTGAGAAATATCTGTTTGATGTACGTACCTGTCACAAACTGAATATATCCTATACCAAAAATCACGTAAATTAATAAATTAAATTAATAAATTAAATTAATAATAAAGTAAATTAAGAAATTAAGAAATTACTTTTTCTTTTATAAAAGAAAAAATAATTTCATCGATAAATGAATAAGGGGGAAATATCGCCACCATTTTCGCATATTCAATGGAGATATTCAAGGGCTGAACCGGTTTTAGAACAAGGGAGCTAACTGGAAATGAATTGAATTTCTGCACATGTCCCTTGAATATCTCCCTTGAATATGCCTAAATGATGGCGATATTTCACCCTTATTTATTCATCGATGAAAACTACTTTATTAATTTACGTGATTTTGGGTATAGGATATATTCAGCCTGTGACAGGTACGTATGTCAAACAGATATTCCTCAGTTTGTTTTATATTTTTTTGAATGTCTTCGTAGTTCTGGATAAGCACCCAGATTTTTTTCTGAAACGTTACTAACAACAAAAAAAACAAAAAACAACAGTTTGGACTAATTTTATTTCAGTATGAAAGTCTGAAGGGAAAAAGTTTATAACACTCACTGAAAAATATCCTGGATAGACACTAAGAAAACATTGAATGTCGTAATTGCATCTGGTCGACAGGCTACCATGTGTAACTGGCATTGGAGAATCAGCAGCAGCTGCGCTAAAACAAAAACAAAAAAACAATACGAACAATTGAACATGATGGAAAACAAGAAAATGGATAAAAAAGAAATTAAAAAATTATAGACAGAGAAGAACAGTGGAGAGTAAAATAACTAAAAGAAGCAGCATATATGCTGGGCGACAATGACCTCTTAAATATACCTACTATAGAATTTAATACAATAGGGGAACAATTAATTATAAATAATAGATTAGAATACAATTAAAATATATATGTAATAATATGTAATAATCTATAGTGATGAGTATTTTGACTACACATCAAAAACAAGAATAGGTGTAAAGCTCTTAAAATTCATATTAAAATTGTCTGTAAAGATCTGTGGTGTAACGGATATAAGTGCTAGGTAATAATCAATTCTATGTGAGAGTCTTCTGGACGTTGAAGGTTTAATCCTCAGTGCAGATAATAAGAATACAATTACAAATTACTTAAGACTTCTATCCAGAAATTTGCAAAAGCAAATATTAAATTAAATAAAGGGTTCTACATCTACTAACTAACCCAAGAACTTTCAACCATTCTTTCAACATGGCCATTACATCGAAGTCTCCAGTTCTGCACACATTTTATACTGTCTAGATTTAATAATCCACATTGTGGGGCAGGTATTAAATTAAAGGGTTCCATTTGAAATTCTGTACAGATTCCCAAGTTTGTCATAAAGATTCCTGGGTTCGGCCAAAATCTTGTGAGAATAACATCCAAGATGAGAATAGTAGTCCGAATAATCCAAGTAATACACAAAAGAAAAAGTAGAAAATATAGAAACTGAAGAACATGTATATCCTATAAAAACCAACTAGATTTGTAATTAAATAACCCCAAAATAATTGATATACCACAAACCAAAAGAAAAATCTGATATGTCTTTTTTGGTCTTTACAAAAGAAATCTTATTAAAAAGAACTTCACATCTACCCATGGACATTAACCATTAATAATAGGCACAGAAAAAATATGCTCATACAAAAATTCCGTTTGTTTAGTAGACTAAGACTAATGTTAGGAATAACAGTCAAGTACCTATGTTAGGTCTTATGACCTATATAATTGTATATATTCTTACATATTTTAGTGTAGATATTTATATGCACATTTATTTATGAAGTACAGACTTTTACTTTTGGATGGCTCAAGTAATCTATAACAGTCAAGTACCTATGTTAGGCCTTATGACCTATATAATTGTATATATTCTTACATATTTTAGTGTAGATATTTATATGCACATTTATTTATGAAGTACAGACTTTTACTTACGGATGGCTCAAGTAATCTATAACAGTCAAGTACCTATGTTAGGCCTTATGACCTATATAATTGTATATATTCTTACATATTTTAGTGTAGATATTTATATGCACATTTATTTATGAAGTACAGACTTTTACTTACGGATGGCTCAAGTAATCTATAACAGTCAAGTACCTATGTTAGGTCTTATGACCTATATAATTGTATATATTCTTACATATTTCAGTGTAGATATTTATATGCACATTTATTTATGAAGTACAGACTTTTACTTACGAATGGCTCAAGTAAGCTATAACAGTCAAGTACCTATGTTAGGCCTTATGACCTATATAATTGTATATATTCTTACATATTTCAGTGTAGATATTTATATGCACATTTATTTATGAAGTACAGACTTTTACTTACGGATGGCTCAAGTAATCTATAACAGTCAAGTACCTATGTTAGGTCTTATGACCTATATAATTGTATATATTCTTACATATTTTAGTGTAGATATTTATATGCACATTTATTTATGAAGTACAGACTTTTACTTTTGGATGGCTCAAGTAATCTATAACAGTCAAGTACCTATGTTAGGCCTTATGACCTATATAATTGTATATATTCTTACATATTTTAGTGTAGATATTTATATGCACATTTATTTATGAAGTACAGACTTTTACTTACGGATGGCTCAAGTAATCTATAACAGTCAAGTACCTATGTTAGGCCTTATGACCTATATAATTGTATATATTCTTACATATTTTAGTGTAGATATTTATATGCACATTTATTTATGAAGTACAGACTTTTACTTACGGATGGCTCAAGTAATCTATAACAGTCAAGTACCTATGTTAGGTCTTATGACCTATATAATTGTATATATTCTTACATATTTCAGTGTAGATATTTATATGCACATTTATTTATGAAGTACAGACTTTTACTTACGAATGGCTCAAGTAATCTATAACAGTCAAGTACCTATGTTAGGCCTTATGACCTATATAATTGTATATATTCTTACATATTTCAGTGTAGATATTTATATGCACATTTATTTATGAAGTACAGACTTTTACTTACGAATGGCTCAAGTAATCTATAACAGTCAAGTACCTATGTTAGGCCTTATGACCTATATAATTGTATATATTCTTACATATTTCAGTGTAGATATTTATATGCACATTTATTTATGAAGTACAGACTTTTACTTACGGATGGCTCAAGTAATCTATAACAGTCAAGTACCTATGTTAGGTCTTATGACCTATATAATTGTATATATTCTTACATATTTCAGTGTAAATATTTATATGCACATTTATTTATGAAGTACAGACTTTTACTTACGGATGGCTCAAGTAATCTATAACAGTCAAGTACCTATGTTAGGTCTTATGACCTATATAATTGTATATATTCTTACATATTTTAGTGTAGATATTTATATGCACATTTATTTATGAAGTACAGACTTTTACTTTTGGATGGCTCAAGTAATCTATAACAGTCAAGTACCTATGTTAGGCCTTATGACCTATATAATTGTATATATTCTTACATATTTTAGTGTAGATATTTATATGCACATTTATTTATGAAGTACAGACTTTTACTTACGGATGGCTCAAGTAATCTATAACAGTCAAGTACCTATGTTAGGTCTTATGACCTATATAATTGTATATATTCTTACATATTTTAGTGTAGATATTTATATGCACATTTATTTATGAAGTACAGACTTTTACTTTTGGATGGCTCAAGTAATCTATAACAGTCAAGTACCTATGTTAGGCCTTATGACCTATATAATTGTATATATTCTTACATATTTTAGTGTAGATATTTATATGCACATTTATTTATGAAGTACAGACTTTTACTTACGGATGGCTCAAGTAATCTATAACAGTCAAGTACCTATGTTAGGCCTTATGACCTATATAATTGTATATATTCTTACATATTTTAGTGTAGATATTTATATGCACATTTATTTATGAAGTACAGACTTTTACTTACGGATGGCTCAAGTAATCTATAACAGTCAAGTACCTATGTTAGGTCTTATGACCTATATAATTGTATATATTCTTACATATTTCAGTGTAGATATTTATATGCACATTTATTTATGAAGTACAGACTTTTACTTACGAATGGCTCAAGTAATCTATAACAGTCAAGTACCTATGTTAGGCCTTATGACCTATATAATTGTATATATTCTTACATATTTCAGTGTAGATATTTATATGCACATTTATTTATGAAGTACAGACTTTTA
This sequence comes from Sepiola atlantica, assembly GCA_963556195.1. NCBI lineage: Eukaryota > Metazoa > Mollusca > Cephalopoda > Sepiida > Sepiolidae > Sepiola > Sepiola atlantica. The sequence goes on along the minus strand of OY744521.1, from coordinate 153,888,554 downwards.
CTTACGAATGGCTCAAGTAATCTATAACAGTCAAGTACCTATGTTAGGCCTTATGACCTATATAATTGTATATATTCTTACATATTTCAGTGTAGATATTTATATGCACATTTATTTATGAAGTACAGACTTTTACTTACGGATGGCTCAAGTAATCTATAACAGTCAAGTACCTATGTTAGGTCTTATGACCTATATAATTGTATATATTCTTACATATTTCAGTGTAAATATTTATATGCACATTTATTTATGAAGTACAGACTTTTACTTACGGATGGCTCAAGTAATCTATAACAGTCAAGTACCTATGTTAGGTCTTATGACCTATATAATTGTATATATTCTTACATATTTTAGTGTAGATATTTATATGCACATTTATTTATGAAGTACAGACTTTTACTTTTGGATGGCTCAAGTAATCTATAACAGTCAAGTACCTATGTTTGGCCTTATGACCTATATAATTGTATATATTCTTACATATTTTAGTGTAGATATTTATATGCACATTTATTTATGAAGTACAGACTTTTACTTACGGATGGCTCAAGTAATCTATAACAGTCAAGTACCTATGTTAGGTCTTATGACCTATATAATTGTATATATTCTTACATATTTTAGTGTAGATATTTATATGCACATTTATTTATGAAGTACAGACTTTTACTTTTGGATGGCTCAAGTAATCTATAACAGTCAAGTACCTATGTTAGGCCTTATGACCTATATAATTGTATATATTCTTACATATTTTAGTGTAGATATTTATATGCACATTTATTTATGAAGTACAGACTTTTACTTACGGATGGCTCAAGTAATCTATAACAGTCAAGTACCTATGTTAGGCCTTATGACCTATATAATTGTATATATTCTTACATATTTTAGTGTAGATATTTATATGCACATTTATTTATGAAGTACAGACTTTTACTTACGGATGGCTCAAGTAATCTATAACAGTCAAGTACCTATGTTAGGTCTTATGACCTATATAATTGTATATATTCTTACATATTTCAGTGTAGATATTTATATGCACATTTATTTATGAAGTACAGACTTTTACTTACGAATGGCTCAAGTAATCTATAACAGTCAAGTACCTATGTTAGGCCTTATGACCTATATAATTGTATATATTCTTACATATTTCAGTGTAGATATTTATATGCACATTTATTTATGAAGTACAGACTTTTACTTACGAATGGCTCAAGTAATCTATAACAGTCAAGTACCTATGTTAGGCCTTATGACCTATATAATTGTATATATTCTTACATATTTCAGTGTAGATATTTATATGCACATTTATTTATGAAGTACAGACTTTTACTTACGAATGGCTCAAGTAATCTATAACAGTCAAGTACCTATGTTAGGCCTTATGACCTATATAATTGTATATATTCTTACATATTTCAGTGTAGATATTTATATGCACATTTATTTATGAAGTACAGACTTTTACTTACGGATGGCTCAAGTAATCTATAACAGTCAAGTACCTATGTTAGGCCTTATGACCTATATAATTGTATATATTCTTACATATTTCAGTGTAGATATTTATATGCACATTTATTTATGAAGTACAGACTTTTACTTACGGATGGCTCAAGTAATCTATAACAGTCAAGTACCTATGTTAGGTCTTATGACCTATATAATTGTATATATTCTTACATATTTCAGTGTAAATATTTATATGCACATTTATTTATGAAGTACAGACTTTTACTTACGGATGGCTCAAGTAATCTATAACAGTCAAGTACCTATGTTAGGCCTTATGACCTATATAATTGTATATATTCTTACATATTTCAGTGTAGATATTTATATGCACATTTATTTATGAAGTACAGACTTTTACTTACGGATGGCTCAAGTAATCTATAACAGTCAAGTACCTATGTTAGGCCTTATGACGTATATAATTGTATATATTCTTACATATTTCAGTGTAGATATTTATATGCACATTTATTTATTAAGTACATTTGAGAGAATTTGATGAATCTTGAGTCTTGTAATGCTCCATGCACCCCATATGTGGACGGAAGCGTTGTTACTTGAGTTATTCAGTGAGTTGGGCAAAGTAGAAGAGTTAGATTGAGAGACAGGTGTTTTGGTTGTAATATAAGACAATGAATCTGTGCTTGGTGAACCCATTCACACTCGACATTTTTGTTTATTATCTAGATCACCATGCCGTTGGTTTTGGCAACTTCAAAAGTGCTGATCCAGCATAGGTGAGACGCATGAGAAAAAGCAGATTAAATGATGGTGGATTAGCACCTTATTGCGTATTGGGTTCTTGTTCACATGTTCGTCTAATTTTTAAAGCTTTATTGTCTTCATCTTCACATAGCATGTAGATGGCATGTTGTCACTCAATATTGCCCAAACTTTTTGGTCGCTATGCCCAGTGTAATTCCTGTGTGAATGATGTTATTTAGCAGGTTCCTGTATACCTCTCCTGTAAAATGGATTCCACAGTCGGATAACACAATGCATAATATTTCCTGGTGGCAAAGAAAGAATCTGTAAAGTCCATGGGCGGTACCGATCACACGATCTCTGGCACATGGTACAACAGTGAGATACCAGCTGATACTGTCTAAAATGGTTAGGATGTAACGTTTACTCTTTGAGACTGGCATTGCAACAAAATTGACATAAATAATCTCAAATGGCCTTTTTCCACGCTTCCAGTGAGCCAAATTTTCTCTTGGTACATATTTCACAAGAGTCAACATGTGTTTTGATGTAACGATCCTTGAGCTTCTCTGGTGCTACCAGATCAGTCTGTCTGAAGATACCGGCTTCCTGACTTAAAATGCACCAAACATTGATGTTATTGTTTTTTTTTCGATTCCCTTTGCAAAACTCAATCATGTTCTGCAAAGCTAAACACAAAAACAACATTATTCCTCTACAAAACAACTAAACCAAACACCATGAATAAATATGTGAAGATATAAAGAACTTGAAGCATAAAAACTTTTACCAAAATGACCGAATTCGGCATTAAATAACCAGAAAAGGGTTAATATGCTGTAAAACAAAGCAACCAAACAATCTTGAGTTTCCACCGATAGCTGGATAGATGCTCATGCATGTGAGCGATACCTGAATGATTGATGCAATCATCTGACTGATCAGGTACTTGGGGGCGGAGCCTGTACGGTATAACAGGTTTGGGAAAATAGTTGTTGTCCTTAATCATTAGAACGGAGGTGCCAGGCTCTAGGTAGAACTGGTATCCACTGGTATTTGTTGAGTGGGGGGGGGGGGGTAGTCACTGGAGTCGATCTCAATTTTTTGGTTTGAGTCATTTGTTTGGAGGGTTCTGCTGATTCTAGATAGTGTGTCGTCTGTACATTTACGCAGCGATATTTGTGTTGGTATTTTAGGGCTAATAGGGGGCTGTTTTTATTTGTGCATCTCTGTAAGTAATGTACAAGTCAGAACTTAGGTCAATTTCCTCATTATTTTTGTTCCTATTCACTTGCCTCCCCATGAAGGCGGAGTTAGACACAAGGTCAATTTTTAATATGGAGAAAATCCAGCTCTCCCAAAACAGACAGATCAGATACTACAGGATTAGTACTCTGCTCTATCATTATTTTAATGGTCGGTGCTCAACTGAGCTTTAATCTATGGTTCCCCCTGTAAAACATCCACAACAAAAACTCGTCGATCTACAATCTCCGTAAATAATTTTCCTTTCTCCCTAGGTGTACCTAAAGCTAAACGGAACTTCCATGAGCAAAGTTTCTTTCTAAGAACTGCCCGTCTGTGGAACACAGTAACACGGGGCTGCTTCCCGGCTGACTACAACATTGTCGTTTTCAAGTCCAATGTAAACAAATTCTTGTTGAGTCGTCCTCTTAAATAATCATTTGCTGACCAGTTACAACCATCGTTATAAATCTCCTCAGTGTTTCACCATCCACCTGACAAACTCAATAACCCTTATACTCGTGTGGACCTTGATAAGCAATGACTTGTTAGTAAAACAAAGTATCAGAACAGATAGTCGATAGCTGCTCAAACTAACCGGATTTGTATCGGGTGCTAACAGAGACCAGTGAAGTTGTAGTCAAATCGATGCAACAAACCTTCAGCCGATTTAAAATAGGTGATGAAGTATTCTTAAACAATGGCAGACGTTTTTCACTAGCTAGTTTAAAATAATGTGGAGTGAGACTGACACTGTAAGAGCTGGAAGTCCCCTGTCATTTTTGGGAAATAAAATTGCAAAACAAAATTGCAAAATTAATGCTACACTTTGCAATCACGATATCCTGGTTTCCACGCTTGAATCAGCTTCGAATCATTTCACTGTGGATGAAGTGTGGACCTTTCAGCAGGATGGGGCAGCTGCTCACACTGCGAATGTCACTTAAGACTAATGCAGAGGTCATCTGATGAGGTTTTAGTCCAAAGAGATATGGTCTCCATGTTTTCTAGATCTTAATCTTAATGGACTCTTTTAACTCTTAATCTTTACCAACCCTTCATTTCCATTGTCTTAACAAGTTTTCGAATAAAATAAATTAATTTTGTATGGATAGACTTTGTTATTTTTTCTTTTGATAACGTTCTATCAACCTCAAGCTTTACATTAACAATATCCTGATCCTATCAGCTTTGAATTATTTTGCTGTAGATGAAATGTGGACTTTTCGGCAAGATGGGGCAACTGCTCACACTGCGAATGTCACTCAGCCTAATGCAAAGGTCATCTGATGAGGTTTTAATCCAAAGATATATGACCTCCATGTTTTCTAGATCTTAATTCAATGGACTTTTCTGTGCGATCTTGAAGCAAGAGTTTGTTCAAATGTTCACAACTCTGTAGACGATTTAAAGATTTTCGACTCTGATAGCTTCTTTCTTCGGACCAATGGCATTTGGGATTCCCTCCCTGTCCCCTGTTTCCCCGACCGTACCAACATGCAGAAATTTAAATGTACTTTGAACAAATATCTTGCTGCCTATATTCCCATCCACCTAATCACAGTAGTCCCTTACGTCTCAGTGGCAATATGCTTTTTTTGAGGTGAACACAAGTATAAAAAAAAATTTAACTTAAAAGAAACACTTTTAAAAGAAAGATGTTACACACACTTTGTAACTCTTCTATCTTGTCGTCCATGCCCCCCCCCTCCCAGACAACACCGGGTGACCATGCTAGATTAATATAAATGATGCTAACTTTTAAAAAAGTATGTCGTTGAAATTTTGCCAAAGAGGACAATGATAATAAAAAAAAAAAAATAATAATAACGTCTTCTGCGACTGTTTACTACTTACTGTCTAGAGCACACCAGGATGTCATGCTGCCCCAGTTGAAACGTAAGAACACAGATATTAGGGTGGATAAATAGATAAAAGAATATAAAATAAGAAAAAAATGCATTCTCGAATGTATATAGGGTGGATAAATAGATAAAAGAATATAAAATAAGAAAAAAATGCATTCTCGAATGTATATAGATCATCTACATTTTGGTGCAGAAATATAAACACACTATCTAAAACATCTAAAAAAACATGTCCCGAGGGCCAAATAAATATGTTGGTACTGATTGGTAGCAGGGATAGGCGGATCAAATTGTACTTTTAAAAAAGGGATTCTACTCTGGTAGAGGCTAAAAAAGGTTGAATAAAGTACAAACACATTTATATATATATATATATATATATATATATATATATATAAAGCAGGGACCCATAACCTACCTTCATTGTTGTTATGGATGTACCACTGAACAAAGCAATCGACCCAGTTTGAGAACGCTTGCTTACTTTTTTCATCTCTATTATTTTTTTTTTATTCTATTTATTTTCAACACAAAATACATGCTAAAACATACTTTAGTTCTGGGATTAAGTTATTTTTTTAAAAAATCTGTTTTAATTGTTCGAATTAGCTGTAATATATAATTAACTGAACCAGTCATCCATCTCTCACTTAGCTATCTATATATTTCTCTCGCCCCTCTCACTCTATGTTGATTCAACCACTCTCTAATACGACTTAATGTCTCTGTGAGCATTTAGAGAAAGAGTGACTCTCTTTTGTCAGCTAATTTACATGCATGTGTCGGCATACACCACAAATACGTTGCAGCATTAACTCCTGTCTCAAACACAATTACACACACCACGAGGCAGCACCAAACTCGATTTATCTCCCCTTGTTGTGACGCCAGGAGGAGTCCTGATCTGCCTTATAAAACGGGATGCACAGACTCGCTCTCTCTCTTCCTCTCTCACGACCTGTTACAGATAACATCAGCCAGACTGTCTCTCTCTCTCTCCCTGACAGCTGCTATCACCATGTGCTCACACACTCATGAGTGTACTATCCTGGTATGTAAGAACTTCTCTCCACTCACATGCATACATACACAATACTCAGACTTTTTACTATAGACATTCCCAATGGTTATAGCATCGACTTGGAATCCCGTCATCGTATGTAAATTAGATCGCAAAAGAATAATTCCTTTACTTCTATATAAGAATAATAAAATATGATAATAATTCTATATACTCCTCCTCCTCTTCTTCTTCTTACTACTACTACTACTACTACTACTACTACTACTAGTACTACTAGTAATAATAATAATATAGAAGTAAAGATACTTAATATTTTTTGTTATGCAAGAAAGATATCTTAATAGTTAGGTCATAGTTTATGAATTTTCGAATGAAATCAAAGTGGAACAAATAGTGGTAATTTTTGTGACCCAACGGGTAACGTGTACATCTGATACATGTATGAAAATAAAACAATAATAATCACAGCCATCATGAAAAGTCAAAATACAAACAGATATCATAGGTTTATCTTAAAAAGAATGGGAAAAAAAAGAGAAAATGTGTCCACTCTACTTAGCACAATTCTAGTTAATCATGATTTACGTTTAAATGCATTTCTAATGTGTTTGCTAACATTTACTTATCTTATAAACATAAGTCAAATACGTTTTTCTGTGACCAGTTAAGTAATCATTAAATTAACACATTTTCATGGAATCTTGCTGTAGTTTGAAAATTAAAAAGAATAAAATGTCGCTTACTGCAACAATGGAGACGAAAATGAAGGTTTACCAGCTTTGAAGCGCATGGGATGTTTCACATGTCGGACACTTGTTTTTCAGTGAAAAAAAAAGAACTTTGTATTCATAGTTACAGATTTTTCATAGGTGATATTAATTTGCATACGTGGAGAGTGGGCAAATATTTCCACTGGACCATCTGTAAAAAGTTGAATATCCAGTGTAGCAGCAGGTCCTGGGAACATATACTAGAAAAACAGTTGGAAATAAGTCATACATCATCCACGATGACTATGCAATTCCTACAGCTACATACCTAGAAAGTAGGGCTGTTAAACGTGACATAGTGATATGGGACAAAAGGGAGAAAGTAGCAACCCTAGTTGAAATCAGTGTCCCTAATGATGCTGGCTTAAACAGAGCTGAGAGAGAGAAGATAACGAACTACTATGGTCTTATGTACGACATGAAAAGAAACTGTAACCTTATGAAGATCTCCATCATTCACGTAATTATAGGAGCAACCGCGCCCATGAAAAACAATTTCAAAAACTACATAGCGAATATACCCGGTGAATCAAGTGCAAGAGAGATACAAACAATTGCATTTAAAGGGACGGTTAGAATTTTAAAAATAGTACTCGATGCCTCTTTGCTAAGCACTCAGCTTTATAGAGTGTTGCCCTCCCCTACATCTTTGTGTAGTAGCCAACAAAAAGGGAGCCTTCGAGTCGATCCATTTATTTTATATTTAAATTTTTAGCAAATATTTTTGTAATCATTCTAAAAAGTAAAGTCATTTCAACTATGAAAACAAACATGACGTTTTTAAGGAGAGAATGCGGATAAAGTTTATAAAATGAAGATATAATTAAGTCTGCATTTTCAAAGAGGTTTTTTTAAGTTAACATACAATGATTAAAGCACAAGTTAACCTTTGAACACATCGAATGTGATGACTATCTGTTCAAAACTCATTGGTGCAACTCATTTATAATTTTGCTCCTCACCAAGATGGAAACAAAGAAGATCGCAAGTTCGGACATAAGGTGGAAGCAGCTTAAGCTCAAACCAAAGTACATGGGCAGAAGATGCACAGCTGTCTCAATACTCAGCATCCCACACTATCTAGGAGCACACCAGCTTGGTGCTATCATGAGCTAATATCAGGATGTTGAGGTGGTCATCCCTAACATGATCATGGGGGACTACACCATCGGAATGCAGCTTCACCATGCAGGATTTCACAGGATTCTAACTTTGCTGACTTTGAAACTTCTCCGTTATCGTCAAGTGAAGATAACCGTATTGTTGGCACTGACAGCAGTGGAGACAGATGGCAAAGAGAGTCACCCCAACAAAGACTCCTGCTGCTGTTCTAGTCAGGAAAAAAACCTGTTGCTATTGTAATACCAGTTGCTACCTCAGTTGCAACAACAGAGAGGAGCGGTACCAAAGCCATCATTTGCTCCTGCATGAAGTATTGTTTCCACATATGGGCTGGTGCACCAACCACTAATCTACCTCTTGGACAGGGTGCAAAAAAGAGTCTCTAGCCTAACAGGTCTTGCACTGTTTGCCAAGCTCCAACCCCTGTCGCATTATCACAGTGCTGGTTTTACGTAGTACTTCATTGTAGATGTCCCTAGATGTTGGAAATTTTTTTACTCTGATAGCTTCTTTCTTCAAACTGCTGGCCTTTGGAGTTTTCTTCCTACTCACTGTTTCCCTGACTGTACCAACATGCAGAAATTTAAATGCAATGTGAACAAACATCTTGCTGCTCACTTTCCACCAGGTTGCCCCTATAAATCTGGCCCCTATCACAGTAGCCCCTTATGCATCAGTGGCAATATGCTTTGTTTGAAGTGAATAAAAGTAAAAAAGAAATTTTTTTGAAGTATCCGCCGGCTCTGTCTCCTCAAAATCGAGCACTCCAGAAAAGTAGTTCCTTTTGGGAAAAAAGACAGCCGTCTCCAAAACGCTAAATTATCCCCAGCTAACAGTAAATTTCCAGCAAAAGAGTTAGCTGAAGAAAAGCTGCATCAAGTTCCAACACCAAGACAATGGCTGTAAAGAGAAAGCATCTGGACCTTTCTTCTGAATCTGAAGGGGCATTCAGAAGTGAACAGGAGGGGATGTTAATGAACATTGAAGTCTCTAGCCCAGTCGATGCAGAAGATGTCAACATGACAGAAAACTTTTTCCAGCTCTCTGAACTCTAAAACCCAACCCCAGCTAAGCAAACTACCCCTCTTCTCATTACAGGCCCTTCAGCCTTACCTCACTCTCAGTGAGAGTTAATGAGACTGAGCCCAAGTGCACAAGAAGCCAATCTGCATCCCATTCGAACCAAGAAGACCAGAAAACAACCTTTGCTACCTGAGGCAGACACTCTGCATGAAATGGTGGACTTAACCCTCAGACCATTGCAGCTTCTGAACCATGTCCAGGATTTGAAAGTTGACAACCCCCCAAAAATACTGGATGGAACCCTACTAACAACCTTCTGCAACCAAAGCAATGCGGCCACAAAAAGTGTATGTGAAGAATGGAACCAGAGGCTTGTGGAGGAGGAGCACCCTTCCTTAAAAAAGTTAGAGGTAATGTGTGAAGGAAGGGTTCATCTCTATAGGGCCTTAAAGCTCACATTCCCCCTTAATGTGAAAAGTTCTGCTCAAGGAGGGGTACAGGTTATGCTTGAACTCCTAACTGGTACTGTTGTACAGGCCTCTGACGTTCTCACCTCAAGATATTTTAGGTCCAGGTATGACATTGAATAAGTTCAGTGACAATCGCCAATGTATCTGACTATTTCTTCGATCGGGTTAAAAAAAAGTGCCTAAGCGGGGCTCGACACAAGAGAGTCTACCTAAAGAAGGCATCCAGCTCATATTAAATAGCGAGTAGGTTAGGGAGACCATGGGACGAGGTAAAACCAGAAACCACAGTCGCATGCTTCCGAATTTGTATTCCAGAGCTGGGAGTTGCGATAGACAGTGGTAAAACAGAGGCAATGAGGAAGACTAGCATGGTTTCTAGCACGTACATTTTGTTCATGTTGTCTGACCTAGATCCCGATCTCCAGCTCAGCTTTCTGTCTGAGCTGGGAGTTTGGACAGACAAGAAGTTGCTTCAATCTCAAAACATCTCAGTCCGTTATTCTATGTCGTGGAGGGCTGCAACAATCAGCCCTCCAAGTTCAAGGAAGGCAGCTGAGATTAGCCCTTGTTTCGAGATGGCCTTCGTTGGGTTCTATGTCAGAAAAGGCTGTCCCAGTAAGCCTTTCAGTTTCGTTGGAACGACTACTGATGATTTTAGTCCTTTCTTTCCAGGGTGTTCGTCTGGTGGAGGGGCACTGAAAAGATGTACACTACTCTTCTATTAGACCTAGAGATAAACACTTTTGATGGCCTTGTGCTTAATTTGTAATGAAATATATATATTTCTTTTTTTTTTATTTGTGAATAAATAATTCAAAGTGTAGTATCTGTTCTGTCTTCGGTCAGGGGAGGAAAAATCCTCTAGACTGAGACAATTTTTATTTTTGTCTCAATCCAGGGTGCCCCTTTTTGGGGGATTGTATTTCCCTACATAAAAAAAAAACGACATTGTGTCTAACTTTGCCCTCGTGGAGAGACAAGTAAGTAGAGGCAAGCTCTTAAATTCAAAACAAAGTGTCCCTATTTACTTGTCTTTCTACGAGGGCAGAGTTAAACACAAGATCGGTTTGTAATGTTCCGTGAAAATCAAGCGCCCCAAAAAGGAGCTCTCTGGATTGGGACAAAAAATTAGTCTAGAAGGATTTCTCCTTCGCTTCAAGTGCAGCATCAGAACAGATACTACACTTTGCATTATTTATTTGCAAAAAAAAAAAAAAATTAAATATACGTATTGATAATTTAGCCACAGGGCCATCTCAATCAATCAATGTTGTCCTGGTTCGCATTCATATTTTAGCTAATTCAAAAACATTTTTGGAATTAACAATTTTTTCTTGTTTTTCATTTTAATCATTTTCTAAAATTTTAATTTTTATTTGAAATACTACGCGCAAAAACTTTTATGTAACCCTAGATCTTTCACTTATCCTTCCTTCCCCAGGTGTTCAAATTGCAATAATCAATACATTTCATTTTTTTACTTTTAGAAAGAGAATTTTCTTTCTCTCTCTCTCTCTCTCTCTCTCTCTCTCTCTCTATATATATATATATATATATATATATATATATATATATATATATATATATATATATATATATCACGAGCAAGCACGCATTCGCCTTCTCTCTTTCTCTCTGATCTGCTGTGTTTTCCATTCAATATTTCGACTGCTGTATCTCTTCTTTCTCCTCCCCTCTTCCCCTCCCCTCTTCCCCTCCCTCTCTTTTCTCCTCCCCTCTTCCCCTCCCCTTCCTTCTTCCCCTCCCTCTCTTTTCTCCTCCCCTCTTCCCCTCCCTCCCTCTCTTTTCTCCTCCCCTCCCTCTCTTTTCTCCTCCCCTCCCTCTCTTTTCTCCTCCCCTCTTCCCCTCCCTCTCTTTTCTCCTCCCCTCTTCCCCTCCCTCTCTTTTCTCCTCCCCTCCCTTTCTTTTCTCCTCCCCTCTTCCCCTCCCTTTCTTTTCTCCTCCCATTTTCCCTCCTCTATATTTCCCTCCACCCCCTTCGTTCACCTCTCTGATATGCTGCGTCTCCCTTTCAATATTTCGACTTATCTACGTCTCTTCTTTTTTATTCTTGGGCCGTCCGTTACGCGCAACGACGCAAAATATCTTACGGTTTCTCATTGCATTGAATAACTTCAAAGTTTGCAAACTTTCTTTTCTCGAATTGTTTGGCAACGAAGTAAAAGTTATAATGGTTGACGATTCTTTAACTGTTGACGACGGCGCTTCTACACAAACAGGTTTTTTCTTGACTTTTATTTTTTAAACAATGAATTATTATGGTAAATTTATAGAACTGCACCCCTCGTATTCCGCCCCCTAAAAAGGTTTCTATTTTTGGGGGCAAATTACGTGTAAACAGCCTCAACAAATATCCGGTACGAAAAAAAATAATTAAAATTGTTATTTTAGATTTTAGGAAGGGGGATCACTTTCCTATATAAGTTATACGTAAAGTGAGCATCCATTTCTTGGCCACGGAATCTCACCCCTCACATTTTTCCCTAAATAAAAATTCTTTTTTTTTTTTTTTTTTTGTAAATTACATGTAAACAGCCATCACAAATATCCGCTATGAAAAAAAATAATTAACGGTGCAATTTTACTTATAGGCCAATCAAGTTAATTGTTTTCATGTAAAAGCATTATTTTGTACTTACTCAGCCATATTTTATCTCTCACGCCCCGAAAAAGAATTTAAAAATATCAAGCAGAATTTTAATTAGAACGATTTTTCCATTTTCATAAACAACCTGTATTTGTGAGAGAGCCGACATTTTGGGCTGTGAGCGGTTGGTAGAATAGACAAGGGCATTAACTCCGTTTTTCTTTTTAGAATTATAAAAAGAAAGAAACACATAAGCAATAGTAATAAAATATATATTTATTAAATAAAAAAAATAGAAAATTAAATAATTATTTTTACTTTGTTCACCGGGATACTTGCCACGATATAATTTTCTTGTTTTTTTTTTTTTCATATTTACATGGTAACAGCGACCAAATATGGATAATAAAATATATATGTATTGAATAAAAAAAATAGAAAATTAAATAATTATTTTTAATTTATTCAACGGGATACTTTCCACGACGTGCCTACCTAGGGGACCCAATTTCGCGACACTTATCTGCCCTTAGTTCGCTAACCGGCCACTAGCCGGCCACTCCGAAAATGTCAGATTCGACATTTCACCTCGCCCTTATGAAAATGGAAAAATCGTTCTAATTAAAGTTCTGCTTGATATTTTTAAATTCTTTTTCGGGGCGTGAGAGATAAAATATGACTGAGTAAGTACAAAATAATGCTTTTACATGAAAACAATTAACTTGATTGGCCTATAAGTAAAATTGCACCTAATTAACATTTTTATTATTTTAGAAGGGGTGGGGGATCACTTTCCTATACAAGTTATACGTAAATAAAATCTAAAATAATGTGTTTTGAATATTTCTTTCAACACGTGTTCGCTAGAGTACGATTCTAAGTGGCCAAAACGTGGGTGCTCACTTTACGTATAACTTATATAGGAAAGTGATACCCCATCCCCTCTAAAATAAAAAAAAATTTAATTTTTTTTTTCATAGCGGATATTTGTGATGACTGTTTACATGTATTTTGCAAAAAAAAAAGTAGAATTTCTATTTATTTAGAGGGATAAATGTGAGGGGGTGAGATTCCGTGGCCAAGAATTGGGTGCTCACTTTACGTATAACTTATATAGGAAAGTGACCCCCCCCCCTCCTAAAATAATTTTTTTCGTACCGGATATTTGTTGAGGCTGTTTACATCTAATTTACCCAAAAAAGTGCAGTTCTATAAATTTACCATTATTATTTTCACTTAATTTTTTTTTTTTGTCATTAAATTTATATCTAAATGAAAAGTAGAAACAAACTGCGAAAGACAATTCTGCGTTTGTAGTATCCATCACCTCACGCGTGTTCTCCTGGAGGACAAAAAAAGTAGAACTTTTAAATTTATTTTGTGAATATGTTGCTTTATCAATTAAAGTATTAAATAATGCAAAAAAGGTGTACATTACATTTAATTAACGGATTAAGGGTACCGCAATAATAATAATAATTAATAACACTTGTTACAAGCATACAATATTGGAATGCAATGTTTTATGATGACATTTTTACGATTATTAGAATCTTTATACAGATGACGGCACATATGTAAAACGCATTTCCAAATAAAAACTATTGTAAGTAAGTTTAATTACGTATCAGGCAAAAAAAAGGTATCCTCATTCAAAATTATCACAAATTATCGAGTAGAATTTTAATTAAAAATAAAAATCAGTTTTATCGTATTTTGCCGACCGCCATTCATTTATTACTTGTTTATATGACATACTGAGTTATGTCCCCCTGATTTACGTGTTTTTTCGTTCGAATCAATGGCGGATCCGTAAACTGATTTTTTATATTATTTTTAATTAAAATTCTACTCGATAATTTTGGTGTAGATACCTATTTTTGCCTGATATCTAAGTATATCGAAGAGTTTTCCAGTTAATTTATTTTGAACTGCGATTTTCACTTTACCACTAATCCTAAGTCTGAATGGCACCCGGACCTAGGGTTAGTTGTAAGGTAAGGTAAGCTTCTTTTTTTTTTACTATCTTTTTAGCCTGAAATTAGGGGTGGCACTTTTCCTGGCCCACAGCGGCTGCCAGCGCCAAATGGCTCAAGTGACTCAATTGCAGTCATTTAAAAATAAAGAATAGTCTTCAATATTGAAGATAAGCATATAATTGTCTCACCCCCTAAATACATTCTTTTTTTCGGTTTATTTTTCTACTTTTCCACCCGCCGCCACCGCCAAATGTGACTCAATTATACCATAGGGGCCGTTGGATTTTCTCACCCATTTCGCTTGGTATTCACCCAAATGTTCGATAAAATCGATTTTTGGGGTGAAATGGTACATGTTGTCCTGACAAAAAATTCTAATTTATTTTTTTTAGCATATATCAAATTGAACTTTAATGCCACATTTTTACCCGTCGGCGACATTTTGTTATTTTTAAATTCACGACTAGTATGTTTTAACCTTTTCATGTGTGCTTTTAAATTCGGTTAAAACTTGCTTTTGTAAATAGAATGTTCAAAGTTTGTTTTTTGTATCTAATAAAATGTTAAAGCAGTAAAAATATCGGTACTGTTCTCTATCTTGAACCAGCTGTCGTGACGTTCGACTCGGAATCGTTCGGCTGTCCTACGCAAACGGCCGAGTGTTGACGAGCCGATTGCGATTAGCCAATCAGCGAGCAGCGAGCAACCGATAAGTTTATTACAAAAAAATGTATTAACAGTAATTTTGGTAAGTTTTTTTTTTTTTTTTTTTGGTTTCTTCAAAAAAATTCCTTGTAAATAAAAATACAGTATTCAATTTATAACAGTAACCTCGCTATGTTTTTTTCCTGTTGTTTCTGCCAAAAAATTCATGTAAATGTTTAATTTTCTTTGTTTGTTTCTTTAAAAAATTCCTTACTCTAACCCTAAACCCTAACCCGTAACCGTAACCCCCCCCCCAAAAAAAAAACAAGCGAAACATTATCATAGGACGCAGCACCGTATCAAAAATGTCGGCTGCTCGCTGCTTCAACTCGGCAACTCTCGGCCGTTTGCGTAGAACAGCCGAACGCTTCCGAGTCGAACGTCACGACAGCTGGTTCAAGATAGATAAGAGCACCAAAATATCTTTAGTCCAAGGAAAAAACAATAAAAACCAACATGGCCGCCAGCGATTAAAACCGGGAATTAAAGTTAGATTATCAACACTTTAAAAAGTAAATGAGAATTTTATTTCAGGACCGAAAATATAATTAAAACCAATCAGTTTCATCCAAAATTTGGGTGAATACCAAGCGAAATGAGCGAAAGAAAACAGCGGTCCCTATTCTACAATTAAACCGATGTGTAAACTTGTGGCGGCGGGTGGAAAAGTAGAAAAAGAAAAAGGTGCTCTTATCGATCCTGAACCAGTTTTCATGACGTTCGACTCGGAAGCGTTCGGCTGTTCTACGCAAACGCCCGAGAGTTGACGAGCCGATTTGTACCAGACGACATTTTTGATACGGTGCTGCGTCCTATAATCATAATGTTTTTTTTTTTGTTTTTTTTACAGTTAGGGTTTAGGGTAAGGAATTTTTTAAAGAAACAACAAAGAAAATTAAACATATTTACATGAATTTTTTTGAAAGAAACAACAGGAAAAAAAAAATAGCCAGGTTACTTTTATAAAATGAATACTGTATTTTTATTTACAAGGAATTTTTTTGAAGAAACAAAAAAAAAAAACGTACCAAAATTACTTTTATCACGACATATTTTTTAAATTTTATTATTTATTCTTACTTGCTCGTGATGATACTGCAGTGCAAAACTGTTCATAATTCATTTTGGGTTTATTTCCTTCAAAAAAACTTCCTGACAAAAAATTCGTCTTCGAAAGCACTTATTTTCACTTTGTAACAAAGTTATCGGCTGCTCGGCCGTTTGCGTAGGACAGCCGAACGATTCCGAGTCGAACGTCACGAAAGCTGGTTCACGGTCGATATCAGTACCCTATTCTTTATTTCTAAATGACTCCGATTGAATCACTTGAGCCATTTGACGCTGGCGGCCAGGGAAAGTAGAAAAATAAAAATAAACCGACAAAAAAATGTATTCGAGGGGGGAGGGACAATTATATGCTTATCTTTAATATTGAAGACTATTCTTTATTTTAAAATGACTGCGATTGAGTCACTTGAGCCATTTGGCGCTGGCGGCCGCTGCGGGCCAAGAAAAGTGCTGCCGGAAATTAGCGACCATCTCAAAATAAAATCGACCACCATTTTTTATTTACTCGTGTTCGGCTAAGTGAGAGTGACGATAACAAATTCAGAGATAATAAATCTTACAATCAGTTTCCATACTTTAAAATTATACAGGTCGGTAGAAAATGTTATGTTCTTTCGTTAGGTAAAAGATTTCTGTTCTGTTAACCATACTAAATGAATGCCAAAAAAAAAAAAAAACTTAAAAAAAAATACAAAAACAATTGTTATCAGTCTTGCATATACATTTTACGTTAAATTTATATGCGAAACTGATCCCCCTCACTCTCAATTAAAAAAGTTTTTTCTTATTCTTCTTCTTCCCAACAAGTTTTTCAGTGTTACTGTTCTTACGTAATCGCCCCAAAAAGTAGAATCTCATTTTCTTCCTTTTTTTTGGGGGGGGGGGGGGGGGGAGGGAGTATCTACAATAATGCTTTTGGTTATTCGGAAGAGTAACCCACCCTGATACGTTTAGCTTTTGTAAGTATGGATTACAAATAATCTTTTGTATATTGAAAAGGTTAACTGCCAAATTTTATCGACTAGTTTTTGCCTGTTTTCTCGCAGCGGTGACAGGGCAAATTAATCCACCTATTAATTTGTCTGATTTTTAACTTTTAATAGTTACCTTCAGGAATTCCCCTGGTTTTATATATGCCATTATGATGTTTAATTTGTAATATAAGCTATTTCATTTTTAATGTACGTGCAAAATAAATGGCCGATCCCCAAAATGTAAAAACATTTTGACGCTGTAGGAGCGCGAACCTTAGTTTAGTAAGATATTGTGTCTTAGAGAATGTGCTATGATCCACGCTTACATTAGAATAGTTGAAAAGATGTTTAAAAGAGTAAAAACAGATGAAATATGGAAAACATGAAATGGTTGAATAAAAGATAAGGAATGCAAATGGTTGAAGGAAGAATAAAATGTAGTTTAAAAGTAACACAAAATATTTATATATTTACAAATTATAGAGCATTAAGTGTTCATTTCAAGTGTTCAGTTAGAGAAACCATAAATGTTCATGCCTGTGATTTATGAATGTGTATGTATGTGGGTAGTTTGAGGCTTGGCGTTAGTACGTCGAAGTGTGTGAATGTGCGTGTCACTTTTTGTTCGTGGTTGTACGAATATGTGTGCGTGCACGTGAGTTAATAAGTCATTTGGGCATTCGTATGTGTGGGTGTCTTTGTCAGCAGTGTGTGGTTGTATGCGTTGAAGAATGATAGTGGTGTAAGCCTGTGTGTGTGTTTAGTAGTCAGCCGACTCGCTGACACCCCTCGCCCAAAGGCGAGGGTAGCCGAATTTGTGTTCTCTGTTAAGTGTACGAGAGGCGGAGAGAGAGGAAAGAGATAAGAAACAGATTTTGTTGCGCGGTCTGCTTTTATATGTTTAACCAGTGGTTTGACAAACGTAGATGAGAGCATCCCACGTGATCAACATTTTTGGCTTTTCTGCGCCTTTTTGTTATGGCCCCAGTTTGAGCTTTTGTTGTTGAAGTGAATTTGGTATTACGCTGATATGATAGAATATTAGGATGTTAATCCCATAACCCCTCCCTTCACTTAAAAATTCACCAAAATTCAGGAATTTTAATGAAATTTTCAGTATTTATTAATTAACGATCACGGAATATAATGAACCCAGTATTATTTTTAAAATCTTAGTGAAAATGTATTATTTTGTGAAAACAAAATACATCTTTACTAAAGTTACATTTTTATGGGTGAATGTGTACGAACATAGTACCGGGTGCGTCAATTGTGAACCGGAGATCACGTGATGTTGGTTGCACCGTTTTTGAGTCCCGTATCAAAAAAAGGACCGGGCAATAGGGAGTTACAGCTTAATGTCAGAGAAGCAGTTGCGAAAAAAAAAAACATTGTTTATTTTCTTTAATAAATTGTTTTTTTTTGTTTTTTTTTTAAGATTCTTTCTATTTTCTTAAATACATTTAATCAATTTTGAAACTCAAAAAGAAAAATAATCACAATTGTTACATTTTTTGTTTAAAAATACTTTGTTTATTTTCTTTAATAAATTAATTGTTTTATTGAAAATCACTCGTGTGTTGGTATTTCAAATTGTGATTGTCCACTATTTAACTTCTCACAAAAAAAAACGCCCGACATTTAAAAGCGATATCACGTGATCTCCGGTTTGCCGATTACGCATTCGGTACTATGTTCGTACACATTCACCAAAACCTTTATTTTAATATTACGAAAAAATTCCGTGACAATAAAATAAATATAACTCGAAAAAAAATTAATTTCTCGGATTAACGATATTATCATTGAATAAAGCATTGTTTAATCAATATTTTTCACAAAAAAAAAATAATATAATTACAAAAAATATTTTATGTAATTTTAATAAGAGTTTCAGGGAAAATTAAAACGCGATATTATTAAATTTTCCCTTCGCGCATGAAGGTGTAATCATCAGCGTAAGAAATCTTTTTTGCAATCTTGAAAATAAAACAAAATTGAAAACATTGAGAAATTGGGATGTTCCAAAAAAAAAAAACTAATTTAAAAAATGGGATCATTTCTACTAACGATTAACTTGGTGTATGGGTGCCCAGTATTGAAATAAACAGAAAGGATTTGCACTGCCATCCGCTGCTACAAAATAATTTAAAAAAACAGCGTGTGTTTTATAAAAAAATAGTTACCTCCCTTTCTTCCTGAGTGGTTCTCTTCTTGTCCATCACGACACCCCTCTTATTCTGAAAAAGCCCTTTCGATTGGCCAAGACTATTTTCCTTGACCAATCAACAGACACTTAATTTTGGCGGGATGAATAAAAAAAATTAAAAATTTTAATCTTACTCTATTTGAATATGATCTCGTCCTGACAACAAGTAAGGAATATTTCTCCTTAATTTGAGTATGACAATTGGAACCTGAGCAATTCAGAGGGCCGTCTAATTTTCTCGGACGTTAAAGAATGTTTTATTATTAGTTGGACTTCTTAAAGCCGCAAACTCAATTAGTTTTGCAAGACTTTTCTGTATTGTTATTTAATTTAACAATATTAATACATATTTCCCTCTATCTCTGTCTTCAATCTTTCTCTCAGCATTTTCCGACTTCGGCAAGTGAAACTGAACCGTTCTCTTGCTAAAACATTATATTTTGCAAAACTAAACTTAGGTTTAGCTGCTTGTAGGTAAAGAAAGGAAAAATCGAATACCGGAGGACATATTTACCAAAGGAAAAGGAAGACCATAAGGAGCTCTCTATTGAATATATATATATATATATATATATATATATATATATAAACATAAACATTTAATGAATCAAAGCATTACTTTTACTGTTCTAAGAATTACAACATCAAGTCCATTATGGTGTACACTCGTTTCCAAAACAGTTTAGAAATATTTTATTTTTTAAAGTTGGTCCAAAACGCGTCTTGCTCAGCACCTATAGCAACACGTCTTACAGAAAATAAAAAAAACTTGTTTCTAGAGAAACATCTGCTGACAGAAAGAATGGTAGCATAGAAGGGGGACAAAACACAATGATACTTATAAACAAATCACTGGTTTATATAAAAAAAAATATAACACAAAATTTTTCAAAGATTTTTCTTTTTAAAGATTCCACTAAAAAAAAATCAAAATGAAAAATTTCTTATCTGGGGGGAGAAGAATCAATGATACATATTAAAAATTTTTTTAAAATTTACAAGGATTTTATCGAGGGTATTTCCTTTTCAAAATTTGCTATAAATTAAAAACACTTTAAAAAAGATTAGAGAATGAAATAATATAAAACAAAGTAAAATTAAATTTAAAAATAAAGAATAAAAATCTATATAAAAGGAACTATATATATGTAGATAGCACACACACGTCGACTGAAAAAAAGAAAAAACAAACTTAT
Source organism: Sepiola atlantica (assembly GCA_963556195.1). Classification (NCBI taxonomy): domain Eukaryota; kingdom Metazoa; phylum Mollusca; class Cephalopoda; order Sepiida; family Sepiolidae; genus Sepiola; species Sepiola atlantica. The sequence continues at coordinate 153,868,055 of OY744521.1, read as the reverse complement.
CCGCATGTGACATTTAAAAAAAAAATTTGTTGTTGAAGTGAATTTGGTATTGCTTTCTGTTTTTCTGTTTACACCGATATGATAGTATATTAAGATGTCAATCCCATAACCCCCTCCTTTGTGTGATAGTCCTAAAAGGGTGATTCCCCTATGTTCACACATTCATGAAAACGATATTATATTGACTGTTGTAGCAATTTCTCTAAATTACGGAATTGAGAAAACTACTATTAACTGCCTATTGGACACCGGTAGTCAGCGTTCTTATTTCTCTAAAAATATATTAAAAGAACTGAGATATCCTGAAGCAATTTCTAATCCAACGGATTACCATATTCGGGTGTCACTGTGAAAAGACTTGAGCAGGTTGTTTTGAAGGTTAATGTGGGGAAGGGGAAACAACTCACTATTCCGGTCTTAAAAGATGATAAATTCAGTATCCAGTTTGAGTTTGGTAACTTCAGCCAAGTGAAGTCTAACCTGGATAAATTGAAATACAGGTTGGCATTTTCAAATGAAAAACAAGGCAATTTTATAAGAATTCATGGCATCATAGGAGTTGATATATTTCAATTCATGAAAGGCACCAGGATTATTGAATGCATGAATGAGCAGGCCTGGGATTTGCCCTAGGGGATTGCCCCGTTTGGAAATGTACAACACTTTTTATACCCTCATCAAATCAATCCTGTGGGATCTGGAAGCTCCAAAACCTTTGCAAATTATCACACCGTTATTTCTGAATACGCCTATTGCCTTGAGCGACAATTAAATTCAATATTGGAACCAAAGTCATCCTACCTGGATCCATTTCAAGATGTATTTGAAACTTCCGACGTGAAAAGAAATTTGGAAAAAATGTTTGCTGTAGACTCAGCTGCTGCCTCCCTTGACGAAGAACTAATTGGTAACTATGATAGAAGTAAAATTGTTAGCTTTAAGGAATCTATTGAATTCAGGGACAATTCTTATTTGGTCGATCTACCTTGACATAGGGACAAAATCGATTCTGTTTCTTCCAACTCGCTCTTAAAGTGCTTGACAGAACAATGCTTTCTTTGGAAAAAAAGAATTTGGATAGGACCTATACTGATATTTTTCGTCAGTAAGGGTCCGAAGGGATCATCAAAAGAATTGAAGTTGACCCACAAGATTTCCACAAGTACATTTGGATACGTCATAGACCGGTCTTCAAGTTTGATCAACGGGTAACTACTAAAATCAGACCTGTTTTAACTGTTCACTAAATACTGGGGGGGGGGGGGGTTACTCCCTCAATGAATCATGTTATCCTGGTGTGAATATGATGAATAACATGCTTGAACTTTTGCTTTTGTTTGTCACTAACAAATACGTCTTATTAAAAGATATAAGGAAAGCCTTTCTTATGATCAAACTCAAGTCTGATGAGGACAAAAATAGATTTTGTTTTTTGTGAAGGATAGAGATAAGTTGCTTTGTTTCCGATATTGTACATTGATATTTGGCTTCAATGCCAGCCCTTTTATTTTAAATTATGTTCTCAAGCACCATGTCAGTTGTTTTACAAATGATGCGTGTACTGAGATGCTGAAAAATCGATTTTATGTCGACAACTTGTGCATGACTAGCAATTCTTTCAAGGAGACAATCAGCCTCTATAAAAATGCAGTGCCTCATTTTCGAAAAGGAAATTTCCAGCTGAGGTTGTATTGTGTAAGTCAAATTGTAAGCCGTACGAGATATAATAAATGAGGATGGGAAAATTGTACAGCATGGTTGTGAATATGAGAAAGTTATAGGGTATAAATATCACTCTGAATTGGACACTATCAGCAGAACATACTCTCAAAAAGGGATATTCTGGCTTAAACAGCAAAAATATTTGACCCTTTGTCACTTTGTGCCCCGGTTACGGTTAAAGCAAAAATACTTCTCCGAAGATTGTAGATTGTGGTTGCTCAAGTTGAGTTGGGATGAGGAGGTATCTATTGACTTAATGACGATCTGGTCAAATTTGTCCGAGGACATCTCTGGACTAAGTGATCTGTTTTTCACAAGATAGGCTGTGGACACTGATGACCAACTGAGATTATATTTATTCTGTGATGAGTCACCGAGAGCATATGGCTTTGTTGTTTATGGCGTGCAAAATGGGAAATCCCGTATCTTTCTAAAGTTAAAATAGCTCCGATGAAAACAAAAACATTACCTATGATGGAGTGGCTTGCTGTGTATATTGCATTCAAGACTTTAACCATGTTACTGAGGTCCTACTCTGGTATCAACATTAAGAACATCTTTGTTTCAGTGGATGTGCGAGTTGTATTATCTTGGTTTCTCACAGAGAATACTAAAGCAAAAAGTCTATATACCAGGAACAGAATCAGAGACATTCAAGAAATGAAAGAGAAGTTGAATAAGGAATTTGAGGTCGACATTCATTACAAATATGTCCCTTCTGTTGACAACCTAGCTGATCTTCTTTCTCGTGATATCACCCTAGAAAAATTTAAGCAGAGATTGGACTACTGGACATAAGGCCCATATGGCTGGTTGAGGAGCATGAAAACTGGCCTACAGGTATGCTGAACTGTTGCATGGAAAACGTTTTCCATAATACATTGAGTGAAGCTATTGGGGAATTACTGATTCCATTTGACAGGTTCTCCGACTTCAACAAGCTATGTCATGCAACTATCTTCATTTTCAAATTTGTAAATGTATGCCAACGACTAAAGGAACACTCTGATCCAAAACAGACAGCTTACTAAAATTGATGAAACTACAAGCATTTGATAAGGAAATTGCCTATTTGAAGGATCCTATTAACAAAAAAAAATTTCTTTATTGGTGAGAAATCTTAACATTTTCATCGATTCTGATGGGATGGCAGAATTGCCAATTCAACAAGATATGAATACAAAACTCAGAGTTGATAAACCCATTCCAACACACTAGCATTGATTACACGGGTCACATCTGGATTCAAAGAGATGGAAAGTCTCATAAGATGTATTTACTGATTTTCACATGTATGAACGTAAGAGCTATTCACATTGAACTTGTGCCTGATATGAGCACCCAATCACATATACAGTAACAATGCACATTCTTTTAATGCAGCTTTAGGTGATGATGTAATAAAACATCACATCAACAGTAATGAGTTCTGCAACTCATACAGACTGTCATCAAACATATAAAAATACCTTTATACTCACTTTGGATTGGAAGTACTTGGGAAAGAATGATCAGGATGATAAAATCCTGCCTATTTAAAATACTTGGCTGATTCAAAATCGGTTATTTTAACCTTCTAACCGTCCTATAAGACATTCAAAGAGCAGTGAACTCAAGACCTCTGACTTACAGATGATCTACAGATGTTGATCTGCTTCCCTTAACACCCAGCTGTTTCATTCATCCAAACATAAACTGTGAGCTTTCCTTCCAATCTGACACACCCAGTATTGTCGAGACAGAACCAATCACTAGATCTCTCCTTGTGAGTACCTTGGAAAACAGAAGAATTAATGTCTAAATTCAAAGATCTGTGGCACAATGAATATTTGCTAAGTCTGAGAGAAAGTTTCAAGGATTTGCATGAAATTGAATTTCACAATTGTTGTGATGGGATAACCTGACTTCCCCATTCACAAAATAGATGGACTCATTGGACTATAATTACGACTACAGCGAGCAGTCAAGACATTCGAGTCAAGACATGCAAGGTTGGTTAGTGTTTTTCTTGGTCAGAGTTGTTTTATAAGCTATATTATTTGTTACCGTTATCGTTATTTCTATTGTTATTGTTATATTTAGTTGTTAACGGACTTACGCTATTTTTATATAGTACCGGCTTTATTTTATTTTTCAAAGTGACTTCTTTTTTTTTTTCTTCGCGTTATTTTTTTTGATAACTTCTTTTATTTCCAGCGATGGGGACTCCTTGCCACCTGCCCCAAAAGGAAATAGAGACCAACAAGGGGTCGGTTGAGGCCTCACTTCTCCACCCCCCAAAGTACTGGCTGGACTAAACCCCCAAAAGTCATCATAAACGTTCCAGAGTTTATGGAACGAGCCAAAAAATGTCAATACTTTGTTACGGAGAAAGGACTTTTAATAGATATGCCACGACTGGAAGAAATTTCCAAAAGGACATTACAAATGTTTGTCGTTGAACGAAAAACAAAGAAAGTGATAAGAGCTACACAAAATTAATACTTTCAACCAGTAAAAGACCACTACAGATTATAAAATGTCGAGGTTATCACAACTGGAACACGTTATTTTCAACAGCCAAGGATTATCGGTCGCTGTCCCAGACTGAGATAATTACTCAGGATTACATTCTTCGGACGGAGTACCTGGGACGCCGAAAGACCTCTGTCTCCGTATTTAACGTACCATTTCATGTGGATGGGGAGCATATCGCTGCTTTCCTTATGCAATACAGAGACATTATGTCCGTTACCTGCGACGAACACTTACCTATATGGAGCTTTGAGATTCCACTCAACAAGAAGGCATTTGACACGATCCCCTATTACCTGGAAATAGGGGATGAAAGAATCCCGGTAATCGTCGCAGGTAGGAGGCCTTCGTGTTGGACCTGCGGGAAGTGGGCCACCTCACCATTGAATGCCCCAAGAGGGAAATACAAAAAGCAGGTCCAACGGTGAGCCCCAAAAACAGGGTAGGGGCTCATCTGGGTCCCAAGGTCGGGAGCCAATTCCAGCCAGTCGAGGAATGTAAAAAATCAGATTTAGATTCATCATCCAAAGACGAGTTCCCATGTCTCCCCGACCTACATAGGTGCGATGAGGAAAGGAAACAAAACGAGTGGGTCCTTGTTCAGGGTAAGAAGACACCTGGCAAACTTACCCTGGATCAGATACAAGAAGAGGAAAAAATTAAAATGTCAAAAGACCCAGGCAAAGAGAAATTAGTTGAAGTGGTTCAACTTGAAAAGAGGTTGAGACACGAAAGAACCTCCAGCCCCAACTTTCTCCAAAGACACACACGACAAACGCTCCGCTGAAGAATCCTCCACTGACTTCATCCAACCCTCTTCCGAAGAAAATGCCATCTCCTGTAACTGCTCCTATAAAGGACCGAGAATACAAGTTGATAGCTCTGAATCCCCCCAAAAAGAAACTACACCCCCAAGACCTTCCCCTTTCGTGTCACCAGCACAAATTCCCAAAAGTACACCTCCTGCCTCCTCTTCAAAGTCTATTATGCTCCCCCCTCCTTCCCCTTTGGTAAGCCAACCCAAAGCAACCCCACCCCACTCCCCAATGAAAACGGGCATTTTTCCTCCACCTCCTACTTCAAAACAAAAAAGATAAGAGCAGCCCTTTTGTTGAGAAAGGGAACAAACGCCCCACACTTAATCTACATGAACAAGAGATATGCAGGATCAGTTAAATTACATGCGAACGAGCAAAAGGGCACAAGCTCAGTGACCTGCGGAAAATGCTAGCATTCACAGAGGTGAAGGGAAAGTCAGTGGAGGACCCTGACAATTTCCCAGAAGCTATTAGGATCTTAACACTGATAAGACTCCGAGATGATGCAAAGGCAGCTTGGCGGATGCTAGAGGAGGCAAACCTATCATTTGACACCACACCTCCTCTAGCCATATTTAAAGAACCGGAGTTCCGAATTTTAAGGCAATCTTGTTTTGGGAGGGTCCCCATCAAGCTACACCCCCTCCTGTATAGGGCAGTAAAGTTAACATTCCCCTTGGATGTCGGTGTGTCCCATGATGGTCTCATCAGTACTCCGATGGGACAATATTCCATGGGGCGTGCCATCGCCACCTTGTTACCATTAATGTTTGTTGGGGAAACTTAACCCTAAGATACCACAATGGCACTCTTTCTAGCAAGCATGAATGTCCGAGGTTTGAGAGCCGATTCTCATCAGGGTTGTCCGCTTTCACCGATGCTCTATGCGCTTGTGTTAGAACCCTTCCTTTACAAGCTCAGGGTAAACCCAGTCCTACGTGGGGTTACTTTGCCAGGTGCTTGCACCACATTGAAGTACTCTGCCTATGCCGACGACGTAACAGTGCTTGTAACGAGCAGTACCAAGATTAGTGTCATCGACAGAGAAATCAGAATGTATGAAACAATAACAGGGGCCAAAATTAACTGCAACAAGTCTGTGGGCTTGCGTATCGGTGCCTGGAAGTGTGTATCCCTACAGGGACCCTTCAGCTGGACTGACAAGCCTTGCAAGCTACTCGGTATCTGGTTTGGTCGTGATTTTAAGCTGGAGAAAAATTGGGCGTAAGTATTGAAAGCGATCTCGGCTGCAGCTGGTCTGTGTATCCGTAGAAATCTTTCGTTAAAGGGAAGATCGGAAGTATGTGTTTCACACCTCTACCCGATCATCTTATATCGTCTATTAGTGCTTCCACTCCCGTCGGCTACACTGCTTGAATTGCAGGTGGCTCTTAAGTTTTTATGGCTTAATAGATCCCCTAAGGTGTGTCGCGAGATCTGTTATCTACATCCTTCTGAGGGCGGTCTGGGTATGCCAAGTGTTGAGATTCGTCAACACTCGCTTCGGCTATACTATCTGGATCGAATGTGTACACCAGTTGAGGGAAACGGTGGCTTCTGGAAGGAAGACACTAAGAAAGCCTTTCCGACTTTGAAAAGTCTGCACTTGGATGAGGGGGAGGCACACAGGTTGCCTTGAGGTGAGTGCTCCTTTTATCGTGAGTGTCGACGGGCCTTGAAGTTCCTCTTACGGGTGAAGGAAAGCCTCTGACACCCAGTTGTTGTCTCGAAAGGCATTGTATCAGGTTATGGTGAGGGGATCTGTTCGAGATGAAAAGATTGAGGGGCTTGGTCTGACGAGGGGGGAGCTACGCTCAATCTGGCCTTCGGTGCCTGGGCTAAAGGTCTTCGATAATGACAGGCAGCTCTGGCTGATTATTAGAAATGCTCTCTGGGTCGCCAAACAGCTTCATTCAGCTGGCATTAGGAATTTGCGTATTTGTCTTCGTTGTGGTGACGAAGACGAGACTGTTAGTCACGCCTTTGTTTATTGCCGCATCGTTGTGCCGCTGATTAAGTTAGTTGCCGGTCTCATGGTCTGTATACTGAACGTAACGTCTTTCGACCTGGAACCTATTAATGTCTGTAGCAATGTAGCTCCGACAAATGATAGGCAAAGATGTTTAGTGTTTTATCGCTTACTAGCATTGTTAAGAAGTGTGATATGGCAGACACGTACGAAAGTTGTCTACGAAGGTGAGACCTTCGCTGCTCCCGACCGTATTCGAATTTTCAAATATCGTCTGAAGATTCACATTAAGGCCGAGAACGCGAAACTCCCTTCGGCAGATTTTGGTGAAAGGTGGGTGACAATTGCACGATTGTATCGAGTGAGAGGGACTAGATTTGAGTGGTATTTGGACACGCCTTAGGCAAAGGATATTGGCTTGCTCCAATGAACATTGATCTCGTCCCGTTTAAGGCTAGATTAGGAGACATTTTTTTTATTATCATTTAGTTCATAACTTAGCTAGTGCATGAATGATTTCATTAGGCCCTCCCCCCCGCTTTATTTTTGTCTTTGCCCCCCCCGCTTTATTTTTGTCTTTGCCCCCCCCCCCCCCCCCCGTTTTTTTTTCTAACTTTGTTTTTTAATTCCTCAATCCCTTCCCCAATTAGGTGACAGATAGCCTGATTTGCCAGAGATGCAGGTCACCTTTCGAGATTTTCGAAAGAGGTGGTGGCAATAAAACTTCGGGCCTGCATCACGTTTCGACTGGCAAATCCGCATATCTGCTACAAGTTAGAAATGGGGGATCCTTATACTAACACTTGTTTTTTTTATTCATTGCACATTATTACCATTTTTTTTTTTTTTTTTTTTTTTTTTTTTATATAAAATTTTTATTTCCCAAATCCCCCATTACATATTATATAATTATGGGTTTTAAGTAGGATAGTCATGGTATAAATTCTTTTGGTGTATGGTGCACTAATGTAGTATAAATGTGGTATTTTGATGAATGATGGTCTCGAATGAAACTAATCAAGTTAGACAAGTCAGAGTAAGTTAGTGAAGACCGATCTCCACCCCCCCTTTCTTTTGGTCTTGTGCCACATTTTTGGAATATCTTATTGCAAAATAAATATTTTCGAGTTAAGACACATGCAGTCACTTTAAAGAATGACATCAAACGCACTTGGTGGGGTTTTTTTTTTTTGTACAACTTAAAAAAAAAGTCGTTCAAAGAGGAAACTTTTTTTAAAGTAAGAAACTTTTACTGTTTAGATTGTAAAATGAAATGTATATTAAACCGTGACTTAAATGCGAACGCGAACATTACAATCTATTCAAGTTAAAAGTTTTAATATTACGGCTGCTATTTTTTTTACTAAAAAAAAAATTTTTTTAACTATTGTTTTTCGTTATGTGGGTTTTTTTTTGTGTGTCGTATTCCTGAATATTTCTGTATGGAACAACTACAACAGCAAAAACAATGCAACAGCAACAACAACAACACCAAGAGTTGCAACAAAAAAGTTTCGAAAAAATTCTGAAATACACTACTGGTGAAAGAAAAAAAAATTTCTACCGAAGGAATTGCAAATTCGTTATCTGAATTTGTATACGAACCTGATTTTAGCATTACATTTCCAGCATATTTCAGACGTTTTGAAACAATATTTACTAAAAGGTGTCAACTTTGGTCGGATGAAGAACGGGTAATCCTTTTATTACAGAATAAGGGACAGACGAGAATAGTAAATATACGAACTTGATATTGCCCAGAAAACCAGAGGAAGTTTCATTTGAGGAAACAATAAATATACTGTCAAAGATATCCGATGAAAGAAATAGTCTTTTCCACATGCGGTACAAATGTCTAAACATCGTTAAAACGGATAACGAGGATTTTTTGGCATACACAGGAACAGTAAACTCTTTGGTTGAGCAATTCAAGATAGATGAACTCCCCAAAGATTTATTCAAGTGCCTAATTTTTCTTTAAGGACTAACCGCACCTAAGTACAAAGAAATTAGGTCTAGAATCTTAACAATGGTGGAGCAAGACACGAAAATAACGTTACAAAGATTGACAGAAGAATGTCAGCATCTCATTAATGTTAAAAGGGATAATACCCAAATTAAGGAAAAAAGTGTTGACAAAGTTCAACACATAAAAACCAAAAAAACTCCTAAATTCAAAAAGACAAGAAAATGTGAGACGTGCGGAAATAATAAACATACTTAAGACATATGTTGGTATAGGAATAAATTCTATGAATCTTGCGGAAGTAAGGGTCATAAATGGTCACAAGAAAAATAATTTTGAAAATGTAAGCCTTGTGTTGTCGAAAAAAGAAATCCAGAACAGTAAAAATTGAAAATACGTAGATGTACGTATAAATGGTAATACAATAACTTTGTTATTGGATTCTGGTTCAAACATAAGCATTATTGACGAACAAACATGGAAAAAAATTGGAAAACCCAAATTATCTGAAACCAAGAAAATTGCTAAAGAGGTTTTAGGAAATAAATTAAACTTTAAAGGAGAATTAAAGTGCGATATTTCTTTCTGTGGCAAAACTTCAAAAACGAAAGTATATGTGATTCAAGGGATTAATTCATGCCTTTTTGGAGTAGACTGGATAGTACTCTTTAATTTATTTGAACTCCTGGTAAACTCTTTTTGCAACGAAATAAACAGTGAAGAAAAGAAAAAATATTAAAAATTCATAAATGAATTGAAAGATGAATATCCCAGTTTTTTCTGAGGGTTTGGGTTTATGCACAAAGACTAATGTCAATCCAATTTTTAAATCTAAGAGAAACGTCCCTTTTTCCTCCTTAGACGCAATTAACAAGGAACTGGAAAGATTAGAAAAAATGGGAGTTATATCTAAGGTAGACCATACGGACTGGGCATCGCCTACCGTCTACGTAAAAACGAAAAACAGAAAAATAAGAGTGTGCACCGATTTTTCAACGAGTTTAAACGATTGCCTGGAAGATCACAATTATCCACTACCTTCACCAGAAGACATTTTTTCAAAGCTAGACGGAGGTAAGATTTTTTTCAAAAATCGATTTGTCTGATGCATACTTGCAGGTTAAAGTGAGCGAGGAATGCTCAAAATATTTGTGCATAAATACACATAAGGGAATTTTCAAACTAAATAGGCTCCCTTTCGGCTTAAAGGTCGCCCAGCTTTGTTCCAGCAGATTAATGACACTATGTTGGCGGGTCTTGAGTTTGCTATCGCCTATTTAGACGATATTCTAGTAAGAATGTTCACGGACATAAAATGCACATTAGAGCTACATTCAAACAACTAGAAGAATTTGGTTTCAAATTAAGTCCCGAGAAGTGTCAATTCTTCATGGAAAGAATTAAATACCTCGGACAAGTGATAGACAGTGGAGATAAAAAATTGGACCCACAAAGGACCAATGCAATTAAGAATATGCCTACACCCGACACAATTGCGAAACTAGAATCGTTTCTTGGGTTGTCCCAATATTATGCAATCTACATTCCAAAAATGTAGGATTTAAGACCCCCCCCCCCCACTTAACAAATTATTGAGGAAAGACAAAAAATGGATTTGGTTGAAAGATTGCGAGACGGCTTTCCAGAAAATTAAAAAATGTCTACTCTCAGATCTCACTGTAGCTCATTATCATCCTGAGAAAGAAATCATCATCATTGTGACTGATGCTAGTGAATATGGAGTGGGTACTGCACAGCTACACAAATATGAAGATGGTACTACTAAACCGATCGCGCACGCGTCGAGGACTCTTATATCGGCTGAGAAGAATTATAGCCAGAATTGTGTTCGGGGTCAAAAAATACCATAGCTTTTTACATGGTAGATGATTTATACTTCAAACAGACCGTGAACCGTTAGTTACGATATTTGGATCAAACAAAGGTAATCCTATCCACACTACTAACCGTTTACAGCGATGGCGTGTCACCCTACTGAACTATCATTTTAGGATGGAATACATTACATCTAAAAAACATGGGCATGCGGATGGACTGTCAAGATTAATTCCCTAAAATGAAGAGATTTTAGAAGAGGCGGTTATAGCAGCACTAAAATAAATCTCAGGTCCGTTGTTAAACACTATCAGAGAATTACCTGTAACTTTGGAGCAAATAAAAAAGGAAGCCGAAAAAGATGAGTATATATTAAATATAAAGAACCAGACGAGATTGAACAAAAGAAATAAAAAGGGAACTCAGATTTCACCTTTCTCAATTTGCAACAACACTCTAATGTACGCAGATAGAATTGTAATACCTCAATCTCCACGTACACTTATGCTGAAAGAATTTCATACCGGTCATCCTGGCATGTTCCAGGTGAAATCACTCATGCGATGCTACGTATACTTGCCATGAATGGACAAGGAAATAGAAGGTTTTGTAAAACTGTGTAGAGGTTGTCAATTGGCTGCAAAGGCGCCTCCGGTCAAAACAAATCATTGGCCGTGGGCACGTCTAGGCTGGACCGATTAATGGATATTACTACTTGATCTTGGTGGACTCTTTATCGAAATGGCTTGAGGTATTCAAGTGCAAGCATCCTACATCTAGAAACACCATCAGTGCATTAGATGAAATTTTCAGTCGTTTCAGGGTCCCCCGAACACATGTCAGCGACAATGGTACAGCGTTCACAGGAAAGGAATTTAAAGATTTCTGTACTTCTTTGGACATTGTACACGTTACTACACCAGTATATCATCCTAGATCGAACGATCAAGCCGAAAAATTTCTTGACACTTTTAAGCGTGCTTTACGAAAAAACCAATATATGGACACAGAAAAAAAACTATCCAAAAATTTTTAGCGATTTATAGGGTGACTCTTAATGAAAACAACGACTCAAAGTTGTCATCTGCAGAACTTATGTTCGCAAGGAAAATACGATCAATTTTTCGATAGATTGATACCCTATCCAAAGAAAAAAGTTGCTAAAAAGGAAGAAAATGTCAACATAAGAAGATACTCTCCAGGAGATAAAGTATATTTTTTAAATTTTCAAGGTGGAAAAAGTTATTGGATGGATGGCATAATTCAGAAAATGATTGACAAATTGGTCTACACCATCAAAAGTCAAAAATTTATGTGTAAAAGACACATCAACCAAATTAGACCACAGTATTCTGAAGATAATGAACAAAGCGAGGAAGAAGTTCCAATGGAGATTCTATGTGATGCTTTTGACATGCCACTATTCAATAATGTACTCGAACCTATACATACATCTTCTGGGCCAGCCTTACGAGCTGAACAAAATTTATCTTTGCCTCAAATTTGAAAGGATCCAATTGTTAGGACTAAAAGAAAGAGCACACGGGAAAGAAAACCAGTGGAGCGCTTAAGCCCGGATCCTAAAAGGAAAAAATATTAGAAGCAGAAATTTCAAGGGAAAATTTCAGCTTCGGGGGGAGGTGTTGTGATAGGATAACCTGACTTCCCCATTTACGAAATAGATGGACTCGTCGGACTATGAGTACAACTACAGCGAGCAGTCGAGACATTCGAGTTAAGGCACATGCAGTCTTAACATTCTGTCTTACGTATTCTCTAGTCGGTCTGCCCTATTACATATTCTGTTAACATATCTTGTATGTACAAGATATATATATATATATATATATATATATATATATATATATATATAATATCCGGAAATAAACCTATTTTAAAGACCTTCCACTCAGGTTATTTATCATTATATCTTCAACAAGATATATCAACAATAAAATCAATGTCAATGATGTGATAGTCATTAATAATCCAGCCAAGCCCAGGCCTTTCTGGAAGCTGGGCAGAGTTATTGAACTATTTAGTGGCAACGATGGCAAGGTTCGTTCTGCTCCAATAAAAAGAGGTGATGCTTCGGTGGAAACACATAGCCTCAAACATTTATATCCATTGGAGTTGTCTCTCACTCATAACTATTTTCCTGACACCCCAGCAGATGAGGAGTCTGATGAAGTTGCCCCCCCCACCCTATAGAGGATTGTAGAGAGCCTAATATGGAACTTTCAGAGTCTTCAGAAGGAATGGCAAGTTACAGATCTAAAAGGATCAAGGAATCCACATCTAATCCTGAATACCTTTATTATTAAAACACATTTACTGTAAATGGGCCAGAATAATGCCCAAAATATTGAGGTAGTATACCTGATACGTATTTCCATTAAACAGAATATTCTGTACAATTTAATTTAAGCATTTTATGTAGTAATCACAAATATTGTGACTGATTGCAACAAATTTATTCGTCACATTTTTGTTGTTGTTAGGAGAGTATAAAAAAACAGTTACCTCCCTTTCTTCCTGAGTGGTTCTCTTTTTGCCCATCACGACACCCCTTTTATTCTGAAAAAGCCCTTTTGATTGGCCAAGACTATTTTCCTTGACTAATCAACAGACACTTAATTTTGACAGGATGAATAAAAAAAACCCTGAATCTTACTCTATTTGAATATGATCTCGTCCTGACAACAAGTAAGGAATATTTCTTCTTAATTTGAGTATGACAATTGGAATCTGAGCAATTCAGAGGGTCGTCTAATTTTCTTGGACGTTAAAGAACGTTTTATTATTAGTTGGACTTCTTAAAGCCGCAAACTCAATTAGTTTTGCAAGACTTTTCTGTATTATTTAATTTAACAATATTAATACATATTTCCCTCTATCTCTGTCTTCAATCTTTCTTTCAGCATTTTCCAACTTCGGCAAGCGAAACTGAACCGTTCTCTTGTTAAAACATAGTGTTTACATGACAAAGAAATGTAAACAACTGTGTGAGTGTGGTCCCTTTTTATGGGAGCTCATTTTCCATTAAATTTATGTGTGAAACTGATCTTGCACTCCACCTCGGCTTTAGCCTCCGCGAATAAACAATGAGAAAGAAAAAACATTTATTGTATAAAAAAAAATATTTGCATCAATTTGGCTTTAAAAAAAATATATATTTTCACTTTACAATGTCTTCTGGAGTAGAACTTGGATTTAATACTTGCACGGCCGGACACCTTCTCTTCTACTATTATTCAAATCTTGACATTAAACAGTCTCCATATAATAGCAGTAGTGGTCGAGATACCTCGGCTTTTGCCATGGTGAATCGACAATGAGGAAAAGAGAAAAAGATGAACAATGTCTGCTTTTTCTTGAAAAAGATCTGTATTGATCGAAATATCTGATTTATTTAACAGTGACTGGACAAAAGCTCACCAACGAAAACATAAATGAATTTTAAAGAAGAAAATAGTTTTATATTTTTTTTTTAAATAATCAATAAATGTTTATCAGTATTGTTTTCGTTGACAAACATGTCTTTATTTCATTTTTAAATACTGCATTCTTCTGAAATTATCGATGCTTGTTTTTTGTTTTTTGTTTGTTTATTTTTTCGCCAATTCCCAATTATAACCTTTTGCTGTGAAAGAAAATAAGGTATTATTAGAGCTATGCTAATTCACCCAAAAAGAAAAATGCTATTCTTCATTTTTTTTTTTTTTTTTTTTTTTTTTTTTTTTTTTTTTTTTTTTGCGATTACATGTAAACAGCCTGAAAAACTTAGAAGTAAAATAAACGAAAAATCAGTTTCACACATAAATTTAATGTAAAATGATCACCCCGTTCGGACCAGACAGCGTTTTAAAGACATGTAACCAATTTTGTTTGTTTTAAATCTTGGCCATGTTAATATTCCTGATCAAACTTTAGTATAAAATATGTTATTGCTAAAAGTCATAAAAAATACGCCTCCTTCTTACTATTAACCCTAAGTTCAGGTGGTAATACGAAAAATAAATTGATTACGTGTGGTTTTATGACTTTGCCAGTCGGATTAAGAGTTAGTGGTAAAAAATTTTCTTTACTTCCGTAAAAAGTTAGAATGGTCCGATAATGGGGGATCCGTTTACCTTAAATTTATGTATGCAACTAACTTTTAACTCTAAATTCTAAAATAATTGTTTTTTTTGTTCAGTATGTTCACACGTAAGCGCCTAAAAGAAAGTAGAATTTCATTTTTGGGGGGCGGGTTAATTTTAAATGTAAATATAATTTTTTTTTAATTTGACAAACTTCTAAATGTTTTCCATTTATGTATTGTATCCAAGATTTTGATAAATACATTGAGATATTTTTAAGGGGAGGGTGATTAAGCGAAGGGTATTAATTTACAAATTTACCCTGTTGCCACTTTATCTTAGGGTTAGGTTAGAGTTACTAATAGGGTTCCAGTGCTTTTTTGTGGGGGAAGGAAGACTGCAAATGAGGGAGGAGGTCGATAGATTGGAATTAGGCATATTCACGAAATACTAGACTAATGCAAAGTAGTAGGGAGTGATGTTGCCGAAATAGAACGTGAGTGATGTTCATTATCCAAATCAAATCTGCCAATGAAAATACCTCCAACCAACCCAGCAGTGTAATGTGAACAAACATCTTGCTTCACAACTCCCCACTTAGTTTACCCCCCCCCCCCCTATGAATTTAGTCCTTATCACAATAGCCCGTCATGTCTTGGTAGCAATATACCTTGTTTGGGATGAATCAAAGTGTTTTAAAAAATGTAATTATCGTCAAAGTCCGGTATTTGTCATCAAAACTCTGGAATATCCGTTAAATTCTTGAATGTCTATTTTGCACAAGTACCGCAGAAGAGGAGATTTTGATGGTATGGCCATATTATATTATGGTCCTTAAAAACCCTTTAAAATATTTCTGAAGAAACCGAAAGTTGGAATATTTATTGATATCTTATTTGGTCTAATACATGTTCAAATTTCACAAAAATCAGTGGTATCTGAGTTTTCACGATTCATATTGAAACGTGAAAGCCATAATTTTTACTTGAATACTTGGTTTTTGTTACCTAACTGTGCCAGAAAATAATTTTTAAAAAAAGAAGTTTAATGGTAATCCAACTTCCAACCGATTTTCAGTACCACCACTTTCTCTCTGCACAATAAAAATTGCTCTTGTTTCCCAGCTGTCCTTTTCGTTTACATTAGCTGATCTCCACATATACAAATCAGACTCCACTATAAAAGTTTGCACTTTTGAAGAGAAGCCCTTTTTTTACTCTGAAGACATGGCATGCGAAGCACCTCATTCTTTTCCCTGCTGGTAAGTGTTCCTCTTTATTGTCACAGTTTTCTACCTTCTCAAACTTAAATGTCATCTCAGATAGTTTAATGATTCATTAAAATAAATTATTTATTAAATAATTCTTATTTTCAAGACTTTATTAGACTTGGCCTTTTGGCTAGGTTGAAAGTGTAGTATCTCTTCCGCTGTTGCACTTCCTCTTTTCTGGCCTCGGTCAATGAAGGAGTCATTCTAGACTGAGGAAATTTTTATTTTTGTTCCAATACAGAGTACCCCTTTTTGGTAGGTTGATTTTCTTCACATTTAAAATTAACCTTGTATCTAACTCTGCTCTCTAGAGGTGCAAGTAAATAGGGATTTGTTAGACTTGGACTAGTGTTTTTGTTTTCTGTTCATAGCTGTTAAAACTTCTTTCGTTTAAACCTTGAGACTTTCGATTGTCCACCATTGCTATGTTTTAAAAATAAGTAAATAACATTGGGTTTAATGTAGTAAAAGTAAAGTAGTTGACATTAGTTGAGAGCGACCCAAAAGCTTTTTTTCATTAGTTAATACACCGAGGTGTAGGGGAGGGCGTCACTACTTTCCCAATATTACTCCACTTAATCTTGAACCTCACCTTATAATTTGAGTGCTTAGCAAGGGGCATCAAGTAATGTTTTCTTGAGTCTTTTGTATGATTTGACCAAAAATTGAACCACAGTCTACTGGTCAATTAGCGAACACCCTAACCATTATGCCAAATGGTCTGTCGTAGTTATATATTAAAATTATTATGATTTTATGATCGGCAAGCAAGAGCAGTAAAAATTTAATGGATTTCTTTTGTCATTCAGTTATGACTGATTTCATATTGTCACCATAACTGTGAAAATAAAAACATTACTGTCCTCTGTTTTCGAATTTTTGAGATGAGAATTAATAATTTGGATTATTCGGACTACTGTTCTCATCTTGAGTGTTATTCTCACAACGTTTTGGCAGCTGTGACCTCCGACCATCGTCAGATGCGTCTTGTAGAATTCGGGAATCTGTACGGAATTTCAAACAGAACCCTCTATTTAATCCATGGGGGTAACTTGTTCTCGTTCCGTCAGCCATGACTACTGTTCTCATCTTGAATGTTATTCTCACAACGTTTTGGCAGCTGTGACCTCCGACCATCGTCAGATGCGTCTTGTAGAATTCGGGAATCTGTACGGAATTTCAAACAGAACCCTCTATTTAATCCATGGGGGTAACTTGTTCTCGTTCCGTCAGCCATGACTGTTCTCCTCCGCTGCCTTGGAGGTTCGGTTAAGGATAGGCAAACCTGACAGTAACTTCCCTGCTGCTGCCTTGCAGATTTTAGCTAGGGATAGTGAAAGGCTAAGAATGTGGTAATGCTGACAGACCTCTGCCTAGGTCTTTGCGTCTGTTCAGTAGTTGATGGCAAACTGTTAGTTTTCCTCTCAAGACAAATGGTACCAATTCTCAGTCAAATTTCAACTGTTGCAAATATACAAATATGCAATCACACTCGAAATGAAACGTGATCAATGCAAGGCGGAGCATGACCACCATGAAAAATGACAAAATCGACTTGAATGTTGAATCATTGACAGGCTATTCAATTGAACTAGCTGCTACTTGAAAAACTATGACAGATTGCTGTATGCAACATGCACAAGACGAAGTGGAGTGCTGCAAGGTTTAAAAACATTGGTAATGGCTATAAGTTCCTGTATGTAATAATGGAAGTCCAAGAACAACATCTAGTGTTGGCATTATTGTTTCTGAAAGTACTGTGACATCATCGCCGAGGTCCATCACTATGATGATCAGTTAATAAAGATTATATTTGTGGAAAAAAGCTGCACTGCCCATTTCTTCTCAGCCTACGCTCATCAATACGGCTGTCAGACTGCCTCCAAAGAGACTTTTTAGTCACTTTTTGATGATCCATAGTTCCAGCAAATGCCACATTGGTGATCACTGGAAATTTGAATTGCCATGTTGTTGTTAAAGCGAAGAGACACAGAGAGCATGAATAATTTGGCTATTGTGACTGCAGTGTTGATGGAGTTTGCATTCATGAATTGGTTGCTTATCGTGATCTCATTATCACTAATACCAGTTTCCTCATACAGGATTCTCATTTACATACTTTCTAATGCAGAAACTCGTCTTCTCTGATCGATATCATCCTGGTCAGACAGTAGGATTGGAGGGTCGTTCTTGATGCCAAGGTGGTACCGTATGTAATGGTGACACCTCAGTATCATCTAATGATTTGAACACTGCATAGCGAGTGGTGATGTTGGAAAGAGAATAAAGTTGACAATATTAACCGTATCACTTTACCACCAGTCACCAACATGAAGGACATGTGGAGTGAGCCAGCTAAATCCATTAAAAATGTTACTAATGCCAAATTTGGGCTAAACAAAACACAAAATGTTTTCTTTTGTTTCTTTTTTGTTTTTATGGAAATTGTCACTCCAGACAAGGCATGAGGCCACTTGATGTAAAGAGCTAACAAGAACGAAAGATGATTATCGCAAAGACAGGAGATGTCTATTGGTCTTAGTCTTGAAAAGACCAAAGTTATAGGTAGGAGAAAAACAGTCAGCAGGAAGAGAGTTTCAGAAGCCTGCAGTTCTTGGAAAGAAGCTACTGGAATAGGAAGCTGTATTACAATGTGGTATCAAAACAGCTAATTGATGGAGATCACTAGACTAACAAGTCAAACGAGCTGGAACAAATGTAGCAGGGAATAGATCAGACAATTCTGAAGAACACATGTCATAATAGTATTTATAGAAAAGACTGAGACTAACAATATCAAGTCTGTGAGAGAGGGTGCAAAGAAGAAAGGGTGTGACCAATCAAATTACAGATACATTTTGCACCTCATTAAGAACCCTCAAATGGGACATATTCAACAGCCCAAATATGACAACAGTACTCCATGCATGGTCTGATAGTAGATTTGTAGAGATAGAGAATAGCTTTGAGTGTTAGAAAGTGTTTAGAGCGATAGAGAGAACCAACTTTACGAGAAGAAATAAAAGCAATGGATCTAATGTATGAACTCTGTTTGTGGACAGGTAGAAGATACGATCGAAGAAGCCTCGGTATCACGAGTGCTTCAGTGACAGGATTTAGAACCGATGCATCTTCTGTTGTAACCCAGGCTGTTGCTAGAAAACCACGTGGACGCTGGTTTGGTTTTAAGTTTTATTTAACAGAACAAAGACAAACTGAAATGCGTGTGTACAAGAGAAAATGAATGAATTGGAGAGAGAAATATCAATAACATACAGAAGTTAGGTTGACTTTCAGCTACCTGTATGCCGCTCTTGGCCAGCTCCAGCAGGGGGAAGGTTGGACGCAACGTTTTGTGTCTGTTCAGGTCGGCTGCTAGCAGACTAAAAGACATAACCGCTCTCTGACGGAAGTGACGTGATTTCTTGACTTCCACTTTTAGGTGCCCTCCAAACTTTTAGGGCACCCTCCCTCCGGACCCCTTCCTCCGGGCCCCCCTTTACTATCTAACAGTATGGACATGTACTGTACACAAACCACGGCATCACAAAAACGAGATTCAAGAAGGTAGCCCCTGGGGAAAAGGCTTAGAAGACAGTTAAAATTAAGGTGGTGGATACCTTACACCGAGATAACAAGATGGCTGAACTTCACCGTTACTATGTACCGTGGAGAATAGAAACCAATGTGGACCCGAATGCAAAGGATAAATGCAGATGATGATGATTATTATAAAAACTATTTCGTTATGTTTTATCATTTTGTTTTTCTGGTCAAAACTGATGCTACCAGATCAGGCTGTCTGAAGATACCATCTCCCTGACTTAAAATGCCCCAAACATTGATGTTGTTGTTTTTTTTTCTTTCCCTTTGCAAAACTCAATGGCAAAGCTAAAAACAAAAACATTTTTCCCCTACAAAACAACCAAACCAAACACCATGAATAAATATTTTAACACATAAAACCTTTTACCAAAATGACCGGATTTGGCATTAAATGACCCGAAAAGGGTTGATATACTGTCAAACAAAACAACTAAACAAACACCATGAATAAATATTTGAAGATATAAAGAACTTGAAGCATAAAAACTTTTACCACAATGACTGGATTTGGCATTAAATAAACCGAAAAGGGTTGATATGCCGTAAAACAAAATAACCAAACAAAGCCAATTTTTGGACGAAAACAAATGTAAAACATATATTTCTAATTTTAATTTTAATTCCGACAATTTCTTATTTCAAGTTTATCTCTGGGTTTTTTTTCTGACAAAATATAAAACAATATTTTATTTTACAATATTTGCAAATGAAAATATCAATTGAATGCTTTAGTATTCAATTAATGTTTATTTACAAATTCAAAATTTAATATTAAAAAATAAGTTTTTAAATTATCAGTGGATACTGCATCATTACTTTATTGTGGCTCTGAATTATAACGTTGCGAAATTAATTCAATAAGTCTTATTTTAATATCTGCTCTTTAAAAAATAAAATAAATGTTCATCATCACCATCATTATCATATTCGATTTGACGTCCGTTTTACATGTTGGCATGCATTGGACGGCTTTAAGAAATTTCAAACTAACCTATCTCTGACCAGGTCTTTATTATACCTCTTTCTCTCAAGTCCATTTTTATCACTTCCTCCCATGTTTTCCTTGGCCTTCTGTGAACTTGACCTGCTATCTTAACTGTTCTACATCTACTAACCCAAGAACTTTCATCCATTCTTTCAATGTGACCATACCATCAAAGTCTCCTTTTCTGCACACTTCTCCCTATATTATTCAGATTGCTATATTTTCTTGGTAAAATTGGACGCTTAATCTTCAAATACATCAAAGAAAATACATGGACTTTGGTCCATTCAATTCATTATAAATAAAACTTTATTTTATAAGTCCCTAGTTACTTGTCTCAACACGATGGCAAATCTTATTTGTTTTCTTCATCAAAACTTAGACATTACGAGACAACGTCATAATAGACATGCCATTGCCTCGGATGATAGCTAGAGAGATGCGCTAAAACATCCAAGCAGTCTCTCTGGGCTCGTTCTTATAATTGCCTTTACAGTTTAGAACAATGTAAAGCTATTTTTCTTTTTGTTTATGCTTTCAAGAAATATTTACATGTTTTTTTAAATATCAAATAGTTATGATCATATATGAATAAGAATATTATTTTAATGCCGATTCATAGATCTGTAAACCTGTGCAATGCTGCATACTACAAACGGCAGACCTGCAATGGATGAAATATTTAGCCAAGAGAAAAGACCACCCAAAAAATAAACTGGGCTTTTTGAAAGATCATTAACTTCTTGAAAATGGAGGTTCATGCTGATAAATCAGACCACTTGAAATCTTACAGAATTTCCAATCCAAATAAAATAACACCTGGTTAGTAATTTTTTATGTCCAGTAATAAAACAGCCTATCCTTTTCAAGTAGGCTGGCTGTGTGGTCTAGCCCAAATTACACTAATAACTATATACATATATATTCCAGCAAAACGAGCAGTCGAGGTTAGTTGATTCTTTGTTGGTCTCTGAAAGAGAGGGGGGCGCTGAGGCCTTAAATGGAGGAACTGTTTGGTTGGAAGATATGTTTATCCTGATTGCAAGTCTGGTGCTCTTCCAATATAATCTACAGAGTTTTTAGGGTTAGTTAAAAGAGCACCGCAAGTCTGTCATTCGGTAGAGAAACTAATTATTATTGTAACATCTCAAGATAAAACATTGTTAATTGTTTTAAACTTGAGTTTTGATTTTGTTTGGATGGAAAAATCCCTTCATTACAGCAGTGACCGAGACTACATGATTGACACTCTAACTAGTGTCGAAATCAAGCACCGAATCTGTTCAAAGACAACAAGCGAACATAGAGAGTATTGATTTACTCCTCTTCAGGAGTTAGGCACAAGGCCAGTTTTTATCTTACTCCCACAAGTAAGATGTGACTCAAGGTCGGGTCGGGAAAGTGGGGTTTAAAAATTGCCTGGGCAGCCCCGTCGGCATTCCCCGGTAGGGGCGCCTCAGGCAGTAAGCAATAAACTTACTCCTCCCCAAAGAGGGGAGGCTAAGCCTGGGAGGGTGGACCTCCTAGAACTGCACAGGACAGACCCATAGACCGGCGTAAATCAAGCCCCGAAGGCCAAGACAATACCAGTCTATGGGGTGCAGTATCCTTCGGAACAGATACCACACTTTGATCTTAGCCAAAAAGCCAAGAGAGTAGAGTAGCGACTAGGTGTCGATGTTCTGTTTTTTTTTCATGCGTCTGATTTCTATTGTAAATCTAATTTCTTTTTTAATTATAAGCAAAAAGTTTGCCCTCGTATGCAGGCAAGTAAATAGGGACTTATTGAAATACACTTTTATTTCTTTAAATAAATATATTCGATAAAGTTAAAAATGTAATTATAAACAGCCAGAATAAAGTGCCTTTATGTGTAGTCATTGATAAAAACATATACTGTCAGTTTACATTTTTGTATGATCACATCGACTCTTGTTCTTTTCTTAGGAAAATTTAGATATCTGTTTGTATTGTCTATCACAACAGCTGATCAAAGGACCTTTAATCAGGCTCAGGTCTTTTGGCTAAGATCAAAGTGTAGTATCTGTTCCGATGGATACTGCACGCCTGTCCTGTGCAGTTCTAGGAGGTCCACCCTCCCAGGCTTTGCCTCTCCTCTTTGGGGAGGAGTAAGTTTATTGCTTACTGTCTGAGGCGCCCCTACCGGGGAATGCCGACGGGGCTGCCCAGGCAATTTTTAAATGGCCAGAGTGCTCACCTCTCGACGCTGGCTTTTCAAACCCCACTTTCTCGACCCGATCTTGGGTCACATCTTGTGGGAGTAAGATAAAACTGGCCTCGTGCCTAACTCTGGAGAGGAGTAAAATAAACTCTGGATCTCCCGTGTCCTGCGACGCATGGGGCAGTCAAAGTAAAACATCGTTTTCAGTCTGAAGCCAGATTCACAGCGTCCATCCAGTTTCTTCCCATTGTGATCAAATCTCTCTGGATTGTTTACTTCCAGTTTATTTTTGGTCTTCCTCTCCACTAGGGTCCACTGAAGCACTTGGTTTGCACATCTCTCTGGAGCCAATCTTAGGGCATGTTAAGGCAGCCTAGACGTTATTTGCAGATTATTGACAATGACACTTGTTGGTTAGTGCGGTCTCTGACTTCTTGGTTGGTAATTCGATCACTCCATTTGATTCCTAGAATTTAAGATGTTTGGAATCAAACACATCTAATTTCCTCTCTTGACTGATTTTGAGATGCCAAGTTTCACTTCCATATAGCAGTGTGGACAAAACGTTGCTGTTATAAAATCTTACACTATACACTGGCCGATATGAGGAATGATGCACCTTTTTTTAAGTAATGTTACCTAAAGTCACAACATGTAGCTGGATACTTCACCAGACTAGATGAGTTCTTGTCCTGGAATCCAGTAAAACCAAGAGACCACAAGAAAGATATACTATAACATAGTTTACTGTTTAATTGGGGAGAGGAAAATTAATGTTCTTAACTTCTTTAGTAACTCAACGTTTGAGAGATAGAGAACTTTAATAGAATATTCGAATATTCATGTATCTCATATAGAGGGGCCCCTTGATTCCTGAGAACTTCAACTGAAGTAAAAATGAAACAAAAACAAAAATAACAGGGTGTTTTCTATCCTTATTAATTGTTATTTTCACAAACACCAAAGACACTAACATTCTAGCTATAAAACCAAGAGTGCAAAATATTCTCCCCCTTTTTTTTCTCCTTACCCAAGCTACAGCATGACCGTCCCTACACATAGTGGTCACTCGTGGCTTACACAGTCCATGTGCGTCCTATTTTCATCAGCGCACAAAAACTCAATGATATATAAAACAAACTTCCATCATTTCGCATGCACACACTTATCAGATTCTCATGCAAATCACACACTTGCCTGATGCACATGCATTCCATCTTGAAACAGACTTGTTCAAGCTTGTCTTTAAGAAATGTACTATTTCAATCATGTTATCTTTGTCTTGCCTTTGTTTTAATTATTGCTTGTCAGATAAAATATATATGATGTGGATGCTGACCAAGCGTACAAACATCACTAGTTCATCCTGTAATCCAGAGGTTTTCAAGCTGTGGGTCCTGACCCTTGAGTGTGTCACTAGATAAATTAAATGGGTTGTGACAAAAAGAATATATATAATGGATAAAACGAAAATGTGTGCTCAGAGAAAAATATAAACAATCTTAACTCTTACATGAGACTAGTGTTACCTATTTCTCCTATGACAAAGCAGATTTTACTAATCCAAACATAATCTTATACTTTTCTTATGGAAATCGCTCAAGACAAGGCATGAAACCACTTGATATAAAGAGCTAACAAGAACGAAAGATGATTATTGCAATGACAAAAGATGATTAAGATGCCTATTCTTGAAAAGATTAAGGCTATACGTAGGAGGAAAACAGTCAGCAGGAAGAGAGTTCCACAAGCCTGCAGTTCTTGAAAAGAAGCTACTGGAATAGGGAGATGTATTACAATGAGGTATCAAAACAGCGAATTGATGGAGACCACTAGACTAACGAGTCAAACGAGCTGGAACAAATGAAGCAGGGAATAGATCACATAATTCTGAAGAACACATGTCATAATAGTATTTATAGAAAGGACTGAGACATCTGTGAGAGAGTGCAGAAAAAAAAGGGTGTAGCCAATCAAATTACAGATACGTTTCTGCACCTTATCAAGAACCCTCAAATGGGACAGATTCACCAGCCAAAATATGACAACAGTACTCCATACATGGCCTGATAGTAGAATTGTAGAGATAGAAAATAGCCTCAGGTGTAAGGAAGTGTTTGGAGCAATAGAGAGAACCGACTTTATGAGAAACAGAAAGTGCAATGGATCTAATATATGAACTCCAAGAAAGATTTGATGAGAAAAAAAGACCGAGAAGCTTCAGAGTCAATTTCTCCTTAAGAGCAGAGCCATCCATGAGAATCTCAGGAAGAAAAGGGACATTCCAATGGTTGAAAGACATGAGCTGAGTCTTAACAGGATTAAACAAAACAAGCCATTTTGTACCCCAATCACCAACTGAACCAAGATCAACTGCTAGATGAGCTGAATTTTTAACTGATCCCAGCGAGATGAACGAGAAGCAACATCAGAATAAAGAGTAGTATCATCAGCATAAATGTCTATTTTCTGAATAATATTCTCAGGAAGATCATTTATATAGAGAAGAAACAGTGTTGGACGTAGAATAGAGCTTGAGGAACACCAGCATTGATAGTTAAAGAGAATGAAGAGACACCGTCCAAAGTTATTCGCAAGCTTCGATCAGAAAGAAAAGATCTAATAATGTCAAGGACCTCACCACCAATACCATAACCCTGAAGTTTGAGTAGAAGATCAGAATGCCACACTCTGCTCAATTACAACAGTCATCAGCAGTTGAACGAAAACCACGAAAGCTATACTGAACATTACTAAAGAGGCTCAGACTTTCCAGAAAATGAACAAGCTTGCTGTTGACCAAACTTTCAAAAACTTTGCTAATAACAGAGAGGAGCCTAACAGGACGATACTTAGTTGGGTCAGACCGATCACCAGCATTTTTAAAATTAGGGACAACAGAGGACTTCTTCCAAGAAAAATGGAAACAGGACTGAGACAAACAGATTGAATAATTGAGAGGGGATAGAAGAAAGTTCATAAGCACAACACTTGAGAATAACAACAAAAATTGAATCAGGACCAGAAGCCAAGATCAGAAAGAACCCGAGCAACCATCTTTGGAGTGATAACAGAATCAAGAAACTGATCAGTTTTCAAAGGAAAATTAGGAAAAACAGCACCCGAATCATCAAGAGAAGAATTGTCAGCAAAATGATGAGCAAAGAAATCCGCCTTATCCTTAGAAGATGAAATAATCTGAAGACCATTAAAAAGAGGAGGAATATATATTAAGTAAAGTTAGAATTTCCCCATATTTCTATGACTACTGTAGCTCCATAAACAATAGCTATATATAAAAATCTGCTTTGTATGCGATTTCATCCAATTATTGCTATGTGTTCTCTAAGAAAAAAAATTTGTTTGAATTAAACGATTTTTATACTTTATCCAATCACCCGCTTTCTCTTTGATTACTGATTTCAGTGCAGGAGTAGGTATAATTACTCCTCCTCCTAGTAATGTCCTTATCCTTCACCCCATAACACTGAAATAATTAAGTTATAAATCTGATGAGTGTCAATTTTCCATAATACACTATCTGTTAGCTAACTTCATATTAATCACTGTTTATCAGCAATTACAAGACTAATACAAAAGACTTTCCAAACTTTGGTTTTCAGATTACAAATAATACACAAAACTCCAGTCTTGTTTCCAATGACGCTGTTAGAATGTACATAATAAAATGTTTCCAACACTTCTTTGTTTTAGACTCAAACTTGATAAAACATTACACACTATTTTTCATGTTCGTTTGCAATGTATAAGTGCTTAGGTTTTTTGGATACTTAATGAAAGTATCAGGATGCATATTCATCATAGTAGTAGTTATGTGCTTTGCGAACAAGCTTTTCTTGCATACCATTTCATGCTAGCAAATATCAGTTCTCACTGGTAAGTTTCCAGGAAAACACAGCCACCCATATTAAGGACTTAAATGCTGTTGTTCTTATAAATAATACTTAGACAAATTATTTTATTTACAAAGTACATTTAATCATATAAAATAGTACTTTCCTTCCAGTGTTTGTGTATAGAGAATATTATTTAAAATTCCACCTCCTTCTTCCCCCCCAAAAATTGAAAACAAAAAAACTATCATCCATATGTACATATGTTTATGAGAATGTCCGTTCTTCTTAGTTATGCAATAATATGAACGCTTCAATATTCATTTTTTTAATACATTTAATTCCTATTTATTTTTCATTTAGATTTTACTTATTATTTAAATCCAAAGCTGTTTTTTTTTTATAAAATACTTGCTTACACTTCTATTTAAACACTGATGTTAAAAATAATACTTAGAAAAATTACTTCATTTACAATATTTCTATAAAATAGTGTCTTCCTTTTAAGTGTTTATGTTTAGGCATTATTATTTAAAATAATAATAAGTTAGGAAGGAAATTATTATTTAGAAATCTAATAATTACAGAACACTATAATAATTACTTACAGATAATTTTTAAAAATCGAGTAAAAATACTTATATGGGCTTCAAAAGTGAGAGCATGAGTTTCTTGGTTTTATAGAGGGGGGGATTATCCGCCTATACAAAAGGTAGGAAAGAACGAGGAGATGAGCAAGAATGATTTCAAACTGAATATCGATAGATGATACAGGATTGAGATCCACATGCTGAAGTTCAGATTAAAACTGGTGGCCCCAGGACAGATTCCAGGAAACGATGGTCGACCCTATCGAAAGCCTTAGACTGATCCAAATTGATCAGCGTGGCTTCTGTGTCGTGAAAGCCAACAAGCGGTGCATCGGGAGAGGCAGTACAGCCAGTCGGTAAAGGATGAGAGGAATTATATAAGTGGTGCACACCTCTGCTCTACCCTTTAAGGAAAGTTTTCTTCGAATCCAAATCCCTACCAACGATTTGACCTTTGACTGTACTCCTGACGAATTCTTATCCAGCTGGAGGCCCAGTCCGAACCAAATATCAAGAAGCTGAACCAGGCCATCTGACCAACTGAAAATAGCTGAAAGCACAGACTCTCTGCTCCAGGCGCTCAACCGCATTGGATTTGCTGCAGTTGACAACGGCCCCTGTAACTTCTTAACGAGCGAGTGCCTTAAGCACCGTTGCAATGTCAGTACGGCTCGAGATGAATGTGGAAATCCTAATTCGCGCTCTGCCAGGAAGAGCAATTCTGTGCAGGACTGGTCTCATCACCCTGTTCCTTACTTTACGAAGGAAGGGCTCCAACGCCAGGAAATAAAGCAGGGGCAACAGCGGAAAACCCTGACGCACCGACCGAGAAACCATGAACGACTCTGAAAAACTACCATTTACTTGCACTGCTACCGTCGGCAGATGATACAGAATGGAGACCCACTTGCTGAAGTCCGAATTAAAACTGGTGGCCTCTAGAACTGATCTAAAAAAAAAAACAGTGATCGACCCTATCAAAATCTTTGGACTGATCTAAATTGATTAGCGCGGCTTCTGTGTCGTCTTCTATTCCCTCTATGATCGTGCGAATCAGATGCAAATTGTTTAGAGTTGATCTCCCCTTCACAGCATAATTCTGCTCCGGTTTGACTAAGTGGCCAACAACAGTAATCACTCCTTTGGTAAACTGTCCAGGAATGGATCCCTGAGTAAACCAATGGTTAAAAACATCCTTCAGAATAAGTACCAACATGGGTGACAACCTCAAGTAAAATTCGTTGGGCAAACCATCAAGTCCTGGAGACTTGTTATAGCAGATCTGCTTCAATGCAGTAATGATCTCGCACTTCGTAACCATGCCATCACAGCCATCTACTAGGCGGGGCGAGTCGGCTAAATAGCTATCAAACTCCTCGATGTGGAGTCTGGGCAGTTGAGTGAAGCTTTTCTTCAAATGCTCACGGAATCTCTCGCGAATCTCATGAGACGATACAAAGGTATGTCCTTCCATATTTTTGACTTTCCGAATGTACCCGTCTGAACTACGACATAGAGCAGCCTTATACTCAACAGCGTCAATGTTCACGGCTTTGTTCGAAACTTTCTTTAACCTAGCCCTAACTACCTGACCTTCATACCACCTGCTAGTCAAGCGATTCAAGTCCACTTTAGGTAGTGCTATATCTAGGGAATTCCCTCCAGCCACCACTCAGGTCAGTCTATCATCTAATCGCTTTTTTTGCTTTAGCCTTACGTAGAGCAAGGCTTTGGCTGTATTTGACGGAAAAGCGCCTAACTTTAGCTTTAGTACTAACCCACCACTTACTACTAATCACCGCCCCCACAGAAGAATTAATATCACCTTCTTCTCGAAGTTGTGTATCTCCAGTAAGGAGGTATTCAGCTTACAGTATCCAGCTAATTTAGGCTTATCACATAAATTCAAACAGGCCATAACTAGTTTATGGTCTGAATGACCTAATGGGTGGAACGTGGGACAAGATAGACAATCTATGTTGCCCCTTCTAATTAACATCCAATCCAAATAAGTACTTGAAACAGAAGGCACACAGCTAGACAAAGTCCACATTTCCCACCCCGAGTGATCCAGACAAAATCTGTAGACAAGATCGCATGAAGCCATCATGTCAGACAGACTGCTTTCACACCTATCCAGCCCACTACTCCCCCCGACCTCATCTATCTTGGGATCAAGGATGGCATTCCAATCCCCCATTAATACTACATGCTCCAGACATATGAGGAACACCTTTAACCGATGAAAAAAGGAAACCCTCTCACTAGCAGAATTAGGCACATAAACTGTAATGATCCGAAACTTGCTGTTATCAATGGCAACACTGACTACGACCAGCCGTCCTTCAGCATCCATATGTACGACGCTAACCGTCACAGAAAGGGTACATCTCACTAGCACAGAGATACCATGACTATGGATATCGCTATATGCTGAGTAGACATCAAAGTCATTAGTCAGCACATGACAATCCCCATGCGAACCCCTGAATCGTAACAATATCTACTTTAAGGGCCACCAGTTCCCTCAGCATGCAAGCAGCTCTGCTTTGGGTTCTCATGCCCCTCACATTTCAACTAGCCAGGTACAAGGCCATGATCACTGTATCTAGTCAGTGTCACACACGGGACTGAAGTCTTTGGGAATAAGGACTGCCTGTCAGCAGTTCACACGCAAACCATCTATCTCGCACCGCACCTCCAAAGGAAAGGTTATCTTAAGTGCCCGATAAAAAGAGGGATGAACATAAAGAGGGACCCTACCTTCACATTTTATTGTGGGCTGCTTCAGACTGGGATGGTCTTTCTCCACAAGTTTTGTGTTCGGGATCGCTGTCTTGGCTGCTTCCATCATTCGCCAAAGTGCCTTGGTGCCGCTACCTCCGTCTGGTTTCCGGATGAAAGTGGTGATCATGGGAGCATCTCTGAACAGTTGTGGATCATTCACTGGCTTGCCATGAACATATCTAAACAGGTATAGCTTTTTGAGCAGCTTTCTCTGCTTTACTGACATGTCAGTGGCTACATTTGCTGGATCTGCTTCGCAGATTCGTCCCCCGGAAAAAAGGGGAGCTTTATTGTCCTTTCTGTTCTTATGGGAGGATGGGGTGCAGGTGTTGTACTGGTATCCTGCTCTTCTTCTAATCTCATGCTGCAAGATCGAGGACAGACTGAGGGTGTGTTGAAAAGGGAAGGGGTAGTTTGTTGGGTCGGGATAGTAAGGAATCCGGAGTGGGTGAGGCGCATTGCCAGTGAGGATGTTTCTTGGCCCATGGACTGGAATAACCGCCTCAACATCACCATATTGGCTCATTACAGCTCCTAGTTGTTTGGGGCTGATGTAACATAGGACGAGGATGGACACTGTAGTTTTTCTTTTGTCTTAGTATTCCGACTTAATCTTTATCTGCTTCCACTGCATACCCCCGCTGGCGACCTTCTCAGCATCCTGCTGGGTTGGGAGCAGTATGTCCCACATAGCATAGCTCCTGCACAGTATGTAGGTTGCTGGAATCTTGAGAGCCCCAAGAAATTGTATAACGGTCCCTTTGAAGATGCGGGTGAGTCCTCTTACAGTGGCATCGGACGTGATGAGGGACACAACTCTCTTATTGAGTTCTTCCAGAGTACCTGGGAGTAATTTGATGGTGTTACCCTCAGTGTACATCTGGTACTGTTCTTTGAAGAGTTTTCTATATTCTTCTGGTGAGAGTTGTGCTTGGGGCCCCCATACTGCCTCCTGGGATTTCTTTGCTGTTGCTGAGGTCTCTGGAACTTTAGTAGGTAGAGCTGGTGTAGCAGAAAGTGAAGTGTCTTCAGTTGTTGGAATCACGGGGAGTTTTGATCACTGCCCAGCTTGGATGTGAGAGTCTGTGAAGAGTAGTGGTGGCCATTGAACTTTTCCGGTAGCATCAGGAGCTGATAATTTGTTGACAGTCCCCATCCTCGTCTTTGGTCTGGACTGTCTTTTTGGTGAGGGCTTTGGGTCGTCACCCTCTGATGAAGTGGTTCCCCCTGGTAGTGCAGCAACTCCTCCATAAGAGCACTGTTGGAAATGTTCCGGTCGGTAGTTGTTCTATGCCTGAGCCAGGTCTGCCGAGAACCACTTATTGATTTATGGTGTCTTCTGTCTGGAAGCTGGGGGAGAGCTGGTGGCAGACCTCTCTGACTTCTGCTTGTGGCCCTTTGAACAGGGTGTCATCGAAAGCAGCTCGGAATGCGGCAATGGTACTTTAGGGTGTAGCACTCTCGAGCACGATTGGAGCACTGAACATCGACCCAACTGCCGCTCCTGATGAAAGTCTGTCATTATTTTCTGGGAAGTGTGCCCTGTTGACTTCAATTTTGGGTTTGGCTATCCCATTGGGAGAGTCACCCTCTAAGGGAGTAGCCCTTTTTGGTTCGTACTCCACAAAAGAAGTCGTTTTTAGGGGTAGCTGCCTCTGGCATGCTTAAATCTGGACGGTAAGCCCCGCTTGTGTCTTTCTGGGGTTTTGCTCCCCCATTGGGTGAATCCCCCTCGAAAAGAGCAACCCCTTTTTGTCGCCCCTAGCAAGTTTGCGTCCAGGCAGTATGCTCTGTCCTTTTTAGCTCCCCCATTGGCGAGTCAGTTCTGGTGGGGGCCAGGCTGAGGGATGTATCACACTCTTCAGTGTTCTTGATGGTGGTGTGGGACATCAAAACTTGAGTGCTTTTTTCCATGTTGTCTCTGCCAAGTAAAAAAAAAGGGGGCTGAAAAGTTCACGATTTCAATTGGCGTGGAGACGAAACACTGCAAAAGGGGCGATAGTACTGAGAGGAAGGGGGAGAGAAGTTAATAAAAAATTAAAAAAGATGTGGCACAAGGCTAAAGTTTGTCGTATGTCATTCTCTTGGTCTATTCTCTAAACTAGTTCCAGTCACCAAAATACTTCATTTACTCTTTAGGCAGGCTACCA
Organism: Sepiola atlantica; assembly: GCA_963556195.1. Classification (NCBI taxonomy): domain Eukaryota; kingdom Metazoa; phylum Mollusca; class Cephalopoda; order Sepiida; family Sepiolidae; genus Sepiola; species Sepiola atlantica. Next base: position 153,835,724 of record OY744521.1, on the reverse strand, counting down.
AACATTATCCCCAATTTGTTAAGACGTTTTTTATTTACAAAAAAATTGTATGTACAAAATTCATTGGTTGGGGGTGGGGAAAATAATCAACAAGAACAGATACTACACTTTAAATTATTTATTTGCAGAAAATATTAAAAATTTACATTCAAAATAAATTATGCACAAGGCCATAAAAAGTGTGGGGAAATGGGTGTCATTGGTCATTCTTGGTCTAAAATAATAAAAATGTCTATCCTACTCTTAACTAGAATCATCTCAGTCACCATAGTACCACATTTGCTCTAAGGGCTGTCCTACTTAGGCTATTCCCAAGTTAGTTTGCAATTTTAAAATGTTTTCATAGTTCTTTCATAAATAAATAAATAAATATGGTTATATATGCAGAAATTCATTAGTGTATAATGGGCGGGGGGAGTAATGGTTCAGTTGGGACCCGGTGGGGTTGGTTGACACGTGTCTGTATTTCATACAGATGGACACATATTACAGGCTTTTTTGACACCCTATCTCTTCCCTGCTTACCTCAGGCCAACCTAATAAATTACCAACTATTTCTTTAAACGCATCGCAAAATGTTAGAAAGAGCGGCACAAAATGTTGGAAATTTAAGACGGCTAGGGCTCAAATTCCCACAAGAGGCACGAAAATTGAACCGTTGCAAACGCCAACAGCCAACAAAGCAACAAAACAGGAAAATAAATGAACGCTATCGCGTGCTTACCTGCCTTTCAAAGTTGCGACGTTGCTCTTTTAGCGTCGCAGCTCGTTCTACCTGGTAACATCTGTAAGAATATAGAATTTTTATCCCCTATTCTTAATTTAACGAAACGAAACTGAATTAAAGAAACAAACGAAACCTTTTTTACAACAACAAACGAAAGGGGTTTATTCGTATATTTGAGGTTACCTATACCAAACGGTATCGGTAGAAAGAAACTTAGGACAGTGTCCGAAAGAAGTTCAAATATCTTCATGATAGTAGCCGAAGATAGCAGCCGCCGTGAGTGTCCAGTGGACGATGGGGCACGAGAGAGGCTGAGGCGATGCGTCCTGGCTGGTGCCAGGGTACCGTCTTGTGATCGTTTGCATATCCTAAGGGAACTCAAGTAGTCCCTTAGGGAACTAATGATATTAATGCGCCTTGCGAGCTGATTGGCCAAACCAGCTCACAGAGACACTGATAGGCATTACAAAGTAACTCTATGACTGCTACATCACCACCTGCTTAGGTTGAAAGCCGACAGCAAGAAAATGGAAGTGTAGCAGTGGGAAAGAACAAAAATACAAAATACAAAATTTGTCAATTCAGAATTTAAAAAAAAGTTTTTTGCTTTGAAGGGAAAAGGTTTGTCTTTTCTGCAAAAAGTATTTTTGAAAAATTGTTTTTTTGTTTTCGTGATTTTCTGCAAGTATTTTCAGGAAAAATGTTTTTCTTTTCTGTGAAAAGTATTTTTTATTTTTTTGAATAATGTTTGTATTTTTGTGAAAATGTTTATCTCTTCTGGGAAAAGTAGTTTTTTTGAATAACTGTAATTGTATAATAGAGTACAAAAACTCAAAGCTCATTCTAAATCAAGGGAGGCGCAAGAGCGCTCTATCTCTTAATAGACTTCAAAAACGGCCTATGCTAGAAATCTCATTTCTTTGATCAATCATAACTCAAAAACCAATAAACCAAATTAGTTCAAACTTTGCACAAAAATTTTTTTTGATAGGTTCTATAAGTGTGTAGAATTTCAGCATCATTAGTCAAGGCAACCCAGAGATCCAGAAAGGTCAGGCATGATTTCGTGTTATCCGTGTGTATGTACGTACATATGTGCCACCCTGTATCTCATCAACTATTTGATGGATTCAGCTGATCTTTTGGCAGAGATAGAAGTGCTAGGGTCTAGTTGAAGGCATTTTAATTTCAGTTTACTATATACCTTAGTTTTCCAAAAAATTCCAAAAAACCTTAAAAATGACCATTGTATTGAGGCATAGCCTTTACAAAAGTAGTGACATTCCATGATAAATGCCAGTATACTGAAATCATATGCCTTTAATAGGGTTGAGATGAAAATTCATATACACTAAATGTACAAAAGCAAGGAAATTCCCAAATGTTTACACTTTTATTGTCATTAAGGGTATGCGAGCACAACAGGGCTATGTATTTTACTGGTAGGAATTTTTCTTCAGCTCACCTCACACACTTCATCCACTCATGCATATAGATTTATACTGTGGTGATGTGATAATGAAATGGTTTGGTTGATATGTAGTCATACCCTTAATTAATGACAATAAAAGTGTAAAAATTTTGGAATTTCCTTGCTTTTGTACATTTAGTGTATATGAATTTTCATCTTAACCCTATTAAGGGCATATGATTTCAGTATACTGGTATTTATCATGGAATATGTATAGTTTTACAGTTTTTTGGGCCAATGTACTTGCCAACCACTGTGTGGTGGTGACATAATTGTCTTTAGGGGTTTCTAACAGTACAGGTGTAGTTACAGCTGTTTGATGCACAGTAGGTGGAATATGGGGCTCAGGTGTTTCTGTGTTTAGAAAGGCTCTTTTCACCCTGTAAATGGATACAGTGTCTTTTTTTGCCACCAATGTCAAGGGTGAAAAGTTTGTCAGTGCATGAAAGCACGCGATAAGGACCAGTATAAGGAGGAGTAAGAGGGGCTTTCACAGAGTCTTTTCTAACAAAAACATGAGTCCATAACGAAATGTCTTTCGGAACCGAAGATTTAATGGTCTGTTGCCTAGGGTGCATAGGTGGGAGCTCATTAAAATAAGCTCACAGTCTGTTTATGTACAGAGCTGTATCTGTTGCTGTTAAATCTATCGGGGTCAGCATCTGACCTGGCAACGATAGAGTTAGTCCATAAATAAGTTCGGCTGGAGAGTATCCGAGGTCCTCTTTGGTCACAACACGACAACCAAGAAGGACAATAGGTACATACTCGCTCCATCGCTACTGGTCAGAATAAGCATGCAACGCGGCTTTCAATTGACGATCGAAGCGTTCTATCATCCTGTTAGAAGCTGAATAATAGCTAGTAGTACGGGTACGTTTAATCCCTCAGATCCTGGAAAGTTTCTGGAATAGGTGGGAGTCAAACTGTCCACCACGGTCGATGGTAATAGTTGTCGGAACTCCGTAACGTGATATCCAGTCTGGTATAAGGGCTCGCGCTACAGATTCAGCCGAAATGTCTTTTAGGGGAATAGCTTCCGGCCACCGTGTAAAGCGGTCTATACAGGTCAGGAGATAAGTAAATCCCTGACTGACCGGACATGGTCCAACCAGATCAATGTGAATATGGTTGAACCGAGCGTCTGGAGTGTTGAATGTTCCAAGCGGTGCACGGATATGCATGTGCACCTTTGATTTTTGGCAGGATACACAGGAACGTGTCCAGGCAGTGAAGTCCAGAAAAATCTAGCTGAAATCAGCTTCACTGTGGCTTTGAGTCCGGGGTGTGTCAAGTTGTGAAGGGTATCAAAGACAACCCTCCGATGAGTCTGAAACAAAAGGGTGAGGTGAATCTGTTGAGGTGTCACAGATGATCTGCGTGTTTGAAGTGAGCACAGGCAGGTATTTGAATTTGCAAGTTGCAAAATCAGGTGACGACAGATCCAGAGTGTCCAGACGTGGCTGGTCTAAAGCCATCTGTTGTATATCGATATCCGAAGGTGAAGACAGAGAATTTATAGGAAGGCGGGACAAATCGTCTGCCGCAGCATTCTGTTAACCAGAGATATGTTGGATATCGTTAGTGAATTGCGAAACAAAATCCAAGTGGCGAGTTTCACGAGGAATATATTTGTCCGGCTTAGCACGCAGTGCGTATGTAAGTGGACGGTGATCAGTGTAGATCATGAATTGACGGCCTTCGAGTGAATGCTGAAAGTGTTTCACTGCGAGGTACATTGCCAGTAGTTCACGGCCAAACTTACTGTAACGTTCTGCCGGTTTCAGTTGTTTCAAAAAGTATTCGAGAGGTTGTAGTTGACCTTGGCGCTGCTGTTGCAACACTGCACCTACAGTTGTGCCCGATGCATCAACGACCAGTGAAAACTGGGCATTGGACACACGATGTGCAAGAAATGATGTCGTTGCTAGTTTTTCCTTTCCTTCACTTCATTGAAAGTTTTCAGCTGAATATCATTCAGTGAAATCTGCTCATTTTTCTTCTTCCTGTTACATAACAGGTCGGAAAGAGGAGACAGGAGATCCACACAGTGTGGGATAAAGCGTCTTTAATAGTTTAACAGACCGAGGAAGTGCCTTAGTTTGCGAAGTGAAGTGGGTGGTTGAAGGTCTTGTAAGGCTTTAACCTTTTTAGACAAGGGAGATATGCCTTCAGGGCTGATCATGTGGCCCCAGAAAACTTCTGACAAAGCACCAAAAACTCATTTACCAGGGTTAATCCTCACCAGGTATTGCTTAAACTGTTCGAACAGTAGGCAGAGATGGGTGACATATTTCTCAGGTGAGGCACTTGCCACAAGAATGTCGTCTATGTAATTATAGATGAAGTCAAGATCTTGCACTACTTCGTCCATGAAGCGTTGGAAGGTACTAGCTGCGTTTCACAAACCGAAAAGCAGAGTCAGGAATTCAAATGCTCCAAAAGGAGTTGTTACCGCCGTTTTGGGTATATCTGCAGGATTCAGTGGAATCTGATGGTAAACCTTGACTAAGTCCAGTTTGGAGAAGGTCTTACAACCGTGCAGAGATGAAGCAAAGTCCTGTATGTGTGGGATTGGATAACGATCAGGTACCGTCATGGCATTGAGGGCGTGAGAACACAGGAGCTCCTGTGGTCTCAAAATAATGTTTTATTGAGTGAGTTTAGTTGCTCACAACAAAATTTAAGTTAGTTAACTCCGGGTAGGAGTGTAGTAGGGTCTGGTATGGATCATCGGTTGCGGCAATAAAGTATACCGGGCTGACAGATGAGGTATTTGATTTCAAACCCGGAACGGAAAGTTCCGTATTAGCGTCTATCAGTCGTCGTCTGTGCATGTCCACTAAGAGATTAAAGTGGTGTAGAAAATCCGAGCCCAGAATGGGGTAGGGTAAATCGGCTACTGTAAAGACCCACATAAAGTCTCTTCGCAATTCCAAGTCCAAAGTACGAGAAATTTGACCGGGCCTTTTGGCCCTGGGTTCGACAAGATGCCAAAATGGCTACTGCCTCAACACGTGGACTTGATATTACAGACACACACTACTTGCATACACATATTGACGCGTCCTGACACCGTAGCCATTGTAGAAACATTCAGTATCATGAACAATTCTCTTTTCCTCATTGGGGAAATATAATAACGGGAAATTCCTTTACTATTGCCTTCGTCCATACTTATGGACATACTAACCTCTTTCCCTTTTGTTCACATACTAACAAAAACGACCCAATAAAGTTAGAATGAGAGTTTGTCACTTTTAGTTTAAAAGTTAGTGTTTTTTTTTTCTTCTTCTCCCACCGAGAGGTTATTTCCCCAACCATAATTATTTTAAGGGAACACTGTACTTATTCTGTTAGGCCTATGAAAGGGTCTCGTTTTCCTATTATGTTAGATGTTACCAGGCAGAACGAGCCGCGATGCTAAAAGAGCAACGTCGAAACTTTGAAAAGTAGGTATGCACGCGCTAGTGTTCATTTATTTATTTATTTATTTTCCTGCTTTGTTGACTGTTGGCATTTGCAACGGTTCAGTTTTCGTGCCTGTTGTGGGAATTCGAGCTCTAGCCGTCCTAAATTTCCAACATTTTGCGACGCTCTTTCTAACATTTTGCGACGAGACTGACAATGTTGGGTTCGTTTGGCTTAGCCAGAATTTCTGGAGTTATTTTTTATTTATTTATTTGTTTAAATTTTTTTTTTCTTGGGACCTAAGGTTGGAAAAAGAGATGGCTTTATCAGAGTTAGACAGCTGCCTTCAGCAACAGGCAATGCTGCAAAATAAAGTTAGTACAGAACTATGGGGCTTACATGGTCAAGCTACCTTGCTGATAGCAGTTTTTTAAGAACATCGGAAATTGATAGTGGGATGGTTGGAACACCTTGGTGAGCTGGAGGACAAGGTGACAGCTCTGTGCTTGGACTCTCCTCCCAGTGTGGAGGTTAAAACTCATGATGACTCGTTGGATCATGCCTTCTGGTTTAGGAAGAACACTTTCCAAAAATTAAATGAATTGAGGGAAAAGTTTGAGGGGAGTCGAACGGATAGGCGAGAAGGGAGTTTGGTGAAATTGCCTCAGAATTTAGAGCTAATATGCAGGCTCCTACCTTTGATGGAGAACCATCTAATGATCGATTCGCCTTCAAAAATTTCTTGGCTGGCTTCTGGAATTGTGCGGAGGGCTTTCACTCTGAGTTGACAAAGTTTCGCTTGTTAAAGAGTTACCTAAAGGGTCAAGCTCTTCATTTGGTGAAGCACCTTTCCACCACAGAAGCTAATTTTCCTGTGGCTTTGCAGCTGTTGGAGGGAGAATATTTAGATATACCAAATATTTTGGATCAGATGTTTCAGCAGTTGTTGGCAGCCAGACCAGGGTTGAATAGGTTTATCTTAACCAAATCACGTGTGTTTTGCTGGAGCTGAAAAATAGCTACCAGTTGGACTATTTGGAACCGGGCACACTGGGTTATTTATTTATAAGCCATATTGCCTTAAAAAAGAGTTAATGAGCAAGACTGGCAACAGTTATTCGGGAATTGATGATATTGTTTCCTTGTCTAAAAATTTAATTAAGGATCTGGTTAGATTGGAAGAGTGTTCTGCCACCAAAAGACCTCTGCCTATCCTCATTAACTTCTCCTTTAATTTAAAGTCCCAAACAGATGGGATGCATTTGATATTTAAGACCTTAAGAGAAGCTCATTACCAATTGGCTGCTGTATTTGATAAAGAGGGACGTCTTTTACCTTATACAAGGACTAATCTCCTAAAGTTGTTGCTACACTTCTGCTCCAATGATTATGTATTGCTTGGTGACATCTGAAAAGCATTTTTGCAAATTAAACTCCTCACTGAGGAGGATAAGAATCGGTTTTGTTTTTTTCTTAAAATAGGAAAAAACTTGGTGATATACCACTTTAATATTTGGCTATAATGCCTCACCATTTATTCTTAATTTCCTTTTGAAGCATCATGCTGACCGTTATCCAGCAGATGAATGTTCCAAAACTATAGGAGAAAATCTTTATGTGGATAATTTAATAAAAACAGGGAATGTTCCTGAGACTCTTGTACAACTATACACCAATGTGGTGGAGAGGTTAAAAGAGGGACAATTCTGCGAAGAATTAAGAAACAAGATGGAGAAGGATGGGCGTTTGCCTCAACAACACTCCCAATATGGAAAGGTATTGGGTTATAATTATAACCCTGAGAGTGATTCTTTGTCCTTGGCCAAGACAAATAGTAATTCTTGGGCTAATACCAAAAGAAGAATATTGGCAGCCAATTTTGATCCTTTGTCATTATGTGTACCCATTACAATAAAGGGCCGCATTTTTAGTAGTGAGTTATGGAAAGCTGGGTTGGGCTGGAATGAAATTGTTACTCCTACCCAACAAAAAAGTTGGCAGTCACTCTCAGAAGATTTGTCTCAGCTCAGTTCCTTCACCTTTCCAAGGAAATCCTTGTGCGAAGGCTCTGCAGCGAACCTAGCTATGTTTTGTGATGCTTCCAAAGAAGCATACGGGTTTGTGGCTTATGGCTGACAAGATGATAGGTCCGATTTGGTTTTTGCTAAAGCCAAAGTGGCACCTTTACAGGCGAAGTTCCTGCCCACACTTGAGTTGTTGGCAGTATACTTTGTGCTAAAAGCATTAGAAACAAAATTACTCTCTCTGAAGGAAATTACTTTTAGGGAAGTTTGTATAGCAGTTGATGCTCAGATAGTACTGTCTTGGGTCCTGTCTCAGGATGTAAAAACAAAGAATATTTTTGCGAGAAACAGAGCCAGAGACATTATTGAAATGTGACAGAATTTGAGCCGGCAGTTTGGAATATCAATTTCCTTCCAATATGTGCCTTCGGTGCAGAACCCAGTGGATCTTCTCTCAAGGGGAGTGTCAGTAAAGACCTTTAAAAAACGCATTTTGCAGTGGGTGCATGGCCCAACATGGCTGACCTGAACACCGATAGAATGACCTTTCGCCTCCTTAAACTCCCTAAAAGAGGAAAATAAAGAGATGGTGAGGAGGCCCACACTTTGTGGTACCCTAATACAAACGGCAGAGTCTGTAATTCCCTTTGAGCAGTATGAAACTCTAAGTAAACTTCTTGGAGTAGTAACAGGGGTTTTCAAGTTAATTGGACTTTTGAGGCATTCAATGGATGACCCTCAAAGATTGGCCTGGCAGCATTTAATAAAAGGAATGCAAGCACAAGCATTCCTGCAAGTCAGGCAATACTTGCTTAATCTGTCTGGTCAAACCCCAGATTTAGTGAATTCTCTCAGCCTTTTTTTGGCTGAGGATGGTATTATTAGGACCAGGGGTTGGATTGACAAGTGCAATACCTTCGATTATGAAGTGATTTACCCAGTGCGCCTGGATAAATCTCACACCTTTACCCAAATGGTAATTATAGATGCTCATAAAAAATGCAAACATTTGGGCATAGCTTCTATGCTGAGCCTGTTTGGGTTTTGGATTCCTAAGGCAAGACAGGCGGTGAAATCTTCTTTTAAGTCTTGCAATGTCTTTTGCATACCCCCGCATGACTAATTTGCCCAAATATCGGGTCAATTTAATCAGACCCTTTCTTCACACTGGTGTGGACTTCACAGGACACATCGGGGTGGGGGAGAGGGAAAATATCCGCAAAGTTTATTTGCTCTTATTTACATGTCTAACAACTAGAGGTATACACTGCGAAGTGGTGGATAATATGAGTGTATATTCCTTTATCTTAGCATTTATAAGATTCACGAATGATGTCGGAGTACCTTCTCATCTGTATTCCGACAATGCTAAGACTTTTACCACTGGCGACAGAATTATTAAGCAGACCTATGGCTCGGAGGAATATAATAGTATCTTCCGCACTTATTCTGTCAAGCATCTTACAATTCCTGTGTATGCTGCTTGGTTTGGCGGAACCTGGGAGCGGCTTATTCGCACCGTGAAGACTTGCTTGTTCAAAACTGTTGGTCGCTCTCAGGTGAGTTATTTCCAACTTCTAACTTTCGTCTCAGACGTTCAGAGGGCTGTTAATAATCGTCCTTTGACTTATCGCTGTTCATCAGATGACAGGTTGGAGCAAATTACACCTAATCATTTCCTGAGACCCTTTTCTGAAGTTAATATACTATATAAGAGGGAAGAGGAGGATCTCTTTGCCTTAGAACCCCCCTCAGGACTGAAGTCCTTAAGGCTATAGAGGAGAGAGAACGGCTCATCCTCAAATACAAAGAGTTATGGTTTAATGAATACCTACTTAGCCTTAGGGAATCAGCGAAAAATCAACACAATGAGTCCTATAACAATCAAATAAAAATTGGGGATGTTGTGTTAATAAAATCCCCCATTAAAACCAGACCTTTCTGGACATTAAGTAGGGTAATGGAACTCATCTCTGGGGATGATGGTTTTGTCCATACTGTGGTACTTAAAAGGGGTGATGGATCAACACAGATTCACTCCATAAAGATATTATATCCATTAGAATTGGCTATCACGCACAGTCATAGAGCTTATGCTCCTGATACGTCAAGATATGGGACAGAGGATTCTGTCCCAATGGATTTTGTACTTGCAAATCAAGAGTTGATATGTATCTGCCCTAGTTGCCAGGAACCGGAAGATTACAGACCGCTAACAGAGGAGGACCAGTGGTACAGTTGTTCTTGTGTGGAATAGGGAGGGGAGTTTGACATTGAAGTTATTACAATGGTAAGTTAAAAGAAAAAAAGAAAAGGGTTTACTTTTATTTATTTTTTATTTTTTTCTCTTGAGTGGAAGAGTGAAATAATTTTCCTTACAACTATTCTAAGTGGTGTTAGGATTACCTTCCCTTCTTGGAAGAAGGGGAGAGAAGGGTAATCAGCAGATGTGAATCAATCACGTTAGCAAAAAGATGGAGTAGAGGTTGGGTATTTAATGGTTCAGTTGGGACCCGGTGGGGCTGGTTGACGCGCGTGTCTGTATTCCATATAGGTGGACACATATTACTTTTTTCTTTTTTTTCTTTTTTACACCCTATCTCTTCCCTGTTTACCTCAGGCCAACCTAATAAGTTACCAACTATTTCTTTAAACGTGACTAATGTTGAAATTAATTTTTGGAAGGCCAGAGATACTAATTTCTTTTATTATTTACGAGTGAATCTCGTCCGAGATTTGTTTCGTTTTTTAGAGTTATTTACTTTTACCTGGACATTCTGTCCAGGTAAGTAAGTGTTTTTTTTCTTCTCCCACCGAGAGGTTATTTCCCCAACCATAATTATTTTAGGGGAACACTGTACTTATTCCGTTAGGTGTATGAAAGGGTCTCGTTATGTTACCAGGCAGAATGAGCCGCAACGCTAAAAGAGCAATGTCGCAACTTTGAAAAGTAGGTAAGCACGCGCTAGCGTTCATTTATTTAGGTTTTTTTCCTGTTTTGTAGCTTTGCTGACTGTTAGCATATGCAACGGTTAAGTTTTCATGCCTGTTGTGAGAATTCGAGCCCTAGCCGTCTTAAATTTCCAACATTTTGCGACGCTCTTTCTAACACTTGAGTTAGTAGATGTAGAACAGTTAAAGTAGCAGGTTCATGTCACAGAGGAAGACTAAGGAAAGCAAGAGGAAGCGATAAGAATGGACTTGAGAGGAAGAGGGATAAATAAAGACCTGACAAGAGATAGTTTAGTTTCGAAACAATTTTTAAAAGATGTCCAATGCATGCCAGTATGTAAAATGGACGTTAAACCAAATATGATAAGTGGTACTTAAACTTAATTCCCCATAGTTTTGATTTTTAATCAATTCTTTTTAAGTTGTCTCCATGTGTTCCAGGCCTTGATAAGTGGTGACCCATTAATAAAAATAAAAAAAACAATTAAAAAAGTAGGGGAGGGGTAGTTATTTTTCTATAAAATAATTACTTTTCTTTTTTTTTAACTCTGGAGAGGATGTTAGATCCATTTGGAAAAAAAAACAACATTTTGCCTATTATTCAGCAAGTTGTGCAAACAAACAGTAGCAGCTGGTACGCCAGAAAGTTAAAAATTATGTTATCCAAAATCAATGCCTAATCATTGAGAGGGAACAAGATAAATGACAGCTGAATAATCAGTGTCTATATATATATAGTTTTGGAAGTTTCTAAACCATTAAACTATATTAAAAAAAAAAAAATTTAAATCAAAAAAACCTTAAGTCCCAAGACGTTCAGTAAGAAATCACTCATGTAAGTCAATTGAACTTTTACAGTTATTATATTAGTTTGCTTCTAACATTATTTAAGGAATCATCAGTTGTTTACCATGAAAAACTGTTTCGGGAATTAAAAAACAAGACAGTATTTAATTTTATGGCTTCCCAGCAGAGTTGATCAGACCCCACTTCCCTTAAGACAAAAGTATAAACGTTCCGTATACTAAACCTAGGTTTTGTTCTGTATAAATGTTTTGCTAACTTATATTAGTTGTTGAAGAAAGTCCTCCTTACCTGTGTTATATATATATATATATATATATATATTATAATATATATATATCATAATATATATATATTATAAAATATATATATTATAAGATATATATAATATATATATATATATATAATATATATATATATATATAATATATATATATATATATATTATAATATATATATATATATAATATATATATATATATATATATATAATATACAGGGTGTTTCAAAAGTCTTGGGAACATTACAAATGCGTATATCTCATGAACTATTTCAGGTAGAAAAATGAAACTGGTGCCATTTTAAAGCTTGCTTAATCAAGTTTTTGGTCATACTAATGATTTTCGTGTTATCTTTCCAGGTGCAGTAATGGCGTTCTCTAAACGAGACAAGGCATTTTGCGTCCTCCAATTTGCAAAGACTGAATCGTGGACATGTGTTCAGCGTGCATTTTGCAGGAAATTTAAAAAAGAAGCCCCTGAAAGGAAATCCATTGTCAGATGGCATGCTAAATTTGTGAAAGATGGGTGTTTGTGCCCAAGTAAGCGAACAGGTCGCCCTTCAACTTCAGAAGATGCAGTTGAGCAAGTTCGGACAGCCTTTCAGCGGAACCCCCGTAAATCAGTAAGAAGAGCCAGCAGGGAACTTCAGCTTGCTCCAGCAACTGTCTGGCGTGTCTTAAGGAAACGACTGCAAATGGTACCTTACAAGCTCAAGTTGGTCCAAAAGTTGAAGGACACTGATAAGCCACTTCGCCGTGACTTTTGCATTGCAATGCAAGAGAAGTTGGAAGATAACGGCTTTGATGACCGGCTTGTTTTTAGCGATGAGGCGACCTTCCATCTGAATGGCAAAGTTAACAAGCATAACACTCGCATATGGGGTACTGAGAATCCTCATGAACTTCTTGAGCACGAGCGAGATTCACCAAAAGTGAACGTGTTTTGTGCAATTTCCAAGAAAGGTGTCTATGGACCGTTCTTCTTTGAAGAGGCAACTATCACTGGTGAATCCTATCTCAACATGCTGGAAGACTGGTTAATGGCTCAGTTGGAACAAGCAGAATCTGATGACTTCATTTTTCAACAAGATGGTGCACCACCACACTGGAGTCTTAGAGTAAGGCAGTTTCTTAACACAAGGCTGCCTGGTAGATGGATTGGGAGATCTGGGCGAGGTGATGACGTTCTCATGCCCTGGCCTCCTAGGTCTCCAGATCTTACCCCGTGTGACTTTTTCCTTTGGGGCTTTGTCAAGCAACAAGTCTATGTGCCGCCCCTTCCAAGAGATATTGACGAACTAAAGGCTCGAGTAACGGCAGTTGTGGGAACCATTGACGTCAAGATGCTGGAACGCGTTTG
>OY744521.1:153820333-153822495 GCA_963556195.1 Sepiola atlantica | reverse complement strand
ACAGCCAATCGGCTGCTTAATCAGATCACCATATTTAATTACCGGAGGGAGGGAGGACACCACTGATTAAACAGCCAATCGGCTGCTTAATCAAATCGCCATATTTAATTACCGGAGGGAGGGAGGGTACTTCTGATTAAACAGCCAATCGGCTGCTTGATCAGATCGCCATATTTAATTACCGGAGGGAGGGAGGGCACCACTGATTAAACAGCCAATCGGCTGCTTAATCAGATCGCCATATTTAATTACCGGAGGGAGGGAGGGCACTACTGATTAAACAGCCAATCGGCTGCTTAATCAGATCGCCATATTTAATTACCGGAGGGAGGGAGGGCACTTCTGATTAAACAGCCAATCGGCTGCTTGATCAGATCGCCATATTTAATTACCGGAGGGAGGGAGGACACCACTGATTAAACAGCCAATCGGCTGCTTAATCAGATCGCCATATTTAATTACCGGAGGGAGGGAGGGCACTACTGATTAAACAGCCAATCGGCTGCTTAATCAGATCACCATATTTAATTACCGGAGGGAGGGAGGACACCACTGATTAAACAGCCAATCGGCTGCTTAATCAAATCGCCATATTTAATTACCGGAGGGAGGGAGGGTACTTCTGATTAAACAGCCAATCGGCTGCTTGATCAGATCGCCATATTTAATTACCGGAGGGAGGAGGGCACCACTGATTAAACAGCCAATCGGCTGCTTAATCAGATCGCCATATTTAATTACCGGAGGGAGGGAGGGCACTACTGATTAAACAGCCAATCGGCTGCTTAATCAGATCGCCATATTTAATTACCGGAGGGAGGGAGGACACCACTGATTAAACAGCCAATCGGCTGCTTAATCAGATCGCCATATTTAATTACCGGAGGGGAGGGAGGGCACTTCTGATTAAACAGCCAATCGGCTGCTTAATCAGATCGCCATATTTAATTACCGGAGGGAGGGAGGACACTACTGATTAAACAGCCAATCGGCTGCTTAATCAGATCGCCATATTTAATTACCGGAGGGAGGGAGGGCACTTCTGATTAACGACAGCTAACAACAGCTGTTTAATCAGATCGCCATTTTACCGGAGGGAGGAAGGACACCACTTAATAAACAGCCAATGACTTTGCAATTTTAACAGTACTCGCGTTGAAATGATTTAGAAAACACGCCGGTTATGATTAAAATGCCTGTAATTAATTGTATGAATAATTTTTATTAATATAACCTCATCGGAAAATATTGTGAATACATATGTAAATTTGATAATAGCAGTTATAAGTGTATATTTGTAAATATAAATTTAATTGAAGGTTTAAAGGAATGACTTATGTAAATAGGAAAACTCATCTGGTGTCTTAACGGCTTTTAATGACAGTATATAAAGAATTTCAAAAAGATTAGTTTCAGTTAAATAGTCATACTGGAGTTTCGGCTTCAGACAGACAGACAGATACATAAACTCCCATTATTAATAGATATATTATATTGTGAGATATATATATTATATATATACAGGGTGTCTAAAAAAAATGTACTCACTCTTAGAATGACAGAGAGAAATGAAATAGCTTCAAATACATGAAACTTTGTTTGAACAATAATGGTCATCAGTTTGAACATTTGCGAACATGATTCTTCAATTACATCTGTCTATTGTATTCGATGCTATTTCATTTCACTCTATGTTCATAAATAAGTTTTCTCGTCATTCTACGAATGAGTTCATTTTTTTGAGACACCTTGTATATATAATATTTTATGACATATATATTATATATATATATATTTATATTTTATGATATATATATTATATATATATATTATATTTTATGATATATATATTATATATATATATATATATTATATTTTATGATATATATATTATATATATATATATTTTATGATATATATATTATATATATATTATATTTTATGATATATTTATTATATATATATATTATATTTTATGATATATTTATTATATATATATATTATATTTTATGATATATATATTATATATATATATATTATATTTTATGATATATATATTATATATATATTATATTTTATGATATATATATTATATATATATATTATATTTTATGATATATATATTATATATATATATATTTTTTGATATATATATTATATAT
>OY744521.1:153740333-153815333 GCA_963556195.1 Sepiola atlantica | reverse complement strand
AGTGATGACGGACAAGTTTTATTTAAAGCTGATACCAGAGTTTAGTGGTGCAGACCCCAGTCAATCCATTATTGAGTGGATTGAGAAAGCGGAACGCTTAATAATAATAAATTATTAGGTTACCTCGAGTTCAACCATTTGATGCAACACAAAGCCCATAATGTGACCTGTTTTCGTTTATTTTGCTTCAGAATTTTCTTTTTTTCTCTTGAGCCTTGTTTAGCACAAAAATCAAATGATGTATTTTGGAGGCATGTCTTATTTGTTTGCGTCAGTCTTATTGGCTCTAAAATATAGAATTTGAATCTTATATGGTGTAAAGTCGGATTTTCGACATTAACTCTGTTAAAGATGAAGATCAGAAACGGGCTCAGCACAACACCTGATATCCATGCAGCATGCTCCTTCTGTGTTCCCAACCGCAATCAACTGCTTATAAACAAACAAGCACACCCATCTCATTAAATGACACTTAAAAATAAAATTTACGTTACTTTAGTGTTGGTATTTCCTTTCCTTTTTTAAATAGGCATTTTAATAACACATATCAATATCAAATGAGATAGTGTATACCCATTCCTTGAGGAGTGTTGGTACGGTACCCGGATATGTCAACTTCCCTCTGTACCTACTTTCTACTGCTTTCTAGCTAGTACAAAGAAAAATATTTGAATTTTGCGGGGAAAAAATGCTACTTAGTATTTGCATGAGAGTAAGTTTGGTTGTTTTGTTTTACGGCATATCAACCCTTTTAGGGTTTTAAATAACCCTAAACGGGTTGATATGCTGAATCCGGTCATTTTGGCAAAAAGGTTTTATACTTCAAGTTCTTTATATATTCAAATATTTATTGATGGTGTTTGGTTTGGTTGTTTTGTAGAGGAAAAATGTTGTTTTTATTTTTGACTTTGCAGAACATGATTGAGTTTTGCAAAGGGAATAGAAGAAAAAAAAAACAATAACATTAATGTTTGGTGCATTTCTGGTCAGAAAACTGGTATCTCCAGATAGTCTGATCTGTTAGCACCAGTGAGAGAGTAAGTAACTATGATGAATGTATTTACATGTTTTTATTGGAAAAAAAATCAGAAATTATGATTTTTAAGCAAAAATAATTCGTTTTGAACTAATGCATAATATCCTTTTTTGTGATTATAAAAAAGTTCACTTCGTTTAAAAAAAATATTTATGCAATGTTTTTTTTCATCTTATGTTAATTTCTTTAAATTTATAAAACACATATCCAGTTAAAAGAAACCCTTTAAACTTACGTGAGATTCAAACTCTGGGATTGACTTAGTAAAATTGCCATAGTAATATGTACTCTGCCTATTCCTTTTTTGTCAACCAATCACATGTTTCTATTTGCGTACAAACAGAATTTTAAAAATTTTTGTTACAATCTAGAATTCCCCTTTTTGGGGAGCTTAAATTCCTCACATTAAAAACCGACCTTGTGTCTAACTCTGACCTCGTGGGGAAGCAAGTACATTGAGTTGAGTAATCAAGTTGCTTGTTTTTTTTAAAAATAATTTTGTAGCCTTACTGTTACAGAATAAGAGCGTAAGTTTCTCGTTTTAGAATGGAAAAATAACAGATTAGTTAAAAGAGTCCCTGAATGAACGACAAACTCTATGAATGATTGACAGGTGTGAGGTCAAAATATGACCTCAGTGGATGATGCAAGTCAGGAGGTAATATCAATTCTGTTAGAGGGTGGACTTGACAGCCATCGGACATGTAAAGCAAGAATCTGGCCCAAGGTGGAGAAAGGCGAGTCATGAAGTAATTCTGTCTTGCTGCCTGGCTGTCTCTCACTTTTTTAACATATTTCTCTCTCTTGGCTGTCTGTAATATTGAGTAAATGTTTGTCTTTCTCGTACGAATAAAGCCTCCATTTTAAATGAAACTCGTGTTCTTGTCATCGGACAAGGGAAGAGACAACACACATGGTTTCTGACATTTTACACATGCCATCTTTGCTATATTACTAGTTGTGAAAATCTTTTTGCTATTTCAAATGGCTGAACGGCACGTGTCGTATTGTTTTGACATTTACTGTCAATAGTTATAGTCATAGCATGTACATTATCTGCTTCTCTTTCTTTCTTTAGTAGCGGTTCTACTAGCTGTGACTGTTTCGTCATTGATATTACATCTACTGCTGGTTGTAGGTTGTAGAAGTGTTAAATATCCAGGCCGTGTGTACTGAAAAGGTAATTGGCATCGACACACTTAGATAGAAGAAAACAACATAAAATGATCGATTATCAAAAAATAAAATAATTGTTGGATATACAGAAAGGTCATGTGACAGAATCACCTGTCAAATTCTTGTGTGTGCATCTTCCTCCCTCACTAACCTGTGCTCCTTCATCGCCACCAAAATAAAGATATATCATTGTTTTCATATCAATGTGTCATCATTATTTTAAGCACAATAGTTATACAACAGAAGGAGCAAACATAGTTGTTGTAGTAGTAATAGTCGTGTTTCTCTCCTCAGTTGCCAGGATGTGTCGACTGTGTGTATAAGTTTACATATTAAAAAAAGAAAATTAAAACAACTTACTCATTTTAGATTAACGGATTTATTAATTCTTTTTACATTTCTCTGTAAAGAATCACCGACCCCCATTTTATGTTTACGTGTCCCATTTTCCTTCTGTCTAGAATGTTCTTCGGTGAGGAGGGGCTCACTTGAGTCTTAGAAATTTGCATCTGTCCTGAGCCGTGTCTTAAACCACAGAGAAGGGGGGGGGCGAGATAGAGTGACTAATCTTTTCTTTTCACTCCTCATGCTTCTAGAGAGCTAATTCCTGTTTTCTAGTATCACTTACGAAGCCACATCAGCACCACCATATTATTACATTTTTGCAAATTCATAATTAAGTCCATTTGAAATTTTAAAAGACCCACCAATTGTCCATATGCTAAGTTTTGCTTTACTCCTTCGATACCCAGAATCATCCTCCAGTTTTAATGACAAGCTTTTTATGCCCATAATTGATAAACATTTTTCAAATAAATTTATCATCAATAACATTTCTCTCTCTTTCTCTCTTTTCAGACATAACAAATATTGAACAATGCGTTGCATCATGTGGAGAGTTTGGTTTCTACCAGAAGAGAATGCTGGTCATTTTGTTTGTTTTTGTCATGTTCTGCCCTTTCCAAACAATGAGCATGGCATTTATAGGGGCAAACGTTCCTTTTTTTTGCTTACCACCCGAATACAACAGTTCGCTTATTCCTGATGGCATTAAAGAAGAGACATTTTTGTCAAGCATACACATACCTGGAGACTCTTGTCAGGTGTATAATGTCTCCTTAAATGGCACGTATTATGCCAGCGTGAGTGGAAATGAAACAATTGGCGCCTGTAATCATGGAAAAATATTCAGTAAAGGATACAGATCTTCAGTTGTATCTGAGGTAATTATTAAAAGAATTATCTTTTTAATCTTTTGTGATAAACATCTATCCATATAATCTTAAAACTCATGGATGTGAGTTCTCAGCTTTTTAGCAGAATTGCGCTTTTTGTGATTCAGGAAAGGCGGAATTCGTTTGTTTTTTCATTGGGGGGGGGGGGGGTAAAATCGCTAGATCTTTACGTCCTTATTTTTTCCCTATTTGGCTCGATTTCATTTCTCTTTCTCTTTCTTCATCTCTCTTGCTTTATATTTCTTTATCTTTCTTCCTCTTTTCCTGTTTTTCTCTCTTTTTCTTCCTCTCTCCATCACATTTTGTCTTGCCTCATTTTACCTCTCTTTCCTCTCTCTCTCTCTGATATTGTTAATTTTGCCATACTTCAAACGATTCATGGGTAGGGGAAGTAGAGACTTTTGTTTCATCAATGAATGTCTTCCTGTCTATTTTTAAAACATATCAGTTTATACTTTCAATATGAAAAGAAAAGAGGTATTGGAGATCAAATTACCTTGCCTCTCCGCACACCCAAAAAGGAGATACTACTTTTTTAGGCAATTATAAGTGAACACCCTGGCCCCTTAGGTGGGGGGCCGTGTCCCCAATCAGATTAAGAAATTGATATCAATTTCAGATTTGTTTGCCATCGGCCACTCACATCCCTGAAAACTCTGTAATTGTATGTTTTTTGTTTCTGTTGTATAAAAATACAAATTATATCATGATATTTTTATCAGTATGGAATTTATCGAAGCTGAATATGTTATCCGAATAAATTTATTAATTCTCAGACACATTTTTGATTCACCTTTGCAGACTGAACTTTAAAAAAAAGTTTCATTTTTTATTCCTTTGAGAAATCTATCGATTCATTACTCCCTCTGATCCATTTCATCTCTCTGCTCTTTCACCGGTCAATTGTTGCGTTTGACCACAAGGGCAGAATCACATTTTAATAAAGTTCCAGGAAAAAAGCGACAAAGCCAACACTCACTGAAAACTCTATTTCGATGAAAGATGAGTGAGAAATTGTGATCGCCAATGAGACTGAATGTATACTCAACTTGTATGAACAACAAAAACCATCCACAAAAGAAAAGATTTTATAGAAACACCTTCAAATGTTTATATAATAAAGCTGGTCATCTGGCCAATTGGGTAGGTAAGCATGTCAAACAAGGGATTTTATATTTGTTATTTTATATTTATATTTGTAATCAAACTAAAGACCTTGTGCCCTTTTCTTAACAAAGGATGCTGTGCCCTTTTCTTAACAAAGGATGTTGTGCCTTTTTCTTAACAAAGGATGTTGTGCCCTTTTCTTAACAAAGGATGTTGTGCCTTTTTCTTAACAAAGGATGTTGTTCCCTTTTCTTAACAAAGGATGTTGTGCCCTTTTCTTAACAAAGGATGTTGTGCCCTTTTCTTAAAGGATGTTGTGCCCTTTTCTAAATGTAGGATTTCCATGCTTTTTTACAGCGATTCAACTTATAACATTTTAAACTTTACTATCAGAATATTTATCAGTCTATCAAAATTTAAGAAAAATAAAATCTATTTAATTCTCTTTAACTCTTGTGTTTAATATAGTCAACAAAGTAAAAATATGTCAACTAATAGGTGGAAGCATCCAGGAGATTATACCATGTAATGAATCAAAGTTTAAAGTCGTTAATATTCAGCAGAAATCTATTGAAGACTTTCTGATAAACAACGGAATGCTGATAGCCAGTGAGAGTTAAAGTTATGTGTTGTATGGCGAGAAATGACATGAGTATGATACGATGGATGTCCATATAAAATGAATATTTCAGTTTAATTAGATGGTTGTTTATTTTAAATGAATAAAAAAACATTTATATAATTCCGATCTTGATTTTTATTAGTGATGGGACGATTCTAATATCTTTCCCGATTCCGATATTGTCACACCAGCCGTTCTAACAGAAGGGAAACTACACTGGTTCTCACTATAGTGTGAGTAGACAATCACCAGGGGAAAAAGGACAGTATTGTAACTGTCTAGCCGAGTGCCAGTCAGTTTCCTTACCTTTGTACCTTTTATGTTAATACACTTGTTATCTTAACCCAATCTCGACTTGACTTCTTTTTACTGTTGGACTACTTCACAACAGATATAATTACTGATTGTGTTCTATATTCCTGATTCCGATACAATTACCAATTCCGATTTTTAAATCGCCAAAAAAAGTAGAATTTCATTGGGGGGGGGGGGATTTAGCAGAGAATCCTTATCTACTTTTAAATGTAGATATAATTTTCTTTTTAATTTGACAAACTTAATTTTTTCCCTTTAGGTATCGTATGCAAGATTTTGATAAACTCACTGTGAGATTTTCATCTATATTTTTCACATTTGCCAGCAATAGAAAATTAAGTTTTAAACAAAACAAAAAGAATTAAGAGAATTGTTTTTAGAATCGGAAATTAGGCTGAAATTTTTCCGATTCTGATACCCCAAAAAGTTCCAATTTTCTCGATTCCAATTCCGATTAATCGTCCCAACACTAGTTTTTATATTAACAACGTTCCGGTCGATGGCTATTGACAGAATGAGTGCCTTATACAATCTAACCTTAAGGGTTCTTGACATGTCTCTAGAGATCCATATTGCGTTTCTTAAACGACCAAACACCTTTGACGCCATGGATATCCTGTGCAAGACATCTGAAGCACAATTGGGAACTAGACTGCCAAGAAACTTGAACTCTGCAACTTTTGGAATATATATATAATGTTAAAATCAGAACACGGTTAATAATATACGGGGTGCAGACAGTATTTGTTTGCAAGAAAGGAAAAAATAATACAACTCTTACATCTTTTTAGATTTATTCATCAAACTTGGATCAGTTTGGCTTCATTAGTTGTTCCTATGAGGAGAACTTGGATATTCACGTCCCATTTAGGCAGTCTTCTGGTGCATTTTTTTAAAACTCTAGAACAAAGTTCAAATAGATGTACCTAAAGAACCTTGGAGATTAGATCAGCTGAAACAAAGTGAATATAGTAGTCTGAATAATAAAAATTATCAATCATTATCTCAAATTCTGCAAAATACAAAAATACATGTGTCCCTTTTTTTTCTTTTTCTCCATCAGTTTGGATTAGTGTGCGAAAAGAAATGGCTGAAGAGTACGTCAAAATCAGTATTTTTTGCTGGCCGTCTGGTTGGAGCCATTGTCTTTGGTCAGTTAGCTGATAGGTGAGTCAGTTTTGTGATTCTAACACAGTTCATGTTATCTACTTCATAATTACATTCTTTTCTTTTTTTTAAGTACTTCAGTTTTTTTAATTATTCATTTTTTCTGCATAGAATATATTGTTAAAAAGCTTGGCTGTTTTGTTTTTGAATATCATTGTCAATCCTAATTTTAGCACCTAAATTATTTTCTTATGCCAAAGATCCCGAGAACTCATTAACATACCCCAGTTTTCTAATATATAAAATTTAGTCGGTCAGCTTTTCCAAGTTCGACCTAAATAGCATTGCATCTCACAAATCGATATTTGATTCGGCCTTGCCAATTTTTATTCATTATTGTTGTACCATGTTGTTTGAAAAAAACAAAGACTTCGCTTTAGTTTCTTTCAAAAATTACTGGAGGATTGATAAATTGAAGACATTTTTCACTTATGACATAAAAAGCAAAAAATCAGCTTATGTCAATAATAAAAAATATATTTCATTGTTACCCTATCTATTTTAACTATCAAATAAACAATTATGTTTTCGTCACTAAATAATAGTCGATTCATTTCTTACAATTATTTGACTAACATGACAGTAGGTAAAATATTTCTTTGTTGTTTTACTGTAATTATGCAATCGGCAGACACGTCATTCATAAACAGTGTAATGTAAAAGAGATAACTCCTATTTCAACTTGAAGGTTTAAATAGGAGTCATCTCCCTTATATGAACATTTCTTTTTCCATTTTTCCATTGATAACATCATATGTGACTTGCACATAATTATTAAAAACTAAAATGACATTACTTAATCCCGGACAACACCAGGTAGATAAGTAAAATAACATTTGTTTGTATCGTGATCATAGGCTAATTGTTTCTGACTACAAAATATTCATTGAACGTAAATCAAAACAATCTTTATGAAATTCATGAAAAAAGTATAAAATTTTGTTAAATTATTCAAAGACATAATAAAAAAGATCTATCAAAATAAATTTTATTATTATTAAACATTTGAATTGATAAGAGTAAAAGAGCATAAGTCGGTTGTGAGACTGCATATCTTCAGCTGACACTGTAAGGATGGGCCAAACTGTTATCTAGGCCTTACTTCTCCATATTGTATGAAGTATTTGCAAAGTTATGGCATAGAAACGTTAACTCAAAAACTATTGTCATGGTGGTTACTGTTATCTCATGGCATCAGATCCATACATAAAATTTTGAAAAATCGGAAGTTGAAATTTTGTAAAAACTTTGACCATGAACAAACTTGCCATGGTCAAGGTCATATAAGAGGTAGGACATCATTGGCTACAATCTGGTTAAATATCGAGACTCTATGATGAACAGAACCGAAAATGTTAGTCTAGTGAGCAAGTGTTGGAGCGTTTGTTTACCAGATCCACTTCAGGAAGTGTGGAATGATAGTGGAAGAATTTGAAGGATATACTAAACTTGTGGGTAGATGAAAGGGCCCTCCGAGACATAGGATTACATAGTAGTGGAATGAGGAAGTTGAGAAGTGTATCCAATAAAAGCAGAAACGATGGAGTGAATGAAGAAAAGTGTAGTGAATAAGGAAATGCATATAGTGGCAAAGAGGACAGCAAGAAGCAAAATCTACAAAGCTAAGTTTCCAGATATACGACAAAGAATGAAGTATACAGGATAGCTAAACAGATTATTAATTTATTATGACGCAACTTCGTGACACGTTATTTTTTTACACTTTAACTTATAATGAAACATTCCTCTTTACTTAATCTACTTCCTACGCCATGTATTGCTATATAGCAATAATCACGTTGACACACCTGCTCCCTTTAGATCACCAAAGGTACTCGACCTTGACCTTGGTCAGAATAAAATTAGTGACCGTTTGCAAATACCAGGTGCTGTGTACGGAAGATCTCTCTGCTTATCTCGACATTGTTTCCAATCATCCCGGACTTCTCCTCTCCATTAAAATAAAGCAGTGCCGATTCAGGATAGGTGTAGTTAGAGATTGCGCAACCCTTGCTTTATAATTATTAATTTCAGATATTGTTGGAGAGAAGTGCATTAAAAATAGCAATAAACAAGACGAGGGTTGCTTTGAAAAATTATTATAAGAGATTGTTGAATACTGAGTTTTCATGGAAGTGAGAAAATCTAGAAGTTGCAGAATCAGTATCTGGTCAGCTATTATAATTGAGAAAGAAATCGTATGGGAAGCTGTGAATAAGATGAAGAAGGGTAAGGCTGAAAGACTTTTAGGTGTTGTTCCAAAAGTGTTGAAAGCTGTAGGTGAAACAGGCATTGAGATGATCAGACTTGAAAAATCAGATCATAAAAGAAGAGGTTTCCAAAGACTGGGGTCTTAGTACAGTTGTGAACTGTTACAATGGTACAAAGGGGGAGGTGCTCTGGGTAGAAGTAATTACAGAGACTTGAAGTTGATGGATCAGAAGAAGAGGTTTCCAAAGACTGGGGTCTTAGTACAGTTGTGAACTGTTACAAGGGTAAAAAAGAGGGAAGTGCTCTGAGTAGAAGTAATTACGGAGACTTGAAGTTGATGGATCAGAAGAGATTTCCAAAGACTGGGGTTTTAGTACAGTTGTGAACTGTTACAAGGGTAAAAAAGAGGGAAGTGCTCTGAGTAGAAGTAATTACGGAGACTTGAAGTTGATGGATCAGAAGAGGTTTCCAAAGACTGGGTTTTTAGTACAGTTGTGAACTGTTACAAGGGTAAAAAAGAGGGAAGTGCTCTGAGTAGAAGTAATTACGGAGACTTGAAGTTGATGGATCAGAAGAGGTTTCCAAAGACTGGGGTCTTAGTACAGTTGTGAACTGTTACAAGGGTAAAAAAGAGGGAAGTGCTCTGAGTAGAAGTAATTACGGAGACTTGAAGTTGATGGATCAGAAGAGGTTTCCAAAGACTGGGGTCTTAGTACAGTTGTGAACTGTTACAAGGGTAAAAAAGAGGGAAGTGCTCTGAGTAGAAGTAATTACAGAGACTTGAAGTTGATGGATCAGGTCCAGATAGTGGTTGAGAGAATAATTGAGCAGCAAACAAGATGTCATATAAATATAGATAAAATGCATTTTGGTTTTATGCCTGAGTCTGTTGCTTTTCATTTGTGTCTGAGAAGTTTTGTTCAGGTTGTCAAGAAGTGTTTTATGCCGGTGATTTAGTGCTTGCCTGAGAAACAGTGGAAGGTCTACTTGTTAAGTTGTAGACTTGGAGGAAAGCTATGGAAAGTAAAGGTCTGAGAGCAAATTTTTCCAAAACCAAAGTGTTGATATGTGGTTATGTTGGAAGAAAGGGAGTTGGGAGCAACCCAATCTTTTGTGATATATGTAAGCATTTAGTACACAGGTAGTGTAAGAGATGATAGACTTCTTGTACACAAACTGGTTAAGACAATGGAGATGGATGAGAACTTAAATGAAGAGAAAGTATATTTGGATGATGAGGTTATCGAAGTTTTGTTACCTTGGTGATGACATTGGCGCACAGGGAGGATCTGGTGCTGGAGTGATAGCAAAAGTTATTACTAGCCAGCAGAGCATTACGACTGTCAACCAAGGGAAGAGTCTATCAGGCATGTATATACAGTATGATGTATGAAAATGAAATCTGGCCAGTGAAGGTTGAGGACATGTGTTGCATGGAGAGAAATTATGAGAATGATATGATGGATGTGTAATGTGAGTTCTGAATACATGATCTCATAGGAAGATTAAATCTGAACAGTATAGGGAGATGTGTGCAGAACAGGAGACTTTGATGATATGGCCACATTGAAAGAATTGTGTGGCTTAGTAGATGTAGAGCAGTTGAGGTAGCAGGTCCGGTTCACAGGGAAAGACCAAGGAAAACATGGTAGGAAGTGATAAAGATGGATTTAAGAAAAAGTGGGATAAATTAAGACCTGGCCGCAGATAGGTTAATTTGGAAGTCAATTTCTAAAAGACGTCCAATACATGCAACAAATAAAACAGGCGTTAAACCAATGGTGATGATGATGATTATGCTGGGTCGAATTAAATTTATGAATTTATTTAAAGATAATTGAAAATTACTTTCATCTCTGGAGCAAATATTTAGTCTTAAGATAACATGTACACTTGCCTGAATTTATTTTAAACAAGCTGTTTAGAATTAAGTATCAAGAAATTTTTCTTGGCATCTGAATGCAATTTCTGTTGAAAATAAGTCTCTAATATTTACCATATGTGTAAAAGGCCATTTAATAATCCTTTGCTTTGCACAGAGAAAGTATGTTAGACATTAAACTGAATTTCTATAGAAGAATTCTTAATTAAAAATATCAATTACAATTAATTAAAATTGTAAAGAATCTAACAGCAAGCAATCTGAGGCAAAAAAGCTGGGAAGACAAGTAGTACGGGCGAATATGTTTATTATGCGCGCACGTGGCCAACTTTGAATATAACACCTTTTTTCTCACCGTAAAACTGTAAATACAGGAAATAAATCAGTCTTACAAACATGTTCTAAGAAACAAAACAAAGAAAATTGGAAGAAAGCAAAAACTTAATTAGGTTCAGAAAACTCTGCGTATGATCTTGATGCATCATGCACCAAAATGATACACATCATCTACAACATATCATGGAGAGACCATGTAACAAACAAAATGATTTACGATTGCCTTCCACGCATATCTGCAGATATTCACCACCAACATTTGGCAATGGCTAAATATGTATCCCGACACGACGAACATGCTGGAAAAGTACTTCTGTGGTTCCCAAAGGTCAAGTGACAGGCTGGAAGGCCTCATATTACGATCAAAACTCGTTTTGGAGAAGGACACTGACCTCTCGGAATTAGAGCTTCTGGCTGCAGTGAATGAGTGAGCATCATGGTGTTTGAACTTCCTGAATGTTTCACCATCAATTGATGGATGACTCAAGACAAGATACCTAAAGAATGTCAGAAAGCAATGTTAAATGTCACTCCATGCTCTTCTATTTCCCTCTTAAAATGATGTATACTTTACCATATATAATTATTCTATACTTCCATGCATATTAATCTAACAAGGGAGACAACCCAACATAACTCCTGCAGTACAACATATACTTCAATTCTCAAAACTACTAATCTAAGGGGGAGGAATTCAACTGACTCATCAGACAAACGTGGTATAAATCTAAATACCAATGCAGATGAGGATAGTTGTCTGAAGAAAAACAAGGTAAATAACTTCTCATCCAAAAATATTAGGCAAAAATAAATAAGTTCATAAAACTATTGCTGCAACTGCAATGCTTTCAGCAATATTAATGTTTGAAGAGTCTGAATGATAACTGTGATAACAATTTTTACACTATTAAAGGTTCTGCCTTTCATCTACACCCCAAAATAGTTTTGTTACATAACATATCTGCCTAATCTTCTTGCTTTTGTAATACAATGAAGTCCAAGTTTTCTTAAGTGTCAGATGTGAGGGAAGTAGTCCAATTCGGAGCAAACTTGCTACCTTTGTTATAAAATGAGTAAGACAGTTTTTTTTCTTGTTATAAAAAAGAATGATTTTATTTCATAGTTAAATTCATTTACTAAATAATAAACAGACTTTACAGCTTTCTCAGACAATACCATTCTTTTGTTGATTGTGCTTTTTCGATCTACTGACATCATGGACAAGGACTGTTTTCGCATTGTTGTTGCTCCTATCATGAGTGTTTCAGCTTAACCACCTATGTACAGGGAGGTGGCTATGGTAAAGTTGATAACGGGGACTGACGACCTAGGTATGTCAAGTTCGAATTTAGCCAGTTCCATAGAACCACTTTCACTTATGGATGTTGGTAACCTTCACATGATCCTTTTTATAAGTTCCTGATTATCAGGAAAACCAATGGCAATAACAGAATCAAGCTGATCAAAAAGTCCTACCATACTGATTCATACGAATTTGCTTTTTTTCCTATTGCACAGGTACAGGGTGCTTTTACCCCCCCCCCCCCCTGGCAAAAATGGGTCATTGCCAACTCAACAGAATGCAGCTGCAGCAACGAGTATAATCCCAACCATGCCTGCACAATTATGAGACAATCTTGTAGGCTGAATGACATTGAAAAATCTGAACTACTAAATTATCAGAAAAAAATTTACGTTTTTTTCTTTCTTTTTTTTTTTTTTTAAGTTTGTTTATACAGATATATGTTGTTTTAAATAAATTACATTATTCTTGTGTGTTCCAAGTTTAAATTTTAAGGGAATCATTTCAATTGTTTTCCATCATCGTCATCATCATCCATTTTATCATCTTATTTTCCTTGGTAAGGGGTCTGGCAGTCTGCAATCCCAGTCTCCAAGCATGGAGGTCTTGAGGATTTTTTTCTATTCAAATTCTATTGTCTAAGACTCTTGTTGATGGTTTGCATCCAAGTTTTTTTGGATCGTCCCACATTCCTCCAGCCTTGCACCTTGTGGACGCTGGATTTTCTTATCCAAGAATCGCTCTTTTCAACACGGCCAAACCAGCATAGCCAAATAATTGTCAGAAGTTCATCAGGCTTTGGTATATCCATCCTCACCAACAGGGTATCAAAGCTGATATGCTGGGTCTGATCTGAGACCCACAATGTTGCATATTTATCTGATCATTGTAACTGTTACTAACCGGTAACACCTGGTGTAGTATTAGCCCTGAGCGGGCTATGCCGGCTTCCTCCAAAGGGGGAAGTTTATAGGTAATGTCAACTTCACAAGCGGTCTCAAGCCGCATGTATATCCCGGTCATGAGAAGATGACATACAGCACCTAGCATTGCCAAATGGTCACCCTTTGGTATTGGCCAGGCTCCACATTGCTTAACTTCGGTTATCAAATGAGAACCGGTATGTCAAGGCGATTATGCTGCATATGTTCATTGCAATGTCATTATGCTGAAAACGGGCAATTGATGACTGGAGGGGGCTGGATCTAGCCCTCACCTCCATACAGCATCACGGTTCTAACACAGCTGTTATACATCCTCTTCCTGCTAGTGAGAGCGATAGCTCACAATGTCATGACTCGCAACAGTTTGTGGAACTTACCCTATGCTGATTTTACTCTGTTTCCCTGAAAAAATTTCCTAATGTAGAAACGGTTTGCAAATTGTACAAGATTTTAACCTATGCTCTGAACGAACCACTCTCATAGCCAGAGTGTACAATTTTATTTACCCTTCAGTCATCTTTCATTAAAATATGGCCGATACATCAAAACTTATTTGACTTTTAATAAATAAATAAATTTATTTAAAAAGGAAATTGCATTGTTTTGGATTCTAACTGTTTCAAATTTTCAAATATCACAATGCTTCTAACCTGAGGAACTATTTCTAATTCATACATCTGTTCCAGTGCAAACCTCATGATTCCGACATTTAAAACATCACCGTTGATAACAACACAGTTTCTTCTAGTGACAACATGTCACGTAAAAAGAAAAAAAAAATTATTCCTGATGAGGACGTAATACATCAAAACTTAGTTGACTTTAAATAAATAAATACATTTATTTAGAAAGAGAAATTGCATTATTTTTTATTCTAACCGTTTCAAATGTACTCCGATCGTATAAAAGGTTTATGCTCTCTAATTTTAAACCAAATATTATGATAAAAAATAATTAACACAATGGTTTGTATGCAGAAATTTAAATGTAATGTGAACAATCATCTTGCTGCCCAACTCCCCACCCAGGTTGCCCCTCTCCTTATGCTTCAGTGGCAATATGCCTTGTTTGGGACTAACAGAAAGAAACTGTTTTTGTTTAATAAAAAAGGACGATTTTATTAATTATATAGAATCCTTTTTAATGATAACAACATATAATAAAAACGTTACTGTGCATGTACGTTAATCTGAGCCAAACTTAAATTTTGTCTAACTTTTAAAAATCGTTTTTGATAATTAAAAATAATTAACACTATGGTTTGTTTACAAAATGAAGCAATTGAAATTGTCAAAGGTTTTCTTTTACCTTGGTGATACCATTGGAACAGATGCTAGTGTGATTGCAAAAGTTAGGAGTGGATGGAGTAAGTTCAAGGAACTTCTGTCATTACTAACCAGCAAGGCATTACCACTGTCGACCAAGAGAAAAGTCTCGGACATGTGTACGCAGTGTGATGATGTATGGAAGTGAAACCTCACCAGTGAAGATATGCATTGCATAGAGATAAATGATATGATAATAATATGATGGATGTGTAATGTGAGTCTTAAAGACAGGCTTAGTTCTGATGACCTCAGAAAGATTAAATCTGAACAGTATAGAGAGATGTGTGCAGAACAGGAGAAGGAATGGATGAGTGTTCTTGGTTTAGTAGATGTAAAACAGTTAAGGTAGCAGGTCCAGTTCATAGAGGAAGGTCAAGGAAAACATGGGATGAAGTGATAAGGATTGACTTTAGAGAAAGAGTGATACATAAACAGCTGGCCAGAGATCGGTTAGTTTAAAAATCAACTTCTTAAAGTGCCGTCCAATGCATGCCAGCATGTAAAATAAACATTAAACCGAATATGATGATGAAAAATAATTAACACAATGGTTTGTTTATAAAGTACAATATAATTGCTCCCTACTCCCCATTATCATCGATTGGTGAGTGAGTGCATGAGCACATAGCACTAACACCACATATCAGTGTCTATTAGACCAATTGGCGATTGTGCAGTGCAGTTAACAGGAAAAAAAGGGGTGAAAACAAAGCAAATTTACAACAAATAACATTTACCAAACATAATAAAATTTTCTCTTCTATTGGCTTGCATAGTTTTTTTAGTTTAGGAATTATTTTTAAGTGTTTGTTTTTTTTAGATTTAGTAACGTCGCCTTCTGAAGCTTGTAAATAAAAATCAAGATGGATGGAAGATTCGATGTTGTATGTTTAACTCAAAAATTGAGAATTAAATGAAAATACAGCTAATAACTGTCACCAATCGGTCAAGAATTAAATTTTTGACTGATCTGTATATTTTTTAACTAACTGAATCTGTTTTTCAGTTCTTACTTATTTCAAAATACTTTGCACTAGACCGAACCATTCAATCTCACATGGCCGACATTTTGTTTTCCAGGCTGCGATACAAAATCTGAAAAAACAAACATTTAAAAGAAAAAATTCCAAAACTGAAAAGCTATGCAGATCGATTCTTGCGTTTGGTAAAGTTATTTGTTGCACAATTGTTTTTTTCACCCCTTCTTTTCCTGTTAACTACACTGCACAAATTGTGTCTCTCTTCTTCTTCTTCTTCTTCGTTTAACATGTCTTTTTTCACATCAGATGTGAGTTGCACATTAACCATGGCGGCATGAAGTGACTTTCTCCATGATACTCCTCTTTCTTATTATTTTGGATTTTGAGATATATGTAATGAAATGAATACAGTTTTAACCTAATAATAATATTCTCAAGATATTAACTGAAGGAATATTCCAAAGTCATTGTTTAATAATAAATTGTTAGGTTGCTTTTTTTTTTTTTTTCTTTCCAGATTTGGTCGTTACCCTTGTTTCTTCATTGGTTCTATTCTGTTGAGTGCTTGTGGAATTATCAATGCGTTTCTTCCTTCTTTTACAGTCTTTATGATATTATACTTTTTCCAAGGAGTATGGCAAGTCGGATCTTATTTCTGTGCCTACACAATTGGTAAATCTCATTTTTTTGTTTCTTCTAACATTTTTGCTCCATTCTAAAACATTTAAGACATATTTTATAAATTTTTCCTCACATCGCTGAAGATTTTCTTTGTTTTGTTTTTGGTACACTTTTAGATGCGGATATTACTTCTCTATAACTGATTATATCTCTTAATCCGTTTCACTTAATCCTGCTCTTAATCTTGACACTTTGTGACAATTTATTCTGTTTCAGAATTTTTTAGATGAGGATTGATAATTTGGATTATTCGGACTCAGAGGTTATTCTCAGAACGTTTCGACCTTCTTCAGATGCATCTTGTCGAACTTGGGAATCTGTACGGAATTTTGAAGTGAACCCTTTAGTTAATCCACAGCGGTAGATTGTTCTGATTCCATTAGCCTTGACCTTAAATAATTTTAATCATATTCTTAGTATCGCGTGTACTGAGAATTGAACCTTCAACCTCCAGAAGGCTGTCACTTAGCACTTTATCTCTTGTACCACAGCCAAAACGTTGTAAGAATAATATCCAAAGTGAAGAGAGTAGTCCGAATAATCCAAATGATTTATTCTCTATTATATTTGGTTGACCTTATCTTTTGAAAATATTCCATTTGTGACATAAAATAAAAAGTGTGAGAGCAATACTTGACAATAAATTTTGATTATAATATGTGAAAAAAAAGAAGCCGTTTAAATTCAATTTTCTAGCTGGATGTATCTTTGATTAATGCTATGTCCTTGTTTTCCATATATCTTAAAATCTACATGGTCAGACTTGATGAAAATTGTGATATTCACCCTGCTGAATATGTGTCTAAGATTTGGGTTAGATTGACACTCATTATCAACAGAATGCGGTTTTCTTTGGTATGTCACAATTAAGTTTGAAATAGCTAATGTTGATTGAGAAGTAATGCAGAATAGGTTTTAATAAATAAAACAAGCAGGCTCTGTATGTCTAGCAGTAGTTATATCTTCGTAATAAATAGTAAACTAAACAGACTAAAAATATATAGCCCTCCTGATAATCTATTGTATAAAGGAAAATCATATTTCTTATTTATTTTTTTAAAATTATTTATTTTTTAAATTATTTATCATGGTTGAAAAGTGAGGTTGAAAAGCCAGCGTCCTAGAGGAAGAGCACTCTGGCCTACAAAAAATGCCCGGACAGCCTCGTCAGCATCTCCCGGTAGGGGCGCCTCAGGCGATTAGCAATAATGTAACCCCTTCTTAAAGGGTGAGAAGGCAAAGCTTGGGAGGGTGCACCTAGAACTGCACTGGACAATACTCTCAGACTGGCGTAATTAAGGCCCGAAGGCCAAAAATATTATAAAATGTAAAAGTAAGAATAAACAAAGGTAAAGGTCTCCTATTCAATCCTCAAGATGCTTATGGTAAAAAAATACTCCGATATTCATTCACTTGGGGTCACCTTGGACCAAATTAGTGCATGAAAATGATAAAAAAAAATGTGTTTCAATCTTACTGGTAAATGTTCAAAAAGCAACACTGAAACTAAGTCAAACATATGGCTGCCGATTATTTTTTTCCTTTTGCTTTCTTTCTATTATATTTAAAAAGTTGCAATAATTTGCG
Source organism: Sepiola atlantica (assembly GCA_963556195.1). NCBI lineage: Eukaryota > Metazoa > Mollusca > Cephalopoda > Sepiida > Sepiolidae > Sepiola > Sepiola atlantica. Next base: position 153,797,423 of record OY744521.1, on the reverse strand, counting down.
CATGAATTAGAGAAGCAGTCAGTGAGAGAGGTGTGTTCAAAAAGCAATGAGAGAGAAAGGTTTTAAAAGAAAGATGTTACACTTTTCAAAACTTTTCCCTTTTCTTTTATAGGATCCCAAGCAATGCCGGGTAGCTCTGTTGGTCCAATATAAAAACAAGTGCAAATTCAGAACGTTCTCTTTCCTTTCTGCATTCTTAAGTTTTCATATAGTTTTATTGTCTTTATTCTTTTAACAAATGCTAGATACCAATAGCTATATATTATTCATTCTTTTACAAACTTGTCTACGTCTTAGATATTTGTCTAAATATTTTAATTATCTTTGTGATTCATAAAATATTTCAGTAAACGTGAAGATTAGAGTCCGGTTAAGATCTTTCGAAAAGATGATGTGCAATAGCTAAAAAACTGTACATGTTTTAAAAGATTATGACATGCTGAACGTATTGGAGTTAAACTCAATTGAGTATTATGTATTAATAGAAAAAACAACAACAACACTTTAAACACTTTTATCGACTGGCGGCATGATCGATACAAAAAGTGGAATGGAAACGATGTGTGATGAAAAGAAGTAAAGTCTTTTCGTGAGTTATAAAAATAATTTATTTAAAAAATTAAAATATTCATAAAAATATTTGTTGCACAAAATAATTTTTCTGTTTTCTCTTTAGTAAGTTATAAAACTTATTTTTATATGAGTCACTAAAAGACTTTATTTCTTTTCATCGAACGTACCCCTGATTCCGGTTTTTAGCTACTAACCCCAATCCTATTAAACATGTCGTCATCTAGGAAATAACCCGATAGTACTAGCATATTTACTCATTTAAAAGTGTTCTTCTTCAGATTTCATTTCATCTTTTCAGCATGTCATAATCTTAAGAAAAAACAAATACTTTTTATCCCCTATATACAATTTTATATCGTATTTTCAAAAAATCTTAGCCAGACTCTAATCTTCACGTTTACCAATATTTTTTGTTATTCATGTTTTAGGTATATTATTATTTTTATTTCTAATATTTATTCATATATGGTATAATCACATTAACACACTAGTTCTCATTAGATCACCGAAGTTAAGCAACGTTGACCGTTTAGGAATACCAGGTGCTGTATGTGGGACAGCTCTTTGCTTATCTTAGCATTGTTTCCAGTCGTCTAAGACTTCTTGTTACTGAAATCGAGCAGTGTCGATTCAGGAGAGGTGTGGTTGGAGATTGCGCAACCCTCGCTTTACAATTGATTTTCCTTGCAGGCATACTTATAGGGAGAATCCATTGTCTCTCGAAACTGAACGGAGGCCTGCTTACACTGTATGTTGTGTTGATAAAGAACATATTTACATCAGACATATGCAAGTATGTTTATCTGGGAATTGGTGAGTTTTGTGCCAAGTGTTATAATCTTGGCAACGATTCAACATAGCATTTTCAATTGTCTGGTATGTGTATTTGTATTATTTGGATTACTATTCTAATCTTGGTTGTTATATTCACAATGTTTTGGCAGATGTAGTCTCGACTTTCTTAAAGCTTGAGAATCTTTATGTCAAACTCTTGAACCTGGACCCAATTTCGAATTAAACCCTTTATTTAAACCACAGAGGTAGATTGTTGTCATTCCGTCAGACATGACCGGGTAGAAGTTTTAATTTTTTTTGTTATTCTTATTTATTATCGCCTGTAATAAGGATTGAACCTTCAACATTTAGTGGCAGTCTTCTGGAGCTTTTCTACCCGGTCATGGCTGATGCAATGAGAACAGTATAGCAACAACAATAATTATATATATATATATACTAGAAGAATACGTGTCCTCAAATAGAACAGTTTTGCACCACTTTTATAATAAGGGAACATAAAAGTGGTGCAAAACTGTTCTATTTGAGGACGCGTATTTTTCTAGTATATATACCCCCCCTTTACAAACAGTGAAATAAAACACATTTATTAACCGTTTTTGTTAAATAAAAAAAATCACAAAAAATTTTAATTTTAATTAATTTTAATTCAATATTTAAATACAAAAAATTATGCATCTCTAAACAAAACAGACACCATTTGGAGAGAATTTGAATGCCTACTAGACACCATCCTCGAGTGTCTAAGGTCTCTCTGTACAGGAGTTTGTCAAGACAACCTGGCATGAGGATACTTCTTCCTACAAGTAAACCATGACCAAATATTTAAAATAACATAGTATTCTAAGGCCAAATAACATCTCCTCGGTATACAAGGAATCATACACTTTCTCTAAGTGATTTTGCCTCTAGTAACAGCAGTAAGCTGGATACTCTACCAGACTAGATGAATTTTTGTCTTAAAATCCGGAAAAAGCAAGAAACCACAAGAAAGATATACTATAACATAGTTAACTGGTCAATTGAGGAGAAGAAAATTAATGTTCTTCACTTCTTTACTAACTTAACGTTTCAGAGGTAAAGGAGAAATTTACTCGAAAACTTGAATATCTATGTATCTCGTATAGAGATTAAGTGTTAGCCCAAGGAAGGGGCCCCTTGATTTCTGAGAACTTCCACTAAAGTAAAATGAAAAAGAAAATGTAAGCGCCATAAAAGGAAGGTGACTCACAGCCATTTATGGATTAATAAAGAAAAAGTGTAAATATGCATTTTAGTGTCTAGAAATTAATAACGTCTGATAAATTCTATTAACATTTATAAATTATTTGCGTTCAAAGAATACAATTTTTAAAGTTATGTCCCTTTTGAGATTTTTAATTTCCTAAGTGACCATCATTGTGTTCATCTTTCATTTACGCTCAGATGAGCATGTTAAAAATCGATCTGATTATGTGAAATATGAGGCCATATGTTATAGGTGGCCAAGATGAGATATATTATAAACAATTAAAGAAATTTCGGTGCTTCTTGCTTAAAAGTCCGAAAAAAAGATTTCTTTGTCTTTTAATGTTTAAGAGGTAAATAAGGGGCAGTAACTCTTAATTGTAATTTTGAGCCAGACTTTATCGTTAATTTCTATCAAGCCTGATATTCTCTTCAACTGGAATCATGGATTTGAAATTGTTCCAGTTTGAAGACGTACTATATTTTACTTCAGAAAAAGCAAAACAGATAGATTTTTTGCAAGCGCATGGACTTATTTCTGGAGAAGAGACCTGTAATTGTGGGCATAACATGCGACTTGTGCCATCACGAACAAAATAAATGCGTAAATTTTCAATAAAATCTTAAATTTTCCATTTATGTATACTTTGTTGTTCATTTATTACTAATTAATTTTCAAAATCTTAAATTTTCCATTTACGTATACTTTTTTGTTTATTTATTACTAATTAATTGAATGTGGCAGTAAATTACGTTACATGTAATAACAGCAGTTGATAAGAGTTACTGCCCCTTATTTACCTCTTAAACATTAAAAGACAAAGAAATCTTTTTTTCGGACTTTTAAGCAAGAAGCACCGAAATTTCCTTTCTTCCTAAAATGAAACAGAATTTTCATGAAGAGAGTTTATTTTCAAGAACTTCCTATTTGTGGAACACGTTACCATCGGATTGCTTCCCTGTAGGCTAAAACATGATCATCTTCAAATCCAATATCAAACACTTGTCATAAACCGTCCTGATAAGAAATAAAATTCTTCATTCAACTGACAATTTATCCATCACATTAACCCTTATCCTCGAGTGGCGTTAAGCCTTGATAAGTGATAAGACATTAGGAAAAAAATGCTGTTTGTTTCAAAACAAAACAAGCAATTTATTGCAACCAGATGTGTGGCTTTAGAAATGAAAGTCCGCAATTTTTGCAGAAGTTTGATATTAGATTAGTTTTTTTTTTATTGTTTTTCTTTCTTTTTTTTTTCTTTTTTTTTAAACAACTTCGAAGTTTGGTGTTAGACCTTTTTTTACCTAATTTCCCAACCTTGAAGTAGGGATTTGGAGGCAGCATGGTTTTTGTTTCCAGTAATTGGGTTTCAGAGGTCGGATTTAAAAGAAAACAGTCATTTTTCAGCCGAATCACCGCATCTGCTTTGGAACAATCAATGATTTTTCTTGTCTCTGCGTTAAATTCACCAAATATATAATTGTTTCTTTCTGTTCAAAAAATGAATTTGGTAAACAAATACTCTGTGTATAGTTTATTTTTAAAAGTTTATGTTTATTTTAATTGTAGCCATTGAACTTGTGCCAGTCAATTATCGGATGCCAATTAATTTCCTCGTCCATATCAGCTATGCCATGGGTATGGTAGTCTTTGCTGGAATTGCTTATCTTATCAATGACTGGCGGCAACTGGAGATTGCTATCTCTGCACCTTTCATGTTTTTCATCTTCTGCTGGAGGTAAGGTTTTTGCAAGGCTTTGAAACGTTTCCTTTCTCAGTTGTCGACATTTTATGCTTCATGTGAGGTATTAGAATATTTGATATTTTATTTTATCAAGTTTAGCAATGCGTAGGTATAGAAATTGAATTAATTCTTGATGTATGTGGAGGCTGTTAAGATTTGCTGTGTATTGGTTGGCAATATAGATGCATCTCGGAAAATAAAAGACTGTTAAAAAGTTGTTGGGGACAAAAACATTTCATGTATGTATACGTTGTCTACAACAAGCTATAAATACAATAAGTTAGACATTAGATTAGACTTACAGAATACATTATTCCTATAAAACCGAAGAATGTACATGCTATTCCTTTAAAAAGGTAAAAAGAAGATGTGCAAAGCAAAGACTTACATTTTCCCTGTATGGAATCCTTGCCAAAGCCTGTATGGAGTCCAGAGAGCAAATGAGTATCAAATCCAGTCTTAATTCATGGCCATGTGAAGTTCCGAACAAAAGCTTGTATTCACGAGATTTGGGGGATGGGGCTAAACCCTTTTGTAGTAAGAGAAAATAACTCTGGCCTGGAAACCAGTTTCTCCCCAAGAAACCTTGGCAGACTCTTTTCTCTCATTTCATGTGCAATTTGGAAATCCATAATCTTTGAAAGATCAGTGTCGTTTCAATTTCAAAATAACCGTCTCAACTGCATACTATTAAAAAGTTATGGTGTTTTGGGAGATTATCTTGCGAGATGGTGTCTTGAAAAAAAAACATTCGGTGGAAGAGTGTTGGGGGGCCTCACCGCTGTCCCTCTTCAAGTACAACCATGAAATGGTATGCAAACTGATTGTTCCAAATGTGACTTGAACTGATTCACTCACTATCCAGGTTTATCGTTTATGTTCCCTCTGACAACAGGTTCGACGCTGGCTGGCTGTTCTTATACTAAGTCTCCAGTGATCACAATTGGTAGGATTGATTGTGTCCATTTACCACTGTTTATGGTCTTGCCTGATTGTTTCTTTCCATGTCTTCTTAGGGTTCCCAGCTTTCTTATTACTGTCCGGTCTTAGGTCTCTGCAAGTGCTGATATATCCCTTGTTTCTTTCAACATGCCGGAATCAGCAAAGACAGTTTGCCCTTATTAGGACATCAAGTTTTGGAATGGCCAATTTCTCAAGTAGAGTTTCTGACTTAATGTTCTGGATCTGGTCTGGCTTTACGTTGCATATCCACCTAATCATTGCCCTGTTATTTCTCTGGAGTCTGGCAAGTTAGGCCAGGGTGATGGCCCAACACTCACTGCCATATAACATCATGCTTCTTATGCAGCTATCATAGACCTTATCCCTGGTAATAATTGGGATGCCTGTTGTTGCTTATTTGTGTACACTGTTTCTTATATACTTAAACCTATGAGGGTGATGTAGTTTGCTTGAAGCATTGTGTGTAATGTATAAATATATATAAACAATCTATAGAAGGCTATTAACAAGGTGGGAATGTACCAGTTGTTTCATTATTCTATTTTTATTATAATTAAAATTTAGTTGCTTACAGGTTTCTCCTCAATCACTAGAGTTGTATGAGATGCCGGAATATCACAATGTTTTGGGAATATAACCCCTTTATCAAGGGTTTCTATATCATTGTCTCAGGCTACTTTCTGCCTCATGCATATATTTGTTGACTTAGGTTGAATCTAATCAACTGATGTTTTTAGCATTTAGATTTAAATTTAAGAATAGTCATGACCTAATGAATCATATGGAGTGTAATGTGAATGCTCTTATAAACTGTTATATTTAGGTTAGTCTGTGTTGATTTAAAAGAAGCAATTTTTTATTAAACGACACCAAAGGATAAATAAAAAAAATAAAAAATCTATATGTAATAGTTTATAAGAACTTCTGTGGGATAATCATTTTGTCTTTAAATATATTCCATACTAATCAAGCCTGTCAAACTCCTGTTGGCTTTTCGACCTTGTGCCATACACGCAGCAACCCAGTTGCTGTAATCATTAGAAAAACATTAAAGTCCACAATAGTTATTCATACTTTGATTGCTGGTTGTTCTTCTTTATCGCGCTTCTTACTGATTCTTTCCAGACTGAAGGACTGGTGCTACCAGACCAGGCTGTCTGAAAATACCGGCTTCCTGACCTAAAATGCACCAAACATTGATGTTGTTTTTATCCTTTCGCTTTGCAAAACTCAATCATGTTCTGCCAAGTCAAAAACAATTTTTCCTCTACAAACCAAACACCATGAATAAATATTTGAAAATATAAAGAACTTAAAGCATAAAAACTTTTACTAAAATGACTGGGTTTGGCATTAAATACCCCGAAAAGGGTTGATATGCCATAAAACAAAACAACCAAACGAAGACTGAGGGAATGCTTATCCTGTAATTAAAGCTTTTTATTCATACCTTTTAAAAGACTAACTCGACACAAAACTGATGGAAGATAGAGTCGTTTATTCAACACACTTTTCTATCACCCTCTCTCTTTGAGCCATGTGATGTTATTTCCGTTTTTAGTACCTTCGCACAGCCTAAGCAATTTTCAACTCTGAATCATAAAGCTGATATTCGCTAATCTTTCAGCGGTTTCCATTTCTCAACTAACTACTTTATATATCAGTGGATTTACTATATCTAAAAGTCAACGGTTGGTGTTTTTTTTTTTTCTTTAGGTCATCAGAAATTATAATTTATATATGAAAAATTAAATTAGTAACATAATTCTATGATTTTATATGAATATCAGTGTGAACACTGACAGAGCATCAATTTTTTTGCCCGTCATATTTGATGGATAGTGTATACTGGTATTTTAAGAAAAGCTAAAGGGGGCTTGTTGCGTTCACAACTTTGTGTCATACATACAGCAATCAGGTTGCCGTAATCATTACAGAAATATTAAAGTTCACAAATTGTTATTCATACTTTTGCCCACTGAATGTTCTTCTTGTACATGCTTCTGCATGATCCTTTAAGACCGAGGGAATGCCGTCCTTCTTATTTACATTTTCACAAGGATTAATTTTACTCAAAACTGATGGAAGACAGCAGTCATTTATTCAAATGACTGACCATTGAAGGCGGGAAGACAGAGAGATATTAAAATCATTAATTATGTCGTCAGCCTATGTCATTCCACATCCAAATGCTCCACGTGCTTCCCAACGGACTGTGTTTATATCAGTTTCTAGTATATCCCCCCCCCCCCCCCCCCCCCCCCGCCTAAGAAATTTTCAACTGGGGATCAGCAAGTTGACCTTTGAGTGGATTTCCATTCCCTGTTATTCTCAACTAATTAAGTTATATACCTAGGGGATCTATCCACTCAATATCTAAAACTCTGATGCAGTTAATTTACACAATTAACAAATCATACTTTTTTCAATCTTCTCCACCCTGGCCCTCTGTCATCTAATCACGCAAGTCTCATTTCTGTCAACACTTGTTACACCATAGGAACACTGAGATCAAATAATTATATAGCCTCCTCATTAAAAGGCAGACAAAATGATTTGAACAAGCATCAGTCGAGTAGACAACAGTAGTTTGAGTCACACTGTTTCGTTACATCAAAGCTGGTTAATTAAAATGGTGCTGGTTAACCGTATCATTGCTGGTCAATTTCATTATAACCGTGATCTCATCATAGACAGAAAGAGAGAGAGACTGTTAAGTTATCTCCATTGTATTGAGATATAAGAGTTCTATTCCTTTGTGTTAAGTTTTTAGAGTGATCTCCCTTGCTTATTGTTGTTGGTGTTATTGTCTGGGAAAGCACATTTAAAAGAAAGATATCTTCTTTTACAACGCCCACCTATTTTGCTAAATGAAGAGTCATATTCTGAATGGAAGCAAGATATAGGCATATAATTTATATTTACAGATTTATCTAAAGAGAAACGGGGGCCCAGCAGTATTTTTGTCACTACCACAAAATATAAGAGAATGTGTTCAACATTTAGCAATAACGGATCTCGGTGGAGCAAATGGATTGAATATAATTATAGACAAATTAGACGAAATTTACTTACAGGATTGAAAACACGATGGAATATGTCATTCAAGGAGTTTTATTACTACAAAAAGGCATCCGGAGTTAATATAAATAATTTTTTGGTACAATATGAATTTTTGTGTAAAAAATTTCAGAAATTTGGAATTACTCTGCCAGAAAGAGTCCAGGGTTTTTTTGTTCTGAATGCAGCAAATGTATTGGAGAAAAACGAAAAATTAGCAAAAACCATGTGTTTAAGCTTGACATACACAACAATGAAAGATACATTGATTAAAGTGTTTTCTGATATTTCATCAACGGAATGTAAAACTGTCCTTGCTATCAAAGTAGAAGTTAAAACAGTAAATTATGATAGATACAGAAGTATCAAGGAGCAAAAACCTTACAGGGGATATAAAATCAATCCTAGTTAATTCGACTAAGCATTTTGCCCGAGATTGTAAGAAAATTCTATAAACAATATCAACGCTATCGTGGATTCAGACTAGGTGAACTTTACTTTGTTTAATGTTGATTCATGTTATTGAAGAATGTAAAAATGTCTAATCTTGTGAAAGAGACATTGGGTATGGCAGTATTGAACTCTGCTTTTTCACAAACTGTTGCTGAAGAACTTTGGTTTAACATATTCTTTGATACATTAAATGACCGAGAAAAGTAGTTAGTGGAAACTGTTAGGTCTAACAGAACATTTTGTTTTGGAGATGGAGTGGAGGTAAAAGCTATTATAACAGTTAAATTTCCTGTAACAATAGGGTGTATAAAAGGTGTCAGAGGTTATATTGAGGCTGACATCGTCAAAAATGATTTACCTCTGTTATTAAGTCATAAATCAATGAAAACTGTAGGAATACTACTAAATTTAAAAAACACCTGTCACATTTTTGGCAGATATATTAAATTGCAAGTCACGACTTCTGGACATTATAATCTTCCACTAAGTAATATGCTTTTGAAGGTTAAAAATGCACCAAGCGTAGTGTTACATTGTGAGATTTTAAAAGAATGATCTAGAGTGGAGAAAGGCTGAGAAATTAAATAGTCAGTTTGATCATGCATCTAAAGCAAAAATTAATAGCTTTGGTTAGAAGCAGTAAGGCATTTCATAAGAAATTTCTGAATCAGATCAAAGATGTTTGTGATTCTTGTTGAGTTTGCCAGAGGTTTAGAAGACCCCCTCCTCGATCAGTTGTAGAATTGGCTCTTGATAACAGGTTTAATGAAACTGTATGTTTAGATTTAAAGGAACATCGACACAACCAATGCTGGATTCTACACCTAATTGATACATTCATTATATACTCTGCTGCTAGATTGATTAAGACCAAAAAGAGCAAAGAAATTATTTGCAACATATTTTTAATGTGGATATCTTATTTTGGAGCTTCTAAGCGGCTTTTCAGTGACAATGGAGGAGAGTTTAATAATGAGGGCTACTGAAAGATGAATGAAAAGCTGAATATTGAAACATGCACAACAGCTGCAGAAAGTCCATTCAACCATGGTACTGTGGGACGTCACAATCTAATAATTGCTGAAGCAATGGAAAAAAAAACATTAGATAATGAAAAATGTGAGCCAGAAATGGCTTGGACTGTTAGTGCCAAAAATGCACTTCAGAATCATTCTGGATATAGTCCAAATGAGCTTGTATTTGGGTCAAATATTAACACCCCCTCAGTTTTGAATGATTGATTACCTGCATTGGAAACTGCAACAACCAGTGACATGGTTAAAATAAGTTTAAATGCCCTACATGCAGCGATGAAAAGCTTCATGGAAGCCGAATCAAGTGACAGAATTTGGAGAGCTTTGAGATCCAATATTAGAACTTATGAAGGATTTGTGACAGGTGACCGTGTCTACTATAGAAGACATCGGCGTGGTCCTGCTAAGGTTTTGGGTAAATGAAGGTCAATGTGTATGCATCAGACATGGAGGGGCATTTTTCAGGATGCATCCATGTCATTTGATGAAGGTAGACAAGGAATTGCAAAGTCCAAGGAATGAAGAAAACACAAATTCTTCAAAAGAAGTGAAAGATAACAGTCTAAAACCAAGTAGAAACGAAGTTGAATATAAATTGAGGGGGAGTGATGAGTGAAAAAAGGGAATAGTTACGAGCACACAACTGAAGTCAATGGGAAAATATAGCCATTGGCTAACTATAAACCCAGAAGCAGAGAATAGAAATCCTCTTTGTATTAATTGGGACCATGTTGATCAATGGAAAGAACTTCCTCGAGTAACAAAGGGAGTAAGTTATCAGGAACATGCAGTTTTGCTTTCTTCTGAACAAGAACAAGGAGAAGATATGATTGATGCAAAGAAAAGAGAATTAGAAAATATGGAAATTCATGAAGTATATGAATGTGTGCCTGACATGGGGCAAAAATGTATATCAACAAGATGGGTAATAACAGAAAAATTGGTGAATGACAAAAAGATAATGAAAAAAAAAAGATAATGCATGTAGTTATGAAAGATATTCTTATAACCTAAAAACAGATGCTCCAACGTGCAGCTGTGAGTGTATGCATCTCATATTGTTAATGATCCTGGTTATGATGTGGCAGGTGAAGACTCTTGATTTTACCACAAGGTAATATGCTAGAGAGAGAAGTATTTCTTAGACCACCATCTGATGTGTGTTCAGAATCACAGGTGTGGAAGCTGAAAAGATGCATTTATCGTTTAAATGATGCATTTCATTCATGATGCAAGCAAGTTAATCATGAGTAAACTCGCTTGAAATGAATGGTGAATGCATACGACAATGCAGTTTCTTTGGCATGATGCCACTGGTGACTTGATAAGCATTCTGACAATACCTGTAGATGATTTAATATTCTGTGGAAATGATCTATTTCAGAAAAATGTGATTGCAGAATTGAAAATAATATTAAAAATTGGAAAGTATGAAAGTGGAACATTTAAATTTTTGAGATGATGAGTTGAGTCAAGAGAAGACAGAGCTAAAGAGATTGACAGGTCAAATGATGTGGGTATCCACCAAGACGCAACCAGATGTATCATTTGATGTGTGTAGAATGAGTAATATTGGAAAATCTCCAAAAGTGAAGTTACTCTTCGAAACAAACAAGTCACTAATAAAGTTAAAATGAAGAAGAGGTTCCATATCTTTTCCCAAATTTGGAAAGCCTTCAAATCTGAATATTGTTTGTTATTCAGATGCCACCTATGCTAGTTTAGAGAATGGATCTTCACAGGGTGGTTTTATCATCTTTGTTTGTGGAAAGATGAACAGAATGGCTCCTATATGCTGGTCATCAAAAAAACTTGACCGTGTAACAAAAAGTCCATTATCTTCAGAGATACTTGTGCTTAGTGAAGCAGCTGATGCTGGCATATTGATAGCCACCATGCTTCAAGAGATATTCAAACTACCTAGATTGCCTGAAGCTCTTTGTAAAACGGACAATGTATCTCTTGTAGAGACTTTACAGTCATCAAATCTTGTGAGTGACCAACGTCTCAGAGTTGATGTGGCCAGAGTGAAAGAAATGATAATGAAAGAGGACTTAATGAATCAGGGGCCGAGAACAGGTCGCAGATTGTTTGATAAAGATGGGAGAACTTTCTGAAATTCTTGTTACAATGATGACTTGTTTTACTTTTGTTTTTTATGGAACTAGTCTTCAGAAGAAAATACCAGCAATGTTAAGTTATATTCCTTGTATTAAGATATAAGAGTTCTATTCCTTTGTGATAAGTTTTTTAGAATTATCTCTGTTGCTTCTTGTTGTTGTTGGTTATTGGCTTGGAAAACAAAGATGGCAGTTTGGACAAACGGACGTGTGTCCATGACTGGATTTATGTAATGAGTAAACTAACACAGACAATTGATAAATGCAAAGCTTTTTAAGTTACATGTTTGTTAGCTCATCTTAAAATGTGCATCATTCTCAGTTGCTTCCTCCGAGACTGACGCAATTCTTTCAACCAGAATTCTGTTATGTCACTTCCACTTTCCTATATCGCTACTTCACACTTTTGATTCTTAATCATTGTTGACTTTTTGATCTCTGTCTGTTATATTTCCTGTCCCTATGTCTGCTAGTTCATTCATGCCCATGTTTTACCCACTAATGTATATAGTAGCTAATTTACCTGCCTCTGAATATTTTACAAGTTTATGTCATGCTATGCATGAGTGTTCCTGAATTTAAAAATAAACATCAAATTCATCAGTTCACCATAATTCAGTATGTTAGAACAACATACATCATATTTAAATGCAGGGGGGGGGGGTCACAGTAAATGAACCCTATAACTGAAGAAGGCTGAAGAGCATATCGGCAGAATGGACAGGTAAAATGAATTTCCATAATAGAACAGTTTTGCACCACTTTTATGTCACCTTGTTAAGATTAAAATCAAGATATAATGATACTCAACCTTATGTCTAGAATTCTTATTCTAATTTTGATTCTAGAAAATGTCTAAAATTTAAGGCTTAAGCTTAGGGGGTCTTAAGAAGTTGAAATTCAGAAACTTTTGCTTAATTGGTGTCTAATAACTATAGATCAAATTCACTGTAAATCTGAAATATTTGAATTTTCAAATGGGAGGTTGTTCCCATATTATGCCCCTTAAAACCCCTTTAAAATACCGTAAAGAAACTGAAATTTGAGGAATACTTATTATTTCTCAAAAATCGGAGGTATCTGAATTTTCACGAATGGCTTCCACCTCCATTTGCATAAAACTGAATTAAATTAAATATAGCACACATTATGACTCCTTACACCTAGCAGCTGTGTTCCAAAATTCATAATGATCTGTAAACTAGTTTAGAAGTGAATCCTGTACATACAAATATATATACATAAGTTTATATAAATAGAGAAATAATGATATCAGTTTTACCAATGACATATCTTTAATTCAAAATAAATAAAGTTGCCTTTTTGTTGCAGAGTTATTCCAGAATCTCCTCGATGGCTTATCGCTCGGAGAAAAGATGCTGAATGCAAAAAATTATTAAAAAACATAGCGAAAGTAAATGGAATTAAATTTTCAATTGCTGAGAAATGTTTTGAGAAATTAATGCCAAGCGAAAAAACGAATGAAACGGTCAAGACTTATACAGTTATGGATTTGATACAAAAATGCAGTTTGGCCAAATTATCATTCAACATTTGGTTTAATTGGTAAGTTCTGTTTTTTGGGGTTTTTTTTCTTTTTAATTTTTACATTGTATTTTATTACAACAAATAAATAATAGATTTATCATTTACTAAATTGACGACTTAAAAGGAACACCAGAATAGAACAAGTTATGTGAAATGAGAAAGTCACTGTTCTGACAGAAGAGGGAACAATTATTACGTCCGCCAAGAAGGTTATTTTTTCGTTCTAGTTTGTTTGTGTACAACCTAGCATCCACATCGCTTGACCGATCGTTGTGACAAGGATAGTGACCCTTTTATAGGAGCTAGAGTTCCCCACATTTAAAAGCCTTGTCCCTGATTTTCTCTGTACTCATGGAGAGACAAGTAAAATCAAAACAATGGTATTGTTGCATTAATAGCGATGTGACAACACTCCACTTCAAATGTCAGCCCCACGTCAAAGGGACAAGTTGTTTATAAAATCATAAGCAGTGTAAAAGCAATCGACGTTGACGGATGCATCAGATGGGACAAGATCAAATTAACTTGGCTGACACCAGAATCTGTTGATCTGATAACATCAGTGACTCTAGTCTTTCTCTGTTTCTTTCTTTTTGATATGTATTCTTATTTAGTTCTTTCTCCTGTGGGACTATAACCTCTCTCTCTCTCTCTCTCTCGTTTTTGTCACTGCGAGAGAGAAGAACTAGTTGGTCTTTATCTTAGCATGAGAACAGGCACATGCTAACCGACTCTCAAGTTATGTGTTGTTTTCGGAATGTAATAATAAATTATATATTTGTTATATATAAAAATGTTTCTTTCGCTCCTTTTATAAAAATGTTCAATTTTCAACTGATGGTTCCAGCTCAGATAATTAATTCTCTGAAAATAATTAATGATGCCCAAAGACCCATTAAGCCAAACTAAGGGATTAACCCCTTCATTCAAGGGGAATGTGACTTTCGTTCCACCGGGGAGCTGGTAGTGCTGACAGAACAAAAAGAGTTCTTCCAAGGGCACACCAAGATACACTTCCTGGCAAGTAATAGTATTATAATGGTACCTAGGATACAACCCACGGGTGTTACATTGGGAGTGCTGTCACAGGACGATAAGATTCTGTAGAAAAAAAAATAATAATAATCTTTAAACAGATGTCGCCAAGATCAAGTCCAAATGGCAGGAAAAAAAAAGCCGTCTCTCTCAACTGTATAAAAAAAACGTCGTTCAAATCAACATGAAAGAAAATCCAGCACTCTTCTTTTCTTTTGTTCGCTTTCCAATACGCGTTCAGAACGATCTCCACGAAAAAACTGACTGACTGTTCACTTTCGCTCTCTTATTGAAACGAAAATCCGACGCATGCAAAACAACCTAATTTGCATGAACACAGCTGCCCGGATTTTCAAATATAAAGCTTATTTCACTTTCTGACGCCTTTCTCCTCCCACTCCTCTTTCTTTTTTTGTCGGCAGCGAGTGTTTTCGGGTTCTCTCCACACACACAGCATACCAGACGCTGCCTCTTTGAACGGCGCCGACAAGTGTGTGCATTTATGTCAATCGGCCGCTCTCCGTTACACCCCCCCTCTGATCTCATGATCACACATGTGGCAACCTGGTGCAGGTCTTTTTTGTCTGGTGCTTCTCCGCGGTAATACGGTAGCGACTTCTTCAGATAACTCGTCTGCAGGGGGAGCATCCAATGCATTTGTACTAGGCCTTTGACTGTCTGGCCTTCTCTGCGGTGATGCGATCACAACTTCCTCCTCCGATGACTCGTCTCCAGAAGAATCACCCGATACATCTGTGTTAAGCATGGGGCTATTTGCGCCGCTCATAGTGATCACTCACGCACTCTGAGTGGACGAATCATTGTCGCTTCCACTTTCCGATGTAGTTGAGCCTATAATGAGTCGTAGGTCCCTTACATGCCGAGGTATCCCATCGATGAGGACATTCTGTGGGCTAATCACACCTGTAACGCGTCTAACTGCATAAGGGGATGTACACCGTCCATTCGGACTTCTCGTCCAAACACGATCTCCCACCTTGTAACACAAGTGTTGCTGTTTGGGCTCATCGGGGGACACCATATCGATGCCCTTCAGTCTGACCGTGTAACTATGGATCATGTTAGCAGGAGCTATCAGGGGTGACACATCATCCTTCGGGGTGGCATTGTACCAATAAACTGCTTCCATCACTGAACACAGTTTTCTTGCGGCAATCCGCTTCACACTTCGATGGCACCGTTCTGTAATACCATTACCTGATGGTATATGTGCACAGCGAAATCGCAGTCAAACTCCCCACTTTTTATAAAGTCTCTAAAACTCTTACTGCAGAATGCTGGATCATTATCCAGGAGTATCTCAGTTGGTGGACCGCGCTCGCAAAATACATTTTCTAATTGGTCCATGATGCTTGCATTGTCTTGCCATCTGAGACAATGCGAAATAGAAAACCGTGTAGGCCCACAGTCAATGATCGACAGATAGTGCTTTCCCTGATAATGCGTTATATCTATTCCCACTCGATACCAAGTATCACTGACATCCAAGTTCCCCTTTGGTCAGCACACGGACAGCGGATCGATCGACTTGCACTCTCTCACTACTGTCCTGACGGATGCCTTAGAAATCGTGGGGTCGACCCTGCTAACAAAGTACAACGTCCTTTTTATGCCAGGGTGACCACTTTTGCGATGGATAGCCCTGATTTGGTCGGATTCTGGACTGGGTGTTGATACAGCACACACCTGACTCTGGGGTTCAGTTGCTTTTCTAATTAAATTAAACCATCGTTGCGGTACGCGTGTCAGACTATCCGCTCGGTTATATTCTGACTTTATTAAGGTAATGTCCACTGACAACCTGTACTCTTCTATCAAGCTTAAGAGCGCACCCAGTCGTCGTCTTATCACCATTTCGCTTGCTGCTTTAGTATGCACTCTAGACTTTTCTGTAAGGGTATCCATTTGTGCACACAGGCAGAGTCAGTAAAAAGATCCAATATGGATGCTTCCCACATCAACGCCATATTAATGCCTTTTAGTACAGCATCAAGTTCTGCCAAATTTATGTGCTCTGTATCCTTTGCTTTGCGTATCCAACTTGCATCCTCTATCACAGTTCCATCCTG
Source organism: Sepiola atlantica (assembly GCA_963556195.1). Taxonomy (NCBI): domain Eukaryota; kingdom Metazoa; phylum Mollusca; class Cephalopoda; order Sepiida; family Sepiolidae; genus Sepiola; species Sepiola atlantica. The sequence goes on along the minus strand of OY744521.1, from coordinate 153,780,777 downwards.
CTCCAGCGAAACTCCGATCGCCAAAGAACTTGCATCAACCCAAACATCGACCTCACGACTGTCAACACACCACCTGCCTCGTACGGGGTCTCCTTCGTGCACTTTCGCAACAATTTCTGTCATCATCGTTGTCAACGGAATATCGTCCGCCTCATCGTCCCAGCCCTTGGTAACTGCCACTGCTCTCCTTTTGATAAATGCGGCTGCCACTCTGATCCATCTGCCCACTGGGAAGTGCCCAACTAGTTTTACACACAAAGAAAACACGGCACGTCTGGTGATGCTGAGTGGCATACTCGGGATCTCGTTGCCTCGTTCCCATTTTAGCATATTGCATTCCTGCCAAACTTTCAAGCTGAGTACCCGCGCACCGTCTAGCAACCGTTCAAGTTCCTTACTCAACAATCCAAAGTCAGCCAGATGCTGCCTCACTTTAGCTGCGGACACTATGTTTTCATTTATGAAAAAATCATAGATATATGCTGATGTTGCCTGTTGAATAGAGTCGTCCCTCGACAATGCAGCGTCTACAATAGCTCGCATAATGGCTGCTGCCACATTGAGCCCAAAACCCATGCGCGTCAAGCAGTACCTCTTCCCCTCCAATATGACAGTCTGGTATGGCCACAAGGATTAATGCACATGCACCTGTAGATAAGCCCTCCGCAGATCGAGCACTGATACATTAGGGCCTTTCATTCGCCACTCTCTCAGCTTGTGTGCACATATGTCTGCATGTGCCGTGTAGGCATCGACGTGCTCATTCAGTTCATGAAAATCCAGAACTGACCGCACCTTAGATTTGTTCTGCTGGAAGATTGCCATTAGCGGAATTAGGCCCTTTGGGGGTCCTAGTTTATCTTCAGGATAGGGAAGTAGCCATCCATTGTTCAGCCATGTTTGAAGCTCACGTCTATAGTCCTGGCGGATTTGAGCAGGTAATGAGTATTCAGGCACCCTGTTTTTGAGTTTACCAGGTGGTTGATCACCTGACCACTTCCACGACACCATCCACACTTTGGCCTGTTCGTCAAACGTGGCGCTAAAATCGGGTTCCTCTATCGTGATCACCGCACAAGCATGTGAACCCGTTTTGTAAAATATGGTTTCGCCAGACTGGTCAATGCTGACCCCACCCAACATCTTAATAACATCCATCCCAAGTAACATGTCGAAACCTAACAACTGACTGTGTACAACCAAGACATCGACCTTTATAGGGCTCATATCGGTTATTGCCAACGAAATGGTTCCAACGCCATGACTATGGATAGTTGTACTGTCAGCGGTCATAATGTTCGATCTCCGACAATTCCGAGGACTACATATTGAACCAGTTACTATAGACCGGGAACATCCAGAGTCCACCAGTGCTCTGCGTTTCTTTTCATCAATCCACACTTCAACGGTAGGGAGCGCCTCTCTTAAATTGACTGAGGAGAGACCGGCACTGATATCTCGCCTCCTTTTTCGTTTCCCGGACACTCAGATGCAATGTGTCCTATCTTATGACATCTATAACATTGTAATTTTCCTCGTGATATATATTTGGGGCCAGTATGTCCTTCACTAGACTGATATTGGCAGTTCCTTGCAAAGTGGTTTGGTCCAGAGCATTTATAGCACATAATGCTTCCACTAGCCGGCACAGTGCGTGATGTTTGATTAGCTTTAAACTGAACCGGTTGTATAGCTGCCACAACTAATTTCTTGTCGTCCGCCATGATAGCCCGTGCTCTTGTTACAATCTGCCCTAGACTTATGTCATCCATTCTCGACGCCGCCCGGAGATGTTGCCTTATGTTGCTCGGCCGTCCTGCTACAAAGGTGCACACCATCCATTTTTCTGGAAGTGTCTCCCCAACTAGGAGGGCAAGTCTTCGAAGCTCAGCCAAAAACACATCTACAGTCTCTCCAGGTAGTATCCGTCGCGTCGTGAAGTCCTCATATGCCACAAATGAATCGGTGGCAAATGCAGTTATCAGCGCCTGCTTGACTTGATTTACATCTGCCCTCTGTTCCTTACCTAGCTGTCGATACATAGCAAGAGCGCCCCCTCTTAACCGCAAGGGAATAACTTGCACTACTTCGTGAAACTCACATAATTCGCAAACAAGTTCTACCTGTTCGATCCATTCCACTATCGGTAGGTCAGTAGTAGTTCCACTAAATTCTGGAAGCAGACGAATGTCAAATTGCCTGTTGGTCATGTTAAGGCCGAGATAGCTTGTAGAGAAAAAAAAATAACGAAATAATCTTTAAACAGAGATGTTGCCAAGATCAAGTCCAAATGGCAGGAAAAAAAAACCCGTCTCTCTCAACTGTATAAAAAAAAACGTCGTTCAAATCAACATGAAAGAAAATCCAGCACTCTTCTTTTCTTTTGTTCGCTTTCCAATACGCGTTCAGAATGATCTCCACGAAAAAACTGACTGACTCTTCACTTTCGCTCTCTTATTGAAACGAAAATCCGACGCATGCAAAACAACCTAATTTGCATGAACACAGCTGCCCGGATTTTCAAATATAAAGCTTATTTCACTTTCTGACGCCTTTCTCCTCCCACTCCTCTTTCTTTTTTGTTGGCAGCGAGTGTTTTCGGGTTCGCCCCACACACACAGCATACCAGACGCTGCCTCTTTGAACGGCGCCGACAAGTGTCTGCATCTATGTCAATCGGCCGCTCTCCATTACAGATTCCTTTCAAAAGACGTCCCCATGGCGCAGACATACAAAGTGACACTCTTTGGTGAGCAATAGTACTGCATCGTTACCAAACTTGGTCAAAATATCTGTCATGGTCTAACTTAGAACTGATTTAATTTTGGGATATTTAGGTCAAAGGTCAAGGTCACAGAAAAGTTGACAATCACACTTTTGGTGATAACTTCTGTTCATCATAGAGACTTGCTACTTGGTCTATTTTGTAACCAAAGAAGTCTTGCATCTTATATAAGCTTAACCTTGAAAAGTTCAGTCAAGATCGAAATTTTGACAGAATTTCAACTCATGATTTTTCTAAATTTGATGTATGGATTTGATGCTCTTTGATAACAGTAACCACCATACACATCAGATAAATAGTTTTTGAGTTATCAACGTTTCCATGGTATAACTTTGGGAATACTTCATACAATATGAAGAAGTATGGCCTAGATAAGACTTTGGTCCATCCTTACGTCATGACTGACATGTTCATGTTTCATATTATTTTACCCTTAAAAAGTTAAGAATGAGAACAGCTTTTCGAATCATTTATATCTTGTCTAGAAAAATAGTTGGGCATGTCAATCAATCAGGTCGCTCTCTGTCAGACAGATGGAATCCAGCATCTTCTACAAGTTGGCCAATGCAGGTGTGATGAGGTCTTCCAGCCTATCTTTTACTGTGTAATAGCTTTCATAGGAGGATATCATTTACAAATTCTGACGTCCTTCTTCAGAAGTGACCAGCTTTTTTAGGACCATGATCTTGCTCCACAGCTTAGACACTGATGAAACAACAAGAAACATAGCAATGTACAATAATAAAATAAAATTTTAAAAATTAATGAAAATGAAAATTACTTAATGTTTTTTTTCCAGGCAGTCTATTATCACACCTTCAAGCATTGGCAGATGTGCCCACTCAGTTTAGTAAAGCGAGTATCCAGTGTTTATCGTATTCGTAACTAATCACATTAGTCCATACATACTGTGCCAGTTGACACGGTTAAGATTCGAATAAAAATTGTTGTTTGGAATAAATACAATTTAGGCGCGCAGAGTGAAAATTGTTGTATTGGCGCGTGGCAAAAATAAAATAACGCCCACGCAAATTCCGATGTGGCTTTATATATTAAATCAACTCAAAACGAGCGGACGTAATTGGGAGCACACCACGTGATATTTCTGTCCAATGAGATTTCTCCAAAGACATATATTTCTAAACTTTTCTCCTTAAGCTTGCTGGAGCCGATCCAAATAGTATTTAAGCACACACAAACATCAAACTTTCTCTTTCAACTGACTTTTCATCCGGAGGTTACACGTATCTTACTATCACTCTTCCATTTCACCCTTTCGCGCGCTTCATACAATTTCACAGGCGAACATTACCTATTGCCTCTTTTAATATTTTAGAACAAATGAACCTTTCAACAAAAGAAAAGGTATGACGACCCCCACAATACTAACAAAATGAAATGCATAACAGAATTCATGAGATTGTCCCAAACTGAAGTTAAATACATATTTTATTAAGATATAAATAAATTCCAATTGTTATATTCTAACTCGTGTTGGCTTTTGCGATTCCGTGATGTTTGCATTTATCAGTTGTTCTCTTATTCCAAAAGAGTTTCCAGGAAGAAATCCACCATTTCCCCCCACTTTTTTTTTAAAACCTTTTTTTTCTGAATCTGGTGATTTATATATTTATCCATGTGGACAATCTTGAGCTTGTAACAGTATCCACTCGCTATTCAAAGATTATATACACATTTCTATGTGATGATTACTTAATCTTGTCAGATGATATCAATCGATGTGCATACTCCGGAGAGCTTCACCATATGCTTGAGAACAAAAATCTACCGAGGGGTCGATTGTTTTGTTGTGTCATCACATATGGTTTAGCAAATTATACTCAAGTATTTGCTAAAGACATCTTCATGGCTCGATAAGTATGTGGCTTGCCAAACCTGTACACTTTACACATGATAGTTCTCGCATAATGGCTCGGTCACCTATATCCACTTCTTTATACCCATAAGCTCTGAAGTGACTCTTTAGATCAGCTGTAGATCTGCATGACTCAAAGCAAACATAGCAGATTTGAACCATTTGTATATGTAAATATAGATATAAATATACACATATATAGATGTTTGTGACTTTAATAACTTTTGTTTTTACTTTTTTTTAACTTTTAATAATTTTTCTTTTCATTCTGAAAGTAAAATTGAGAATTTTTTGATAAAGTCTTCATCCCTTTTCAATTCAGATGAAACACGAGCTGGTTTGAATCGAATCTGGATGCACACGTCAGTTTAAAATTATCTGAAAATTCTCAACTTTAATAACTTTTTTAAAAATTTAAAAACCTTTTTGCGTGTTGGAAACTGAAATAAAACTTAAATCTGAAGAGGGGACATTTTTTCAGAAATATTATGTCATACTAACCCTACATCAAACCACACTGATAGCAAGTATGATTGTAAATAATAAATATATAAAAATAAATTATATTGATAATAAAAGGTAGAAAAATGAAACACTCATTTCATTTTCACTTTTCTGTCTTAATTTGCTTTCAGTCCGCATTTATCCGTTACATTTCTGCATTCGAATCGCCTCCTATAAAGTATCTCTCTCTTTATATATATACACTACACAATGTTTCAAGAAAACTACATCAACATTTTTCTTTTAATATTTTTTCTTTTCATTTTGAAATCAAAGCCACAAACAAACATGTGTATATTTATATATACAAATGGCTCAAATCTGCCAAGTTTGTAGCTGATCTAAAGAGTCACCTCTGAGATCATGAGTGGTGTAAAGAAGTGGATATAGGCGACTGAGAACAAATATTAAAAAAAATAAAAATAAAACAACCAAAAACCGGAGTCTAATGAATTATACTATGGTATATTTCGTTTTTATTTCCTAAGGACTTAAACTTGCAAACATTTTTTCATACAGGAGCATGCTTGAATAATTAAAACACACACACATAATTACTATTTCATGTATATACGCATATATTATAGTGTTATAAAATGACATATATTACGTATATATATATTCAGTATTTCAACATTGCTCTATGTGAGTAGAAGTATGAAAATATATTTATGGCAAGTAAGCTACGCAGAAACATTTCTGTGTAGCTTACTTGCCATAAATATATATATATATGTAACGATTTAAAGACAAAGGATCAAGTCAGAATAAATACACACGTTTTCAGCTTGAAATCTCTCATCCATGTACGGCATAATAACGTTGACAATGATTCTCATTAGATAACCGAAGTTAAGCAACGTTGAGCTAGATAGGTGACCATTTTGGGAATACCAGGCGCTGTATGTAGGAGGACCTCAACACGTCCCTGCAAGAACAGCTAAAACCTAATGTCGTCCTCTCCCCTGACCGATATATGCATGCGACTGGGGAACACTTGTGAATCTGATATTCCTATGAAACTTCATTCTTCAGAGGAAGCCGGTAAATGCCACTCTGTTCATATCTCTCATCCATACTTCCTGTTTTTGTACAACTTTTCAAATATATGAAATACACAACATTTTTTATGTTTAATGCTAATTTTTTTTTCCTCTTTCTATGTTGCTGTTTTTTTTTTTCCTTTTACAAGGTTAGTTAACAGTATGGTATACTATGGCATTACTCTAAATGCAGTAAACATGGCTGGAAACCCATATTTGAATTTTGTGGCCATGGCTGCCATAGAAATCCCGGCAAATGCGATGTGCATTTTAACATTCAAATATTTTGGAAGACGTTTTCCTATATTTTTTTACATGATGTTCGGTGGAATCAACTGCCTCGCCACAAATTTTCTACCCCAAAGTAAGTTTTACATTGTTTTTCTTTCCATTTACCGACAACCTTTTGCACTTTATTATTAAATCGATGAACGGATATTTCAAAGTTTTCTCTATTCAACCTGTGCATTTAATGATGTTGTGATTGGATAAAAAGATCCATCCTATACTGATGATGAATTCCATTGGATAAAAAGATCCATCCTATACTGATGATGATTTCCATTGGATAAAAAGATCCATCCTATACTGATGATGAATTCCATTGGATAAAAAGATCCATCCTATACTGATGATGATTTCCATTGGATAAAAAGATCCATCCTATACTGATGATGATTTCCATTGGATAAAAAGATCCATCCTATACTGATGATGATTTCCATTGGATAAAAAGATCCATCCTATACTGATGATGAATTCCATTGGATAAAAAGATCCATCCTATACTGATGATGATTTCCATTGGATAAAAAGATCCATACTATACTGATGATGAATGCCAAAATAGACATGAAAATTGCCATGAGAACAACCCTGTGTTTTAAAAAATATGTGATATGTACATGAGATAAAAAGAAATGGTTCATTAAAATGGGACTTATACCTCAATTTTGATAAATACTGCCATATTGCAGTGAGTTCTCCTTCTTACTCGGCTCTTACTTTCGACGGTGACACAGCTCTATTCAAGGCGGTGAACAAGACAAAAGATCTTGGCCTTCTGGTTGACTCGTCTTTCAAGCCATCTAAATTTGCATATAGGCTGCAAACAAAGCAAGGATTACTCTATTTCTCATTCGGCACTCATTCTGCAAACTCACTCCTGAAATATTTCATCCACTTTATGTCAGACTACTGTTAGAGTATGGTGTCCATATCTAATACACAATATCCAGTACCTGGAGAGAGTTCAACGATGGCTACTCGAATGGTGCAGGGACTACGGGATCTGCTCTACGAAAGCCAACTCAAGAAGCTTAACTTTTTCTCGCTTGAGCACCAATATTTACGTGGTAATCTCATTTTAGCCTACAACCTTCTCAATGGCCATTATAATCTCTCTACTATTCACTCCTACACCAGAAAGAAATCTGTGCGGACATGATCATAGATTGTTTCATTACTGATTTGCCAATGCTACAGCAATTCAAGGTAAAATTGGACAGGTGCTCGGCTACTGTATCCTCTTCTGTGTAAATTTCTACCACTACATGGCAACTGAAGCTTGTTTTATTTTCTGACAAATTTATTGAATTGAAACATGAAAGAAATGTATTCTTTCCGATATGAGAAAAGAATCATATGCCAGTGTAGCTCAAAAGACAGATCAGACAAACAAAACAAATATCTTTAGCGTATTGAAAAACTGTTGCAAATGGACAAATTGCCAAGAACACCTGAATAATGCCTTTTATGAAGAAACAAATATTTAAAAACCTGAAACCGAGAATGAAACAAAATGAACAAATAAAGTAATTATTTCTACAAAATCTATTAAAAATTTAAAAAATAAATAAAAAATTACCAAAGATCCTTAATACATCCACCAAAACCAATGGAGTTTTTCCCTACGGAAAAAAAAAAAATCACAGAAAAGCAAAAGTAGTCAAAAAATAACACGTAAAATACTTAAACTGAAATTTTAGATCTGGAGTGTAAGTCAGTCTTAGATCTAAAATTTTCTAGGACTTTCACTCCAGATCTAAAATGGAAAACTTATATTCAATCTGCTGTTCAGGTCACTGGAAAAATGTTTGGATCATTCCACCACTCCAGAAAGTACCTCACTTCTGATGCAACCCTCTACAAGTCTAAGTGTCAGATACGTCCTAAGGTAGAGTACTACTGCCACATCTGGGGAGGTGCCGCTCAGAGCATTCTTTCTTGTCTTGAGGATGATCTCTTCTCTTCTCTTCTCTATACAAACCCTTTCTCACAGAAGAGATATTGCTAGTCTTTCTCTACTCTTATTATTTCCATGGAAGATGCCTGACTGAACTCTAATCTCTGGTTCCTTAATGTAAGACATTCACAGCAAGAACTCGTTTTCTTCAACAACTGCAAAGACTTTTCTTCTTTCGTGTGGCTAACATCAAACAGAATTTCTATAAATAGTTTATTTACAAGAACTTCCCATCTGTGGAACACATTACCACTGAACTGCTTCCCCACACACTATAACATGATCGTCTTCAAATCCAATGTTAAAAAATGCTTGTGATAAACCATCCTCATAAGTAACCCAATTTTGTTCATTCCATCCATCAGTTTCAATCCTCTCATAATATTCTTCAAAATTTCAACTGACCATTCATCTCTGTAACCCTTATCCCTCAGTGGCCTTACGTCTCAGTGGCAGTGTGCATTGTTTGGAGGTGACTCCTTATTTAAAAAAAAGATTCGAAGACTCCAATTTTTAAACAAAATTATTTTTTTTTAAAAAAAAGACATAAACATCGTTTTTTGGGGCTTGTATTATCATTTTATTCGGTTTTGGTCACAGCCATGTTAACAATAATTTGTAGTTATCCAAGAGTAAAAGGTTTTTTTTATTTTATATGGCTAAATCATGTTGAGACATCAGTTCTCGTTCGATCATTGAACCTGTATTAGTTTGATTATCCAGACTACTATTCTTATCTTAGATGTTATCCTCAGAATATATCGGCCAATGTAATCTCTGAACATCTTCAGGTGAGTCTCATCGAACCCGGAAATCTGTACTAAATTTTAAATGAACCCTTTATTTAATCAACGGGGGAAGCTTGCTCTTGTTCTGTCAGACATGATCGGGTAGAAGTCTTAAGTAAGTCGTAATTGTATTCTTACTATTGTTTGTATTGAAGATTGAACCTTTAACCTCCAGAAGACTGAAATTTAGAACTGATTATTACTTAGCACTTATATCCGTTGCACCACTGATCCTTGCAGAGAGCAAGCTACCCCCCAGTGGATTAAATAAAGGGTTCCGTTCGAAATTCAGTAAAGATTCCCGAGTTCGACGAGATGCACTTGAAGAAGGTCGGAGGTTACATCAGCCGAAACGTTGTTAAAATAACATCCAAGATGAGAACAGTAGTGTGAATAATCAAAATAATATAAATTATCAATCCTCATCTCAAAAATTACGAAACGTAACCATTGAACCTGTTTCAGATGGATGACTATTTAGGAACACTATGTGCGGGAAGCAAATACTCGACCCAGGTTTATAAATGAGTACCAGCCTTACTGGGAATATAACCTGTCGGTGGGGCCACGAATTCGCCAGCTGCAACCCCATGCAGAGGGGTTAACCCTCCCCCGAAAACGGGGCCACCTGTAGGCAGTGGGGGTGATCCGTGATGCCTTAGGATGGGATCCATGTGGGTGAACAATTCTTCCACTTCAGCTCTTACTTTGTCTAGAGGGGGAGATCGGAGAGGCCCGATCCAATCAACCGGCTGGTCATGTCATGCCCTAGTGTCTAGAAGTTCACCCCTAACCGTATTATTCAATCTGATTCTTCAAAAAATCAAAACCTTATTTCTCCTTTTTATTTTCTCCCCAAAGAGATACTAGAAGGCAGTGGCTGAGAGTACATCATGTTGAGGACAAAGAAGATGTCCAATGTCAAGGAGTAATGTTTTCAAAGAGTAATGTATTCTGGGAGTAGTGTCACTGATGGGGTGCTCTGTTTTTCTGTTCTGGAGTAATGATGATACTCTCTGACATTTTCGTCTGGGAGTAATGTTTTCCAAGAGTAATGCAATGTTTTCCAAGAGTAATGCAATGTTTTCCAAGAGTACTGCAATATTTCTCCGTTTTTATTTTCTTCCCAAATAGATATTAGAAGGCGGTGGCTGAGGGTCAGTGGTGTTGAGAATAAAGAAGATTACCAATGCCTAAGAGTAATGTTTTCTGGGAGTAATGTATTATGGGAATATAAATAATTATCCTACCTATAGACTTATGTTTGACAACTTTATTCCGCATTAAATAATTCATAGATGGTTGATATGCCGTAAAACAAACCAAAACTAACCTGTGACAGACTAGAAAAAGACATGTGTTTTACTCGCTGATTTTTGTGTGATGAGATGGAAGTAAATATATTTATTTATATACAAATAAATGCATATTGGTCTTTATTATAGAATGGGGGATAGTGATATGCTTGTACCATACATCTATCTAGCTGCCTATGCTCTATATCTTTGATGCAACTAATGAACTCTTCACATTTTTATGTCACAAAATTAATTTTAAAAAAAACAAACTATTTAGGTAAAGTTAATAATGTTAAGATTTTGGGGGAAATTCTATATCATTTAGAAGATGGGAGGAGAAGGAACAGGCATATTTTAAAATAACTTGGTAGGGGGTTATAGGGCACTTGATTTTATCATAAAACACTTTTCAATAACTTTTCATAGTTTACATAAACACGGGTTATTATCGAGATTTTTAGGCCCCATATCCATTTATTCTGACTACCCTTTTTTCTGTCTTTTCATAAAAAACTAATGTTGGATGAAAGAAAATCATTCAGAAATTCAACCACTGAAACCTATAATTAACTAGAAGAATACCCTATAACGGATAAAATTCATTCCCCAAAAAGAACAGTTTTGCACTACTTTTATGTCCTCTTAAAATCAAGATATGGATTTTGATCCTAAACCTTATAACATGATTTGGATTCTAGAAGATGTCTAAAGATTAAGGCTTAAGCTTAGGGTTTTTAAGAATAACCACCGATTGCCATAGCTAATAGCACCCTATCTGAGAATCCATCATTCAAACTCCTTGGTCTAACATTCACAGGTAACATGAACTGGAACAAATACATAGAAGACATTGCCAAGGCTGCTGCAAAGAAGGTGGCCACCTCTACCATGCTAAAACCTTCTCACACCTACCAGTATCCTATATCTATACAAAGGCACCATTCACCCATGCATGGAGTATTGTTGTCACATATGGGCAGGTGCACCAACTCCTACTCTCTCCCTCTTAGACAGAGTAGAAAAAAGAGTCTCTAATAGGTCCCACACTATCTACTAAGCTCCAGCCCCTGTCCAATCACCACAATGTTGCATCCCTGTGCTTGTTTTACAAGTACTTTTATGGAATGTGCTTTAACGAACTTGGTGCACTGGTGCATCCTCAACGTAAATATCTCCAACCTATTCGACAATCAGCAAATTCCCACCCCTTCACTAGAGGTCCTTAGATGTCAGAGTGCTTTCTACTCTAATCACTTTCTTCCTCGTACTGCTCGCCTTTAGAATTCCTTCCCTGCTCACTGTTTCCCAGACTGTACCAACATGCCGAAATTTAAATGTAATGTTAACAAACACCTTGCTGCACAACTCTCCACTTAGGATGCCCCTATAAATCTGGCCCCTAATTCACAGTAGCCCCTTACGTCTTAGTGGCAGTGGGCATTGTTTGGAGGTGAATCAAAGTATAAAAAAAATTTTAAAAGGAAAAAAAGAGATTCAAGAAATCTTGCTTAATTGGTGTCTCATGACTATGGATCAAATTTAATGCAAATCTGAAATATTTGATCTTTTAAATGCAGTTTTTCCCATTTTATGCCTCATAAAACCCTTTAAAATACCCCAAAGAAATTGAGATTTATTAATTGATAACTAATACTATAAACGTCTGACTGTGCGTTCACTGCACCGATTGTGATCGTTAGTTTGTTGTTGCTTGATTCCAACGCCGGTCGCAGTGTCAGACGTATGATCTCAGTCAGTGCTGCAACAAAAGAATTCTCCTGCCAAATAAAACCACAACTCCAGTTTAAAAACAACAGAATTTTATTTTTCGAGGTTACATTGGTACGCGTTTTTGAATAACAGACTTGCCAAATGAGATTTTTGCCCAACCAAATCAAAACATAAGTCCCAGAGCCTATCTTGCCTGGAGAGACACACAGATCCAACTGACCATTCACCCCCCCCCCCCGAAAAACAAGCTAACTGTTTCATGCCCAGAGGGCCAGCTCTAACTCCCTTCCCCTGCCCATAGGCTGGAATATATATATATACTTTTGACCGGAAATCTTTTTCTCATTCGGCTACCCAGCAGGAACACCCAGATAATGGCTAGCCTTACTTATGAACATCAATTCCCTCAGAGTCTCAGCCATTAATCTTGGCAAAACTCAAGTGGTTCATAACATCAGCAGGGAACCTCTGTTTAATGAGACACTTACTTTTTTATCAAAGAGAAATCAGACTCTAGGTGGCCAAAATCAAAATCAGAGATATTTTTAATTTCTTCTGTAGTCCCCCCCCTTCTCTTGCCCAAACATCTCTCACCCACAGCAAGTCTGTTATTCACATGCACCACAAACATGCCACTGAAAGGCAAGTTTACAACACCTATTGTTAAAATTTAACAAAAATCGTAGATATCTGAAGTTTCCTAAAGGTCTTAACCCCCTTTGCATAAAACTAAATATAGCTCACATTTGAGCCCCTTACGCCCACCAGTTGTGTTCTAAAATTCATAATAATCGATTATTTAGTTTAGGAGTGAATCCTCTACATACAAATCGATAAACATACCTAACTTAATAAAGATAGAGATTTTGATATTTCTTTTAAGATCCCTCTTGGGTCCCACTGGTCTTGGCATTACTGGGAAAATTTGGTAGCACAGCAGCTTATGGAGGAATATATCTGGTTGCTGCAGAAGTCTTCCCTACACTTGCAAGGTAAGTAAAATTATTGACAGTCATGAATCCTAGATTAAAGTTATAGTTTTCATGAACTCTAATATTAACAGATGAGACAGCTAATCGTTATCAGTGTCTTTATTATTACTTCCTTACGCATTACTACCTGCCATTGGCAGAGGGCATGTACAACGAAAGAAAGGTTAATATATGTGTAACATCTTTTTGTTTTAAACCTCTCTCTCTACCCCTCCCCCTTATCGTAAGTGCCATTTCACACAAAAGGTTGATCGAGAGAGAGAAAAAAATCTAAATGTGCCCCTCTCTCCCAATAAATTTTGTTCCTGTTAAACCCCTCAAAAGAACGAAATTAATATTACAAAATAAGTGTCCATATTCTGTTCAAGGCAATTTTATAAAAGAATATATCAGCTTTGTGGGTGTGTCTTATGTAGTTTCTGACTTTTAGGTAGACACACACAGACATCTATCCTTTATATAATAGACTAGACTAGACCCTCCGGACCTAGACAGTTTGTCTAGTATGTATGTATGTATTTATGTGTGTGTGTGTATATATATATATATATATATATATATATATATATATAATATTCTATTATATATTAAATATGTTTTAACGTCAATGCGTAATTAAAGTAAAAGAAATTGTTTTGGACTATTAAAAGAATTTCCAACGCTATTGATAATGCTTAACCATTTATTTATTTTTATGATCGCTTATGTTTGAATTAATGTTTTGAAACATGATGTAAATCATAAACCTATGACGTCACGTCAAAGTTATAATTATTTTGTTATGGTAATGTTTTAAGATCGATTTATAAGAAAATCTAAATAGCTCAATTCGTAGAACATCAGACTGAAGATCTCAAAGTTTAGGTTTCGATTTCCGGTCATGGCATTCGCTTTATTTGTTGGGAATTTCTTTAGTATTAATGCAATATTTTCCATTTCTAAAAGAAGTTAAAATATTTCGATATCGAAATGTATTTCTTACATTTAAAAAAATAATTCAAACACACATACACTAGCAGATTACGCTTTACACCCTGACAAAATCAAAAATAAAAGAAAAAAAAGAAATCAACTTCCAAACAAAAACTCCCCAAGACTACAATCAGCCCTTCACAATCAACGAACTAAACAATTCCATAACTGTAGCCACCATCATGCAGGTCCACAGGGAAAAAGAGTGAGGGTTGCGCCGTGTGTTGTCCATCGGGGATTGAACTCAGTTTTCCGGTTGCAAAATGGAAACTTTAAATTTTTGTGATGCAACGAGAGTTCACGTATGCAAATGCACATTGTTTTGCATGGGGTGAATTCTCGTTGTCATAAGAAGAGTAGAAACTTTGCTCCGGGAAGGAGAAGAGAAAAGTTGACGTTGGGACCACGTCGAGTGTTGAGAGAGAGAAAGAGAAAAAGAATTCAATTTTTACGACTACAATAACAAAAGCCCATAACACAGCCATCGGTCCTGACGAAATCCACTATGAATTTCTGAAAAAATTACCTCCCAAATCAAGAGAATATCTACTGTCCATCTACAACCATATATGGAAAACAGGCAATATCCCTAAACTATGGAAACAAGCTATAATAATCCCCATAGTCAAAAATCTAAACTCCTTTACAGACCCAACAAACTACAGACCCATTGCACTGACAAGTTGTGTTTGCAAAACTATGGAAAGAATAGTAAATACCAGACTGACATGGTATCAGGAAAAAAAAAACAATCTAATTACAACCTTACAATTGGGATACCAGAAAAACAGAGTTACCATTGATCAATTAGTTTGCCTTGACACTCTCATACAAAATGCCTTCATTAAAAAAGAACATCTAACAGCTATATTTTTCAAGGCATACACAACAACCTGAAGATATGGGATTAAAAAAGATCTAAAACTACCCGGAATGAAGGGCAAATTACCTATATTCATGAGTAATTTCTTAACGGAAAGAAATTTTAAAACACGAATTGGCAGCACTCTTTCAGACACAAGGATACGGGAAATAGCATGCCACAAGGAAGTATATTGTCCGTTACTTTATGTAATATGAAAATTGATAATATTGTAAAAAGTCTACAACCTGGTGTTGAACGATCATCATATGTAGATGACTTTTTCAATTTGCCATGCATCCAAAAACATCCACATGACTGAATGCCAACTACAGCAATGTTTGAATAAAATAAATCAATGGACAATTGAAAATGGGTTTAAAGTATCCCGAAATAAAGCCAAATGCATGCACTTCTGTCAATTACAGAAAATGCACTGCGATCCAGTTTTAAAACTAGAAGAATAAAAATACATGTGGTACAACAGCATAAATTCCTTGGAATTATCTTTCACTCAAAATTAACGTTTATTCCTCACATAACACAACTAAGAACTAAATGCAACAAAGCCATCCAATTGATGAAAGTAGTGGCACACACTAACTGGAGTGCAGACAAGTATACATTATTAAAATTATACAGAACACTTGTTCGATCCAAATTCGACTACGGCTGCTTCATCTATGGATTAACTCAAAAATCTTACTTAAAACAGTAGAAACTGTTCACCACCAAGGACTGAGACAGACACTAGGAGTCTTCTAAACATCTCTTGTTAAAAGTTTGTACGTAGAAGCACATGAAGCTCCTAAAAAGACAGAAATTAGCCTTACAATATTATATAAAACTAAAATCATACCACCTAAACCCAGCATACAATACCATATTCAAACCAAATTACAAATAACTGTACCAAAGGAAAAAAAAAGCAATAACACCTATTGGCCTCCGAATAAAAAAAATAAACAAAGAAACTAACATCCCACTCAAAAATATACATCATACCATCCAACCAACAATACCACCGTGTGAAATAACACAACCAAAAGTAAACTTCGAAATGAATAAACTTAATAAAACTAACACATATCCTCTCATTTTTTAAGAAAAACTAAATAAAATCCTAGATTGTTATCCCAAATATACCGCTATATTTACAGACGAATCTAAGGACAAGACCACAACACAATATGCAGCTGTACATGAAAACCAAACTATCCAACAAGATCTTCCTAAAGAAGCATTTATTTTCAGTTCAGAATCCAATGCCATAGATTTAGCACTCAATATTATCTCTCAGAATAAAAAGAAAAACTTGATTATTCTTTCCGACTCCTTATCAATATTAACAACATTTAAAATTAGAAAACTGGATAACCCACTGATCATCAAACTATTATGTAGAATAACATCATTGCTGAACATCAAAGAGATTATATTTTGTTGGATCCCAAGTCACATAGGAATCTGAGGAAATGATAAGGCTGACACAGCAGCCAAAATCGCCCCAAAAGAGCCCCTCAACAACAAATTTAAATTTCCGTACACAGACGTCAAGACAAACATCCAAGCAAATATCCGTAACAAATGACAATCTAGATGGAGCAGTTATACATTCAATAAATTGTTGATAATACAACCTGATTTAGGAGAATGGAGGCAGGTCTGTAGAAAGTCACAAAGGGAGGATGTCTTCCTCTCTCAACTCTGTATTGACCACATAAAAGCCACGCATTCATTCCTGTTTGAACAGAAGGAACCAGCATGGTGTGCGACTTGTCAAGTACCATACACAGTGAAACACTATATGCTAGAATGCGATGAAAACACAACAATGTTGGTACGATGCAAGAACTATTTAAAGACATCACAGTAAAAATCATAATGTCCTTTCTGAAAATGGCGGGGTTATACCAAAAAATCTAAAAATTAATTAATTGCAGACTGTTTACTCAAGAAATATGCACATATAAAAGAAATTCATTCAAATCTGTTAAACATTTTAAAATATTATAAACCTCAAGCATAAAATCCTTTTACCAATATAAATGGAGTCGACATTAAATAACCCAAAAGGGTTGATATGCCATGAAAAAAAATATATATAAATATATATCTTTATATATTTGTTCATCCACAGACAACTGTTTTATTTCAGAGTGGCTAAAAACAAGTGGGTGCTTCAAACTGTCCTGCCTTATCAGCAGCCGAGAACAATTACCAGTGCTCCTCTCAAAAATAAATCAAACATAGCTTATTACACTCCCCATAATGTCTACTATCTATGTCCCAAACTTCATAAAAATATGACCAATAGTGTTCCTTCCTATAGATTACTTAGATATCCATTCTTTATACACACACAAAAATTCTCAGTTTTTCACATTCATTTTTTTTATCAAAAAAAAAAAAAATATATATATAGGTAGAATACTTGACTACGAGTCAGCGGTGACTTTGAAACCGAGTTCATGCCCTCTGACCGGCAAGAATTAACATTCCCGACACTAAAGAAACATCGATGTCTGTAGGTAATAATAATAAATATTTATTTAAAATATTGGTGTGCATATATATATATATATATATATATATATATATATATATATATATCCGCAAAGCTTTTTTTTCTGTTCAGCTCGCAATTTTCTCTTTGTGAATTTTCTTGTTACCAGAACATTGGATGAGCTACGTAAATACCCGCGTAGACCAAAAATCAATGTTGAATATTGGATCATATTTCCGATATTTTTTTTTGTTTTACACACACACTTTAATGCATTAATTGTTTTTTGTTGTTTTTTTAATTTTAGGAACATTGGTATTGGAATGTCATCAATGTTCAGCCGTATTGGAGGATTGCTGGCACCTTTCATTCTGGATCTCGCCATTTTTATATATTGGTTACCATTGTCTTTATTTGGTATTCTGTCTATTATTTTGGGTTTCCTGATTCTATTGCTACCTGAAACTTCAGATACTGTTTTGCCACAAACAGTAGAAGACATGGAGAAAATTAAATGCTAAACCAAACGGCATTTTTATGTTCATTTTCTTCCTCTTCCAAATGTATTCCATTTGTCAATCTGATTAAGGTTCATTTAAAAATAAAAAATAAATAAAAATGTATTTTCAGACTAAAACAGATCTTCATAGTTTAAAGTGGAATCAAGAGCCCCCCCCCCTCTTCATCAGTATATTTTAAGTGAGTAGAAAGTGAACCTTTGTTTTACTCTCCGCATCCTCGTAACTCTTGCTTCCCTTATTTTGTCCTTTAGTCCTCACATTTCATAAGCGATATTTCTGACAAAGGGGGAAGAATTGCTGTTTTCTGAGTAAGAATCTATCCATCTAACACTCATCGTTGGCTAGTTTTTGACCTTGTAGTAGTATTTCTTTTGTGTTTAGCTCCTTACATCAAGTGGTTTCATGCTGTGTCTGGAGCGATTTCTATAAAGAAAGAAAAGTCAACAGTCCTTTTTCATAGTTACTCATGTGTTACGGACACAAATACTGTATAAAATGAATGGATAATAACATAAAGAAATCCACAAAAATGAGCCACAAAGATATTATCATTCATTCATTTGATACGGTATTTGTCTACTTAAAACACGGGAAAAACCAACATTTTCTCTAAGATTCTGTGAAATACAACTTGAGGAAATATGCTGCAAAATATAAACAAAAAAGCAAAGACATCAAATAGAGAAGGTGATTTACTCAGTAACTATTTTGTTTTTTTTGCTAATCATTATATCCTCGGAGGAAAAGTGGTCATATTCTGTCGGATTCTCATTTTCTATCTCTCTGGATTTATTTTATGTTCCAGCCCTGTAAATGTTAACCATTCATGTTAATATGGCATCATATATCGACACAATAACCAGTCTTACCTTCTGTTAACAAACGGTCATTGTTTAATGTTAAATTGTGTACATTAAAGAAAACAATTCGCTAATTATTTTTTACAAAAATAAAACATGATTTTCTGATGTTTGAATTTGTATTGAAGTTTTCTTAATTGATAGAAATTGATATTAAATAAGAAAATGGTTTGAAATATGATAAAAAAGTTTGATATAAAAATATGGTTTAATTATCACACTTAAGTTAAACATGAATAATCTTATTTACATTTTTGTCCTAACTTAAATTAAAATTATAGCTTAATTTTTGCAATTTTTTTCCAAATATGAAATGATTTGAATAGTTTTTTTTTCATGGGGTAAAAAAATGATTAAATCTAAATTTATTATCATTATGATGATAATAATACACTTATTATGATGATAATATTATTATAATAGTAATATTATTATTATTATAATAGTAATATTATTATTATTATAATAGTAATATTATTATTATAGTAATATTATTATTATGATATTATTATAATAATAATATTATTATAATAATAATATTATTATAATATTATTATTATAATAATTATAATCATAATCATATTATTATTATAATATTATTATTATAATATTATTATTATAATATTATTATTATAATATTATTATTATAATATTATTATTATAATATTATTATTATTATATTATTATTATAATATTATTATTATTATATTATTATTATAATATTATTATTATTATATTATTATTATAATATTATTATTATTATATTATTATTATAATATTATTATTATTATTATATTATTATTATAATAATAATATTATAATATTATTATTATTATAACAATTATAATCATAATCATATTATATTATTATTATAATATTATTAAAACAATATTATTATTATTAAAATATTATTATTATAATAATAATAATAATATTATTATAATATTATTATTATAATAATATTATTATTATATTATTATTATAATAATAATATTATTATAATGATAATATTATTATATTATTATTATAATAATAATATTATTATAATGATAATAATATTATTATTATAATATTATTATTATTATAATAATATTATTATTATAATAATATTATTATTAAAATAATATTATTATTATTAAAATATTATTATTAAAATATTATTATTAAAATATTATTATTATTAAAATATTATTAAAATATTATTAAAATAATATTATTATAATATTATTATTAAAATAATATTATTAAAATAATATTATTATTATAATATTATTATTAAAATAATATAATTATTAAAATAATATTATATTTATTGAAATAATATTATAATTATTGAAATAATATTATTATTAAAATATTATTATTATAATATTATTATTATTATTATATTATTATTATAATATTATTATTATTATATTATTATTATAATATTATTATTATTATATTATTATAATGATAATAATATATTATTATAATAATATTATAATAATATAATATTACTATTATAATATTATTATTATTATAATATTACTATTATTATAATATTATTATAATAATATTATTATTATAATATTATTATTATATTATTATTATAATAATTATTATTTTTATTATATTATTATTATAATGATGATGATAATACTATTATTATAATAGTAGCAGTAGTAGAATATTATTATTAGTAGCAGTATAATAGTTGTAGTGTAGTAGTAGTATACCAGTAGAGGTAGTATAATATTAGTAGTAGTGTAGTAATATAATATTATATTAGCAATAGTGTAGTAGTAGCAATATATTATTATTTGTAGTAGTATAGTAGCAGTTGTATATTAGTCGTATGGTAGTAATCTATTATGATTAGCAGTAGTATATTAGTAGTAGTAACAGTATAGTAGTAATATAATATTATGATTAGCAGTAGTATAATATTAGTAGTAATAGTATAATAGTAGCAACAGAAGTATAATAGATTATTTTAATATTAGTAGTAGTATAATAATGTAGTAGTAATATATTAGCAGTAGTAATATATTAGTATTAGCATAATAGTAGCAGTAGTGTAGTAGTTATAATAGGAGTAGTATATTAGTAGCAGCAGTATAATATTACTATTATAATATAATTAGCAGCAGTATAATATTACTATTATAATATAATTAGCAGCAGTATAATATTATTATTACTATTATAATACTAGTAGTATGGTAGTAGTATTGGTAGTAGTATAATATTAGTGGTAGTATATTATTAGTAGCAGTAGTATAATAGTGGCAGTAGATTAGGAGTAGTAGTAGTAATATGATTAGCAGTAGTATATTAGTAGTAACAGCAGTAGTATGATAGTAGCAGTAGTTTAGTAGTAGTATATTAGCAGTAGTAATATAAAAATACTATTATATCATTAGCAGTATAATAATAATGTAGTAGTATAACAATAATGTAGTAGTATAATAGTAGCAGTATAATATTAGTAGTGTAGTATACTAGTAGCAGTAGTATATTATTATCAGTAGTGTAGCAGTAGATTATTAGTAGTGGTCCAATTTTATTAGTAGTGTAGTTGTAGTATAATTATAGTAGTAGTAGTAGCATAATTATAGTAATAGTAGTAGTAATATAATATGATTAGTAGTATATTATCAGTTGTAGTAGTATATTTTTGCAGTAGTATAACAATAGTATTATTAGTAGTATAACAATAGTATTATTAGTAGTATAATAATAGTAATATTAGTAGCAGTAGTAGTAGCATATATTAGTAGTAGAATAGCAGCATAATATTAGTAGTAGTAGTATGATAATAGTAGAAGTATTATATTATTTTAATATTAGTAGTATACTATTTATAGTAGTAGTGTAATAGTAGCGTAGTAATACTATTATAATATTAGTAGTAGTATAGTAGTACTATATTATTAGCAGTAGTAGTAATTAGTATTAGCATAGTAGTAGCAGTAGTATAGTTGTATAGTAGTAGTTATAATAGTATAATAATAGTAGTAGCAGTAGCATATTAGTAGTATAATAGTGGCAGTATAATATCATTAGCAGCAGTATAATAATATTATTATTACTATTATAATACTAGTAGTATTGTAGTAGTGGTAGTAGTATAATAGTAGTAGCGGTAGTATAATATTACTATTATAATATTATTATTAGTAGTATAATATTTTTAGTAGCAGTAGTATAATAGTAGTGATAGTATAGTAGTAGTAATAATATGATTAGCAGTAGTATATTAGTAGCATCAGTAGTATGATAGTAGCAGTAGTGTAGTAGTAGTATAATTGTATATATTATTATATTAGCAGTATTATATTAGTAGTAGAGTTGTAGTATGATAGTAGTAGTGTAATATTATATTATTAGCAGTAGTAGTATAATAGTATAGTAGTAGTATATTAGTAGCAGTCGTAGCAGCAGGGTAGTATAATATTATGAGTAGTAGTGTAGTCGTAGTATATTAGTAGCAGTAGTATATCAGTAGTGTAGTAGTAGTACAATTTTATTAGTATAGTAATAGTAGTAGCAGCAGAAGTAGTATAGTAGCAGTAATATAATAATTAGCAGTAGTAATATATGATTAGCAGTAGTATCATATAATAATAGCAGTATCATATAATTGTAGTAAAATAGCAGTAGTATATTAGCAGTAGTATCATAGTAGTAGTAGTATTCTAATACTATTATAATAGTAGTAGTAAATTATTATAATAATACTATTATTTTAATATCAGTAGTAGTATAATATTATAATACTATTATTATTTTAATATCAGTAGTAGTATAATATTGTAGTAGTTTAGTAGTAATATATTATTATTAGCAGTAGTATATAATAGAAGTTATAATAGTAGTAGTAGCAGCAGTAGCATATTAGTAGTACAATAGTAATTATAATAGTAGCATATTAGCAGTAGTAGCAGTATAATATTATTAGCAGCAGTATAATAATATTACTATTATCATTAGTAGCAGTAGTATAATAGTCGTAGTATGATAGTAGTTGTATAATAGTATAGTGATAGTCGTAGTATGCTAGTAGCAGTTATATAATAGTAGTATAGTGATAGTAGTAGCAGTAGTATAATGGTAGTATAGTAGCAGTAGTATAATAGAAGTAGTAGTAATATAATGTTAGCAGTAGTATATTATAGTAGCAGTATATTATAATACTATTATTATTAGTAGTAGTATATTAATATAGTATTAGTGTGGTAGTAGTAATATATTATTATTAGCAGTAGTGTAGTAGTAGTATAATATTATTAGTGTAGTCGTAGTATACTAATAGTAGTAGTATATTATTAGTAGTGTAGTCATAGTATACTAATAGTAGTAGTATATTATTAGTAGTGTAGTCGTAGTATACTAATAGTAGTATATTATTAGTAGTGTTGCCGTAGTATACTAATAGCAGTAGTATATTATTAGTAGTGTAGTCGTAGTATACTAATAGCAGTAGTATGTTATTAGTAGTAGTTATAGTAGTAGCAGTATAATAATAGTAGCAGTATAATAATAAGAGTAGTAGCAGTATAATAATAGTAGCAGTAGATTATTAGTAGTAGTATAGTAGCAACAGTAGTGTAGTAGTAATATATTATGAGTAGTAGTAATTTAATAATAGTAATATATTATCAGTAGTATAATAATCGTAGTAATATATTATCAGTAGAAGTATAATAGTTATAGTAACATAAAAATATGATTATTAGTAGTAGTAACATAAAATATGATCATCAGTAATAGTATAATAGTAGTACTAGTGTAGTAGTATAGTAGTAGTATAATAGTATTATTATAGTGAGAGTAGTAGCAGCAGTATATTATTACTATTATGATTAGTAGTAGTATCATAGTAGTATATTATCATAATACTATTATGAGTATTATATTATTAGTAGTAGTATAATAATAATGTAGTATAATAATGTAGTAGTAATATATTATTAGCAGTAGTGTAGTAGATTAGTAATATCAGTATGGTAGTAGTATAATAGCTATAGTATATTAGTAGCAGCAGTATAATATTATTAGCAGTAGTAATAGTAGCGGTAGTATAATAGCAGTATAATGTTATATTATTAGTAGTAGCATAATAGTTCCGGTGTAATATTATTATTATTAGTAGCAGTAGCATAATAGTAGTAGCAGTATAATATTATTATTAGTAGCAGTATAATATTATTATTAGTAGCAGTATATTATCATTAGTATAGTAGTAGTAGCAGTATATTATTAGCAGTAGTATAGTAGTTATGTAGTCGTAGTATACTAGTAGCAGTAGTATAATAGTATAGTGATAGTAGTATATTATTATTTGTAGTAGTGTAGTCGTAGTATACTAATAGCAGTAGTATGATATTAGTACCAGTAATAGTATGGTAGTAATATAATATTATGATTAGCAGTAGAATAATAGTAGCAGTAGTATAATAGTAGTAGTAATATATTAGTAGTGGTATGATAGTAGTAGTAACATCAAAATATTATCAGCAGTAGCAGCAATATAATATTAGTAGCAGTTGTATATTATTAGCAGTATATTATTATTAGTAGTAAAATATTAGTAGTAGTAGTAGCAGTAGTATATTATTAATAGTAGTAGAGTAGTAGTATATTATTAATATTGGTAGTAGTATAATAATAGTAACCTAATAGTAGTAGTAGTAAAATAATAGTAGTAATGTAATATTATTGGTAGTTATAATAGTAGAATAGCAGTAGTATATTAGCAGCATAATATTAGTAGTAGCAGTATATTATTAGCAGCAGTAGTATGATAATAGTAGTAGCAGTATATTATTAGCAGCAGTAGTATGATAATAGTTATAATATTATAGTAGTAGTATAATAGTAGTGTAATATGATCAGTAGTAGTATAATAGTCGTATATTATAATAATACTATTATATTCTTAGTAGTAGTAGTAGTATAACAATAATGTAGTAGTAATATAATTATAATATTAGTAGTAGTAATATTATATTAATTCTAGTAGTATAGTAGTAGTAGTATATAATATTAGTATTATAATAGTAGCAGCAGTAGCATAGAAGTAGTAACAGCAGTAGCATATTAGTAGTAGCAGCAGTATAATATTAGTAGTGTGGTAGAAGTAGTATACTAAAAGCAGTAGTGTAGTAGCAGTAGTATACTAATAGCAGTAGTATGATATTATTAGTAGTATCATAGTAGTGTAATAATAGTGGTAACAGTAGTAGATTATTAGGAGTAGTAGTATAATTATATTATCATACTATCAGTAGTAGTAGTAGCGGTAGTAGTAGTAGCGGTAGTAGTAGTAGTATAATAGTAGTAGCGGTAGTATAATATTAAGAGTAGTGTAGTAGCGGTAGTATAATAATAGTTGCAGTATATTATTATTACTATTATTAGTAGTATAGTAGTATATTATTAGTAGCAGTAGTATAATATTATTAGTAGCTGTAGTATATTAGTATACTGATAGTAGTATAGTGTTAGCAGTATAATAGTAGCATAGTAGTAGCATAGAATATTATTATTAGTACATAGTATAGTATAATAGTAATATAATTGTAGTAGTAGTATAATAGTAGTATATTATTATTAGTAGTAGTAGTATAATAATATAGTAGTAGTAATATATTAGCAGTAGTGTAGTCGTAGTATACTAATAGCAGTAGTATATTAGTAGTAGTATAGTCGTAGTATACTAATAGCAGTAGTATATTAGTAGTAGTGTAGTCGTAGTATACTAATAGCAGTAGTATATTATTATTAGTATAATAGGAGTAGCAGCAGGAGTATATTATTAGTAGCAAAAGTAGTATATTAGTAGCAGTAGTATAATATATGTAGTATAGTAGTAGCAGCAGAAGCAGTGTAGTAGCAGTAGTATAATATTATTAGCAGCAGTGGTATAACATGAGTACCAGTAGTAGTATATTAGTAATATATTATGATTAGTAGCAGTTGTGTAATATTAGTAGCAGTAGTAGTTTAGTAGTAGCAACAGTATAATAGTAATAGTAGTATATTATTATATATTATTATTAGTAGTAGTAATATATTATCAGTAGTAGTATAATAGTAGTAGTAATATATTTACATCAGTAGTAGTATAATAGTAGTAATATATTATCATCAGTAGTAGTATAATAGTTGTAATATATTATCATCAGTAGTAGCATAATAGAAGCAATAGTAGTGTAGTATAAGAGTAGCAGTAGTAGAATATATTAGTAGTAGTATATTAGCAGATTAGTAGCAGCAGTATTATAATATTATTAGCAGTAGTTGTATGATAATAGTAATAGTAGTATATCAGTAGTAGTATGATAGTAGTGGTATATTATTATAATTTTAATAGTAGTAGTGTAATAATATTAGTGTAATAATACTATTATTATTATTGTAATATTAGTAGTAGTATACTAATGTAGTAGTATAGTAATAACATATTAGCAGTAGTAGTATATTAGTATTAGCATAGTTGTAGTAGTATAAAATATTAGTAGTACAATAGTAGTTCTAATAGTAGTGTAGTAGTAGCAGCAGTATAATTATATTATTAGCAGCAGTATAATTATATTATTACTATTATATAATTAGTATAATGTAGTAGCAGCATTAGTATAATATTATTATTATAAGTAGTATAATAATAATAGTAATAGTATAATATTAGTAGTAGAAGTGTGGTAGCAGTAGTATACTAATAGCAGTAGTATAATAGTAGTATAGCAATATTAGTATAATAATAGTAGTAGCAGTAATAGATTATTAGGAGTAGTAGTATAAATATATTATCATAGTATTAGAAGTAGTATAGTAGTGGTAGTGTAGTAGTATATTAGCAGTAGTAGAAGTAGTATTATATTAGCAGCAGCAGCAGTAGTATCATATTATTTGTAGTAGTAATATCATGTTACTAGTTGTAGTAGTAGTGGTATAATAGTAGCAGTAATATATTACTATTAGTAGTAGTATATTAGTAGTAGTGTAGTCGTAGTATATTTGTAGCAGTAGTAGAATAGTGATTGTATAATAGTAGCAGTAGTAGAATAGTGATAGTATAATAGTAGCAGCAGTATAATGGTAATATAGTAGTAATATAATATCGTAGTAACAGTAGTATAATAGTTGTATTATATTATAGTAGCAGCAGTATAATATATTAGTAGTAATATAATAGTATTATATTATTATAATAGTAGTAGTATAATATTATATTAGTAGTAGTAGTATAATAATATAGTAGTATTTGTATAGTAGTAGTAATATATTATTAGCAGTAGTATATTAGAAGCAGTAGTAGTAGTGTAGTCATAGTATACTAATAGCAGTAGTATAATGTTATCATCAGCAGTATAGTAGTAGTAGCAGTATAATAATAGTAGTAGGATAGTAGCATAATTTTATTAGTAGCAACAGTAGTATAATAGTATTAGTGTAGTAGTAGCAGCAAAAGTATAGTAGCAGTAGTATAATATTAGTTGTAGTAGTATAGTACTATTATAGTAGGAGTATAGTAGCAGCATAATATTAGTAGTAGCAGCAGTATATTAGCAGCAGAAGTAGGAGTATAACATTATTACTATAGTATTAGTAGTAGTAATATAATATTAGTAGTAGTGTAGTAGTAGTATAATAATATCAGTAGTACTATAATAGTATTATAATACTATTATTATATTATTAGCAGCAGTATAATATTATTAGCAGCAGTATAATATTATTAGCAGTCGTAGCAGTATATTATTAGCGGCAGTAGTAGCAGTATAGTAATATTACTATAGTAATATTAATAGTAGAACAATATTTGTAGTAGTATAATATTAGTAGTATAGTAGTGGTACAATAATAGTAGCAGCAGTATATTAGTAGTATAATGTCGTAGTATATTATTAGTCGTAGTATAGCAGTAGTAGTAGTATGATATTATTATTAGTAGTATGATACTATTAGTAGTAGTAGTGTAATAGTAATAGTACCATAGTAGTAGTAATAGTACCATAGTATAATATTATTATTACTATAATATTATTAGTAGTGGTAGTAGTTATAATAGTAGAATAACAGTAGTATATTAGCAGCATAATAGTAGTAGCAGTATAATAGTAGTAGTAGGAATATAGTAGTATGAAAATAGTAGTATAATAATATAATACTAATATTATTTTAATATTAGTAGTATAATAATTATGTATAATAGTAGAAACAGCAGTAGTATAATATTATTAGCAGTATTATAATAGTAGTAGTATAGTAGTAGCAATACTAGATTATTAGGAGTATTATTATAGTATTAGTAGTAGCAGCAGTAGTACGTTAGCGGTAGTGTAGTAGTAGCGGTAGTATATTAGTAGCAGCAGTCTTAGCAGTGTAATATTATTATTACTATTATATTATTAGTAGTAGCAGTAGTATATTATTATTATTAGTAGTAGTAGTAGTATAATAGTAGTAGCAGTAGTATATTATTAGTAGTAGTAGTATACCAGTAGTGTAGTCGTAGTATACGAGAGGGGTGTGGCCGCGAAAGGGGGAGACACGGTGGGGGGAGACACGCTCGAGTGCTCCCTAGGAGGTATGGCCCCGCAGGGTACCTCTGGATCTTTGTTGGGGAGTGTCGTGCCGTGCGACACTCCAGTCCGGTCGGGGGGTGGCACATTCGAGTGCCCCCCAGGAGGTATGGCCACGCAGGGCACCTCTTCATCACGACGAGGGAGTGTCGCATCGAGCGACACTCCATCGTTGTCGGATTTCCTTTCGGAAATGGAGACGCCAGCGGTTCCAAGAGTATTGGTGTCTCCGGAAGTTTTCTTCTAAGGGCATGATGATACCCCTTTTGTTAAAAGTAAACTAAGGAAAAGCCAGTCGTGGGACTTAAAGGTGGTGGAACAAAACTACCGCCCAGGTTTATTTTTAGGGTGCTCCTCAGGGGATGAAAGTCTATCAGGGGGAGAGGGCCCAAGTAAACTAGCTCACAGACCGGAAAGGAGGAAGGGGATCGCGGCTAGTGAACCATGGCCAAGGCTGTCCAGCTCTGGTTCGCGGATCCCGAATAAAAAGAAGATGGAGGTAACGGGGTCCTCTAAACCCACTAGTTCAGTGTGGGGGCCCCAACAGCAGAAGACTCCTGAACATTATAGGAGAGTCTTCGAGGAGAAATACAAAGAGTTCACTGAAGGAAACACGGTAAAGCTGCCTCCAGGAACACTGGAAAATTTGAGAAAGAGGATCATCTCCTTTGGACGCTAAGCCGAAGGGGTTGGTAGGAGTCCTGAAGGAGAGAGTGATGGAAGCGCTGGTGGGCTTGAAGATCCCAGCTTCCTATATCCTGATGAAAAGCTTTGCAATGTGGGATGTGCTGCTCCCAACCTAGGAGGTAGCAGAAAAGCTAGCAATGGGCGGAGACTTTGTCTGGAAGGGCATGAAAATAAGACCCGAATATATGGAAAGAAGAAGCGCGTCAGTTTCGGTTCTCAGCATCCCATCTAGGAGCGATAATGTTGCAGTATGGCGACGTCGAGGAGGTGGTGCCGGCTCGCGGAATGCAAGGTATTCTGACAGGAGAATACAGGCTGAAGATGAGGGTCAACCGGCAGGGGTTTATGTCGATCATCGTGGAGGGAAGAAGGCCGCATTGCTGGTGCTGTCAGACGTCGGGGCATATGGAAAAAGACTGCCCCCAAAGAATAACAGCAAAGCCCCCGGTGGCTGTTCCCCAAAAAGCGCCAGCAGTGTCGGCTTCATCGTCAGCAGCAGTAGATAAGGAGGCCACAAAGAAGGGGATAAAGCCCACCCCAACCCCTATACCAACCAAGGGGAGACCGATTCCTGCAGCTGTGAAAAAGAAGCTGACAGCCCTCTCATCAGAATCGGAGGAAGAGGGAAAGGAGGTGGAAGCAGCAATGGAGCCCCCCAAAAGAAAGGACCCAAAAGCAAAAAAAGTCCGGGAGGAGGAAAACATTAAATCTTTGGCCCCCTCCGAGTCAATGGAACAGGAAAATGTTCCTCTCAAGTTTTACACTCCTTTAAACAGCCCTCGGGATAGGTCCCCAGTGTCGGTGAGACAGAGGGAAGGGGAGGCTCCCATCCCAGTAGAGCCGCCGGCCTCTGAACCAGGAAGAGCTGCTAAGGAAGTCACGCTGGAAGTCATGCCAGAAGTCGTTCCAGGAAGCATGCCAGAGGTCATTCCAGAAGTCATCCCAGTACCACCTCCTCCTACGCCAGTGAGACGGGAGAAGACTAGAAAGTTCCCCTTTCTGCCGGGGGTAAGGATCTGTGAGGCTGATTCGTTACAGGTCCAATCAGACCTCAATGGAAGGCAGAGGCGATACATAAAGCAGCTGGAGAGCTTCACCCACGTAGGAGGAAAACAGGTGCCATTCCCCCGAAATTTAAAAAATGCACCCAAAATAATAACGTTTGTGAGGCAGGAAACCGGGAACAGGAGGGAGAAAGCATTATGGAGAATGCTTAGGACGGCTAAGGACGCAATTCCGGAGCAACCCCTTATAGAAGAGGAGCACCCTTCATTTAAGGAAATTAAGTCCAAATGTAGTGGGAGGGTCCCCATTTATGTTCACCCCTCATTTTTTCGGGCTTTAAAATTAACTTTCCCCGTGGACGTGGGAGGTTTGGCACGAGACGGACGGATTTCGTCCGAACTGCTGACCGGCAGTCTCGGTCAGGCCTTCGGCGTCCTCACTCCCGAGGACTTTAGCCCCGTGTGTGACACTAACTGATGAGGACCACAAATTTAAACTTGGCTTGTTGGAATGTGAGGGGCATGAGATCCCGAAGCAGAGCTGCTCGCGTGCTGAGGGATCTCGTGGCCCGTGAGGTAGATGTAGCTGCGATTGTAGAGACCCACTTCGGTTCGTACAAGGATTGTGATGTGCTGACTGACGACTATGACGTCTACTCAGCATATGGCGATGTTCATAGTTGTGGCATCTCTTTGTTAGTGAGACGCACCCTGCCTGCGACGGTGAGCGTTGTTCATGCGGATGCGGTCTGGACGACTGGTCGTGGTCGATGTTGCCGTTGAAAACAACAAGTTTCGGATCGTTGCGGTTTATGCGCCCAACATTGCTGGCGAGAGAGTTTCCTTTTTTCGACGGTTGGAGGCGTTCCTCAAGGGTTCGGAGCGAGTAGTTTAGATGAGGGACTGGAATGCCATCCTAAACCCCAAGATAGATAAGGTCGGTGGGAATAGAGGGTCGGCGAGGTGTGAAAGCAGTCTGTCTGACCTGATGGCCTCATGCGATCTTGTCGACAGATTTCGCGTTGATCACCCAGGGTGGTAGATGTGGACGTGGCATACTAGCGCGGCCTTCTGTCCGAGTACTTACTTGGACAGAATGTTAGTTAGAAGAGGCGACGTAGATTTCATATCTTGTCCCACGTTCACTTGGTTAGGACATTCGGACCATAAATTGGTTATGGCCCGGTTGAACTTAAGTGATAGGCCTAGGTTGGCTGGGTACTGGAAGTTTAATACCTCCTTACTGGAGATACGCAACTTCCGGGAACAGTTAACGTTACTACTCTAGCGGGGATTAGTGGGGGTGGTTATCGGGAGTAGGTACTGGGTTAAAACTAAGGCTCAAGTTAGAAACTTTTGTGTCCGCTACAGCCAGCGCCTCGCTCAAGATAGGGCTAGGACGCAAAAGCGAGTAGAGGATAAGATGACCCGAGCGGTGGCTGGGGGGGATCCCCTAGAGATAGCATTAATTACGGGGGACCTCAATCGCTTGGCTAGCGAGCGATACGAAGGTCAAGTAGTTAGAGCTAGGTTAAAGAAAGTCTCTAACGAAGCCGTGAACGTTGACGCTGTTGAGCGTAAGGCTGCTTTACGTCGTGGTTCGGATGGGTACATTCGGAAAGTGAAAAACCTGGAAGGACATACCCTGGTATCGTCTCGTGAGATCTGTGAGGGGTTCCGTGAGCATTTGGAGGAACGCTTCACCCAACTGCCCAGACTCCGCGGCCAGGAGTTTGACAGCTATTTGGCTGACTCGCCCCACCTCGAGCGGTTCGAGCAGCTGGCTGTGATGGCAGGATTACGGAGGGCGAGATCGTTACTGCGTTGAAGCAGGTCGGCTTGAACAAATCTCCAGGACTCGATGGTCTGCCGTACGAAATGTATTTGAGGCTGTCACCCATGTTTGTCCCAATTCTGAAGGATGTGTTTAACCACTGGTTTGTTCAAGAGTCAATCCCTGGACAGGTAACCAAAGGAGTGGTCACATTACTGAAGAAGGAGGACCAACCTGGTGGAGGAAATTTAGACGACTACAGGCCCATAACTCTGCTAAACACAGAGTTAAAGATTTTGGACCGCGTTCTTGCGAACCGCCTGCAGGTTGTTATCGGTGATTTGATCAAGCCTGAGCAGAACTTTGCTGTGAAGAGGAGGTCGATTCAGAACAACTTGCATTTGATTCGCATGATCATAGAGGGGACAGAAGACGACGCTGAAGCCACGCTGATCAATTTAGATCAGTCCAAGGCTTTCGATAGGGTCGACCATGGTTTCCTGAAAGCTGTTTTAGCAGCTGCCGGTTTTGGTCCGGACTTCCGCAGGTGGATCTCTATTCTGTATGACTCGCCGACGGCAGTGGTGCAAGTCAATGGAAAGAGGTTGGAATCGTTCGTTGTTTCTCGGTCGGTACGTCAGGGTTGTCCGCTGTCACCCCTGCTCTACATCTTGGCGTTGGAACCCTTCCTTCGTAAATTAAGGGATCAGGTGACAACACCAGTCCTGCGCGGGATCACTATCCCTCCTCGCAAAGCGCGAGTCAGGGTTTCCGCGTTTGCCGATGATATCACCGTTTTCATGTCGAGCCGTACTGACATCCGCGCTGTGAAGACGACGAAGAAGAAACGGCCGAGCACGCCTTCTTCACTTGCAGCAAACTTCAACATCTCTGGGAATACGTCAGGGAGGTGACGGCCCGCATCGACGCCGAGCAGCCGATGGTCCTGGATGTAGCATCTGTCATCAACAACGCAGCACCACCGTGGTCTGGGGAGAAACGAATGGTGTTTCTAGCCATCCTAGCCGTAGCAAGACTAGTGATGTGGGTTACACGTCTTGATGAGGTTCATGGGGTTGGCTCTGTTTCGGATCGGGATCTGGTAGTTTACTTTAAACACCAACTTAAAGTGAAGATCAGGTGCGATTGGAAACGATTACATCGCATGGATTTCAATAGGAGATGGGTGCATGACACTAGTTTGTGCATCCGACGAGGCGCCAAGTTTGAGTTCATGTTCCCTCCATAGTTATGGCACATGCGGTACTGGGTTCTACGGAACCCACCCCTGTAGAGTTTTTTGATTTATTTAAAAAAACTGGTAAACTCTTAAACTAGTAGGAATGAGAGATATCCTGTCCCTATTTTATTTTTGCTGGCACTAGAGAGCTTCCAAAGATTCCCACTTCCACTGTTTTATTTTGTCCCCGGTCTTTTGAAACCCTTGGCATTACTATCTTGGAAGACGCCATCCACCCCTTGATCCCATTCCCGATGAATTTATTTTTTGAACACTCCTCTCTTAAGTTCCCACTCCCACTTAGTGACCGACCCGCTTGTTTTCGGTCTCGTGCCGGAAAACAGTGGGCGGTCTAACACTTAGCCATGAGGAAAAGCCGGGCCATACTAACTTTTTTATCATTTTATTTTGTTCTTTATTTTTCTTTCTCTTTGGGTGTTTTTAATATTTTTTCCCACTCCCACGATAATTCCTTTTTTACATCGATGTTTTTTGGGGATATTTTAAGTAGGGATCCACCTACAGAGTGAATGCGGTATTTTGGTGCAAGAATCTAGTTTAGAGTCAGCAAATGTTCTTTTCTGTTGTTTGTAAAATTTTTTGAAATAAAAAACATTGAACAGCTTGTCTCACTTATCCCCGACCCCCCCCCCTCCCCCTACATAACGGGCGCTATGCCTAAGGTCTGGTGAGTTCCCAAGGTTTGTAAAATCTTCATCTGTAGATAAAGATGAAGGTTGTCCGAAGGAATTCACCTGCCTAAATAAATTTTTAAATGGCCAGAGTGCTCACCTCTCGAGCGCTGGCTTTTCAAACCCCACTTTCTCGACCCGATCTTGGGTCACATCTTACTTGTAGGAGTAAGATAAAACTGGCTTTGTGCCTAACTCCTGGGGAGGAGTAAATAAAATCTGCCTAAATAAATTGGCCCTTTGGCTAAGATCAAAGTGTAGTATCTGTTCTCGGCATTATTGCCTTGAGATAAAGTGTATTATCTAGTCCTATCCGATAGGTGTCGATCTTACACTTTCGAATAAAAATCAGATTATCATTTTATTTTTGAATGCCTTTTCCTTTGGCGCACTTCCTCTCCCCTAAAGTACTGGCTGATACGCGCCCATGGTCGGGATCTGTCTCACCGACGAATACTTATACTTTCTCCCGTCCCCAAATTTTGCCTGAAACGCACACACCGGCGAATGCCGACACTCCCCCTCCCCCAAATTGGCCTGAGGCGCCCAACTGGCAGATTCCGATACTTCCCCCCCTGCCGCAAATTTTCCCTGAGGCGCTCACACCGGCTAATGCCGACATTCCCCCTCCCCAGATTTGGCCTGAGGCGCTCATAACAGCGAATGCCGACACCCCCTCCTCCCCAGATTTGTCCTGAGGCGCTCATACCGCCGAATGCCGACATTCCCTTTCCCCAGATTTGGCCTGATGCGCCCCACCGCCGACACTCCCCAAAATTTGGCCTGAGGCGCTCACACCGGCAAATGCCGACACCGCCCCCTAATTTGGCCTGAAAGGAGGAGGTAATGCCTATCATGATAACAGAACGGCCATAGGAAGGGAGGGGGGAGGGATATTAGCGTCTATTAATAATTAAGAATGAAAGTGTGGGAGTGAGAGGGAAAAGAGAAAGAAAGGAAAAAATGGTTGTAGTGTGAGTGAATTTCTTCCCGCCACTCTCTGACGTCATTTCTGGTTTATCGTGACTTTGCATTATTTTTCAAATTATACATGATAGCATTGATTTAGTCTTAAATTAGTACTAAACAACGTTGAAAAATGGAGTTAAAAGCCACCCCAAATTAGAGAAAAGTGCTCAGTCGACCCCGGAAGAGTCAATTTTTTTTCCGGTTCTGAGATATTACACGCGCCTGGGCTGGCCAGTCGGAATGATGTCACCCGTGTGACCGTTTGTTGGGTACCCTCGGAGGAGAAGCTTTACATACATACAGACAACTGGGATTTATATAATAGACAAGGACATAAAAAGGAACAAATAGTAAATGAGATCCGGAAATGTAATTCAATACAGTTTTATTTATATTCAAAAATAAAAGCTCGTTGCTTTTGTTTCCCTAAAGCAGGGTTAACTTCGTCAACCAAAGCTAACAATAAAAAAACATAAAGCTCAATAAAATAATCAGTTTAAGCACAAAAGGAATACATAAAAAATGGAGAAAAATCTATCTATCTATCTATCTATCTATCTATCTATCTATCTATCGTACGATAGATAGGTAGGTATGTACATTCTTGGATTCTCTCGCCCGAAAGTTATTAAAAAAAAAAACTTGTGTTTTTTTGTGTTTTGTTTTAATATCTATCACTTCAATTCTCTACCTTTCTTTTAAACCGCTTCGTGTTTTAAACTTAGGGCTTTTCTTAACCCTAATAATTTTCGTTAAAAAAACCTTTTTTGCTTTTAAGGACTCTCTCGTCCTTGTTAATAAAAAAAAACCTTTGGCTTTTTCGTTTGATCTTTTTCCCTCAAAAGGAAAGTGTTTACATCGGTTAGCTTCGTAACCGACGGAGACCGCTAAAACTACAACTTACCTCAGACTGGAAAATCCGGATCTGTCGAAGTGGCGCCGAAATTTCAACCTGAACTGCTATACCAATGCCGACATGATGGAACATGGACAGTCAAAGAGTTACGTTGACGACAATGATGATGAGAATAGAGTAAAGGACCAGCGAGCTGACACATCAGCAAGAAACGTTGACCCCCACTACTACTTCAACACTGCTTAATGGCGAAGAAAACAAAATTCCCAAACTCATTCCTCGGCGGACATGCTTTTCACCTACGAAACCACTATTGACGTTCTGGGTTTTTTTTATTATTGTAATAAAGCTAATAGTTGTCCACTAATAAGGTAAACATTCCAATTTTTATAACAACGAATAAAATGTTAGT
Source organism: Sepiola atlantica (assembly GCA_963556195.1). Lineage (NCBI taxonomy): Eukaryota > Metazoa > Mollusca > Cephalopoda > Sepiida > Sepiolidae > Sepiola > Sepiola atlantica. The sequence continues at coordinate 153,744,585 of OY744521.1, read as the reverse complement.
CGTGGTTTCGTGGCTCAGAGGTATGTCCGCCGGCGATGTCCTCGTCAGAGGTCAAGCACTTTGTGTCTACGGATTCGAGTAGAGGTTGCACCATGATCAAAGAAACGTCGCATTTTATCGAAATGATTGCGGCCAACAAATAGAAAATATCACAACTTAAAATACTTTACCATAAAGTGTTGAAATCGAACCCCTATCACTAGATCGCATGCCTCCAACAAGAACCATGGTCGGCGGACATACCTATGAATGTTTTTTTTTTCGGTAGTAATAAAGTTAAAATTTGAATTATTACCTTTTTTACGGACAAATATTTTAAGTTTATTACACCCGAAAAAACATAAACATTAGTGGCGGTTTCGTGGCTCAGAGGTATGTCAGCCGTCGATGAGCTTGATGGAGACCAAGCACTTTGGGTATCCGTGTTCGAATAGAGGTTTCGCCGTGACCAAAGGAACGTCGCGTTTTACCGAAATGATTGAGGCCGACAAATAGAATACACCACTTATCATTGTTAAAATGTCATTAACTTAAAATACTTTACGATAAAATATTGAATTCGAATTCTCAACCGATAAGTTATATCAGTCATTTCGAAGCCAACTGCATTAAAACCCCAATCACCAGATCGTATGACTCCAGCAAAAACTGCAGTTGGCGGACATACCTGTGAATCACGAAAGCGCCACTAACGTTGTATGTTTTTTCGGTATTAATAAAGTTAAAATTGGAATCTTGACCTTTTTTTTAAGGACATATATTTGAAGTTTATTACACCCGACAAAGACAGAAACGTCAGTGTTGGTTTCGTGGTCCAGAGGTATGTCTGCCGTCTATAGAACCTTATTAGTCACACAAGTATTTAACCGATACGTGTTCAAATGGGGTTGACGTCGTGATTAAATAAACGTTAACCTTTACAGAAGTAGTTTACGCCAACAATTTTACTGTAAAATATTGATTTATATCGTTCGTGCTAAAAGCCAACTGCATTCGAACCCTTATCGTTAGATTGCTTGCCTCCTACAACAATCTTGGTTGGCAGGCATACCTGTGAACCACGAAACCGCCGCTAATATTGAATTTTTTTTTCGGTAGTAATAAAGTTAAAGTTGGAAAGATGGTACAATAATGCTGTGGGTGGGATCTATGTTCACAAAACAAACACCTCTTTCAGATAGGCATAATCTGGTGTCGCTATAGTGGCGAACTGAAATACATTTTCTGTGCAAAGCTGGTACAATAATATCAAGGGGTCTGCGTTCGCACCGAACAGTTCCTGTCCAAAGATGTAGGTACAATAATGCTGTGGGTGGGGTCTATGTTCGCAAATACGTTACAAACCTCTTTCAGATAGGCATAATCTGGTGTCGCTGTAGTGGCGAACTGAAATACATTTTCTGTGCAAAGCTGGTACAATAATATCGTGGGGTCTGCGTTCGCACCGAACAGTTCCTGTCCAAAGATGTACGTACAATAATATTCTGGGGTCTACGTTTATGACAGATGTCCATAAAATGGAAGTATGTCATAAAATCCTACAAAGGTTTTTGAGATATATCTTTATAAGAAGATATATTCTAAAACTACATTAACTATGGTTCAGGTTGAACAAAGGTGGTACAATAATATTATGGAGTTTGTGTTCGTGCCGGACGTCCATAGAATGGAAATGTGTCACAAACTCCTTTTAAGCATGGCAGGAATACGATACAACTGTGGAATTTCTACGGCTCCGGCTAGTCATACTATATATTTACTCAAATAAAAACAGGTAGAAAAAAATTAGGAAATTTATGGAAACTTTTAAATTTTACGGACACTTCTAATGACGTCACACTCTTTCGTAATCGGGGTATACACTACCTCAAATAAACAGTCTTCGTTGATTGAACGATACAGCTAGCTAGCTCTAGCTCTCTCTCTGCAAACACTGCAGTAAAAGTTTACTGTCGTAACTTATTCGCAATCACTGCAAGCGACATGTGAACGGGGTCTGTCTGCGTTCACTGCACAGGCTGTGATCGTCCGCTCGTTGTGCTCGTCCAAATTCGGGGCTTAATTCCGATGCTTACCTGGTCTCTATCATAGCTGCAACAAAACGATTCTCCCTCCAAAACAAAATCACAACTCCATTTTAAAACAAGAAACGATGTTTTATTTTAAGAAGTCACAATGATACTTGTTTTCTTCTAAGGTCCACAAACCCAACTAACTCCCTTGCCCATCCTGGTGGAATATATATAGAGAGATATTGATGTCATTTGTAGTAGACAACCCGGTCACATACTTGAAAATCATGGGCTAGTTTATCTATGGACATAAAAAAACTTACTGCTAGGGGATTTCATATCTGGAGGGGCATCAATTTTTCCAGAACTCAAGTGGCTCACACTCACAGCAGGAACGTCGTATTCAAGAGAACATTACTATTTAAAAGACGCCTACCCATTTCTTGTGTGGTCTCTCTCTTCTCTTAGCTAAATATTTCTCCCATTGCAGGCCTGTCGTTTGCATGCATCGCAACTATGTACCCCACTAAACATGCAGCATTGCCCATGTTTACATACTCATATATAATGTTTATGCTAACACTTTCCATATCGTCAGCGATTTTATGCTTCCTATACAGTCGACAACTCCTTAACTACCATGCACTAAATCGAAGCACATCTGTGAAACGATGTTCCAGCAGCAGTAGCAGCAAAATGGTTGAAATACTTAATACTGATTGGTCAATTCTATCAGAATACGCAATCTTGACTGGAAAAGTCCACTACAAATTTTGCCTCCATTTAAAAAAAAAAAGAAAGAAATTTGCAAAAGAAAAAGAAAATCAAACTAAAATTCTGATTTCTTCTAAATCTTTCGTTTCAAAATATCCGATCAACTTGCCTAATTATCATCAATTTCTTTCTTTTTAATGCTGAGATAAATTCAATTCAATTAATTTGGCAAAAAGTAAAACATGCATATTTCAGTTGCCATGTAGGGAAATGTTAGTCTATTTTCTTTGCTAAATATATTCTGTATTAGTTAACTTACTGGCAATTAAGATTAAAAAAAGAAATGTCCATTATTTAAATAAGAAAATTAACCCTCTGGACGCTGAAGTTTTTTTTGTAGAAAAATAATTTTTTACACCTATTTTTAAAATGACTCTGTAAGCTAAACCTTTCATTGTATGCCCAAACAATGTATATAACATTCGTAGCATATAAGTAGGACTATCAAAATAAATTTTAAAATTTGACTAATTTACATATTGTGATGGCGGCCATCTTGAATTTATAATGAGGTTGACCATCTGCTCACGGAAAATTGTCATATTCTCATGCACATAGTAGTCAAGTGCTGAATTTATTGTGTATATTTGTGCTGTTGCAAATAAAAACAGTTTTGCATGTAGTATTGTCTGCTGTTAGAGGTCGAAGACTTGTCGCAATTTTGTGACAGCCGTGTTAAGAGGGTTAATGCTCAATAAATTAGAATTTAAAATAAAATTAGAATTGAGTTGTTTTTTTTGCAAATTAAAAATTGTTTTAAATTTGGCTTATGAATATGTAGGGAAGTCTGCTTGGCGATATGGTTCTAGGCAGGTTCAAGATACAGCTTGAACCATTATGTTAATTTTATGGCTAATATCTTTAGGAAAGGTCTAAATCTTCCAAGCTTTAGATTAAATAGCATTACTTACCATGTGCTACTAGTATACCAGGAGCGGCACGGGATCTAGCAGGTTCAAGACACACTGCATGTTAACATGACTATTCATATAAAAATACTAATTCTTTATTGACAACTTTTTAAGACAATAAAAATGAAAGAGTTGGTAAAGATTGAGAGTTCAGAGTGTCCCAAGAACGTGTTATGTGAAAAAATAGGTTGTTTTACGTCTAAGGAGAAATTGAGTAGACCTGTTCATTTCAGCTGGCGCAGTGCTAGTTTGCGTGTTACAGTGTGTGTAGACGGAATAGGCACTGTCTCAATAATTCCAATGAGTAAAGTTTGAAAGTATTCACTCTCCCGCAAGCCAAATAAACAAAACCTTTTCTCGACGCTCAGAAAGGAATACTAAAGGCGCTAGATGCCTACTCATCCGAACGACGTTCTCAGAGCGGAAGTTACACGTCTAAGTAAACATATAAAGAAACACCATCCTATATCGACAGATATGTCAAATCAATTCAACCCATACCAGATGTTACCTGTCTGGGTCAAATCATAAGTCTAAGGTCATTGGAATTATCTT
>OY744521.1:153527833-153732833 GCA_963556195.1 Sepiola atlantica | reverse complement strand
CCTCACCACAAAAGAAAAGTTAGACACAACATCAGTTTTTAATGTGGTTGTAATCAAATAGGGACACTATGGATTGGGATAAAAATTGACTTAGTCAATGAGGATTCTCCTCATCTTAATTTATAAAAAAAGTAAAAAAACTTTTTACAAATTAGGCACAAAGCCATTACAAGTGTTGGGAGTGGAGAGAGAAGGCTGTCTATCCTACTCTTAACTTGAGACATTTTGACCCATTCGTACAAGTATTGCTCCTTTTATTCTTTCATCATTTGTCCATCACTTTGATCCTAACCGAAAGACCAGGTAGAACTAGTTAATAAGAAATACACTGCAACTAGTTTGTTGAGTTCCTCACAAATATATAGGTGCAGTAAATGTTTGAAAATTAATGGAAAAATTAATCACAAAATGTCATGTAAAAAATATGAAAATATTATTTTTCAGTTTTAATATCTATTATTTTTCAGATTTTTGTATATTTATAATGATATACAAAATTGGAAGCATATAAAAACTTATTGAATAAAGCAATGTATTTATGCTGAAATAATTTTGATACTGATCTAATTCAAAATTGAGTTTTAAGTCAACACATTTTGAAATAATTTAGATTGAAAATTGCGAAAAATTATTTAAAATTTTTTCCATTTATAAAAAATTGTAGCGTTTAGTAGTTAGTATCTCAAATATATTAAATTTAATGAAAATCAAAATTTGTTGTTTTACTTTGTAAACAGGAAAGGAAAACTTGGGTTATAAAAACAGGGCAACGCCAAATCCTTCTGAAGAATAAAATATAGAAATGTTAATAGCAATCATATAAAAGCTGAATATATTTTTCATAATTATGAAAGATGTTTTAAGATGCTTAATACTGAGAAGATCTAATTAATCTTTTCTCTGCTATTTTTGCAAAGGGCTTAAACTTCTAAGTCAATTTCTACCTACATCAAACTGGAACAAATAGAAATTCTTAACTAAGAAACGTTTTAATTTTATGACACATTCCAAGCTTTGAAATCATGACAGACAAGAATGGGAAGTTAATACAATTATGTGAGCAAAACTTTGAAAAATAAAAATATATAAATAATAACAAAATTATCATGGGTGTTATATAACAAAAAGGGTTATATTTAGTATTATTATCTGTTAATGAATACTGGTATCATTACCTCTTATATGTATACCTTAACTCCATGGAATTTAAACAGATAAAGCTATTATAAATATTAATACTTGGTTTAGTTATTAATTTTAAAAAATTTCAAGTTAGAAATTATATATATAAGTTTAAACAGTTAATGTCTCACCTAACATAGATGGGTGTCACTGATAGTCTTTCTAATAATGTTTCTTTATTTGATCACTTTCGTTAATGGATTCTCTAATCGTTGTTAGCTGACATTTTTCGTTGTTAGCTGATATTTTACATATTTTTTCTACACACTGAATACAAACAAGAATGATTAAAACAAAACCTGAGATTACAATAAAACAAAAAAATGAAAGAAAAACAATGTCATGGTTCGCTCAAAAGCCTGAACTGAATTCCGACTTTCTATTCAAGCAGTGAACAGCAATTTGCATAGCAGCTTTTAAGGGACTTCTTTTTTTTTTACTTTAAGATGGCAACTTACCTTACCAAGGGAGATAACTATTATTATTTATTTTTTCTTCTATTTTTCAACAAAGATTTTCCACATTTCTTCTACACTTATTTGTTCACCAACAAGTACGTCTACATCTTTCCCATCAACATCCATCTACATTATTTGTTCTTTTGGGCAAATTCTTGAATATTTTGCTTGCTCCACACTTGCTAGAATTGACTAGTAAACCTAGAAAAGCTGTGATATGGACTTCATTTTTCATTAGTTTTGGTACAAGCGAAAAAAAAAAGGGACTAGAGTGAATATATGATCCACAATATATTCCTTATTGGTACATGTATGTCCTAAGGCTGACATTTTTTTTTTTCAATTTTATTTTGATAATTTCAATAGCCAATGAAATTACATTTTCAGTGGGTTTGTTTTGTTTCTTCCAATTGAAAAGTTGTTTTCCTTTAACCAGCCAATAAAAAATGTTTTTTTATTTCCATTTAAAAAAAAAAAATTGTTTACAAAAAGTAAATAAAAATCAATTGTTTAAAAAAAAACTAAAAGTTGTGATAGGTTATCTCACTTGATATGAAAAGTTGCACCTTAAAGTAAAAAAGGGCCCTTTTAAGAATATAAAAAAATAGCTCAGTAAAAAATATTCTTTTAAAGTGCCAAGACATAGGACCTCACCCACTCACCTACAAAAAACATTTTAGATTTCTTTCATCAATTCTAAAGGTTAATACTCAAAATTATTTGCTTACAGTTTTTTTCGATATGAAATATAAAAAGTTTTTTTGTGACATAGTATACCACCACTTGAAAAAATAATGGTGCCATTGGTTTGGTTGGTTATATCAAGTAAGGGATGACTGCTTTCCTTTTGACCGGATATGAAGGGAACATCTGTTTGTACCAGTTGTGGTTGAGAATGCCAGCAATGATTTGATTGGTTACAACAAATAGCAGTAAAAACAAGAGCGGGGTGTTGGAGAGTTGGGACATCAGACTGAACGATGTATGGATCAGGATTTCCATAAAGAAATGCGGACAAGAGATCAATTCAAACAATTCACCTTTTGGAATGTGGTACTTGGTGTCTTTGATTTTTGCTGAAATTAGAAGATAAAACGTTTTACTGATTATCATCATTGGAGATATGTTTTTCAATATTATAGAAACATACAAAAAACTTACTAGCAAAGATATACTACCTCTGGTCACATTTTTTTTTAGCCTGGGAGGATGATTTCATGGTGAACAGACATATACTACACTGATCCCCAAAGGAGGATGCAATTACTGAGAGAATAGTATGAAGAATGAACACTACCCTCATCCTCCCCCAAAAAGGAGTTAACATCCTTCCAGGCATTATCATGACAACAGAACAACTTCGACACTACCCCACCCCCTAAAAAAGGTAATCATGGGAGGATGGTATCATGATGAATGAAAATCTACTAAACTACATCCCCAAAAGAGAAGGTAAAGTCTGGAAGGATTTCCCCCTTTCCCCAAAAAGGAGGAAGTAATTATTGGTAGGATGGTATCATGACAGCATAAAAGATAGATTACCCCTTCCCCCAAAGGAGGATGTAATACCTAGGAGGATTACTCTCCACCCCCATAAAAATGGAGGATTTTTATGGTAACAAAACCGATACTACACTATTCACCCTCATTAAAAGATAAATTAGGTTTTGTTTATTTCATTCATTTAAAAATGCCAAGTTATAAAAATATTTGTTATATATGTTCTCAGCATCCTAACAACATCAGATGTTTTACTATCAGCAAAATCATTGCATATAAGAAAATATGAAAATGCAAATTATGAATGTATATTACAGAATATTAATTTAAAGAAGGTGGGCTCCCTCTACCGTGTTAGAAAACTTCTCACATCTGACAGTATCCTATATATCTACAAAGCCACTATCCGCCCAGGCATGGAGTATTGTTGTCACATCTGGGCTGGTACATCATTCACTAGTCTCTCCCTCTTAGACAAGGTCCAATAAAGAGTATCTAATAGGTCCCTCACTATTCACAAAGCTCCAGTCCCTGTCCCATCGCCGCAATGTTGCATCCTTTTGCTTGTTTTACAAGTACTTCAATGGAATGTGCTCCGATGAGCTTGCTGCTCTGGTGCCCCCTCGATGTAAATACACTCGACCAATCCAACAATCAGCTAAATCCCATCCATTCACTGTGGAGATCCCCAGATACCGAAGAGCCTTTTACTCTAATAGCTTCTTTCCTCAAGCTGCCGACCTTTGGAACTCCCTCCCTGCTTCCTGTTTCCCCGACTGTACCGACATGCAAAAATTTAAAACTAATGTGAACAAGCATCTCGCTGCACAACTCGAAATTTAGGATTACCCCCTAGACTTTCACCCTAATTCTCAGTAGCCCCTTACGTCTACAGTGGCAACTGGCCTTGTTTGGGGTGAACTATGTTAAAAAAAAAATGTTTTAACTATAATAAATAGTCAATGGTATGAGTTTTTTCTTTAGGTCATCAGAAATAATAATGTATATATGAAAAATTAAATTACTGACATAATTCTATAATTTTATATGAATATTTTAGTAATATATCTAAATAAATACTAAGTGTAAACACCGGTAAAGCATGATTTTTTTTCTGTCGTTTTTGACGGAGGGTGTACACTAGTCTAACAAATAACTGACTGAAAAAATAATGATTTGAAGATTGCAACACAAAAAGATTTAATACAAGAAAATAAAATATTATTTCTGGAGACCTTAAACTAAGACAATAGAAAAAAAATTAAAATAAAAAGATGTATAACAGATATATACTTTGCAAGAAGTTGACTCAACAAAATAAATTTAACATGTAATTTAGCATAAATTATTGACACAGACTTGAAGCCATAAAAAAAAATAAAAGGTCAAAGAATTATTAAAACGCAGTTGGTTAGGAATTTTGGAATTATGACATGAGTAAAAAGACAATGGGCAATTAAAACAAATCTAACCTACTTTGAAAACCTGATACGATATTAAAAATTTGATAAGTCATTTGAAAAAAATATCCTGATCAGAATTAATGTGAAGAATGTGGATGATGCAAATGATAGAGTAAAATAGAGACAGGGTAGACAGAGAATGTGGAATGACAGAGGAGAGAAGGAAGACGAACGAGTTTACGTTAAGCCAGGTATACATAAACAGACACAGCAAGCATAGCAGTCTCTCAAATAAGGTATGAATGAAATGTCAACGTAATTTTGCTTCTCATGTTGCCTGCATTAATAAAACTAAAAGGAAAACCATTTTTTTTATTTTACAACTAAAACCAAATTTGTACATGTTTTCTTTTGTCGGTCTTATATGAACTACCAACAGTCAACAAAGTAGTTTAACTATGAACTACAGCACAACATCACCAGCAACAAACAAGTCATAGCAGCAGATCGTAGTAACTAAAGCAAACTGACCAATAAACTAGACAGCCTTTCGGATTTTGTCACCAAACGGCTACATGTTAAACCTTTTCTCATACTGCATCTTTCTATTTTAATTTTTTTAAATAAGGATATAATATTAGAAAGATGTTTAGAAATATTAAGGAAACAATTAACATTTAGTAGAAAACCGTTACAGATAAATAGGTGAAAAGTCTTAATCTAAATGAATAAATACGAAAGTGTTTTTTTCTTCATTTATCACGCCTATATTAACATTAAAACGGCTCACTGTTATTTAAATTAATGATACAACATAGTCTTTTGAAATACTGTATATATAGTAAATAGCCAAGAAACAAACACAGCTATTTGTATGCCTACTTTGCATAAATATTTTTTTAACAGTTTATAATAAATTAATGTTTGGTGTTATTCAATTGTAATTTTATTGTCCTATTTTCCTATATATATGCAATAATTTTGTCGATATTAACAATAATTAAAGTTATTTAATAAAAAGATGATATATTATCAAAGCCTTTCTTAAAATAGGTTCATTAATTTTCAAGGGAGGTAATTTAAATGAAAACTATTAATATGTTGAAATTACAATAGATTTGTATTTTTTTTTTACAATAAGGTCACTGCTTATCAAGTCCCAAAAGCCACTCGAGGATAAGGGTTAAAGAGTTTGACTGGTGGACAACATCGCGAACACCGGTATGATGGTTGTAGCGGGGCATAAATTGATTATTTACAGGGACGATTCAACAAGAACTTGTTTACATTGGACTTGGAACACAGACGGGCAGTTCTTTGGAAAGAAACTTATCATAGAAGTTTCGTTTTGTCTTGAGGATGCAGAGCAAGAAAGGGAAATCATTTACAGTAGTAATAGGTAGGCGGGTTCTAGTTGTGAATGTTTTACAAGGAGAGACCATAGATTTGAGCTCAGTCGAGCACTTACCATGAAAATAACGGTGAAGCAAAGAAAGACTAGCAACATTTCTTCTGTGAGAGAGTGGCTGTAGGGAAGAGAAGAGGACATCCCCCACTAAATTTCGAAGTCGGTGTTGGACTTTGTCAAGGCAGGAAAGGCTGCTCTGAGCTGCTCCTTCCCATATGTGGCAATAGTACTCCATCTTAGGACGAATTTGACTCTTCTACAGGTAAAGGATTGCGTCAGGCATGACATACTTTCTGGAGCGGTAGAATGATCCAACCATTTTTCCAGTGGTTTTAGCAACAGATTTGATGTAAGTCTTCCACTTCAAGTCTGAAGAGAAGGTCAGGGGAGAGCCGTTCATTTCAACTGGGACAAAGTGGGGATTGGAGCGTTGGTGGTAAATTAAAAGGTAACCAGCCTCCTTTTCCCCCATTGCATCACTTGCTCCAGGTCAGAAGAGAGAGCGAGAACGAACCTGATCATTGATGCTCTTCGAGTTGTTTCCATAGATGGTGGTGTCATCAGCATAAATGTCGACGAATGATCTTAGGATGTGGCTTGGGAGATCATTTATAAAGATCAAGAAGAGGGTTGGGCCCAGAATGGAACCCTGAGGCACGCCGGTGTTGATACTATGTGCTTCAGACTTCTGTCCATCAACGACTCCTTTAATAAATCTATCAGAGAGAAAGGATTTGATTGTTGCGAGTACATTTCCAGATATTCCATAGCTAGCAAGCTTGTGAAGTAAACCTTTATGCCAAACCCTGTCAAAAGCTATTGCTCTAGAAATGAAGCCCCCCCCCCCCGTCAATAGATTCACTGATCTTGTGTGATATTACAGTCAGCACATCAGCTGTTGATCTACAATAGATTTAGGTAGATTTTTTGCTCGTGTAATAAAATACACTTCTCTATTTAAGTACACCTGAAAAGCATTTAATTAAGATAACGTAAAGATAGTCATAACTTTTCAGAATTCATATGGATAGACATATACACATATTCATATATCTAATATTGAAAGAAGTACATCTTTATCAATTCTATAAAATTTATATTGAGAAATATTACAAACAAAAATAGTTATACAACAACTGCGATTTCAATCAAATCCAAAATATTCTTGAATCTCTGAAATTTAAAAATACTATATAATTATTAAAGCTGAATTTGAAATAAGAAATCTCCACGAAAAAAAGTAATATTTTGGAATCATAAGAATTAGATATAAACTTGAGGGAATGTAGAGTACGTTCATAGGAGAAAAAATAGGAATTAAAATAAAAACATTGTTCAATGAATTGAATTCAAACCAAATTAAAGTCCAACCTGTTGCAACAAATGTGTATAATGATATTTTAAGCTTTCAAAATGTATAAGCATATCGAAAAACTGGTGGGGATTATAAAGAGTAGAAAAAGATATTTTTTTATATTAGTATTATTAGTCGTAAATGATAGAAGATTAGCTAAATAATTTAAATCCAACCATTAAAGTCATATAAAGAAATCTTGACTGGAAATGGATATTTCAATTTTTTTTAATAAAAAGAAATTAGAAAATTGAGTAAAGAACAAGAATCAAGATATTATCTTTCAGAAATTTTTAGATCAATCTACCCTCATGGATTGAATAAAGGATTCAGTTTGAAATTCCATCCAGGTTCCTGAATTCAACAGATTCCCAAGTTGGAAAAGATCTACCCAAAGAAAGTCGGAGGTTACATCGGCCAAAACATTGTGAAAATAACATCCAAGGTAGGAATAGTAGTCCAAATAATACAAACAATAAAAATTACCAATATTTTTTACATTGCGTACTTCAGAGAAAATAACCAAGAAAAATATCTATATGAAAATTTGGAAAATAAGTTCATGTAAATTACATCTAAATACTTTTTTATACAATATAATTTTATAATGATACAGATAAATCTTCAATAACTGAATAGTCATCATCATCATCAACATATTCGGTTTAACATCCATTTTACATGCTGGCATGTGTTGGCTTTCAGAAATTGACTTTCAACTTAACCTATCTCTGGACAGATCTTTATTTATCCATCTTTCTCTCAAGTCCATTTTTATCACTTCCTTCCATGTTTTCCTTGGCCATCCTCTGCGAACTGAACCTGGTACCTCAACTCTTCTATATCTACTAACACAAGAATTCTTATCCATTCTTTCAATGTTGAACTCTCCTGTTCTGCACACATCTCCCTATACTGTCCAAATTTAATTTTCCTCTGAGGTCAGCAGATCTAAGCATGTCTTTACGACTCACATTACACATTCATCATATCATTTCTCATTGAACGCAAATATATTTCATATAAAACTTGTTAAAATTTCTGTGTAGAAATTTATGTGCAATAAAATTATGAATTAGGTTTGTTTATCTTTTATTTTCCAAACATTTTTTTTTCAAAGATATGAAATTATACTTTTTTTTCAAAGATACTGAAATTATACGTATTTTTCAAAGATACTGAAATTATACGTATTTTTCAAAGATACTGAAATTATACGTATTTTTCAAAGATACTGAAATTATACTTTTTTTTTTCAAAGATACTGAAATTATACTTTTTTTTTTCAAAGATACTGAAATTATACTTTTTTTTTTCAAAGATACTGAAATTATACTTTTTTTTTCAAAGATACTGAAATTATACTTTTTTTTTCAAAGATACTGAAATTATACTTTTTTTTTTCAAAGATACTGAAATTATACTTTTTTTTTTTCAAAGATACTGAAATTATACTTTTTTTTTCAAAGATACTGAAATTATACTTTTTTTTTTCAAAGATACTGAAATTATACTTTTTTTTTTCAAAGATACTGAAATTATACTTTTTTTTCAAAGATACTGAAATTATACTTTTTTTTTCAAAGATACTGAAATTATACTTTTTTTTTCAAAGATACTGAAATTATACTTTTTTTTTTCAAAGATACTGAAATTATACTTTTTTTTTTCAAAGATACTGAAATTATACTTTTTTTTCAAAGATACTGAAATTATACTTTTTTTTTCAAAGATACTGAAATTATACTTTTTTTTTCAAAGATACTGAAATTATACTTTTTTTTTTCAAAGATACTGAAATTATACTTTTTTTTTTCAAAGATACTGAAATTATACTTTTTTTTTCAAAGATACTGAAATTATACTTTTTTTTCAAAGATACTGAAATTATACTTTTTTTTCAAAGATACTGAAATATACTTTGAAATAAAGGAGTTGAGAATGTAATTTTTGAAGTGACAAATTAGAATAATTCATTTGCGATGAATGAATGTTGACATACCATTTTTGTCCTTTCTTAGTTGGGCAATTAAAATGCAATGTGTATGCTGCTTCCATTGTGCAAACGCAAACAGACCAAATCCTAAAATATGCAGGAGTTTCAGATGACTTGGATTTAAACCGGAAATGACGTCTGAAATCACAAAATTGTGAACATTTTAAAAGCAAATTTCAATTAAATTAGAAATGAGAAGAAAAAATAAGGTGTGTGCGACCACTAAACAAAGCAAACAACAAAACTTATAAAAAGAGAAAAGATTAACTACTTTACTAAAAAGATGAAGGAAAAGTAATTACTTTGCATAGTAGTATGGTTCATTGGCAAATCTGATCCCGTTGTACCTTGAGGGAGAGATACATTTACTCTTCATATGAAAATCAATGAGAGAGATTAAGAAGCGAATGAGATGATCCTTGGACTTCTGCCTTTGGAATTCCCTCTCTGGTCCCCTGCCTGTACCCATATGCAGAAATCTAAATGTAATGTGAATAAAAATCTTGCTGCACAACTCCACACTTAGTATGTTTCTATAAATCTGGCCCTAATCATAGTAGTTCCTTACATCTAAGCATTAATATATCTTGTTTGGGGTGAATAAAATTTAGAAAAAATTTTTAAGTTAATGTTAGAGATAGGCCGTTTTATGACCTATTTTCCATGAACAAACATGAGATTGATGGGCAAATCAGTTGATGTTTATGCCAACAACATCAGACGATTGATAGGATTAGCAGGCAGGAGTGCAGAGAAGTTTGTTAAGCTAACGATTGTGCATGGGTTCTCAGATTGGATAGCAATCAGTAGTTGTCTGATATAGAAACCAAGAGGATGAGCAAGCTGATAACTATCATCAGAATGTCACCTGCTTATACGACGGGAGAACCGAGAGAAATAGGAACTGTAGCACAAAGCCCAACCGCCAGTTAATAGGGAATAGAAATGAAACAAACAAAATTATTTAGCGAACAATGCTTTCACTATTATGGGCCGCACGTGATGAACAACTGCAAAGATCGGCCAAAGTCTACTGTGATGTGCTACAGATTTGGCTAAAAGGAACACATTACCAGATTTTGTCGCCAGGGAAATGGGCAAAGGGGTTACTGTGCCAGTGGCTACACTGTTGGACCAACAACAGAGTAACATCAAACCTTAGCGATTGTAGTGGTTGTGGTAGAAGAAAGGAAAGTACGAGTCATCATAGACACTGGATGCACAACACCACAACTCTGGTGACTCATGGCTTGGTGAGAATTTGGTATGGAGTGACACTCATAAAAGCAGCTGATGAGAAAGAGATTGAATGCAGAGGATTTACTACTGTAAAATTGTCAGTAGATAAGTTGCAATTTGAGATAAGAATGGTTGTGTTCAATATCATCATTGATGGTATTCACATTATCAGCATAGACACCACGAGCAAATTGCAGTCTCTCACCATTAATGAGAGCGACGGTTAATTTGGTAAAGTGCAATGTGCAGCGAACCTGCAACTTCAAAGTGGTGGACAAGTTCGTATAAAGATTGCAAATAACTTTTCTGCTGAATTTGATAGTGAAAAATGGACAATGGAATGGTGCTGGACAAATGTTGTTGTTCGTCTCATCGCAAGCGCGAAGATGACCAAATGGTTTCAACGACAACGACAGAAGATCGAGTACGTCATGGTGTCTGTTTGGCTTAGCGCTTCATTCTCTTCTCACGGGCCTTTTTTGCTCAAGAGGCTTCGGCGAGCGCCTCTTTTGATCACTGTCCTCCAACCAGTTCGACTTGAAGCAATCTCTTTCCACGTTCGGTGGTCTATTTCGGAGCTAGTTAGCATTTCCTTCAGGCTATCCTTGTACCTCTTTTTAGGTCGGCCAACGTTTTGTTTGCCGCGGCTGAGCTCACCGAACATGACTTGTTTCGGGATTCTCTCCTCGTTCATGTGGGAAACGTGGCCCGATCAGCGCAGTTGGGCTTGGTGAAGGAGGGTTTGTGCGCTGAACATTTCGGTTCTGGACAGAACCTCAGTATCAGAGATCTAGTTTTGCCATCAGATATGGAGGATTTTTCGAAGATAATTTGTGTGGAATCGGTCAATCCGTCGCTCATGTCTGCAGTCTCACATCCATAGGTCAGGACAGGGACGACAGCCACTCTGTAAACCTTCAACTTAGTTCGGAGGCTGATGCCTCTTCGATTCCACACTCGATCTCGCAGTCGGCCAAACGTGCTGCTGGCTGATGAGATTCTGTTGTTCAGCTCTTCATCAATGTTCGCGCTCCTGGAGATTGTACTGCCAAGGTAGGTGAAACTATCTACTGATTTGAGAGTTTCTTCGCCCAGTGAAATTCGTGGATGGGAGTGCTCTTCTCCTGGGGTTGGTTGAAACAGTAACTCGGTCTTCTTTGTACTGATTGTCAGACCAAAGTTGTTGCAGGCTGCCGCAAGACGGTCCATTTGGCGTTGCATCTCCCCTTCCTCATGCATGGTGACAGCACAATCTTCTGCGAAGAGAAATTCCTGAATAGTTGTTTCCTTTACCTTGGTCGCCGCAAGCAGTCGCCTGGCGTTGAACAAGTTTCCGTCCGTTCTGTATCGAATGTCGACACCGTTTTTGTCCCCTCCGAACGCATCGTTTAGCATGGCTGAGAACATCATGCTGAATAGCGTGGAAGCTAGGACACAACCCTGTTTGACTTCGTTTGTCACCTGGAAGGTCTCAGATGCGTCGCTGTCGTCGAGAATCCTGACCGTCATTCCTTCATGGAACTGGCGAATGATTCCGATGAACTTGGAGGGGCAGCCGAATTTTCCCATGATCTTCCAGAGACCTTCTCAACTGACTGAGTCGAATGCCTTAGTGAGATCCACAAAGGTTATGTAGATCTCACAGTTTTGTTCGACACATTTCTCTTGGAGTTGGCATGCAGCGAAGATCATGTTTGTCATGCCTCATCCGGGGCGGAAGCCACATTGACTTGCTGGACAAATAGGGCCACCCATATTAAAAAATAGAGCTGGCAGCTATGAAAGAAGAAGAGAGAGTCGAGTTTGAGAAGGAGGTAGAAATATGGATTGAGGGAGGCATCATTATGATACCTTGAAAGGAAGAATTAAGAGGAAGGTATTACTGATGATGGTTAAGAAGGAGCTAACAAAATAAAACGTTAGACCAGTGCTAGATGCTAGAGAACTAAATGCGTACACGACATGCTGTAAGGACCAATGCGAGAGTGGAGACAGATGATGGATTTTGCTATAATTGTAGCGGAGGATGTGAGGGAATGTGATTATTGCATTAAACATCATCACCAAAAATTTCAATCTACCTTTCAAGAAGTTTTTCACCTCAGCATCAAGTCATCGTCTCCACGAGACTCAGCAAAAGATGTACCAGAATCACTTTCGTCTCAGAAGGAAGGCAGCATTCTCTGTCTGTGTTTTTGCTCCGTGGAGCAGCCTACCAGAGGAGGTAGTGATGATGCCTACCATATCCAAGTTTAAAGTCGCACTGGGCAAACATTCAGATGGTGTATAGATGTACACATCTTCTAACTGTTCTTTTATATGATTTATTTAGTTGAACTCTTCTATTTTTTTTGCCAGTAAAATTTGATTTGACCTGAAGTCAGCATATCTTCACTTGCATGTAGCAGAGAAGCTATGGTGGTACCAACTTGTGAGATACAAAAGAAAAACCTACTGCTTAGGAGATGTCAAAGCAGAGGATGCTGATTGGTTGGGAAAGAAAACTAACCACATAACTGTAGCAGAAATGGAAGCAATAATGAAAAGTAGAAACTTGGCACTGAAGTGGGAGCAAAAAAAAAAGGTGAAGACAGACTCAACAACAATATTAGCATGGATTAATTTTGTAACTATGAAGGAAAGTAGAGTATGCACCAATGGAGAAGCAGTGATGCTCCTGAAGTGTCGACTGGGGGTAAAAGTCCAGAATAGTAAACAGTCAAGAACTGGAAAACAAAAAATTAAAACAACAAATAATTTATAGCAAATGCAGTAGAATTAAATTCTCCACCGACCTGTATACATTTAATGTGTGGAAACTAAGATTTTTTTTATTTTTAGAAATATATTTTATGGGTGATGAACAGCAAGAAGCAACGTCCGTTGAATTGCCATGTATGCTTCACAGAAAATATAAACATATCAAAGACTTTAAAATGGCTAGGGAGCATGCTCGAGGTGATGACTTTAAAATAGTTATACATGCTAACAAAACTCGGAGAAGAGAATATGAACAACGTTTTAATGTTGCCGAGACACGTGAAGTTGCTGCTGTAATAGTTGGGCAGGAGTTCCATCATCGCGACATCATTTTGCATCTTTGAAACAATAAACTTCAGCGTATCTCTGAAATAAATCAGACATATGATGCGTTACAGTACCCAATCATTCATTGGGCACGTCAAGAAGGATATAATTTCACTGTTTGGAAAACAAATCCTTAAAGTTAATAGTAGGAAAAAAGATATCTTCTAATGATTTCTATGCATATAGGATTATGGTCCATGAAGGGAGTTTAAACATGCTACTTAAAGGTAGGAAGCTATTCCAACAATATATAGTTGATATGTATGCTAAAATAGAGCATGAGAGGCTTATTTACATTAAGACTCATCAAAGGGAGCTAAGAGTTGCCGATTACATTCACTTGAGGGACTCCCTAAGTATTGCTATCACTACTGAAAATGTTGGCCAACTGACAATCCTACGGCAACATTTACAAGGGCACATCGGTATATGCATGAACACACATGAGATGTGATGGTGTATGTGAGAAAACATGGAACTTCAGATTTTTTATAACTTTTACCTGCAATCCAAAATGACTAGAGATTGTGAATGAACTCTTTCCCAATCAAGTTCCACATGATTGTCATAACTTTAGAGCAAGAGTTTTTCATCTCAAGTTAGGTATTCTAATCCAACTGCTAACGAAAGGAAACATTTTCGTAGTGGTATTAGCGCACATGTCCATTGTTGAGTGGCAGAAAAGAGGATTGCCACATGCTCATTGTCTAGTTTGGCTTGAACTATAGTTGAAATCCTCTAACATAGTTATCAGTGCAGAAATTTCGGATCCAGTGGCAGATCCTGTTTTACATGATATCATTAGACACCACATGATCTATGAACCATGTGAAAGCATAAACAGCTGTCCACCATATCTCAAAGTGCTGTAAGAGATATCTCAGCCACTTTGTAACGGAGAGCGGCCGATTGACATAGATGCACACACTTGTCAGCACCGTTCAAAGAGGCAGCGTCTGGTATGCTGTGTGTGTGGGGCGAACCTGAAAACGCTCGCTGACGACAAAAAAGAAAGAGGAGTGGGAGGAGAAAGGCGTCAGAAAGTCAAATAAGGTTTTTATTTGAAAATCCAGGCAGCTGTGTCGAGTGAGAGATTCATGCAAATTAAGTTGATTTGCATGCGTCACATTTTTTTTCAATAAGAGAGCGAAAGTGAAGATTCAGTCAGTTTTTTGTGGAGATCGTTCTGAACGTGGGATTGGAAAGTCAACGAAAGAAAAGAAGAGTGCTGGATTTTTTTTATATTGAACTGAACGACGTTTTATTTTTATACAGTTGAGAGGGACGGTTTTTTTTTTCTTCCATTTGGACTTGATCTTGGCGACATCTCTGTTAAAAGATTATTTCGTTATTTTTTCTCTCTACAAGCTATCTTGGCCTTAACATGACCAACAGGCAATTTGACATACGTCTGATTCCAGAATTTAGTGGAACTACTACTGACCTACCGATAGTGGAATGGATCGAACAGGTAGAACTTGTTTGCGAATTATGTGAGTTTCACGAAATAGCGCGAGTTATTCCCTTGCGGTTAAGAGGGGGCGCTCTTGCTGTGTATCGACAGCTAGGGAAGGAACAGAGAGCAGATGTAAATCAAGTCAAGCAGGCGCTGATAACTGCGTTTGCCACTGATTCATTTGTGGCATATGAGGACTTCACGATACGACGGCTACTACCTGGAGAGACTGTAGATGTGTTTTTGGCTGAGCTTCGAAGACTTGCCCTCCTTGTTGGGGAGACACTTCCAGAAAAATGGATGGTGTGCGCCTTTGTAGCAGGACTGCCGAGCCACGTAAGGCAACATCTCCGGGCGGCGTCGAGAATGGATGACATAAGTCTAGGGCAGATTGTAATGAGAGCACAGGCTATCATGGCGGACGACACGGAATTAGTTGCGGCAGCTATACAACTGGTTCAGTTTAAAGCTAATCAAACATCATGCACTGTGCCGGCTAGTGGAAGCATTATGTGCTATAAATGCTCTGGACCAAACCACTTTGCAAGGAACTGCCAGTATCAGTATGGTGAAGGACATACTGGCCCCAAATATAAATCACGAGGAAAGATACAATGTTACAGATGTCAGAAGATAGGACACATTGCATCTGAGTGTCCGGGAAACGAAAAAGGAGGCGAGATATCAGTGCCGGTCTCTCTTCAGTCAATTTAAGAGAGGCGCTCCCTACCGTTGAAGTGTGGATCGATGGAAAGAAACGCAGAGCACTGGTGGACTCTGGATGTTCCTGGTCTATAGTAACTGGTTCAATATGTAGTCCTCGGAATTGTCGGAGATCGAACATTATGACCGCTGACGGTACAACTATCCATAGTCATGGTGTTGGAACCATTTCGTTGGCAATAACCGATATGAGCCCTGTAAAGGTCGATGTCTTGGTTGTACACAGTCGGTTGTTAGGTTTCGACATGTTATTTGGGAGGATGTTATTAAGATGTTGGGTGGGGTCAGCATTGACCAGTCTGGCGAAGCAATCTTTTACAAAACGAGTTCACATGCTTGCGCTGCGATCCCGATAGAGGCACCCGATTTTAGCACCACGTTTGACGAACAGGCCAAAGTGTGGACGGTGTCGTGGAAGTGGTCAGGTGATCAACCACCTGGTAAACTCAAAAACAAGGTGCCTGAACACTCAGTACCTGCTCAAATCCGCCAGAACTATAGACGTGAGCTTCAAACATGGCTGAACAATGGATAGCTACTTCCCTATCTTGAAGACAAACTATGACCCCCAAAGGGCCTAATTCCGCTAATGGCAATCTTCCAGCAGAACAAATCTAAGGTGCGGCCAGTTCTGGATTTTCGCGAACTGAATGAGTCGATGCCTACACGGCACATGCAGACATACGTGCACACAAGCTGAGAGAGTGGCGAACGAAAGGCCCTAATGTATCAGTGCTCGATCTGCGGAGAGCTTACCTACAGGTGCATGTGCATCAATCCCTGTGGCCATACAAGACTGTCATATTAGAGGGGAAAAGGTACTGCTTGTCGCGCATGGGTTTTGGACTCAATGTGGCACCAGCCATCATGCGAGCTATTGTAGATGCTGCATTGTCGAGGGACGATTCTATTCAACGGGCAACATCAGCATATATCGATGATGTTTCATAAATGAAAACATAGTGTCCGCAGTTAAAGTGAGGCAGCATCTGGCCGACTTTGGATTGTTGAGTAAGGAACCTGAACGGCTGCAGGATGGTGCGCGAGTACTCGGCTTGAAAGTTTGGCAGGAAAGCAATATGCTGAAATGGGAACGAGGTAACGAGATCCCGAGTATGCCACGCAGCATCACCAGACGTGCCGTGTTTTCTTTGTGTGGAAAACTAGTTGGGCACTTCCCAGTGGGCAGATGGATCAGAGTGGCAGCCGCATTTATCAAAAGGAGAGCAGTGGCAGTTACCAAGGGCTGGGATGATGAGGTGACGATATTCCGTTGACCACGATGATAACAGAAATTGTTGCGAGAGTCCACAAAGGAGACCCCGTACGAGGCAGGTGGTGTGTTGACGGTCATGAGGTCGATGTTTGGGTTGATGCAAGCTCTTTGGCGATCAGAGTTTCGCTGGAGCAGGATGGAGCTGTGATAGAAGATGCAAGTTGGATATGCAAAACATCTGTAAAAAAGTTGAATAACCAGTGTAGCAGAAAGTCCTGGGAACGTACACCAGGAGGAACGGTTGGAAATAAATTGTACACCATCCACTATGACTATGCAATCCCTACAGCCACATACCGAGAAAACAGATCTGTTAAACCTGACATTTAACAGAGCTGAGAGGGAGAAGATAACTAAATACCAAGGTCTTATGTACGACATAAAAAAAATGGAATCTTAGGAAGATTTCCATAATTCCAGTAATTATAGGAGCCACCGGGCTCATGAAAAAGAAAAACTACCTGGCAAATATACCCGGTGAACCAAGTGAAAGAGAGATACAAACAACTGCGCTTAGAGAATCTTAAAAAAAAACTCTCTTGGTTGGAGTCTCTCAAATAGCGGTTGAATGTCCGACATCTGGTAGGATGCCCCATCTCCAGCAAAAACAAAAACATAAGAAAATTGAAAAAAAAAAAAAAATCGAAGATATGACTTATAAGATGAATGGTAAAACAGTGACAAAATTGGGTCTTACCTCACCTGATCGATCTAATACATATTCGATCATTACTGCATGGATGCATGAAATTAGTTATCAACCTTATGAGCAAGCATCAATTGTTTGGGATGGTATTGCACAACGAAATAATGAGCAAATTCATGATTTTTGTACTGTAGTTAATACTGTAGAAGATAAGCAAGGTGGCCTTATATTCCTTGATGCCCTCAGAGGTACAGGAAAGACATTTGTTACTAAGTTAATTCTTGCAAAAATTAGCTCAGAAAGCCAAATAGCTGTGGCTGTGGTGTCATCAGGTACTGCAGCCACTCTTCTTCCTGGTGGTAGAACAGCTCAATCGACATTTAAATTGCCATTATCCTTAACAAAAGATGCCGATTCGATTTGTCAAATAGAAAGAGGATCAGATTCTAAAGTTTTACAGAATTATTCCTTGATCGTATAGGATAAATGCACAATGGCATATAAAAAAACATTCAAAGCTCTAGATAAAACATTGCGTGATCTCAAGAGACGTGATGTTGTGATGAGTGGTATCACACTTTTATTATCAGGTGACTTCCGACAAACACTTTCTATTGTTCTACGTGGAAGTCCCGCTGATTGATAAGCTCAATGCTTGCATTAAATTGTCATATTTGTGGAAGTGCATCAAGAATGAAATTCCAGGCGATGTATAAACTTTCACTTCTCTAGATTCAACTCTCGATGACGATCATGCTGTACAATACATACAGAATTTTAAAATTCATTAGAATTGCCTGGTATGCCAACACACAAATCAAAGCTGAAAGCTGGATGCAATGGAACGAGTCTGTGTGTTAAACCGATGCTACCTCATGTGATAGAAGATGTCATACTAACTGGTGTGGCAAAGGGCGAACTAACATTCCTTCCCAGATTTTACAATTGAATTTGAAAAGTTTCAGTTCCAAGTTAAATTGTGTTTTGCCATGACAATTAACAAGTCCCAAGGACAATCCTTGGCAGTGGTTGGTCTCAACTTGACATCACCTTGCTTTAGACATGGGCAGTTTTATGTGCCCCTCACAATGTCTATACATATTGGACCCAAGAGTTTTGTACAAATAACTTTTACGTCTGTAAAGGAGGGACCTGTCGGAAAATAGGTACCTACAAGGGCAATGGTTTCGGCTGCTTAACAACCTAAACTCAATAAATGATTTTGCCTCCAATTGTATAGAAAAAAGTCTTAATATAAAAATTGTGATGCTGAAAATAAATACAACTCCCAAATTACAAAACATTCTGGGGATCTGTTTTGGAGCCGGCCATCCATAAACAGTAAAGCTTTTATTTTTAACATAATAATATATTTACACAAATTAAAAATTAAAAACAAAAATATTGATATGAGGTTCGGTGGGGACGGACACACACACACACGGCCTGAAAGTTTGCTTTATACCTTTCTGGTTGCTGCTTTACATAAACATTGTGGGGTCTACGTTCGGCAAATAATTCAAGATTGGGCATGGAATTTCTTGAGTTAATCTACTGTTCCGGGCAACGCCGGGAAATGGGTCATCTAGTTATATATATAAGCGGCCTTCCTGTTATGCAATGTATCTACTTTTTGAACGTTTAATTAAATATAATATAAAAATAAATTAAAAGTAAAATAAGAGAAATACTTACCGTCTCCTGAACAGATTACTGAAGATTCTACTGTTGGTATGAGAGGTAATGAAATATAAAACATGATGCCAGCAATATAATGTAGAATACTGATGGTGGCATTCGAGTAGACGCTAATTGTAGTCGATTCAAAATAGCGCCGGACCACATGAATAGATATACACACGAGAACCAAAACAGTGGACAAAGGATCAATTGGACCTTGAAAAGTAAAGAAAAACAATTAGATTAAAAAAAAATCAGGGTGGGCCAAAATAAGGGTCCTATCTTTAAATTTGAATAACTTGAATTTGAATAACTTCCACAAAATAAAAGTTAAACTCACCAAACTTTATGTGTGTGTAGACTGACCCTTCCGAGATTTTTTGAAATAAACAAAACAAATTTTAGCTGAAAAACACTTCTTAAAACTTACAAAAACTAAAGTATTGTTTTTTACACTGTTTTGAGTTTTTTAAGCAAAAATAATGTTTTCTAAATGAGGGTACGTTCCTTAGGGCTAATACGGCTCATGCTTGCTTCGGAAGGGGTCCTTTACTTATTCTAAAAAAAAAAATTAAAAAAATCAATAAATAAAAAAGTTATGAATTTTTAAAAATAGGACCCTTATTTTTGCCCACCCTATATATATATTTATA
This sequence comes from Sepiola atlantica, assembly GCA_963556195.1. Taxonomy (NCBI): domain Eukaryota; kingdom Metazoa; phylum Mollusca; class Cephalopoda; order Sepiida; family Sepiolidae; genus Sepiola; species Sepiola atlantica. Next base: position 153,712,772 of record OY744521.1, on the reverse strand, counting down.
TATATACACACACACATGGAAAAGATTTTAAAAGGCAATATTAAATAGAATCCTATAAAAGTTTGAGTGGTTCAAAATGTAATCCTTGATTAATTTAATAGATTAACTAATGAACACTGAATGAACTGAAATCTCAAAGATATATTCCATTAGATGTAACGACTGCAAAACATACAAAAAGAATCAGTTGGACTAGAATATTAATTTATACTTAGTACTAGTGTACCTACCTGGCGTTGCCCGGGATGCAGTGATGTCAGTTTAATTTTTTGCACATTTTAAAACTTACACAGAAAAAGAAATAAAACTTTAGTTATAAAGTAGACAACTCCAATTATTTTCTTGAATTTAAAATATGAGTTATCCCCCTTGCTGATTTTTATTTTTAGGTGATTATTTAAAAATGTTTCATATTACGCAGTAGCCTGGGCCGGACTAAGTAAGTTTTAAAATAAATTGTAGTGAAGTGCATTATTATGTTGTCAATAACATGATATAACAATGACAAATGAAAATTGGCTAGTCAGAAGTGAAGTTTAATTTGTCAGATTAAATGCTATTTGAGTCCGACTTTGAAAATCTGACAAGATAACTTTATATGTTAGATTAACAACATACAGAGATTTATTATTATTTTCCATTGCTATTTCATTTTTGTATACACAGCAAATAGATTCAACATCTAAAGTTGGAAATCTTAAATGTGATACAGATTTTAAAACTGTTAAAGTTGAAAGAGTAGAAATGTTAAAATAAATATTATAATAGTGCAATACAATTCAATCACAATTATATGATGACCCAAAATACAAACATAAGGCAGTGTACAGAAAAGTCACTGATCCAGTTCCACTCCGGGGCTGGAATGTGGTAGGCAACTAAAAACAGTAAAGCAGGATGCAGAATTGATCCACCTGACATTATCCTGTATCTCTACAAAGCCACCATCCGCCCATGCATGGAGTATTGTTGCCACATCTGGGCTGGTGCATCATCTACTAGTATCTCCCTCCTTGACAAGGTCCAAAAAAGAGTCGCGAACCTAATAGGTCTCTCACTGTCAACCAAGCTCCAGTCCCATCGCCGCAATGTAGCATCCTTGTGCTTGTTTTACAAGTACTTCAATGGATTATGCTCTGATGAATTGGCTGCTCTGGTGCCCCCTCAACGTAAATTCACTAGACCAGCTCGACAATCAACTAGATTCCATCCATTCACTGTGGAGGTCCCCAGATGCCGGAGAGCCTTCTACTCAAATAGCTTCTTTCCTCATGCTGCTGGCCTCTGGAACTCCCTCCCCGCCCCCTGTTTTCCCGACAGTACTGACATGCAGAAATTTAAAACTAATGTAAACAGATATCTCGCTGCGCAGACCCCAATTTAGGTTGACCCCCCCCCCCCCAACCTTCTCCCCTTTTCTTTTTTCTCAGTAGCCTCTTACGTCTACAGTGGTGGCTTGCCTTGTTTGGGGTGAACTATGTTAAAAAGAAAAAAAAAATATATCTACAGTGTTCGCCGGTGCAATCAAGACTGGCTTTCACTCGTTTCAATGTTGCCAATGAATCACTGTGCTTGGTCGATCTTAATTCGGTATATGATGAATTCATCGGAAGGAGGCTCAACCGACCCAGGGTGAATGCTGTCAGAAGTACAAGTAAGTACTGCACAGAAAATAAAACATTAAAATAATTCTTATATGACAGAAAAATAGGCCCTTACTGAATGGTAAATAAAAGCAGGTAAGTCGTCAATCAAATTAAACGATAGGAAATCCAGGTAAGTAGTCTTTGTGAATTGCAATAAGTGTACATGAGAATAGGTACTTAACAAAAAGTAATTTTAGTTATGTTGGCAATTCTCTTTTATGACAAAAAATAAACCCACAATTTACAACAAATTTGAAGGAAAATAACTTTAAAGTCACTGAATCCTACAGTAAAAAATTGTCAACAAATTTGACTTGTTTGATTTTTATAACAGACACGAAATAAAAAACAGTTATTGACAAAACCAAAAAAGACTTGAAGTACTTCCCTACAGCCTTTTTCTCAAAGAAGAGGCATTGCTAGTCTTTCTCTACTCTATCGTTATTTTCATGGTAGGTGCTCGACTGAGCTCCAATCTCTGGTCCCCCCCACCACTTGCAAAATATTCACAGCAAAACTTATCTAGCTACAACCACTGTATAAAATTTTCCTTTCTTCCTCCGTGTACCTGGAGATAAATGAAACTTCCATGAGCAGAGTTTCTTACCATAAATTGTCTATCTGTGGAACGCAATACCATGAGGCTGCTTTCCAGTTGACTACAACATGGTCGTTTTTAAATTCAATGATATCAAATTCTTGTTGAGCCATCCTCTGAAATAATCAAATTCTGACCAAATCCAACCATCGTCTGCAATCCTCAAGGTGTTTGTCTCACCATCCACCTGACAGAAACCCATTAACCTTTGTCCTCGAGTGGCCTTTTGGCCTTGATGAGCGGTGACTCGTTAGTAAATAAAAAAAAATAACATTAATAATAAAAATACAGAGCGAAAAAATGGACCCCGAGGCAATGGAAAATACCAAGAAGAAGGCCAAAAACCCGTTGGAGAGATGACTTTGAGAGCCAACTGGGTCTTAAATGGCCACGCCTAGCTAGGGACAAAACAAAGTGGAAGGAAACCAGGGAGGGGTTCCTTCTCCAGGAGTGATCAAAAACCCTAATGATGATGATGGTATGCAAGGACTGGAATTCAGTTAGGAACTTTGGTAGGTGGTCAATTTTGTTGGCAATCCAAAACAAGAAAAACTCCATGAACAATAACAAATATTTATTGGAACACAGGTGTGTAACAATAATAACAATGAAAAGTTATGTTGTTATTGTTAGGGAGACAAGACAAGTTAGGAATTTGACTTGTGCTTAATCTTGGTTGGGGAACTTTGAAATTTACTTTGTGCCTCTGTTCGTTAGAGGAGGTCGAATTGGAAGAATGCTTCTTAGTTCATTTCTATTCCTGTTTTCGATCGATTGCCGACTCTGGTCTCTAAGATTTTGGCAATACTCATTGCTCCAAAAATATGGTGACCACCCAGGATGAGATACAAAGCTTCCACTGGAGCAAAGAGTATTATATATCGCATCCCCTGGTCATCTACTAAAAAGATGTTGATGGAAATCTCGAACATTATTCCTGCTTTTTGATTTCAGATGACAACACACACGACACCAGTTTTGTTCAAAAGATTCAGACACTACTGATGGAATACTTGAAACAGAGCCCCTCAAACATCACAAAGATCTATTACGTTTTTGACGGTTGTGGTGGGCAGTAGAAAAACTTCAAGAACTTCATTAATTTATGTTCCCATAAAAAGGAGTTTTTCATCGAAGCAGAGTGGGTTTTCTTTGCAACTAGTTACGGGAAATAACTGTGTGATGGAATTGGTGATGCAGTGAAATGCCATGCTGCAAAACGAAGTTTGCAGAGACCACTCAACGACCAAATTCTGGACTATTGTACAGTGTTGGAAGTATGCCAAGAAGAAATGAAATCAATTATCTTCTTTGCCATTGACAAGAAGACATGGTGGAGGTGAGAAAGATGGAGAAGAGTTTCGAAGAAGGTAAAATGGTACCCGGTACAAGAAGCAGTCATCATTTCATTTCCTAATCAGCATCAGAAATTGGACACAAACTATGCAGTGAGGATGACTCGTTTGTAGACATCTATGACTTCAAATACCCAAATTGATATTGGCGACATTGCCCCATTGTCTTACATCTCTTGCATGTACAATTCGTTGTGGTGGGTCGATTTGGTGAACAAAGTTGATGAGGAGCAAGATGATGTAGATGTCCAATTCATGCACCCCCATGGACCACAGAAAACATTCAACTGGCCAGAAGGTGGTGACAGCTGCTATGTCCCTATAAAAAACATTATATTTGCTATGCAGGCATCTATTATAACCACTGGAAGAACTTACAGAATCTGTCATCATCATCATCATCAACCGGTTTATTTGTTGAATCAGGCCACAATTAATCCTTTGATGAGGGTGGGGCCTGATTGTCTAGTCTCGAAATCTAAGTCTTCCTCTCCACTCCTGTCTTTGGCAAGGTTTGATGGAATCCATACCCATGGCCTTCCTATCACATTTGACTACGTCCTCCCAAGTCAACTTGGGTCTGCCAGTGGTGATGTTCTCTGCTGGCACATTCAACTTTCGGACTTTAGCAATCCAGCCATCGCTACGCTCAATGTGACCCAACCAACGCAGTCTGTTCTTCCGCATGATGTCCGTAAGGCTTTTCAAGTCGACCTGTGAGAGCAGGGATTCAAAAGAAACGTACTGTTCAGGCCTCACCAAACAGATCCATCTGACCATTGCCCTGTCATTACGGCACAGCTTCCTTAGTATGCCAGCAGAGACGGCCCAAGTTTCTGAGCCATACAACAGCACACTTCTGACACATGAGGAGTATACACGCCCTCTCGTAGTTGTTGGCAGGTGTTTGTTTGTCAGGATTGGTAGCAGCTCTCTAAATTTTTTCCAGGCACACTTGCAACGTGTAGCTGCCGCGAGTTCACAGCCTCCACCTGATGACAGCACATCTCCAAGATAAAGATTATGATAAAACGATGGCTGCATTTGCAAAACTTAATTTGTGAACAGCGGTTGATTTGCGATTTTGAAAACATGCTATGATGTACCTTATAAATAACTTCTAATTTTCTGTTTCTACATAAACTTAACTATAGCCAAATAAAAAATGAATTTTGTGATAAATTTGGGTTTGGGTTTACTTAGTGGAAACAGCAAGACCGTATGATCGCGATGCATCTCAACATTTTAAAAATGTCCATTATTCAAGTTAAATTGTGAGCTAATGAAAAAAGAACAAGACTTCATGTAAAACATACAGAAAAAAGAAAATTTTCATTTTCCAATAGTGCCACATACGTTTTTGAGGCTTGGTAATCCCACACCCAAATTCAGGCAAACATGTACAATAACACAAAAACAGATGATTCTTAGAGGTTTTAAAGCATGTTTTTTGGATTCCTTGTGCAAAAAAAAAATTGCTTGTACCAATTTTTAACATTCTTGTTAGTCTAGAATTCATTTTATGCACAAAATGTAATTTTCTAATGTGGCGATTTTGTTGTGGCCTTTCACAACATACCTGAAATCTTTAAAATGCACTATTTTGAAAGCTAAATGTAGTAGCAGTTTTTCTTAAGCCCCTAAAAGTGCCAACGACGTAAGAAGCTAAAACCTTTATACATATTTAGATTGAATGCAAGATTTAAACATATAGTAACTTATAGTACTTTTTTTATAGCAATATATTCAATATTTCTCGACATTGTACTTGTATACTTTGGCAGTCACATTCCTCATTCCACGTGGTCCTGAAAATACCTTTTTTTTTGTCTCACATCTATCTGGTGTCGCTCTCATGTCTATTTCTCTTTATCTCATCTCTTATGTGTTATTTATTTATAAAATATTATACTCTTATTTCCATGTACGTTTTTGTCGGTCTTTTACTTGACTGCATATGAGCATTAGAACTAAACTCTCCTTTAAACATAATTCACGCAGTCTGTTAGTTCTCTCACGCAAAACAAGTAGCTAAGGAATCACTCACCGTTGGAAGAAGAACAACCAACTGCATGGAATATAGGATTGTCATTCAAGTTCAGGTATTCCGCGATCAAACTCGATGATAATATCAGGGAGAGCAGCATGCCACTAAAATGCATCCCAATCAAGTAGAAGTGATTAAAAAACCTGAAATAAATAAAATAACTTTAGAAAAAGAAGACAGCATGTTTATGACAATTTACATTGAGAATTAAAAGGTTCTGCTTAGTTTCAAATTAAAATCATCTCAGTTTGTTTATGAAATAATGTTAAACACTTTAACACAGTTTTTTGTATCAGTTCTATTTTAAAACTATGGGAGATCAAAAGGATAATTTTACTCCCCTTACCTGTGAACAAAACAAAGGGGCCAATGCTGATTTGTAGATTGTGTCCTTTTCTGTGATGTTATTTATTTTTAACATAGTACACCCCAAACAAGGCAAGTTGCCATTGTAAACGTAAGGGGCTACTGAGAATTAGGGTGAAAGTTTTTTGGGGGGTCATCCTAAATTGGGAGCTGTGCAGCAAGATGCTTGTTCACATTAGTTTTAAATTTATGCATGTTGGTACAGTCGGGGAAACAGGGAGCAGGGAGCGAGTTCCAAAGGCCAGCAGCTCGAGGAAAGAAGCTATTGGAGAAGGCGGCTCTCCGGCATCTGGGTACCTCCACAGTGAATGGATGGGATTTAGCTGATTGTCAGGTTGGCCGAGTGTATTTACGTCGAGGAGGCACCAGAGCAGCAAGTTCATCGGAGCACATTCTATTGAAGTACTTGTAAAACAAGCACAAGGATGCAACATTGCGGCCATGGAACAGGGACTGGAGCTTAGTGGATAGTGCCGCTGTCCATGATTATTTACGAGAAATTGCAACTTGCTAATTCTGTCCCTTACCAGAAAATGCTGAACTTACAAAAAAAAAAGGTATCTTGATGGTCTTGTTTTGTCCGACAAACCAGAGATTGACTTGACAGCACCAGCCTCTCTCTCTGATAGTAGATATGTAGAGATAGAGAATAGCCTCAGGTGTGAAAAATTGTTTGGAAAGATAGAGAGAACTGACTTTATGAGAAGCAGAAAGAGCAATGGATCTAATGTATGAACTCCAAGAAAGATTTGATTAAAAAAAAACCCAAGAAGCTTCAGAGTCGATTTCTTCCTCAAGGACAGAGACATCCATGAAAATCTCAGGAAGAAAAGGGACACGCCTACAATTGAAAGACACGAGCTGAGTCTTAACAGGATTAAACGAAACAAGCCATTTTGTACCCCAATCCACAACTGAACCCAGCTCAATTATCAATTGCTAAATCAGCTGCATATTTCAACTGATCTCAAGGAGATGGGCGAGAAGCAACACCAGAATAGAAAGTGGTATCATCAGCATAGATGTTAATTTTCTGAATAATATTTACTGGAAGAAGAAACAGTGTTGGGCCTAGAATAGAGCCCATTAGGAACATCCGCATTGATATGAAAGGAGAATGAAGAGACACTGTTCAAAGTTACTCACAAGCTTCGATCAGAAAGAAAAGACCTAATAATGTCAAGAACCTCACCACCAATACCATAACCCTGACGTTTGAGTAGAAGACCAGAATGCGACACTGTCGAACGCCTCCGAAATATCAAACTCAATGGCCCTATCTTCTCCTGAATTATCCATAAACTGACAGATCTGCTCAGTTACAACAGTTAAAAGATCAGCAGTTGAAACTAAAACCACAAAAGCCATACTGAACATCACTAAAGAGGCCCAGACTTTCCAGAAAATGAACAAGCTTGCTGTTGATCAACCTTTCAAAAACTTTGCTAATAACAGAGATGAGACTAACAGGATGATACTGAGTTGGTCAGACCGATCACCAGCATTTTTAAAGATAGGGACAACAGAGGATTCTTTCCAACAAGAAGGGGGCAAAGGACTGAGACAAACAGAGATTGAACAATTTCGAGAGGATAGAAAGTTCAGGAGCACAATGCTTGAGAACGACAACAGGACTTGAATCCGAAATAACCCTAGCAACCATCTTTGGGGTGATAATGACAAAATCAAAAGACTGATCAGTTTTATTTGTTTTTGTAAATTGGCGCATTTAACGTGGGAAGTTTTTTTGTTTGCTTTTTTATTGTTGGGTGGAAATTTGGGATCGCCCCCTTCACCCCTATATTATCCCAAATATTTACTTTATATCCTTTTCCAAGCAATTATTCAAATTATTTAAGTTGTTTCTCACTGTTGGAAAGTGAATCATTTGTTGAATTTTGTAGACCAAGACAAGAAGGTGACAGTCAAAACCAAAAAAATTACAAAAAAAATTCTGTTTGCGTGAAATTCAACAATTTACAAAAACAAATAAACTGTCCGTGTGAGTGAAAAAAAATAACATTCAGAAACAATAATTAAAAATAAATAAATTTAAAAAAAGCAACATTTTACAAAAGAAATCATATATCCTCTTTGGGTAAAAGGCAGTCTGTAACACGTGCGCCATGCCTGGTTTTTCTTGTCACTGATAGTAACGCATGAGTGGGTCGGACAGAATATACTCTATATGACCAATGCTTGTCTTTAAAATCATTGGCATTGACAACCCATTCCGGCAGTTTATTCCAGCTATTGACCACCCGTAGTCCAAATGAAAACTTTCTAGTGTTTAATCACTCGTACTTCTTGATGAGCTTGAAGCTGTGTCCTCTTGTTCTGTTGGTTGTGTTGAGAGGTAGTAGTCTTTTTTGGTTGACCTTGTCCCTTCCTGTCAGGATTTTTTGACTTGAATCATGTCGCCTCAATCACACTGATAATCATTGCTTCCAGTCTCTTTTCATGGAGCAGATCCTATAGTGCTGAACGCAACTTAGTAGCTCTACGCTGAACTGTTTGTCAAGCTCCAACCCCTGTCGCATCACCGTAGTGTTGCATCCTTGTACTTATTTTACAAGTACTTTCACAGAATGTGCTCCGATGAACTTACTGTACTTGTATGTCCTCAACGTAAATGCTCCCGACCTACCCGACCAACAGCAAAACTCCCACCCCTTCACTGTAGATGCCAGAAGATTTCCTACTCTAATAGATTGCTTGCCTTTAGAATTCCCCCCCTGCTCCTTATTTCCTCCGACTGTACCAACGTGCAGAAATTTAAATGTAATGTGAACAAACATCTTGCTGCCCAACTCCCCACCCAGATTGCCCCTATAAATATGACCACTATCACAGCAGTCCTTTATGCTTCAGTGGCAATAATCCTTGTTTATGGCGAACAGAGTAAAAAAAAAAACTAGAAAGAAAACTTTCTTGACCTTGTCGATGTCACCAGCAAATTGGTGGATCCTGGGTGCATTTCCATATTCAAATGGTAAACGTCATCCTATCTTTGCCAAAAGTCATAATTAATCCGAGTGTATAATTGGCCTTGACAAAAGAAATACAATGCAATAATGCAAATATCAGTAAAAAAAAAAATAAAATGCAAATAAATTAGTGTTTTTTCGTTTTCTGATTCAGGAAATTGCCACTCGGATTTAGAGTTAGTGGTAGTTTTTTTGGGGGGGAGGGGAGCATTCTCACTCAGACTTAGGGTTAGTGGTAGGGTTAAGAGAGGGCTGTTGCCACCCGGACTTAGAGTTAAGGGAAGGTTTTTGTGGCTAGGGGGGTCTGTTGCTACCCGGACTTTCTTTTTTACTAATAATTAGGGTACCCTAAAAGCACCATGGAGCATTAGGCACCAGTAACTAGGTAACTTTCACAAACCTCTCTATAGCATTATTATGGCAGTTGTAGGGCAATAAGCACCAAGCTTGTCTGATCACTGACAAATCACAGGCCTTGTTTCTCACGAGTAGAATTTATTGAACCAAATAAAAGTAGTCTTTTTATGCCAAGTTGAGAAGCTGTTTTTGTCCACATCTGCAGCCATTTTGAAACAGGCTCCAAAACTTTATGCTCCAGAAAGGCAACTGAACAAAAATTTGTTTCTCTGCAAACCCACTGAGCCTGCAAACTGTTCCTTTGCTGCTGAAGACCTGAGATATATCAGAGATAAGTATCAAAACATTTTTACACTTGATTTTAATTCAGATTTTGATTTTTCAGAGCTGGAAAGTGTGTCATGGTGGTCTGCACCCACAGCCTATCAAATTTGATCATGATTTCCACACCAATTTTAAAAACTGCTGCAAATTCAACTTGCCCTGTTTTTGTATGCTTTTAGTAAGTTAATTGCTTTGTACTGGTTCTCATTTAAGCATAATTCATGTAATTGTGTGTAATTTATTTATTCAAAAAATATCTTGATCTTTGAAAAAGGGTGGTGCTTAATGCTCCATGTCTGTATTTTTCTGAAGGAAAAGAGTTGAAAATACCTTAAAGTTAGTTAATTAATAAGAAACATGATGATATTAGTTAAGTTTGACCTGTTTTTATTATTGAGGAAGTTATATAAAACCAAACATTTGTAATAAACAATTCAACATTTACTGATACTAATACTTGGACATACAGGTGCCTAATGCCCCATTAAAAAATTGTTTGCTCACAAATGATTTGCAACTATCAAAAGAAGACTGAGTGTGTAAGAAGGAATCTGAGCCAATAAGGCTGTCATGAAGAAGCAGATGTCTGCCAATCAAGCAGCCAAATATTATAAAGTCAACAACAAGTTAGGATTCTCATCCTCAGACCCCACTCTAGGACCCTCATCCTCAGACATGCCTGTTTCCTTGCTGACTTCATCATATTCATCTGATTCATTGAAAGACTTCTTTCTCAAACAAATGACTCCCAACTTTCAATCTGCAACAAGAGGGAAATCAGCTAGAATACAGCGATTCCGATATGGGGAGAGAATCTCACAGCAGATAAAAGTATCACCAGACTCATGGAGACATCTGCTGCTAAGGAGGGTGCTAAAGCATCCAGAGGATGTGGCAAAAGGAAAGGAAAGGGGACATGCAAGGATAAAAGAACACCAGTACAGGAAACACCATGACCACCACAATCAAGAAGCCCACTGCCAACATCGGGGGATTCTGACATTGAGGAATGTTGCAGATGTGGTCGAGGGGATGGAATTAACTGGGTTCAGTGCAACATCTGTGATTCCTGGTATCACATACAGTGCACCAGAATCTACATTTCACTGGAAAACTTCCAAAATGAGGAATGGGTGTGTGATTTTTGCACACAGTAGCGCCGGTGCCTATTGCACCACATGACTGAAATTTGTGGAAAGCTAACCTGAGCTTTTAAACAATTCAATAAATATATTTTCTTCTCTGATGAAAACATGTTAACTGGTATTTGTTTAAACCAAGACATCACAAATATATTTTGCCCATGATAGTCCAAATAAACTTTGAAAATCATCTTTTATGCAGATGAAACATGAAGTCAGAAGAAAGGGTGGTGCCTAATACCCCAGTTTACCCTAATTTTTTAAATAAAAATTATTTTCTTTTTATTACTAACTTTTCAGCATGAAAAATCCCCTCCTCCAAAATATACAATTTATCTCCCTTAACAAAAAAAAAGAAAACAAATTCCGGTTATATGCCCTTAAAAGGCTATTCGATATGACAATAGTCCGGAGATGGTTGATCATTTTACTTTAAATTTATATGCAAAAGTGATCCCCCACTCTAAATACTTAATAATTGTTTATTGTTTTGTCTCTCTCCATTACCCAAAAAGAGCTTTCAGGGTGTTCACACGCAACCACCTTAATAAATAAAAAAAATATATAAAAAGTAGAAGATGGGGAGGGGGGGCAAGTGATTTATCTGAGGATCATCATCTGCAAATTTACCTTTGTTTTCACTAAAACTTGACATTACTTTTTTGTTACATAATAAACATATTTGCATAGCACAATTAGAATTGTACTTATAGATTTTAGTAGACCTTAGCTTGGGTCGTTAAGTCAAGATTGGCCAAAACACAAACAACATTAAACGATATATTAAATAGTCATTATACATAAATTAGAAGTAGAACAAAATATATATATATAACCAAATAATCTGCATTTTTTTGTTAGCAGTATTAGTACATATTTTAATATTAATTCTACTAAAATAAATATCAGGATTGTCAATTCCAATTTTTTCCCGTCAGGTTTCTTTAACGGGTGTGTACGCTTTCAGCGTCCCAAATTCTCTTTTCAAAACAGACGTCGATTATTCGATTTGTAATTTTAAAATTACACTGCAATTTTAGATACAATAACAAAACAAAACTATTCATAACAATTTAATCTACTTTAATATCGATACTTCTTTTTTTTTTAAACGGAACTTAGTATTTTTTTTTTACTAACTTTAATATTAGAAGAAAAAACCCCTCAATAATGGGAAAGAAAAAAACTTCTTAGTCACAGATATGAGGAAGAACGATAGATCCAAATTTAAAACTTGGTGAATTATGTTTAAAAGCACTTCTACAGAATTTGAACCGAACTAGGGTTTGTTTTTTTTTCATTCTAACTTACGTTTTAGGTTTAATTCGGCAAAAGTCTGTTTGGTTCGGTTCAAATTGTGTAGAAGCACCTATATAAAGAATGAGTATTGACTATAAAAGATTTGTGAATATTTTTACTTTCTTATTATATCTTAAATAGAATAATAGACCTCCACTTTTAAAAGAGAATTTGGGACGTTGAAAACGTACACAGCCGGCCTTACTCGCCTAGTGGAAAATTAAAGTCCGCGTTAAAGGCAAAGACCATTACAAAAAATATCGGTGCTCATGCAGTTTACGAACCAGTCTATTTTTTAGATAGGATTTTCAAGTTAAATTCAATTTTACGGTTTCGTTTGTTTATTAAATTGTTAGCTGAATGTACAGAATAGTTAATCAACCCCCCACCCTCGCAGGTTAAGAATGGGTTTCTAAACTATAACGTTATTATTTCAGTCCGGTGCGTAAACTGCATACGTACCAAAATAGGAATATTTTTTTAAATATTTTCTATCCCTAAGCTAGCCCGATCCGACTTGTAAACAATAAGACAAAAATAAATAAATAACGAACAAGTCTTCGTGTTTTGTTTATTAAAAGAAAACTTAACTTACTTTTTCGGTAAGTCGTACTGTGACCGGAGGTAGAAATATTTGTATTGTTTGATTTTACCAAACTGGTAAAGCTTGTGGATGATACTCTGTTCATCTTTGATCAAATTCAAGGCAATGTAACCAAACAATATCGCTAAAGTCATCACAATCCACGTAACGGATAACACCGACAACATGATGTTTTCTGTTTTGAATAGAAAACGAACTCGGAGCGGAACATGCTGTCAAGGGAGACAACCCACTCGTCAATATGCACGATTATCTCCCTTGCTAGTTTTTTTTTGGGGGGGGGGGTATGGAACACTAGTCTGAATACCTGTTCCAAGTCGGGTTCATAATATTGAGATACACTTATATGTATATTGAGAATTCAGCAAATATCTTTTTAGCTGATAACTCTTCAAATTTCAGCTTACCGATAAGTCATACACAAGGCCATACCTATAACAGGCCGAGAGATCTAACATTTTTGGTCTTTTACTGGAAGCAAGATTTCCAGTCGGTAAACAGAGATATCGTTTTAGCTGCTAACACTTCACTCTCATTGCTCCGAGAAAATTCTGAAAGGGAATTCTAACCATCAAATTTATTTCAGCTGAGATTCTGTATTACATCTTAATTTTTTTAATTTTTTTTTAATAAAATGTCCTTTTTCAAACCAATATGCAAATATTAGGAAGCTTCATTGGATGTCCTGCTGGTTTGGCAGGCCGAGGGCAGGCTCAAGGCGTTTCCACAAAAGGTGGTGATGGAGAGGCGCTCGTAAAGCCAAGTCAATTCACAATGGTCCTCAGTGTAGCACGTCATTAACAGACCAAGACTGTTGGGGAAGTCGTGTGTAACAGGGCCTATCACTCAAAGATTTTTTTCTCTTATTTCTTTTCTAATTTATTTAAGGCAGTGGGCTGGATCTGGAATTTTTTTTTTTTTTTATGGAAATCGCTCCAGACAAGGTATGAAGCCATTTGATGTAAGGAGCTAACAAGAACGAAAGATGAGTATCGCAAAGACAGATGCTTATTGGCCTGAGTATTGAAAAGACCAAGGTTATAGGTAGGAGGAAAACAGTCAGTAGGAAGAGAGTTCAACAAGCCTGCAGTTCTTGGAAAGAAGCTACTGGAATAGGAAGCTGTATTGCAATGATGTATCAAAACAGCAAATTGATGGAGACCACTAGACCAACAAGTCAAACGAGCTGGAACAAAGGAAGCGGGGAATCTATTCCCCGCTTCTTTTGTTCCAGCTCGTTTGACTCGTTGGTCTAGTGGTCTCCATCAAATCACTGTTTTGATATTGCGTGTACATATAAACAAAAATAGATCTCTCATGCAACGTTTTACCATTTCGGGAGTTTATTATCCGATCATTTTGGTAAAAGTTTTTATGCTTCAAGTTCTTTATATCTTCAAACAATAACATCAATGTTTGGTGCATTTTAGGTCAGGAAGTCGATATCTTCAGACAGCCTGGTCTAGTAGCACCAGTGACTATAGAAAGAGAATTGAGATCCGGAGGTCAATCTTGTACCGTAATGCTATTGCAGGAGATGAGAAGAGATTTGTGCCGTCTGGTCTCACTGGTGTCTCTCCAGGAACTGTTCATAAAAGGTGCATAATAAACCTAGGCGGAAGTGTCAGAAAGGCGTATCTGCGCACTGTGTTCCAAACGCCCATGGCGTTGCTACGCAAGTTTGGTCATACCAGTGCATGCGCAATGCTACACAAGAGATTATATAAGAGCTGTTAAGACCAACTCCTATATATTATTATTAAGTAACAAAAAACGTAACATGAAAGGAAAATCGAAACCTTATTTATAACCACTACGAAAATGTCTATTCAATTACCTATAGCGTTTGGTATAGGCGGAAGAAAGTTGGACAATATCCAAGTGAGGAAAGAAAAAGTAGAAAGTTCTTTGAGATGTCGAAAGTTTGTCAGCAGTTATCTTCAGGTGGAAATAGTCGATGCTTGAGCGTCCAGTGGACAGGGACAGGAGAGAGAAGGGAGACGTCTTTCCTGGTTGTTTTCAGGTATCTCTCTGCTGACCGACCGTGATTCCCAAAGGGGCTGAAATAATTCTTCAAGGAACTGATGAAATAAATGCACCATGCAAGCTGATTGGTCAGTGTAACGAAATTGCATAACAGGAACAGTGCTCTCAGAGAGAAAATAAGCCATTTTTTATGACTGCTACAAATCTACTATCAGACCATTTATGGAGTACTGTTGTCATGTTTGGGCTGGTGAATCTCTGTCTCATTTGAGGGTTCTTGATAAGGTGCAGAAACATATTTGTAATTTGATTGGCCCTACCCTTTCTTCTTTTCTGCACCCTCTCTCTCACAGACGTAACGTTGCTAGTTTCAGTTTTTTCTATAAATACTATTATGGCATGTGTTCTTCAGAATTGTGTGATCTATTCTCTGCTTCCTTTGTTCCAGCTCGTTTGGCTCGTTGGTCTAGTGGTCTCCATCAATTTGTTGTTTTGATACCTCATTGTAATACAGCTTCCTATTCCAGTATCTTCTTTCCAAGAACTGCAAGCTTGTGGAACTCTCTTCCTGCTAACTGTTTTCCTCCTACCTATAACCGTGGTTTATTCAAGACGAAGGCCAATAGGCATTTCCTGTGTTTGCGATAATCATCTTTCGTTCTTGTTAGCTCCTTACATCAAGTGGCTTCATGCCTTCTCTGGAGCGATTTCCATTAAAGAAAAAATTACATGTTAGTACAATAGAAGATTTTACTATGGAGACAGCACCCCATAGACTGGTATTGTCTTGGCCTTCGGGGCTTGATTTACGCTGGTCTATGGGTCTGAGCTGTGCAGTTCTAGGAGGTCCACCCTCCCAGGCTTCGCCTCCCCTCTTTGGGGAGGAGTAAGTTTATTGCTTACTGCCTGAGGCGCCCCTACCGGGGAATGCCGACGGGGCTTCCCAGGCAATTTTTAAACCCCACTTTCCCGACCCGACCTTGGGTCACATCTTATTTGTGGGAGTAAGATAAAAACTGGCCTTGTGCCTAACTCCTGGAGAGGAGTAAATCAATACTCAATTATGTAACTGCTACAGACTAAAGGACAAAATAGAAGAGAAGCAAGAGGTACGAGGCTGTTGCAAGTAAACCCATGATCCACTTTCTAGTCTCCATGATTGGATTGCGACTGCCTTCTCATTTACCCTCAAACTACCTGACCCAGCATGAGAGTGGGTCATAAAAATTAAGTGGAAAGCTGCGATTTATTTATCTGTAAAATTTTACAAAACAATTCACAGTAAAGCAAATTTTCTTTATAAAATAAGATGTGGCACAAGGCCGAAATTGGGTGGAGTGGGTTGGTGGTCGGCTGTCGTCCTCTTGGTCTATTCTCTAAACTAGTTTCAGTCACCAAAATAACACATTCACTATATGGGTAAAACCTACTTAACATAATCCCCAATGATTTGACGTTTTTTATTTACA
Organism: Sepiola atlantica; assembly: GCA_963556195.1. Lineage (NCBI taxonomy): Eukaryota > Metazoa > Mollusca > Cephalopoda > Sepiida > Sepiolidae > Sepiola > Sepiola atlantica. The sequence continues at coordinate 153,696,592 of OY744521.1, read as the reverse complement.
AAAGATATATGTTTTTAAAATACTTCAAAGAAACTGAAATTTGAGGAATATTTATTAATTGATGTCTAATACCCATTGTTAGAACTTCACAAAACTCAGGGGTATCTGAACTTTCATGAAGGGCTTCCATCCCCCTTTTTACCCCCTTTGCATAAACTAAAACTAAACATAGCCCACATTACCCACTCTTACGCCTAACAGCTATGTTCCAAAATCCATAATGGTTGGTTAATTAGTTTAGGAGTGAATCCTATACATAGAAATATATAAACAGATATACATTCCTAACTTTATATAAATAAAGATAAATGTACAAATAAATACACATTGGTCTTTATTATAGACATTTTTTAATAATTTGTAATTTTTTATTTATTTCTTAGTACGAAAAAAAATAGAGAGTGGGAGAGCAGAAGCTTGTATGCGGGAAAAACGTTCTACACTAGTTGAACTTTTTACACAATAGTAAGTGAAAAATCCAAAACATGTTAGGCATGTATGCTTAGTAGACAAAGTCACAAATTAGACTTATTCTGCCGGTCTGTGGGTTTGTCCTGTGCATTTCTAAGAGGTCCACCCTCCCAAGCTTTGCCTTCTCACCCTTTGAGAAGGGGTTAGTTTATTGCTAATTGCCTGAGGCACCCCTACCGGGGAATGCTGACAGGGCTGCCCAGGCATTTTTATAGGCCAGAGTGCTCTCCCTTCTCAAAGGGCGCTGGCTTTTCAAATCCCACTTTTCCGACCTTGTGTCACATCTTACCGCTGTTGGAGGAAGATAAATAACTGGACTTAGTTTTGGCGAAGATCAAAGTGTAGTATCTGTTCCGATGGATACTACACCCCATAGACTGGTATTGTCTTGGCCTTCGGGGCTTGATTTACGCCGGTCCATGGGTCTGTCCTGTGCAGTTCTAGGAGGTCCACCCTCACAGGCTTCGCCTCCCCTCTTTGGGGAGGAGTAAGTTTATTGCTTACTGCCTGAGGCGCCCCTACCGGGGAATGCCGACGGGGCTGCCCAGGCAATTTTTAATGGCCAGAGTGCTCACCTCTCGGGCGCTGGCTTTTCAAACCCCACTTTCCCGACCCGACCTTGGGTCACATCTTACTTGTGGGAGTAAGATAAAAACTGGCCTTGTGCCTAACTCCTGGAGAGGAGTAAATAAATACTCTAATATTCTTCAGTGGTTTTAGGATCTTTATACCGATGAGTGGCTCCACATTAGAAATTATGTTTTTAATAAAAATAATTTGCTTTAAACTAATGACAAATACCCTTTATGTCTACCTATTTTGCGGATTATAAAAAAAAAAGGTCACTTAGTTTTAAAAAATATTTATGAAATATTTTTTATGTAAATTGCTTTAAATTTATAAAACATGTATCCAGTTAAAAAAAAATATCCTTTTGACTTACGTGAGATTCGAACTCGGGTATGCCAAGTGTAAAAAAAATCAAGCATCTTAAAACTACTGCCTTAGTAATGTGTACTCTGCCTATTCCGTTTGTTATCAAGCAATCATATGTTTCTATTTGCATACGAACAGACAAACTCCGAAGACACCATAACTTTTTAATAGGAGGTATTTACCTCTCTCCCACCGCGGGAAGATGTAACACAAGGTCGGAAGGTGGTGATTGAAAGTACACAAGGGGTGTGTTCACACTCTGGCTGTCAAAAAATGCCTGGGCAGCCCCGTCGGCATTCATGGTAGGGGCGCTTCAGGATATAAGCAATAAACTCACTCCTTCTCAAAGTGCGAGAAGGTAAAGCCTGGGAGGGTAGACTTTCTAGAACTGCACAGAACCATACCTCAGCCCGACAGATGCAAGGTCATCACCTACTTAAAAATGATCCAGCCTCTGTCGGACTGATTGTCGAGGACGAATCCTTGACTTGGTATCCAAATAAATAAAGAACAAAGCATGAAAATAGAACAAGTCACATGACGTTTTGTAATTAGTGACGTCATAATGCAAAGTCATCATAATAGATTTTATTGCATTTTCTCTGTAGCCAAAGCTAAGCTACACATTTAACTGAAAATAGTTTCTGTTTTTTTCTTGTTGTTTTTCCCCGCCCCTAAAAGAGAGTACAACTTGTTGAATTAGAAATCTAACCGAATGGAGGACGAAATGAACTGCGACTTGAGAGTCTGTATAACGATCTTGGCCTTCTTCTTGTACACTCTTCTGCTAGCATATGTCCACTACCTTTTAAACAAGCAGGTCAATACAAATATGTTTCTGGTCAAACAGACTGCAACAAACTGTGAGGGTGATAATAACTCCAGTGCAAACTTATGGAGCCCGTTTTGGAAGAACGAGAAAAGAAGAGCGTGGAGGCACCAGTCAAGCACAGAACTCGTGCTATCCAACAGGAAAAGGAATCCCCCGAAAAGGCATTTGGCCACGTCGGATTTGACTAATATTGAACCCATAGCCAAAGAAAAATACCAAGGATGGCAGATTATAATCGACTTACAGTAAATAGAATTTTCTCTTTCTTTTACCATTATGCTATTTAAAAAATATTTTTTTTACAAAGCCAATAACTACTTGAGAATAAGGATTAATGAGACGGAATGATTATCAGCTGAAAGATGAGGAGCACTATGGCAGTACTAACATTGATCAATGGTAGGGACTGCGTTTGATTACTTACTTACGGGGCGTTTAGGACAGGAATTTATTGACAAGTTGTAATCTGCAGGGAAGCAGTCCCACAGTAATGTGTTCCGCAGACAGGAAGCCCTTGCAAAGAAGCTCTGTTCATGGAAATCCCGCCTGACGCTAGGGATATGGAGGGAGAAGGGAAAGCCTTTTTTTCTGTTGTGGTTGCAATGCGCATTCTGACTGTGACTGTCTTACAAGGTAGAATCAAAGATTGGAGCTCAGTCTAGCACCTTCCATGGAAATAATTGTAGAATAGAGAGAGACTAGCAACGTCTCTTCTGTGAGAAAGTGGCTGTAGGGAGGAGAAGAGATCACCCCCCCCCATCCCCACTAGATTTCGTAGTCTATTTTGTACTCTGTCAAGGCAGGAAAGAGTGCTCTGTGCAGCACCTCCCTAGATGGCGCCAGCAGTATTCTATCTTAGAATGTATCTGGCTCTTATATAGGTAGAGGATTGCATCTGGAGTCAGGTACTTTCTGGAGTGGTAGAATGATGCAACCATTTTAGCAGCAACTTGATAAAACAGACTGGATATACGTCTTTCGTTTTAGGTCTGACGTGAAAGTCAGTCCTAAAAGTTTATCAAAACAAAGGCCACTCGAGGATAAGGGTTAGGTAATGAGTGTCAGGTGGACGGTGAGACAACATGATGATCGGTAATGATGGTGGAAATTGGGCAGAACTTGATTATTTAAGATGACGGCTCAACAAGAATTTGTTTACATTGGACTTAAAAAAGACCATGTTGTAGTCAGCTGGGAAGCAGCCTCACGGTATTGTGTTCCACAGACGTTGTCGTTCTAGAAAAGAAACTTTGCTCATGGAAGTTTTGTTTAATTTTACGCACAGAGAGAGAAAGGGAGATTATTGACAGTGGTTGTAGCTAGACGAGTTTTTTGTTGTGAATGTTTTACGGGGGGGGGGGCATAGATTGAAGCTCAGTCGAGCACATACGATACAAAATAACGTTAGAGTAAAGAAGACAAGCAACGTTTATTCCGTGAGAAAGGGGTAGTAAGGAGGAGAAGAGAACATCGCCCACTAGATTTCGAAGTCGGTTTTGTACTCTGTCAAGGCAGGAAAGGGTGCTCTGAGCAGCACCTCCCCAGATGTGGCAACAGTACTCCATCTTAGGACGTATTTGGCTGCAGACTTTAAAGTATAATCTATACTATTATGAGAGATGTGTGTCTGTCTGTTCACTAGTTTTAGACTATTAAACTTACAAACTTGAAATTTTGTAGGAATGATCACTACCAATGCAGATTGTCCGAGAAAAGCGTGGTTATATTTATCTTTTACCTTTAAAGAGGATCCCTGAGGAGCATGAACCTCCCTACTAAAGTGAGATACTTTTAGTGGTACTTTTATAGAACACGACCCATATGGACACAAATATTTCCGATTGTTTCCAATTGCGATTTAAGGAAATGGCAGAGCCGTCGCTGAACAGTCAATTAGTACCGACATTAAATGAAACAACTTTTTTCATTTGTTTTCCCCTGACTTAAGATGTTAAGAATGGGTTTAATAATTTTCTTCAAATTAGTAGGTGAACCAACTTTATTTCTTTTCTTTTCTCTTTTTAATTTTTGGTAGACGTTTTCAACGTTACTTATTTGTTTGAGGAGTTAATTTTTTGTTAAGCCTACCGTTAACCTAACTCTAACCTTAGCCCTAACCAAAAGAGTGCATTTCTGTTTGCATGTGTTGCAATTTTGAGTTTTTACCATGAGGCAGTTTTCTGGGCAGAATGCGATTAGTTCTTCGAGAAACTGTACAGATGCTGTCACAGCAGTTAAATTTATTTGAGTTTTTTATCCTCATACTTAGTGTCGTCTGCTTTTTTACATTTATTTCACGGCTTCGACCATTTTCGGTCTGTTCCGTAAATTGTAATCGAAAACAATCGGAAGTTTTTGTGTCAATATGGGTCATATTCTGTAGAAGAACCTTTTAGTCTATTCGACCTAACTTGAACTTAAAATTTGGTTTGGCTGTTTTGTTTTATGGCATATCAACGATTTTCAGGTTATTTAATGCTGAATCCAGTCATTTTGATAAAAGTTTTTATGCTTCAAGTTCTTTATTCATCGTGTTTGGTTGTTTTGTAGAGGAAAAATTATGTTTTTGTTTTTGGTTTTGCAGAACATGATTGAGTTTTGCAAAGGGAAAGGAAAAAAACAATAACATCAATGTTTGGTGCATTTTTGGTCAGGAAGCTGTATCTTCAGACAGCCTGATCTGGTAGCACCAAAAAAATTTGGTTTGAATGAACCTTACCTAAGCAGATTCTTATGAAGAGGTCACCGAGAGATAGAACTGAAATATTTTGGTGCTTTTTAGGAATAGGTATCCAGAGATTTGCAATCGTGACATAAACAGTTCCGACTCAGAATGGAGAAAGCCGAATCAAGTTCCGATGCTTCTACATAATACGTTAGGATTAGGTTATGGTTAGTTTAGGGTTAGTTTAGGGTTAGGGTAAAAAAAAATGAAACGTTCATTGAAGTTCGTTAACGTCTGCCAGTTTCGGTGAAACTCGGAATTAAGGACATAAGTACTGAAATTTTCTTGGATACATATTCCTAAAAAGTACCAATATTTTTTAAAGCTTTTTATTTTACTAGATGACGCTTGACATGCAGGGTTAACGTTGGTACATTGTACATTATTTATTGGTAGTTTATTGAACGTATATTCGATTTACGTCATCCTTTCGCTGTCCTTCTCTTTTAGTGCGCCTTTGTTTATTTGTTTGTTATGTGAGTTGAATATCTGTATAGAGCTCACGAAGGTTGTAGCTCAGAATTGAAGTCGGAAAAGATCTGGCCCTGAACGGGTTGAGAAGCAACTTTGCCACTTCACAAGAACTCTCATCCATTCATTCAATGTGGCCATACCATCAAAGTCTCCTGTTCTGCACACATCTCCCTATACTGTCATGATTTAATATTCCTCTGAGGTTATCAGAACTAAGCCTGTCACACATCCATCATATCTTTCCTATATCATTTCTCTCCATGCAACGCATGTTCTCAACCCTCATTGGCCAGGTTTCACTTCCATACATCATCACACTGCATACAGACCTGATAGACTCTTCCCTTGGTTGACAGTGGTAACGCTCTACTAATTAGTAATGGCAAAAGTTCCCTGAACTTACTCCATCCACTCTTAACTCTTGCAATCACACTAGCACCTGCTCCACCCTGTGCTCCAATGGTATCACCAAAGTAACAAAACGTCTCATTTGCCATTGTCACCTCTTATCAAGACCAAAAGTCACTCGAGGATAAAGGTTAATGAAATGAAATGATTGTCAGGACCAAATTAGAGTAGTTAGTACCACAATAAAAAATAATCTGGCAACTTAGCGACATAGCCTTCCTGCAGTTGATCTCCCAATATGTGGCACATGAGTTCTTCTAGGGCTTTCTCTGAGACAGGCATGTCCAAGGCACAGCACATATATTTTCTCTGAAGTGGCTGAGTTTTTATTTATCTCCCTCCCACGGCGGGAAGATTAGACACAAGGTCAGGAAAGTGGGATTTGAAAAACCAGCAGCCTAGAGGAAGAGCACTCTGGCCGAACAAAAAAGGCTTTAACATGTAGAGATACATTGTCTTTTGTCACATTGAAGTGATTTTTGACAACTATATCTAAAGAGGTGTTGCCATTGTCTATTCTCATCATTATATTCGGTTTAAAGTTCGTTTTACATGCAGAATATAATCTTCATCTAAAGTCATCAGATCTAAGCCTATCTTTAAGACTGACATTACACAGCCATCATATCATTTTCATATCATTTCTCTCCATGCAACGCATGTCCTCAACCCTCAGAACAGGCTGTACATGGAGAGAAATGATTTTGATTGGTTATTTTACTTTTTATCCTTATTAGGCAGAGAAAGCTCTAATCATGTTTATTTCAGTTCTAATATCGAATGTTATATGGTCTTTCTGGTAGTAAGAACATACACATGCTTAAATATTGATCGAAACGTGTTCTGCCTGCCTGTTTGTATAATGGACATACCTTGCTTCTTTTTGGTTTTCTGTGATATCCTACTGGGCTTTGGGGGAGGAGGTGAATCGATTCTGAAAGGAGGTATGGAGACCCTTTACCCTATTGTTATTATGCATTTCATCTAGTAAGCTACTGAATGCCTGTCATATCTTAGATTTTAGCCTTGCTAAAGGTTTAGAACGGAGTTCAGGCTCATAGTGTTGTTTAACGAGGGATAAAATATCCTTTGGAAGAATCTGCGATCACGTTACTGTTATGATGTTTTTTAAAGTTAAAATCACATCTGTGTTGTTTTCTGGTGGTTCCCTGTTGTTACTGATACCCCACCACATAGCAGTAAATTCTCTTTAGTTAAGTGGGTTAGATGGTGAAATGGGTCCTCTCGTTATGCAACTGACTCTAAATGGATAATATCAAAATTCAGAAATCACGATCTGGTCGTCTAAAAACCATAATGCATACATATTGTTTTCCAAATAGATTGTAGTCACACAGAGAATATTAGACCCTAAAATTACCCACAATGTAAGTAACACACATTTTGGTGTTACATCCTACCACCATCGGATTGACTCACAGGTGAAACCTTGGAGCTTGCAGAATGGGCAAGGAAGGCACGATTTGCCGGAAGCTCCATATTTCCCGGGTCTGCAGCATCATGCAAACCAGATTATCTGCACTGACCAGAATGCACACTCAAATGCCCTATGCATAGGAGATAGAACAAGCTGCTGTATGTGGCAACCCCCCGCAAGCTTTACCAGATGGTGAAGCAATCTCGCCGAGGAATGTTGAGTGTCAGCGAGATGCTTCTCACTGGTAATGGAGTGGTAATAAGTAATCTATCCGAGTGGTTAGATTGTTGGAGGAGCATTTTGGCATGATGCTAAACCACATACCACCTTTGACTTTAGTGGACGTAAAGATGACCGAGGAAGAATACAACAGAAACTCTCTTCCCCCAACCGTGGAAGAGGTGCAGAATTTCTTGCACCACCACCTACACAACAACAAGGCTCCCAGTTAAGTTGGTATTTCAGCAAAAGCGTACAAATCGCTAACAACCTGTTTTGGCTCTACAAGAAATTCTTTGATGATTGAAACAAGGTGATCCTTTTACTTTTCTTCAAAAAGGATGGCAAGAGGCTCTGTTCAAATTATAAGGATATCACCCTCATCGATAAGGCAGCAAAGGGCTTCACTATACAACATTCTGAAGAGGTTCCAAGGCATGGACGGCGGCACCGGGGGGGGGGGGGTCTCAAGCACCCCCACTTTTTGACTTGGCTCCCCCCACTTTACGGTCATCAATAATAAAGTTATATATGCATGTGTTTAACCGGCCCCCCCACTTTTTAGGAGAGCCCCCCCACACACACTTTTATAACTGTCCCGCCGGTCCTGCAAGGGACTTGCGCTCTTTAAACCCGTCTGTCACAAGCTGACTTTCGTCCATGTAGAGGGTTCATTGACCACATCTTTCATATTTGAAACCAGCAGTGGGCTCACAAACGACCAACGGTCCTATGCTTTTTCAACTTTGCAAGGACTCACTTTGTAGGCAGATAGTATAATGGGGAAGCTGCTCTATCTCCTTGAGGGCTATGGAGTCCGGGTCCGGTCATATGGTGAGGAGGCGGAGACTGCCGAGGTGATCTTCCCTTTCTTCCATCTTCTTTGACTATGCAATCAACTGCATCATACACAATGCTCTTTGGAACTACACAGGGTTTGCAGTCAGCCAAGTGTATTATTGTCTGACCTGGCATACGTAGACGACCTCATCCTGATAGAGTCAATGAGTGAAGAGATAGAAACTGCACTTGATATAGCTCGAACTGTGGCGATGTAAATCATCACATCCAAGACCAATGTGCAGTCCTTCCTTATCGATATGAACGACTGGCAGCTCCTCACATTAGACAGCATTAGTTTGGAGGGAGCGGAGTCATTTGTCTACCTCAGATACACTGTTCTATTAACCAGCCAGAGCTCTGAAGAGGTCGATCACCTTATAAATTCCTCTGGATCCACCTTTGCATGCCTCTAACTGTCCTTGTGTCAACATCATGAGATATCAATGGTGATCAAAGGGTATATCTACCAAGCGATTGTCCAGACGATTCTTCTGAAACATGTCCTAAGAGGTGGAGAATGAAAACTGTATGTCTTTGACAATGACTGTCTCTGTCGCATTTTGCAGTGCTGTGTCGACAGCCATGTGCAGCAATCATAATTCTTTTTGCATTTTGATGTAACTAACGTTTTTTAATGTGTACATTATGGGTTTTTTTTCTCCCCTCGACTACCACGACTTTGGTCTTCTCAAATGATGCACCAATCGAACATGTTCAGAAGTTCAAATATCTCGGGGATTCACCGACTCTGGTTATGATATGAATATGCATATTGGCCAGGCATGGTGTGCAATTAACTCTCTCAACAAAATCTGGAAATATTTAAAGACATCAGTCGAATCCATTCTACTCTACGGATCAGAATCCCGGACATTAAATATTGCTTAGAAACTTGATGGATCACACACCAACATTTTTTTTTATGGAAATCGCTCCAGACAAGGCATGCAGCCACTTGATGTAAGGAACTAAAAAAAATACTTCAAGGTTAAAACCTAGCCAACGATAAGTGTGAGATGGATAGATTCTGACCCAGAAAACAGCAATTCTTCTCCCTGTGTCAGAAACATCGCTCATGGAATGTGAGGGCTAAAGGATAAAACAGGGGAAGCGAGAGTTACGAGGTTGCCGAAAATAAACCCAAGGTCCACTTTCTACTCTCTTTAAATATTTCACGTCGTCTATCGTGGCAAAACCATGTTACAGATAAAATGCTGTATGGTCTCCTTCCACACATATCTGTAGTTGTTTAATGCCGACTTTTGGTGCTTGCTGGATATGTATCTCGACACAAGGCACCTGCTGGAAAAGTTCTCCTGTAGTCCCCAGAGGTTAAGCAATGGGCTGAGAGGTCTCATATTACAATCAATGAGTGAGCGAGCAAGCATCATTGTACACAAACTTTGTGAATGCTTCACTATCAATTTATGGATGACGACAAGACAAGACAAAATAGTGTGCATATAATTCTTCTCTTTATATATATATATATATATATATATAATGGAGAGATGATAAAGATAAATTTTTATCTTTAAAGTAATCCTATCATGAAAAGTCAACTCTCAATATATGAGATAGAGCAATAATAAAATGAAATGAGTGATTGGAAAAAGGACAATATTTATTGAATCATCAAGTAGTTTAAACAAAGAAATATACAAATAAATTTTTTTCTTCACTTTCTTTTCTTAACCCATAGAATTTCAAAAATGCAAGCATAGGTTAAAGAAAGAAAAAAAAAGTTTATTTATACATTCCATTGTGTAAACTACTTGATGATTCAATAAATATTGTTCTTCTTCCAATTTTTATTCTCATCATTCATTTCATATATATATATATACACACACAAGTGTACACTCTGTCAAAAAAAAATGTTTGCTTTGCCAGTGTTTGCACTAATATTCATATAACATAACGCTTAAATCGGTAAATTAAAAAAATAAAGAAATAAGGAAGAAAACATCTCAAACTGGAAAGTTTAAAAAAAGAAAACATATCAATATGTATAGAAAGAAGAAAGAAAAAGAAAAAAAAGTCTCATTATAGAAATAGAGTGAAGGATTTCTTTCCGAATTCATTAAAGATGGCATATAGGGGGTGCTTGACTTGCTATTTGCTTTCTCTTAAACACTTGAAATGGTTTCGTCCCGCAGTTTTTTTACTTGCTAACTTTTGTGTAATGGGACAGATTTATATTTATTCACATACAAATAAATACACATTTGTCTTTATTATAGAGTGGAGGATTCATGTCTGTTTATGTGATTTTTAAACTCATGTTCTTTTCTATTTCTTTCCGGTAAAAGTAAACAAATTTTTTTAACCATCTTTCTTTAAGATAAACATTTCTATAGATGTGTGCATAAAAGTGCCCAAGTACTTATATTTTTCTCCTTCTTCCCTTCCTTCACATTGTTCTTTCTTCCTCTCATTTTTGTCCCCCCCCCTCTCTCTCTCTCTCTTCTTCTTCTACTGCTGGTCTTCTTCTCTAGCTTCTTAAGCATCTTTTGATTATTTTAAATTTCATTTCTTACTTTTGTGATAATTTTTTTTTCTTCTTCAAGCGTCTTAAATTTAAATTCTTTTTTCCTCATGCTCTGTGTATGAGTGGTAACCCTTATATATATATTTTTAAATGTTCACATTGTGTCATATTTTTTATATTTTGAGTCCATTTCTTTTTACATAGTATTTAAAAAAAATTAATGCTCACGTTACCCCATATATATATATATATATATATATATATATATATATGTGTGTGTGTGTGTGTGTGTGTGTGTGTGTGTGTGTGTCTGTGTGTGTGTGTGTGTGTTTCGTTGAAACAATCAAGTCATATGGCACCAGAATTTGTAAATGTTACGTACCCAAGAAACTGTTCCTCTCCGATCCCCATGTAACCATTTGCATATAATATAGTCATCAGAAATAAACAGTTCAAACTTAATTCAAATCATAACTCGTTTTTCCTTGGCTGGCGTGTGTGCATATGTTGTCATCCTCCATGGACCGAGGCTATTTCGTTAACTGCAACCAAACCATCCCAAGCACATAACATTAATTACTTAATTAACACATCCAAATAAGAGGAAGATTCTATTCATCTCAGTATGGTGATCGTCTAGTGCTAAAATCAAAGAGAGGAAACAGATAGAGAGAGAGAGAGAGAGAGAGAGAGAGAGAGAGAGAGAGAGAGAGAGAGACTTATTTATATAAGCCTATGGCTTAATTACTATATGTAGTTAGATCATCTTACAAATACGTCTGGTCGGTCTGAAGCTTCCATACTGATTGCCTCGGTTGCAACTGCTACTTTCTTCAATAATCATGTTTGACTTCATTTCCACCTAAGCTTTTGATTCTCACGATACAGCCCATAATCTGAAGGTCACCTGCTTAGACCTCTTTGTCTACAATGCATCCTGTTTATGAAATATAATGCACAAACATTTATTTAAGTAATATATATACTAGCTGATCTACCCACTAATATCTGACACATTTATGTATGTTGATGATTTTTTTTGTATTTAAATATTTATGTCCATCTTCTTACTTAAATATGATTTGGATTATTCGGACTACTGTTCTCATCTTGAATATTATTCTCACACCGTTTCGACCGATGTGACCTCCGACCTTCTTCAGGTGTATTTTGTCGAACTCAGGAATCTTTCTGTCGAACTCGGGAATCTGTACAGAATTTCGAACGGAACCCTTTATTTAATCCACGGGGGTAGCATGCTCTCGTTCCGTCAGCCATGACCGGGTAGAAGTCTTAAGTAATTTGCAATCGTATTCTTAGTATCACCCACACTGAGGCTTGAACCTTCAGAAGAGTGTCACTTAGAACTGAATTTTTCTTTAGTACTTTATCTGTTATGCTACGGGTCCTTTCAGATTATGACATATATTTTTTTAATTCATGAACACTCATGCATAGTGTGACTACTACTACTACTACCACTACTACTGCTAATACTTAAAACAATAAAGACTTATTAAAAGTCTATTGGTCAGAATTGCATGAAATTTTGTATGAAGCATCTTTGGCATGCCCGATGAGTGATGAGTTAAAAATTTTAATACTACTACGGGTAATCATAAACACTTATGGGTTAAAAACTTTTGGGAAAGTTCCAACACATGAAGCACCCTTGACATAAAAAGTGTGTGTCATAGGAGGGTAAAAAATTCTAATGCTGCTGCTACTACTAGTATTAGTATTAATAATAATAATAATAATAATACTCTAGGCCCCCCCCCCGAAAAAAGCACCCATAAACATGTGATAGCACCAGCCTCGGCTGATACCACACAAAATGGTCGTGAAGGGTCAAGAAGGATGGAAAGACTGATGAGGAAGGGCACCCACCTGACCTTCACTAGAAGGGTTCAGTGTACTGGAACCTTAGGGAGGATTATTGCCACTCAAATTCTAAAGAAGGCCAACGATTATTGTCATCGATGGTAAATGACAGTTACGATAATGCCAAATGATTTGTAACGGTTATCAAAAGAAACGGAGAGTGCTGGAAATCTGGGAAGACCTGTCACTTAGACTCCAGTGAATACCACTTATTGTTACCAATGAGTAATCACTGATAATGACTTGTGCGAGAAGCCCGAGTGAGTAAATAATAATAAATACTTATTGGTTCAAAACAATTAGGATAAATTTTGCAGAGGGAAAGGCAATATCAAAAAAGAATGAGAAATTCAATCCATCATCATCATCAGCAGCAGCAGCATCAGAAGAAGAAGAAGATTTATTTTTAACAGGCCTTTGATTAGTCCTCTATAAGAGTTTGAGGCCTGTCTGTTAGTCTTGATCGAAGTCTTCCTCTCCAGGCTTAGCGGTCGCGAGGATCAAAGCTTGCAATCCCCAGGGCTGCACGGTCGTGTTTACACAGCTCATCCTAAGAGAGATTTGATTTATTTATCTACCTCCCACAAGGTAAGATGTGACACAAGGTCGGGAAAGTGGGATTAGATAAGCCAGCACTAGAGAGATGAGCACTCTGGCCATTTAAAAATTGCCTGGGCAGCCCTGTCAGCATTCCCCGGTAGGGGCGCCTCAAACAGTAAGCAATAAACTTACTCCTCCCCAAAGAGGGGAGGCAAAGCCTGGGAAGGTGCACCTCCTAGAACTGCACAGGACCGGCAACCCCCAATAGACCGGTGTAAATCCAGACCCAAAGGCCCGGACGATACCGGTTTTCCAGCCTGCTGACATGGGAGATCCAGCTGGAGCTTCACTAGACGTCTTATCCTGCCCAGCCTAAGGACATCAGATATTTCTTTCATGCTAAGCTTAGAGAGAAGAGTCTCGAGGTGAGTGTCGTCTTCCGGCATGACATGGCAGATCCATCTAATCATGGCTCTTTTATTGCGCTGCAGTTTTTTGAGAGTGCTCGCCGATCCATACAAAAATAAATACAGTTTTATTGACGATAAATTATTTGGAATAATGGCCTAATATAGTCAGTGGTAAGAAATGGATAAGTCAGCCTCATGTGAACTCTGAAAACAAGAATAGCAACTTCGTAGCAATAGCTTGGCTTGTGTTTGAGATTAGCAGTAAACTGAACAGTGTGAATCTGTTGCAGTGGGGAGGCGAAGTGATGTGTGTGGTTGAAAATTTTCGGGCAGACCGTTTTAAATATTTATTTGGCTTAGTTTAAGTATCAAATTAGCTGGCTCCAACATTTCTTTTCTTTTGTTTTAAATATGCGAAAAAGTATATATTTTTTATGCATTTTCGATTGACTGAAATAAAATTTATATATTAAGACTCTTATTTTTATTTCTTTTACTAATTGGTCACCACTTATGCAGGCCCGGGGGGGGGGGCACTCAAGGATAGGGGTTAAAGAGATAGTCAGTTAGGCAATGATCGCCACCACAAGAGAACTGGAAACAATGGGTGGAATGGGCAGAAGATTATTTAAGAGGAACTGATTATCCAAGAGTCGATATTTTTACATAAAAATATTCGCTTGCTGCTGCTGATTGAACAAGGTTCTACAATTCCACCAAATAAAGACCTTGATTAAAAAGACATCCTTATTTTGTGGCATCTCAATTCCTTTTTTTGGGTGGGGGTGGGGGTTACTTAATGCTAAAACATAATACCAATTGAAAAAAATCATTAATCGCAAGATGCTATTTTACTATGAGAGAGTGAGTTCATACCTTTCCCATTTCATTAGTAAGTGAATACAATAGATTTGACTGGATTTGAACTCGGTTCAGTCAATACAATAGTCCGTGTAGGTATTCATTACACCACTCTAGTAGTGTTGTATTACTCGTTATTGGCTTCCCAATAACTCTTTGGTTGTCGTAGAACTTCGCTGTTGATTCGTACGAACGGGCTGATATACTGTAGCTACCGATCCGCGTTCTCCATTCACTGTTGTCGCTATACTGCTACTCATGCGCGCTTTTCAGTCGCTGTTGTCGCTAATATTCGTACTGCCTTTTCTCCGCCTTCAACCATTGTGTCACACTGCTATGTTGTCTTTGTCATTGCCGACGCCATCGCCATTACTCTTTCTGCTTGTGTCGCTGCCGTATAAACTACTGGCACTACTACGAATCTTCTTCTCTTGGGCTGCTATCTTCGCGAGCTGAAAATCTAACCTTCACTTCAATAAACTCACAAAGTCTCTTGCTGTTTTAATTAGAGCCATCTTTATTTAACTACTAGTTTGCTGTGATAGAGAGAGTTTATGCCAACTAAATTCACTAGTTAATATTCTTGAGAGGGAGGAATAGAGATGATCTACTAATTGGCTCTTAGATTTCCGTCATTCGGAATCTTTCTTGTAACCACTACATATTTGGCGATGTTGACTCTTCGCTCCAAAGTCAATAACTGATTCAATCTCGATTTAATTCTCCCACGCCAAACTCTCACTACCAAATCTCGCGATCAACACGCAGGTGGGATGTCAACTTTCTGACCTCCCGTAACCTTAAGGTTACGTCAGTTGTCACCGTGCATCCATGGGAACACATCGAACCGAACTGTACGGGATGACTCCGCTACAAATCGTGCAAGTCAAACCCGTCTCGAATAGATGCGTCCAACTCTCACAGGGCCATTATCTAACAGTAGTTAAAAAGAAAAAAACGCAAAATTAATTTTCACTTTTTGTGACGAGTTTAAATGTGAACTGAATGCTATGTTGTTGTTGCAAACTGCCCTAACCTTAACCCTAACCCGACCCTGGTTGGGTTGAGCCAGCTTCTGCCCTGGCCTGCACCACATCACAACCATGGCGGTCCTGAGCAAGGTCAGAAAAGGTGATTAACCAATCGCGATTCCACTGTCAAAGTCTGACTTGTGGATCTGAGAGCTCAACTAAGTCCCCTCTGATGGTTGTCACTAACGTCCTCAGCTGACCACCGATACACTTGCCCCACCCAGGCAGAGGGGTAGGGAGGATTATGTTATGAATTAATTCCCTTATCAGAGATGTCCGCTTTCACCGATGCTTTATGTGCTTGCGTTGGAGCCTTTCCTTCGCAGGCTTAGGGTGAATCCGGTCCTTCGTGGGATTACTTTGTCTGGTGCTTGCCCCATGATTAAGTACTCCGCCTATGCCGACGACGTCACTGTGCTTGTAACGAGCAGTGCTGAGATTAGGGTCGTCGACATGGAAATAAGACGGTATGAACAAGTGACAGGGGCCAAAATCAACTGCGATAAGTCTGTTGGCTTACGCATTGGTGCCTGGAGGGGTGTCCCCCTTCAGGGGCCCTTTGGCTGGACGGATGGGCCTTGCAAGATACTCGGCGTCTGGTTTGGTCCTGATCTACATGCCAAAATGCTATGGTCTACGTTTGCCTGCCTTTAAGTTTCTCTTTTCACTCATCCATTTTTGGAAAACAAAATGCTGTGTAACGAAATGCGCCTCAAATTAACTTACAAATACAATCAGATACAAAACATATATGCCGCTTAAGCATAAAATGATCCAACGATGGTTGACATGCCATAAACGTTAACAACTAAACAACTATCAGTCTGTTCATCCTTCTATCCAACATATCCGTTGTACATATCTGCTGGACATATTCGCCCTCAAAGCAAATTAATTTACAAATCAATCATATACAAAACATATATACGGTTACGGCATAAAATTACCCAATGATGGTTGACATGCTGTAAAACTCAACAAACATCAATTGTTTTAGTGCCAATCGTCTGCCTTATTATGCCGCACTCAATTACGTAGTCAGATGAGATCTCGATTCTGCCGGGTTTGCATCAATTCTCGTGCCAATCAGCCAAGACAGAGGCGATAGTCGTCAACCTGACAGCATGATACTCTTTGTTGCATATGGGATGCCACTTGCTTCTACCTTTTCATGATGCCAAAAATTATGAAATCTGCTGTCAGTCCCGGCACCGCAGATAAGTTCACCAAAATAAACAACAAATACAGCTCACTAACTGACCTTTTCATTTTCAAGCCTGTCTCAGTTGAAACATCAGGGGACCTCTGTCACACAAGACATAAGATGGAAGATAGTCACTTGTAGGAATGAACCCTGAGAGATCGCTTGGATATTCCAACGCATCTCTCTTGCTATCATCCAAGGCAATGCCATGTCCATTATGACTCGTGATGGGACGATTCCAATATTTTTCCCCGATTCCGATACAATTATGGATTCTGTTGTAAATTCCCGATTCTGATTCTTTTCAAATTTCGAAACATTCAGCTATAGAGTTGTTTTGTTTTTTTTAATTTTCGGATTACCGTAAAAACCCATGTAATATGTGCAGATATTTTTGCAAACATAAAAATACGCTTGTGGGGAGTGATCTATAGATTTTAGTTTTACTGGTAGTTTAAAATCAATAAATATTTATTATTTTATCATTAGTACCAGCAATGATAAAATAAGTTTTAAACAAAATATAACAAAAAAAAAACAATTAAAAGAATCGTTTTTAGCATCGGAAAATAGGCACAAATTTTTCCGATTCCGATACCCAAAAATCGATTCACGATTCCAATTAATAGTCCCAACACTAATTATGACATCAAAAACAAAACTTTGCCCTTGTGTGGAGGCAGGTAAATAGAGATTTATTGAAATGCACTTATCTTCTATCTAAATGAATGAATGCGAAAGATTTTTTCATTTATCACTCCTATATTATGATCAAAAAAGGTTACTGTTATTTAAATTAATAATACAATGTAAAATCTTCATATGCTGTATATATATATATATATATATATAATGCACATAAACAATTAAGAGAGAACCCTTTAACTGCCTAATTAGCAGAACTATTTTTAACCGTTCATAATTAATTAATGTTTGGTATTATGGATTTGGAATTGCATTAGCTTATGTTTGCTATCTATATACAATATTTTCATCTATATTAACAGTAATTAATTAAAGTTATTTAATAAATAAATCGGAAAAATAACTAATACACCTTAAGTTTAAAACTACATGAGCTCGCTGACGACCTTACCAAAGATCGAGTCAGAAGTGAGAAGAGAAAGGGGGAGGGAGAGTTTGGTTGTCTCACTCTCTCTCTATCTCTGCCCTTTTTCTCTCGCCCTCTTTTTGCAGTTTTTACATTTTCTGTGAAAAATAAAATAAAAATCTTTTTTATTAATTAAGTTAATGCCTAATTTATAAATTTTAACGAACTTATTTTTAATGTTTACAAAGACCTTTTCACTATTTTCATTGACAAATAAATTTTTAAAAATAGTAGCAGTGATCTGTCCAGATTACAAAAAAAAATAGAGATTCGTCTTTTGGTATGATTGTAGATTAACATCCTCCGCTAAACTACCAACAAAATTATTCTACCTTTTTTAGGCGATCACATGTAAACACCTTGAAAAGCTTGACAGAAGGAAGAAAAATTTAAAAAACACAATCAATTAGAATTTAAAGTGGGGGAAAATTTTCGTATATAGATTCAATGTAAAAGGATCCCCATTTTTTCGGGCCAGTTTTCGGGCAGTTAACTAAATTCATTTTGTTATGGGAGTTAAATCCACAGCATTTTTGGGGGGTGGGGGAGTACTACTTTTTTTAGGAGATTACGTGTGGTTTTATGACATTGCCACTCTGACTTAGGGTTAGTGGTAAAAGAAATTTGTTAAGTTCCCTAGAAGGATAGAATGGCCCGGAAATTGGAGAACATTTTACGTTAAATATATATACAACTGATTCCCCACCCTAAATTCTAAAATATTTACTTTTTCTTCTTTGTTTTCCACGATGTTAACATGTAATCGCCTAAAAAAAAGCAGGGTTTGTTGGTATTAATGTAGGGTGTTAATCTGTAAATTTACTAATATTTAAATTTTTTAAATCTTATACTTTTTTTTAACTATATGTCCCTTTTTTATTTTAATTTTAAGCAATTGATTTTAGTTGTGTTTACCTTTTCCGTGAAAATTACATAAATAACTTTAAAATGATCTAACTTATTAAATACCTTATTTTTATAGGATAAATAAAAATATTGAAGTTTGGATATTATTGTAGATTAAACCCCCCCCCCCCCCCCATCCGACAAAATGAGATTCTACTTTTTCAGGCGATTACACGTGAATACCCTGAAAAACTTGGCGGAAAGAGAAACAACAAAAAATATTTTAGAATTTAGAGTAGGGATCAGTTTCGCATATAAATTAAACATAAAATAATCCTCCATTTTCGGGTTTTAAGGCAGTTAACCATTTTTTGCCATTGGAGATGAATTCTGTGCATTATTTTTTTTGGAGGGAGGAGACCTTTATGGGGCGATTGCGAGTGGCTTTACGACCTTACCAGTCGAACTTAGAGTTAGTGTTAAAAAATATATTAGTTAACTGCCCTAATAATTTAGAATTACCCTAAAAAGAAAAATCTCATTTTTTAGGGGGGGGGGTGGAGAGGTAATTTAGCTGAGGGAGTTAATCTACAAATTTACCAAATTTTGTTGTTAAAATTATGGAATTCTCTGAGTAAAAAAGATTTTTTTATGGATTTTCCGTTTGCAACGGTTTTTATAGTCAGAAGGGCAGATAAATCTGGTGTCGCTTTACAGTGCCACCTGTCGGTGAAAAGGCGACACCTACCGGCAAACCGGTGTAGTTATGTTTTGAAAGGAGGAGGTAACTGCTACACGCCCCTCCCTCTCAATTAATTGCTGCCAAGAGGGCGGGTAGGTTTTGCTAGTATATATATATAAAAGTCAATGTTCGTTTGTGTGTTATAGAAATCGGTATGTTAACAGAATATTCAAGATTCCTGGAAACATTTAACCCTTTATTGAAACAATAAAGGGTTAAATGTTTCAAGGAATCTAAAGACAGCTGTTTGAAATTCTTCGTTTTATAAAAAAAAAAATTAACAAGGAATATCTCAGTGAAGAACGTATTTAAAAAAAGGTTTAAACATTTAAAAACTTATTTTTTATTGACATTTTAAAGATTTAAAATAAACAAATTTGTTTCGATTCGTTAAAGCCGTTTGTTATTTTGCAGCTGTCTGTAAGAACAAGTAGGTTTTGTTTTTAAGAAAACACCATCATGCTAACAATTTTTTTTATTACCTGAAATTATTGTAAATATTATTTTTAACTTTTCTTTCAAGGCAAAAATTTTAAACATGGCTATACTGGAAATTATTTCTGACCAGCAATATAATATCTCCACACATGCAATGCTAGCTTCTAATAAATGTTCTTCGTGCAATAAATTATGCAAAAAAATTTTTTACGTGATAATAATTATTTTCTTTGAATTCTTTTAACTTTTCTTTTTTGTTTTCTTTTTCTTCTCTCTCCACCTTGACAACTAAAAGCAACATCCGTGAATTCAAGCAGCACCCCGAAGTATCTCTGCCCAGGGCCGACATTTTCACATGGCCGAGCATAAGCGAAATAAAGCAACAAAAACAGAAGTTAAAACTGCTAAAGAACAAGAACATCCACAAGGAAGAACGTAAATCCTTACATGACTACATCCAATACACTGACCGCATCCTCTTGCAAAGGGTCGACACATGCCTGCAGGAACTTCTGCAACTCGTTGAAGATGGATGCAAGCTTATTGAAACTGAACATCAAGTCATTGTCAAAGTAAGTGGACGAGAATTGAAAATTTGCTTTGAATTTATTTATTACCTGCACCAAGAAGGTTATGTTTGTTTGCTTGTTTGTGTACAGCCTACCGTCTACATTGTTTGACTAATCGTCACAAAATTTGGTCAAAATATCGCCCATGGTCTAACTTAGATATCCCAAAATTAAATCAATTCTACATAAAAGGTCACACACAGGTCAAGATGACGGATAAGGTGGAAGTCACTTTTGGAGATCATTTTCGATTCTGTTCACTGTAGAGACACGTTACTTGGCCCATTTGTAGCCAATGAAGTTCCGCATCTTATGACTTTGACCTTGAAAAGTTTGGTCATGGTCGAAATGTTGATGGAATTTCAACTTCCAATTTTTCCAAATTTGATGTATAGATACCGGCGACACAGCGTATAAAGGATTTATCCACCCATCAGTAAGACATAATGTGACCCTTTAATTTCATAAGATGTACACTTTTATTATGTTAAAATTGCTTTAGAGTGTGTGTGTGAGAGCTTGTGTTTATGTGCACAGGTAAATAATGACTGTGACGGAGCCCATATATCTGTAACATGACAGATCATCAGTTTTTCTACTCTTAGACTAGTTACTCTACAGAGGCTTCAGAGTCTAGTTTACCCTACATATTATGCACATATAATCTTTGGAAAGTTCCATTTGTTATCATCGTTTAAAAATCTATTTAACAGATATAACCCTCCAAAAACTTTTGTCCACTTCAACATCCAGAAAACTGATTGCATCATGTGTCTATCCACTAAAACGTTGTGAAAATAACAACCAACATTTCGGCTGATGTAACCCCCCACCCCCCCACCTTCTTTGGGTGAATCTTTTCGAACTCAGGAACCTATAAGGAATTTAGCATTGAACCCTTTATGTAATCCATGAGGGGAGATTGTTCTCGTTTCATCAACCATCACTTGGTAGAAGTGTTAATTATTATATTTGTCTTAGTTATTATCGCCTGTAGTAAGGATTGAACCCTCAAACTCTCGAAAACTGTCAATTATAACTGATTGTTAATTAACACTGTTATCCGTTGTGCCACGTGTCCAAGATGAGAATAGTAGTCCGAATAATCCAAATAAATTCCGAAACATAACGTAATCTTATTTCTTCAGGTTTCATTTATATTTTTCTTAGTTATTATCGTCTGTAGTAAGGATCGAACCTGCAAACTCTAGAAGATTGTCACTTAGAACTGATTGTTAAACACTTTTATCCGTTGCGCCACGTTTTCATCAGCTAAAATGGTGTAAAAATCTTGTTATATTCATGTCTTTTCTTTCGTCAGGTTTCAATGGTAAAAGATGCCATAGGGTTGTGGAAGAATAAAAAATTAAATCATGGAACCAATGATACAGCCTCTCCGAAAACATACCCGAAAGGCGCCGACTTAAGCTTAATTAAAAGCGGAAAGAAACAGAATGATCTTAAGCAGGCAAAAAAGGAAAATAATTTGGTGGGACAACTGAAACAAGTGAAGAAACAAATCCCGTCGGGATCATTCAAGGATAACAAGAGCAGAAAAGTTGGGAGACAATTGAATGATTCAAGACGGAAAGTATGCATCAAATCCGACCCAAATTCTACAGAGCAGGATCTTCAAGAAAAAGAGGTAATGCTTCGCAATGACGGATGACTGATTGACTGACCAACCACACATCCTCCCCCTTAACCAAAAGACAAAAACAAACTTAGAATGCGTTTCTGCAGAACTTTCGCATTGGTTACTAAAATGCAATTTTTGGTTAATCCTTGTTTGCTTTCAAAAGGGTAAACAACAACAACAACAAAAAAAAAGAGATATACTGATTTTTTTTTTCATCTGAGATAATGTAGCATGCAAGCGATGCCATCATATCAGCCATACAAACATTAACGCTTCTTGATGAAATATTTAAAGAAGTAACTATGCAAAATCGCTCAGAACTTTCTGGACAACCCGATAATTAGAACATTCGGTGCTTATTTTTATTGTGACTCCAGTGAACTATGGCAGTTCAAAATAAAATAACAAGAAAACTTCTGAATATACTTACTTATCAGTTAAAAAATATTAGTGTAGACCAAAAATGACGGAAAATTATTGAGTCGGATTTTAATAAGAAATTAAATTAATTTACTATTTGGAGTCCACAAACTCCGAACGACATTCACGTCAAGTCAAGCTTTTCATAGAAGATTATCTCCCTTCTAATATGCTGGCTCGTTGTTCGGAGTTTGTGGACTCCAAATAGTAAATTAATTCTATTTTTTTATTAAAATTCTACTCGTTTATTTGATGTAATTTTTTGGTGTACACTAATATTTTTCACTGATAAGTAAGTATATCAAATAGTTTTCCTGTTATTTTATTTTGAACTGCCATATTTCACTTGAGCATCAATAAAAATAAGTACCAAAAATTCTACTGTATGAGTTAGAATTCTAATATATAAACTATTCTTGCAAGAAATATTCATTAATTATAGCTATTCTAAGGAATTGCCATGAAAAAGTAACAGCATTAATTTGATTAATTATAAAAATAAAAATCAGTCTTTTTTATATTCTACATGTGATAAGTGTAAAGTTTTATATTTCTTGTACCAACATGGCCGCTCTTTATTTATTATGCCTCTTTTTAATCAATAATCTCATTAAAACTTCGGGTCATGGGTCATCTATGTTTTTGTTTAAACTGGATGACATCATTTCTTTCTTACTCTAGCAATTATGACGTCAACCGGATGTCTTCAACCTGTTTTGATGGATGACATAATCCCTTTGTGGCATCATTCATTGTGCACAGAAACAAACAACCAAGATCCAGTTTTCGTAGTATATGGCTAGATAGATTATGGAAATAATATTCCAACGTGATGGCAAATGAAAAAACAAAATTATTTATAGATTCATCAACGTTTCGTCTTTATTTCAAGACTTTCTCAAGATTGATTTGCACTTGTATGTTATTTCTTCAAATCAATCATCTCGAGAACGTCTTGAAATAAAGACGAAACGTTGATGAATATATAAATAATTTTTTTTTTTCCTTTTTCATAGATAAAACAAAAATAAATTACTTATGACTAAATAAGTAACATTTATCGATAATTCTTTGGACAAATTAAATTGGAGATACCATTTCAATGATAAAAGTTCAACAATATGCTATACTGCAATAAATAAAGAGTTCAATAAAAATGGAATGAACAATCATTATATTTTTCCTTTAAAAAAAAAAATCAACATTTTTGCTGTCTCTTTATTGTCTTGTCATAGCTGTTTACAACTTGTCACTCACAGGTAACAAACCAGATACTGTTAAACTGATGATCATCTTCACTTTTCATTCCAATCTTGGCCCTTCTTATTAATCTGCCCGTTTTGATATAAAACTAGTAGCCAGTAAACAAAAGTTTGTCTCATACCTTCGAAGCAGCAGCAGTGAATGTTGTTTTTCGGCATCGTCTCCTGATTGGATAACATCTCCAATCAGCAGTTTCTTTCAGCCAATGAGAGAAACGAAGATGGTCACTTCGAATTCCAGCATGTACTATAAAAACCAAAACACACAGCCTTCTTTCTCTTTTCCTATTTTTCCACAGACAACGCACGTGGGTACACCCTTAAAAGCTAACCTCAGCCCCTGGTCGAAAGGCCTTTCACAACCACAACAAGAGACACACATGAACTTCTGTACGCCCGGCAGAGCGTACACACACAACTCACACACACAGTTCATACATACACTATCTCACTAACAAGGCAAGCATGCTAACACACAGAGATCTTCATGCCTATTCCAATTACACACACATAAACACACAGGCGACAACCGAAATGAACACATGTACTTCATTTTTCCTTATGACAAAACAACTCTTCTTTCGCCTAGAACGTTCGCTTTTGAACTCTCATATCCTTACCTAATTTTATTTTTCGTTGCCACAAAAGTTATCTATACTAAACTAATATACTTTCGTTTATTTCAAATCCAATATACAACATACCGGATAAATAATTTAAGATGTTAATATATGTCCGAAAACAAAAATAAAAAACGTTCCTCTACATATACTTTGTTGTTATGATCAAAGTGTAGTTGCGGCGACATGAAAGTGATGGAGAAATAGTGAAAGAATGAAAAGAACAATGCTTGAACTAATGCGTCTCGTTAAGAGTAGGATAGACATAGGATGACCACCAATCGTTTACTTTTGATGGCCTTGTGCCTAATTTGTAAAATTGGCTTACCTTTTTTGTAAATAAATAATTGAAAGTGTAATATATTCCTTGGCCCTAGGAACTCTCTAGATCGCTCTTTAGATATCAGCTCATATCTGATACCTTGTCCCAGGACCATTTTAATTAACTTGCCAGATTTATTTTTTGGTCTGGCAACAGAATGCTTGTTGTAATTTAGCCAAACTTCACCAACCCACATGTCTAGCTGTTGACTAACACTGCATAGTCCAATATCTGACTCTGTCCAATGCTCTTGCTGATATTCTGCCGATTTTGTCCCACGTTGAATTAGCGCCTTTTTCTCCTTTATCCTGTATCTCTACAAAGCACCATCTGCCCATGCATGGAGTATTGTTGCCACATCTGGGCTGGTGCATCATCTACTAGTCTCTCCCTCTTGACAAGGTCCAAAAAAGAGTCGCCAACCTAATAGGTCCCTCACTATCAACCAAGCTCCAGTCCCTGTCCCATCGCCGCAATGTAGCATCCTTGTGCTTGTTTTACAAATACTTCCATGGATTGTGCTCTGATGAATTGGCTGCTTTAGTGCCCTCTCGTCGTAAGTTCACTAGACCAACTCGACAATCGACTAAATTCCATCCATTCACTGTGGAGGTCCCCAGATGCCGGAAAGCTTTCTACTCAAATAGCTTCTTTCCTCGTACTGCTGGCCTCTGGAACTCCCCCCCCCCCTGCCCCCTGTTTCCCCGACGTTACTGACATGCAGAAATTAAAAACTAATGTAAACAGACATCTTGCTGCGCAGATCCCAATTTAGGTTGACCCCCCCCCTTCTCCCTTTTCTTTCTTCTCAGTAGCCCCTTACGTCTACAGTGGCGGCCGCCTGCCTTGTCTGGGGTGAACTATGTTAAAAAAAAAAAAGAAAAAAAAAAAAGATGCCCCAGATACATCAGCTCTTCATGTATTCGCAAAAAAATAACTATCATATAATCCTTTTTGCCATCACCGAATGCGATAACGATTGCCTTCCATGTAGATATTAAAACTTATAGTGGCTATGTTGGATTTGGGACCCATAAAGTGAAATCGCACCTCTAATTTGAGAAAATGCAATTTTCTTTAAAGAATTAATTGCATTTTAAAAAGTAATTAAAAAATAAATCAAGGTAAACATTGAATTAGATTTTTTAAATGGTTAAAAGTACAGAATAGTTAACGCTTGATAACTTGTAAACCAAAAAACACAATTTATAGCAAACGCATCAGAATGAAATTCTTTAGCTAACCAGCTAAGTTTTAACGTTCATAACACTTTATTTCACTTTTACTTCTATAAAATCTGTCTTTTCCACAGTCGACATTTAATGACAGTCAAAACATGCTAACAGTTCTTGGCTGCCATTAAATGAAGAGAAAACAGATTTTATGGAAGAAAAAGTGTTATAAACGTTAAAACTAGGCTGGTTATGTAGAGAATTTCACTCTAATGGGTTTGATATAAATTATTTTGTTTTTTTGGGGGGGGGGCGGGTGAGAGGTACGAGTTATCGAGTGTTAACTATTCTTACCAAAAAATGAATGAGTATTAAAAAAATTAACATCAAACATTTTAGCAGCAAGGACATAAGACAATTGGGAAAAACAAAAAAAAAATAAACAATTAAGAATGGATAAAATGATACTCACAAAGAATTGAGGGATAAACAATTAAAAAATTGGGTACTTTTTAGAAATAGGTATCCAAGAAAATTTCAGTACTAACGTCATCAATTGTGAGTTTCCAAATTTAACCAAACAAACTGAATGTATTATTCAAGGTTTTTTTTTTTTTACAAAGTTATTTAACAACAAAAAAAAAAAACTGTTGATTTTATTTTCTATTTCAGTGTATTCTGTAATGTTGTTTCTACACAATACGAACCAAACTGTTTTTTCTACCCTAACAATAAACTAACCCAAACCTAAGTTTTAGGTTTAGTTCAGTTCGTATTGTGTAAAAGCACTGTTGTTTCTCTTTTTTCTTTTCTTTTTTATTTCGTCGTGTTGGTTAGGTTATTTTAGATATAAAAAGAATCGTCTTTCTTTAGTAAAGTTAAATGAAAAAGGTATCTAAAAAATTCCAAATGAAAAGTTGCAAAAGTAATAACCTACAAAATTACGTAAATGTTGGAACTTGATCTTTTTAATTGATTGAAAAATAGTCGTCTGGCAAGAAAAGTACAGCACCTTTTTTTATTTGTATATTTCGCTAAAAATCTGAACTTTATTCGGCTTACTCCATTCGTCGTCAGAACTGCTTACATCATGGTTATCAAGAATTACCGAGACATAGGGGAGGGGGGGGGGGGAGATAAAATGAACTGAGAAATATCTTTATGATTTACGTACCCGTGATGGAATTGTATACCAAAATTCACGTAAATTAATCAAGTAGTTTTTATTTTATAAAAGAAAATCAAATTTTATCGATAAATGAATATGGTTGAAATATCCGCGCCATATTCATCATATTCAAACTTTTGCAAACTAAAGAAATAAAGTTTGGAATTTTGGGTGTTATCTCCCGTAGCTCCCTTGAATATGACCAAAAATGCCATATATCAACATTATCCGTTTATCGATAAAATTTGATTTTCTTTCATAAAATAAAAACGACTTGATTAATTTACGTGAATTTTGGTATACGATATATTCATTCCGTCACGGGTACGTAAAATCATACAGATATTTCTCATTTTATCTTATTCCCCCCCCCTCCCTCATGTCTCGGTAATTCTTGATAAGCACAATCACGACTGCAAATCTATGGCTACCTATTACTAAAAAACACTAAAAACTAAATATTAGTTCGTATGATTTTCTGATACGATTCATGTCTTCTTAATGGAAAGCTAATTAAGGGAATATTTCAATGAACTATCCCAAGATTCATTTGAAGGTAAATTTTGTTAAATGTAAACTAATCTTGCATTAAATGTAAACATATGTTTCAAATTCAGCAACAGAAAAAGACAATCACAATAAATACTTTAAAATTTAAATAAACTTACAATTGATTTATGAATTAAAATTTAAAGATTTTAAGTTCAATGAAAACAAATAGCACTTTTCTTGGAAACTATTTCAGGGGAAGCTACTCTAAAACATGAGTTACTTCCCTTGATATCCAACAAGCAATTTATTTATGAAAATCAGACTTTTTTTTAAAGTTATGGAATTATACTCACCTATAATTTTATGCATTTCTTCAGCTCTCCTAAACACTAGCCCTGTCTGATAATAGTAAATCAGCAGTAACAATGGCATATATGTTTATTCTCAATGTCATATTCTAGTCTTTTTCACTTATTCCTTTTTGTACATTTTGGTCTACTGATGGTTTCTTTTCACTGATTTTTTTCTTGTTTTCATAAGACATTTATGGATGCATGTTTTAGTGGCACTTATTTAAATATTTAGGAATATACTATATCTATAAGCCCATCGTCATTGCTGGTTTAATGTTATTGTTGGCAGCGGCAGTTAATATTGTATTTACGTATCAACTCTTGATTGAACAAAATGTTCAATTAGCAGTTTCTGTCAGCCAATCAAAGAATTTCAGCGCATAGTATAAAAACCAAAACATGGCGCCTTTCGCTCTCTCATTCTTCCTTTTCTTTCAGAGACAAATACACGTGCATACGATACGCTTTAACGAGGCTCTTTCGGCCGAACGACCCCTCGACAAATAATAAACATGACAAAAGACTTTCATGAACTTCTGTCGCCTGACGAAGCATACACACACCACTTCACGAATGCACACAAGGTCATACATAGATACACACACTCTCAGTAAATACACACTGCTAAACGAACGCAGATACACACAAGTCCAGACATACACTTCCTCACTAAAAACACAAAAATATGCTAATAAACACACACTCACACATATACCTTCATGCCTATTCAAGTAAACACACACTACACCAGACAAAATGAACATGTCTGCTTAATTCCTTCTTAATGCAGACGGCAACAGCCAAAACAAGCATGTGAATTTAATTTCTCCTTAAACGAAAAGCAAGTCTTTCACCAAAACATTATTGGACTCTTTGAACTCGATCTTTACCAACCCTTCATTCTCATTGTCTAAACAAGTTGTCAAATCAAATAAATTAATTTTGTATGAATAGACTTTGTCATTGTTTCATTTGATAACGTCTTATCTAACTTATTATTAGACAGAGCTAGTATTCAATTCAAATTATAAGTTATTTCGGCCATCTGTAACTATCAAAGTCTGATTTCTGTAAATAAATACATGTAGGATAAAAAAAAACTCAGGTACAACATTTAAGTACAATGCTTGTATTGGTCAGTTATAATAAATACACACTAGCTGTTTCAATAGAATCTTACAAAATAGAAATTACACACAAGTTAGCAATATAAAACTTATTTACAAAGTCATACCTGTAATAATCAGTTATAAGTTATTTCCTTTCATTAGAACTCTTCACTGACATCACTCCAGAAATAGACACTGGACTTCACATTTTTTCTCAACACATGGCATGCAGTTCAGATGCAGAAAAATACAGCTAATAAAAGTATGAAGTGAACATATGTTCCTTTTAATTCCTGACATCAGCGTGGTTTCAACGTGATCAAATAACAACGTGCTTTTACAAAATCTCTCCCAGCAGTCTACTCGTTGTGTACTGCCTTATAAGTAAGTGGTTCCACTCACATATAAATCATCGATAAGTCATCAGTCATGCGCTTTTAGCTTTATCAAATTGCCATAAAACATACAAATCACCGTGGGCAGTTTGAATCAGGTAAGAGCAAACATCTCTGGTCATACTACCTCCTGATCACAAAGATGACAGTGCAAAACTGGTCGTGTCACCCTGGCATTACTCCAGTGGAACAGTTACTTCTTCCCTGACTGAATCATCAAATGTGCTGAGATCTGAATCAGGGGCCTAAACAAGGATCAGTCTACCTTTATCTCATTCTCAGAGGGGATACCACTGCTGCCCGATTCTTTCCATTCATTGATCCATAACTATACGTCATCACTATTATCATACAGTAGTCCCAAACTGATCCGTGAATGCAGGTCTCCCACGTATTAAGGTATGCCATCGGCTAGTTATCTCAGTAACACAGCCTGCTTTATATTTCTATGTGCACAGTCCATGTGGAGATTTCAGCCAGATTGCATACCCCTCTCTGTATTGGGTCACCATTCTGTGGTGATTGAGTGGAGTTCAACATCAACTCTTTTTACACAAATCTAGTACAAATGCAGCATATCGGTTGTACAGATGAAGCGGATACATCGTCCTTTGTGTGATATTGTACCAAAATACTACCTCCTTGGTAAGACAACTGTTCTGTGCAGTAATTCGTTTTACTGTCTGATGACGCCTCTCCATGATGCCATTTCTAGACTATTTGTAGGACTAACACATTTAGAATGAGACACCCTATTCATCCACAAACTGTCTGAACACAATGTCATTGTTGGCCAAGAGTTTGGCTGGAAGACTACGTTAGAAAATACTGACTAACTTCCGGATCACATGTGCAGTGTTTTGCCAGAGCAGCAGGCATCAGATCAAAAACCGTGTCAAAAATACTAGTTGCAGTGCGTAACGTTCATACCTAGCCAATTCCATGCACACGGAGTCATCCAACTGGAACTAAGTCTACACACTGACACTTCTCACAATTATGAACATCTAAACGTAATCCAGTTTTCAACATGGGCGAGTTGATCCTAGACACAAAATACAATGTCCACCTGATTCCTGGGTCCCTACTGTGTCGATGAACTTTAGTTAGCTGGTCAGGGCTCAAGTTTCCCATAACAAAAGTCAAAACAGGCTGTGCGGGTTCAATCTCTTTGCATATCATTGAGCCACGTCTGGGGAACTCATCAAAAAGTCTGCTCGGTTCTGGTTTGATTTTACTCGTGCCGAAAGGTTGTACTTCTTTACAAATGATGTCAATGTGTGCAGTTGATGCCTTCTGAGCATGCTGCTCACGGTTTTGATGTTCAGCCGAAATTTTCTTATAAGTGCATTGGTAATTTAGTGGTACATGCAAAGGAAGTGTTTTACACATAAAACCTTGGCCTACTACTTAAATGCATTGATATGTTGGGTGTCCTTCATCAGCCGTAATGAGTATGTGTCCTTGATGACGGCTCCATCGGCAACAGGCAACAAGAACCATTCCCACAGTCAGTGAGTTTGCATCTGCCCAGAGGTCCAACTTCTTCATGTCCATTAACCACACAAACTGGGCTGAATCTAATTTCTATACCAAGACAAAGGTGTCTGTTACTATATGCCACAGAGAAGCATTGCTGACTGTTGTCCCAGTTCTGAATGACAGCAGTAATGTGATGTTTGATGAAGCCTATCACCATATAAGTAAGTGATTCACCAATTTTCCACATATACTGTAAAGGCTTATGTTTGTTATAGTGGTAGGACGTCTCACTACACTACTTCCTTGTCACCATCGTAGTTTACCATGCTCCCCCATACTTTTAGTCCAAGCACTCTTGTACTGTTCTGCAACCTCTCCGGATCCTTGCTAGTCAGTTCATATAGTCTAAGATGCTTCCTCATGGATTCTGTGGATGCCACATCCTCATTAATATATATATATATATATATATATATATATATAGTGATTGTTTATATTCCAATGACCAAATAATTAAGTCTTTATCAGATCATTAATTTTTTATTTTTCCATGGCAGAATTGCTTGTGGTCTTACAATTGTTTCTCAATAAGTAAAATGCAGCTACTAACCTCATTTACTCGCTGTCCCTCAGAGATCTAAATGAAAGGCATATATAAAGTGTCACATCAAGTACAGAGTTCGTGGAGAAAAAGAAAAAAAACTATATATAGTATTAATATTAGGTTAGTTAACTTTAATGTTTATCTAGGATAAAAACTATACATACATATATACATATTGTTGATATACACTGACATTGATCTCATCTTGCGCTAACACAACTTTGAGCATAGGTTGCATTATTAAGGGTGCCACATTCAGGCCGAACCTCTAACCTGATTAGACAATATCCTTGTCCTTTAAAGACAAGTCTGGTATGGCCACAAAGACTTCTCAATGTGAACCTGCAGGTACTCCTTCCTGACGTCAAGATTGAACACGTTCACACCCTACTGCCTCCATTCTTGCAGTTTCTCTGCACAGATATCTACAGCACCTGTGCATGTGTCAACATGGGTATTAAGTGTGCGATAGTCCATAGCAGGATGCACCTTATGTAATATAGCCGCCAATGGTCAATCCATTGAGCAGGCCAACCTGTTCTCTTGTGGATGACTGGAATCAATCATTGTTTATCCAGGTCTGCAACTCCCGCTCATACTCGCTTCTTCTTTCTCCACATTACGAATTCCTGTCATAATTTTGAAATAAACATTAAAAATAAACACCATATTGAAAGTTTTTATAATCTTTATTAATAGATTCAGTTTGATATTTTACAAAAGACATAAAATTTATTTTCAAAACTAAAATAAAAATACTTTTAATAAAACCAATATATTTTTACCAAAAGAAAATAATTGTCATTTCAATATCTTTTCAGAGAAGCAGACACTCTGCAAAATGGCACTTCTTGTGTGTGTATATATATATATATATAGTGGATTTCAGTTTAGCAATGCATTGGAGTTTAGACTAAATAAAAAATAGCTGATCAAATTAACAAAGACATTTAACATGAAAAATAGAAAACTAACTTAGAGTAAGGAGTTAGTTTAAGGGTAAGGAGTTAGATTAGAGTTACCTTCCTTGAATCATTCACAGTATGATATATTTGGTAGTTATTTCTCATTTAAACTATTTAAATAAATTATTTACAGATCTAGGCCTTCATAGGCATTTCAGTAAACCCACTATGCATACGACAAATATAATACATGCATAAATCTAATTTCAATAAGAATGAAATAACATTTTTTTAAAAATTGTTTTCTTTAATTAAATGAAAATTAAAAAAAAAAGTGTTCATTATTTTCCTTTGTTCTTTAAATCTTTTTTACCACATCGGTATACGTTCCAGTAAGTTCAGATTCTTTAAAAAAAAACAAAAAACATCTGAAAGCTCCCAATACTGTCCACACAATTCCATTCTTTAGATCATCGATCATGAAATCTGTCAATATTATTTTTAAAACTATTAAATTCTTGATATTCTCTGGCAATTTGGTCCAGGAATTAATTACTTTCTCAGATGTTTATTGGGGTGAGCAGTCAAATTGAAAAGAAAAAAAAAATGTTTGTCCATAATCGTTATGCCCATTTAAGAATTTAACTTGAATAAGAATATTTGATTGACAAATTTATAGAAAACTAGTTTAGAATAAATAATGCAAAGAAAGAAATATTTAGTCAAGTTGGAAAACAGTGCTTTTAAGAATTTGTTTCACATTTAAAAACTAAGAATATTTGACGTTTTTTTCTCAGAACTAAAAAAAAGTACATTTTCTATAGTTCAGATTTTTTCTCAAAATGTTAATTCATGTAGCAATGCGGAAAAAATTAATAGAGTCCTATTATGTAGCAGGTACTCATCACCTATTTTCCTCGTTAACCAGAACCACTGTATTCATAGGCATTAGATATATTTTTAATACCAAATTAGTCATAAAATCGATTTCCAAAAATGTCTATTTTGTTCAGAAATGCATTTTGTTATGATATAAAGGTACGTTTCTCAACACGAGTAAGGAAATAAAAACACTTTAAATAATTCACTGCAAATATTCAATAAAAAAAAAAAGCAAAAAATAATTCACAATTTATCATCTGTTACTCTTGGACGGAAACATGAAAATGCCAAACTCTGATAAAGAAACTGTCAACTCGCTCATGTAAAAAGATGAGGCTTCTGTTTAGGAGAAATTAGAAAACTTAGACATGGTGCAAAAACAAATGCACACACAGAAAAAATTTTTAATGGAGAAAGCAAGAAAGTCTATTTTGATCAATCAAAATTAAATGAGCTAACCAGAATTTAACAAACCATTAAGATTGTTGTATTTATCTGTTTATATTCATGATTTTCTGAACATTAAGTTTACTAAATTGATGGATGTTTGAAATGCTGAATTGTTTTTAGCCTTTTGTAACTTAGTTTTGGTTACAACATATCAATACGTTAGGGTTATTTAATACTAAATAATTCATTTAACAGAAAAGACTTAAATAGCTGGAATTCTGAGATTTTTTTATATAGCTTTCTCAATGAACATAATAGAACTGATTGGATTTGAACTTTTTTTGCAGATTTCATTAGGCCAACTGCATCTCCTTGGATATTTTGTTTTAGATGATTGGCATATGCAAAGAAAATCAACCAATTTGTTTTTTAGATTTGAAATATTTATGGGTAAATGAAATAAAATATATCTTGAATATTTTAAAGTTTAGAATACATTTTCAACATTTTAAAAGTGTAAATAAAAACTCTTATCAATGCATGATATAGATTTTTAGACAGCATGTATATCAGTGAATTACAAGCTTTATATTTGACATAAGTTTGTCTTAATTTAAAAAAATGGAATTTATTGTGTGTTGCACTTACAAATGCAAAACATTAAAAAAAGAAAAGAAAATGCAGACGATAAAGACAAAAAGATATCTAAAAGTCATAAATACATAAAATATATGAATTATTAATCAATCGTGTCATTATAAATATATACAGACATTTATTACAATTAAGTTAAATTTTGTAAATATTTGCATCATGCTAAAGAATTGTGGACTCTTTATTCTATTTGGAGATATTTAACTGTATTAGCAAACCTTGGTCCAGATGTTTCCCCTTTCTATGTTTGATATATAACAAGGTTTTAATTTTTTCACTGTAATAAAATTTTAAATTTTAAGAGTGATGATCTGGAGATATTGACAGTTTTTTTGTTTTTTTTTTCAGTTTCATTTCAATTTAGCATTACTAACATCTGAATTTGAAGGACAGTATTTTTTTAACGGAATAAGGGCAATATGCTCATTTAAGACAAAAAAGATACAATTGATGTATCTTGAATTTTGTTCTCATCAATTTTGCAATAATGGACAATATTCAGGAATAAAGAATAGAAAAAAAAAATTAATAAAAAGAAATAAAACATCAACAAACACAAATAAACATACATCATATTTTAATAAGAGAAAAAACATCAACATACATCAATTTACTATACATCTGAAGGAGATTGAAACATAGTATAATATCAACGTTGAAAAAGATAAACAATGTAGATCATAAATTCTCATCTAAAAAAATTCATACAAAAAACAAAAAAGGAATTTACATCATTTCGAAACTTTTTTAAAAGTAAAATTTTAGAATTTCATATCTTTTTCACAGACGTACTTTAAAAATTAATATAAAATGCAACTATCGTTAAAAAGATTTGTTCTGCAATTATTAGATTCATAAAAAAAATATGATTGACATATTTTTATAGCAATTAGAAAGAAAAAAAATTGCTAAATAATCGAGTAATTCTGTTTAAAAACCGGCTTGATAAAAAATATTTTCAAAAAGATAAATGCAAATTGAAATTCAAAATACTCCAGCAATTTATTATTATACATATTTTTCTATATTTATATTTTGTCCATTAATTAAAATATAGGGAGAAAGTTCTGAGATTAATTTCTATCTGAATGGTGAATCAAAAGACCAAACTCTAAATCTCTTGTATACGATGAATTGAACAGAAATTGCTATTTTACCGATAACCGAGGGAAAAATTGCAGACTAATACCTTTCCCAACTGTATTAAACTTAGCATAGGCGATTCCATAGTTTGTGATGGTACCCATTGTGCTTATGATGTACCTAGCTAGAAACCTCATCAAGAATAGACCACTCTATTTAAGTTATTTAAGAAAATAAGAAAATCTGAAATAAATTCATTAAATAAGACTATAATAATTTTTGTGACAACTTAGTATTAAAAATAAAACCCTTTTTCTTCATTGATTTAAATTGGAAAATTATTTTCAGTTATATTAAAACAATATAGTTGAAAAACATTTTTATGTTTTAATCCCAATGAGAAAAATCACATATTCTAAGTTTCAAGCAGATATTATTCATATTTCTGATCGTGAAAAAGTATGTTGGTTTTTAAAGTAAATTTTATGTTTTGTCATTTTTTAATGGCTACTTAGAAAATCCCTGCCATTATTGGTGGAATTAGGTGACTACTTTACACAAAGCTTATCTTTAAACAAATAATGGAATTTAAATTTCATGTCTCTTCATAAATTAAGAGATCTGCAATTTAATTTGTTTCCAAGACGAGAATTGTTAGCTAAACAAATTGAATTTGGAGGCCACAATTCTTTTAAAAAGGTGCTTGAAATAACAGAAAATTTGGTATCACAAAAGACCCATTCATACCTTTCCTATAATCTAAATTCAATACGAGAAGTATTTTACCATATAAGTAAGTAAAACAAGTGATTTGTTATAAGGAAAAAAATCAAAATAATCTGGATATGTTAAAACTGAAATTCAGTTAGTATACATTTTTAGTACATCAATGTAAACTAAGTTTTTATTTTTTTAATTTACAAATCTAAATAAAATAAAAATTTTGTAAATCTATGAAATTAAAAAGAAATGGAAATTATACATTATATAATGGATATAATTTTCTTAATTTTGTGTCTCCAATAAGGACACACAGGAATGTGTGCGTCTTTGTGACTTGCTCATAAGTCATCAGAACATTATCACATCTCCCATCCTGACCAAAAACGAAATTTAAAAAAAATTATTTCAATTATTTTATACGAAAATTTGTGATAGATGCCTTGAATCTTTGCTAACTAAATTCACCATTTTTCTTTTTTACTCTCTGAATATTTTTGGCTGATGTATTACTTAAATATTTTCCATTGCAATAATATATACTCACTTCAAATACCAACATTTTCTTTTATACATTCATTCTCAGCTTTCAGATATTATTTTTTAATATCTTATATAATTATTTACAACAGAGAATCACAATTTAAACAGAATTTTAACATCAACAATTAAAGGTTACAAATAAAAACTTTCATAAGAATATTAATATTAGAATATTTATTAAATATAAAATGCATTTTTAGAAATGAAGCCAAAAAAAAAGGTCATATAATATCCCCATAAAAAGGTTGAAAAATAACTTAAAATTTTGAAAATAAGCAGAATTGTATCAATTCAAACATTTATAAAACACAATTTCATAAACAATAACAAGAACGTTTACAATATATAACTTTAGATAAGACAGATTTATAATTTTGCACATTTCAGGAATAAAAAAAGAAAAGAACGAGAACTGTAAAAAATATACTTTAGATGGCTTAGGGGTAAGATTTTTGGCTACTGTATTAGTGGTCGTATTTCGAATCTCAGCTTAAAACATTCATGTCTAGGCACACTGAGGAGCCAGGATACGGTGAAAAATCTATACTTTTGACTTTAATTATATATATATATATATATATATATATATATATATACATGGACTAATATAGTGTCAGATTTATAAGGGAGTGCGCTCAATATCGATTATGGAGCACTTGTAGATTTTCAAACATTCAAGCCTCTAATATATATATATATATATATATAAAACGAGGAAGCTTATAGTTTGGAAATACAAACACCATAAATAGAAAACACCATAACAAATTTAAAACATCTCTTAGAAGGAATTTAATGGTGCCATTTATTTGTGTTACATATTTAGATGAAATAATGTTGCTTTTGAATTTCGATAAACAATAACTCAGCAATTACACAATTTAAAAAAGAAAATTTTTTTGGTCGGGGGAAGGGGGCGGCTGACATTGACAGTTCCAATGTTTCTTCGTAATTTGAAGAATTACCACTGTCAATGTAATCAAAAGAAAGCTTATAAATATATAAGCTCTGCCGATAACAATTCATGTATTGAGAACTAATAGATTGTATATATATATATATATATATATAACAAAAATATGATTATTTGTCATAGCAAAACAAATGTTTGAAGTTAGACATTTTGAAATGACTTCATAATAAGACTGACACAAAATAAGTAAAAAATAAAAAGTTAAAAAATGTAATAAAAATTGTTTAAAACTTAAGTTTCTAGTTAATCTCCGGAATCTTTGATATTTAATTGTAAATAAGCAGATTAAAAAGGATTAAATCATCAAGTTAATTAGTTAATCCTAAAATAATTAGGCATAGCAGATAAAAATATATTTGAATTCATGACATTTAATCTAGCAGACTTTACTACATTACAAAAGAGTATTTTTTATCAGTTATGCCAAATATTAAATTTATTCTGCTCATCAGATATTAGTTATGACCAGTAGTAATACAAGTTACTCGAATGATGAGTAAAAAAAAAAAAATAATACGTACAAAAAATAAGCACATATGCAACTTGAAAGAACTTATAACTGCAGAGTAAAAAAATTGTTTTGTCAACAAAAGGAATATATCTTTCTATACTAAATATGCCATAGTATGAACGATGTAAGCAGATAAAAAGAGAAATTGTATATTCGTATAAATACATAGTTGTTATAAAATATATAAAGATTTCTTTATTTTAAAAATCTTTCTGCGTCTAAAGCCAATATAAAAGAATGGTAGATAATAATAACAAATATTCTAACTTTTACACAATTGAACTTGTAATATTGTGGTTGTTAATATAATATTTAAGTTAATCCATTTAATAAAATTCTTCAGATAAATAATCCAAGAAAAAGAAAGGATTTCTTTTCTTAATTGTTTTATTGAAGATAAAAAATTAATTTTCATTCTCCATGTTAGTAAAAAAAAATCTATAATTGATACATTGAATCTGTCTGAATAGAACTTTCATTCTTTTTTGCTCCTTACATCAAGTGGCTTCATGCTTTGTCAGGAGCGACTTCCATAATACAAAAATCAACTAGGAATGGATATAATTCTACTTAAAGTTATAGAATAAAATAATGATGATAGAATAAAGGAATCAACTTGAAAATGTTCTTCACTTCTGAAAAACAATGTAACTTTTTACATTTTAGAAAAACATTAATTCAAATAAATTTTTTATGTCAATATTAAGCACTATTTTACATTTTAAAAATATTATAAATACATTTTTTATTGATTTTACTAATACGAATTCATTAGAATAAAAGTTTTTCAAGAATAGTGGAAAATGTATGGTATCCATTAATTTCCAAAAAAATATTTGAAAAGCAATTGCAGTAATTTATATTGAAGCAAATGAAAAAAAAACAAAAAACATTTGAGCGCCATGAAAGTGGTTTGTATCAAGAAATAAAGGACTCATCGTCATCATGTTCAGTTTAACATCTGTTTTACATGCTGGCAAGTGTTAGCTTTTTATGTAAAACACAAAACAAACACCTTACTGATAGGTTGGAAATTATCTATAGCGAAATGGATTTTAGTATAACAATAAATGGCTAACGTTCCTATTAGCGACATGAATGGTTTTAAAGGAAATACAATTGAGAAATTAGTCCAAAACAATTTATTTTGGTTTACCTACTTATGTGTGACGTATTTGCATTAAAAGCCATTAATTATTTAATAGAAAATGTAAGAATGTGAAGTGACCGTTAGAATGTGGTTGGATTAATGAAAGGCATCAATATGGAGTTAACGCCCGGAAGAAAAACACATCCGACGGACAACTAAGTACTACTAACGGTAACTTCTCATGCTTATATTTTATATTAAAATGTTTTAAATGCAAATATGTCACACATGACTAAGTTAACCAAAATAAATTGTTTTGGACTAATTTTTCAACTATATTTTCTTTAAAATCTTTTATGTCGCTAGCAGTTACGTTTTCACAGTAAAGTATAGCAAGTTAAATCGTCTACGCGAAACGCGGACAAAATAAGTCGATCGAGCAAAGAACCATTGCCGATATGTAAATAAATCAAGGATCCTTCCTCTAAATTTGACCATAAAAATAAATTATAAAACTTTTAGGTTTATTTCTGTATTCGTCAGATTTCTTTTATTAGCATTTAACAAAGCTGATTAAAGTTACTATAACTTACTTTTCTGAATGTTTTTTTCCTTCTCTTTTACATGGTTTTAAGTAAAAAAAATAAGTTGTTTAGGAACAATGAAATCCTACCGAAGCCCATTACACAGTAAATAATTTCCAAGACAGAAACAGCAGAATGGATGGCATGACAAGGGAGATAATTAAAATAATGGTTGAAAATCTTAAAAGAAAAAAAACAAAAACACATGCAATAAAAACTTATGTACATATAAGAGATTCAGAAGTTTTTTCCATAATTTCACATAACATTGTTTCTTTTTCTTTTTGTAATCTTCCAGATCAATGAAAAAAATTATTTAAACCAAATTGAATACATTCTATAAGATGTGAAAAAATCGTGAGAAAAAGTATAAAAACTTTAAAATGTTTAGAATGTCGCGGCCATCGATACACTGATCGACCCTGCAACAAGAATTTCATGATGATTACTCTCAGTTGATATATTTTAAAATATCAGGTTTAAAATATTCATTTAACCATCAAATTATGTGGATAAAAATGATAAACGTATGTTATTATAAAATAGTCATTTCCAAATTTCATTATCAACAGAAAAAGTAGAATATTGATTAAAATGATAAAAAAAATAAAAACATTACAAAACCATCCAACTATATGTGAATGTAGATGTCTTTGTTTTGTTTCGTTCAGCCAAAAAATTGTGAGAAAAAATAACAAAACGAATGCAAACTAGGATAAAATGACTGAAAAACGGTTGAAATATGAAACAATCTGGTGATGGTACAGAATATTTAACAAAGTCCCTCCCCCTCCTCATGTTGAGAATGAGTTTCTAAATAACCTTATATAGAAACCCATTCTTAAGATGAGAAGAGAGAGAGAGGAGAGCTTTGTTAACTATTCTGTACCTTCAATCTTTTAAAAAAAGAAACACTCACAGAAACAAAACAAAAACAATATTTTTTTGTTATGGGAGGAAAACCACAATACATTTTGTTGACTCGAATATTAGAGCCTGAATATCACAAGAAAAATAGGAAAAAATTAAGTTATATTAAGAAATAACATTGCATTAAAAAAATAAAATAACTGATTTGTTTCAGTTGACAAGTTTAAAACATTCTTATTTCAAAAGATATGAAATTTTATTATCTGTTTAATTTTAAACTGGTCCAAACCTTTTCAAATATTACATTTTTTTTTTAGATATTTCATTTAATGTAAAAATTGAATGTACTTCAATTATGAATAAAAATACCAGTGTATGCATGAAAATATTGTGGAAGATGAAGATTGATTCTTTAAATTTATATTCATTATAAACATGAACCAAAAAGAATAAAATAAAAATCACAAAAGTAAAAATATTAAAAAAATAAAACAATGGATAAAAATTCCAGCTGTTTTTTTTTCTGGTGGCTATTCTTTCTTGAACATTTTATTCAACCTAAAAAAAATAATTTAAAAATGAACAGTTAAATTTATTTTAATTAACAGAACAAAAACGATGAAAATATTAAAGAATTAGAAGCAATTAGATAAGTTAGCTTAAAGGCTTTCAGACTTTGTTCAATTACTTTTATATGGATTAATGTGCTAATTAGTAATTAGTCAATGACTGAAAAACGGTAAGACAAATCTTACAGTTTGAAATTAGTGTTCTTCATTGTTTTGTTTATGACATCGTAATCAGGCTCATTAATTTAGAAATAAAAATGAATGATTATAAACACTATTGACATCAGTTCTG
This sequence comes from Sepiola atlantica, assembly GCA_963556195.1. NCBI lineage: Eukaryota > Metazoa > Mollusca > Cephalopoda > Sepiida > Sepiolidae > Sepiola > Sepiola atlantica. The sequence continues at coordinate 153,655,015 of OY744521.1, read as the reverse complement.
TAAATTGAAACTTATTTCATTGAAAACAAAAAATTCTTTCATTGAAAAAAAAATTAACTGTAAAAAATTAATACATATTTAAGAAAAATTAAAAAAATTAAGCTTATTTACATTTGTTTAAATCTTAAAAGAAATTTTTCAAATTAAAAACTGATTTTTTAATAAATTAAAAAAAAATCAATATCTTAAATTCAAAAGATCAATGTCTTAAATACAAAGAATCAATAGCTTAAATTTAAAAAAAAATCAATAACTTAGATTTAAAAAAAAAATCAATAACTTGAATTTAAAAAAAAATCAATAACTTGAATTTAAAAAAAAATCAATAACTTAAATTTAAAAAAAAATCAATAACTTAAATTTAAAAGAAATCAATAACTTAAATTTAAAAAAAAATCAATAACTTAAATTAAAAAAAAAATCAATAACTTAAATTTAAAAAAAAATCAATAACTTAAATTTAAAAAAAAATCAATAACTTAAATTTAAAAAAAAAATCAATAATTTAAATTTTAAAAAATAATCAATATCTTAAATTAAAAAAAAAAAATCAATATCCTAAATTAAAAAAAAAATCAATATCTTTGTAAAAAGATGAAGTACAATTTAAACAAAAGAAGATGTTATAAACTCACCACTACTCCTCCTCCTCCTCCTCCTTTTCCACAGCATTCAATGGTGAAATATCAATATGAAGCAACAACAAAGATTTGTAGACAATTTCTCCCTTTTTGTTGATGAAATTAAACTGTCGATAACCTGAAAGGCAACAGAAATCGTGAATAAAATATAGAAACAAAAAATTAAATAACCTTATTTCAGATGTGTTATAACTTTTAATAAAAAGAAGTTGAGTGTCAAATTCTCTAATGGAGAAAGTTTTTATGAAAAGTGATAACCTACCACATGCAGGCACACTTTTCTATACTACTGTATCAGTAGCATAGAAAATAATAGATATTAACCATATGGAAAGTCCAGTGTCTTTCATTATAAAAAAAAAGACATTTTTTTCAAATGTCCAAATATTAAAAATGTAAGAATTTTAAATGATAGTTTCAATTTATGGCAAAAGGTTTCTTGGGGGCAATGTCAATGATCGGAGTAATTCATTAATGCTTACTTTTAATCCTCAACAATTCTATTTTTTTATTTTTTTTGTTTATTCATGATTGATTAATTTGAATTTATGTTTTGTTTTGAAAGGATTTTAGCTTTGAAAACATTTTCTGGTTTTAGTGTTCAATTGAGTTTTCTTGATTTCATTGTTTTTTTTTTGGGGGGGGGGGTAATATATTATATTTGTTATGGTTTCAATGGGAGTCTTAGTTTCTTGTATCTACAGTGAGATCTGTCACGTGCCAGTTTGTTAAATCACCAACACGTGCATGTGCTGCATAATCAAGCACGGACAAGAGGTGGCTTCAATTATGGCATCTCTTCAGATCATCACAACACCTGCCACTTCTGTGGTAGGGTCCGTAAAAATCTAGCAGACCTAAAGAACAATATCTGCACCTTTTACTGGGAGGTTTTACACTAATATCACATCGATATGCAAAAGTGGTCATACTCTAAATCGAATAGACAGTCGCCATATATAAATAAATACACATTGCTCTTTATTATAGAGTGGAGGATATAACTTGCATATCCATGTGTGTATTTTATCACTCAAGCCTTTTTAAAAAGAGATTTACTTGATGACTTACCTTCTTGCATACATGTGAAGGGAAGAGCATAATAACCAATGAAATCATCTCCAGCCAAGTCATAGTCTTTCACAGTGAAACGAACAATGCAGAGTTCAGGGTGGTTGATCTTGAATTCAAATGTTTCATCCCAACGAGGATTGAAGCCTGAAAAAGATAAAGGCAAAACTTACCAAAGTATAATAATTCAGTTCATAATAATGATGGAACGATTCCAATATTTTTTCCCAATTCGATACAATTACCGATTATGTTCTAAATTACCTAGTCAGATTCTAAAATCGCCTAAAAAAGTAGAATTTCATGGGGGGGGGGGTAGAATTTAGCTGAAAGTCCTCATCTTCTTTTAAATGTAGATATAATTTTCTTTTTAATTTGACAAACTTCTTAATTTTTTCCCTTAATGTATTGTATTCAAGATTTTTATCAACTCATTGTGAGATTTTCATCCATACTTTTCATGTGCCATTTTTTTTCTATTTATCCACTCGTGCCATTTTTATCTAAATTCGTTATTATCTATACATTTTACTGGTAGTTTAAAATCAATGAATATTTACCATTAGTACCAGCGATAGAAAATTAAGTTTTAAACAAAAGAAAAAAAAAAAAGAAAATGAAAAGAATCGTTTTTGGAATTGGAAATTAGGTTAGAATTTTTCCCATTCCCATTTTCCCTAACACTCCTGATTTTTCCGATTAATCGTTCCAACACTAGTTCATAATGAAAACAGTTATACTTTTTTTTAGTTATCAATAAAATTGTATTCTGATCAATGAAAATTATTTTTATTGAAAATCTCTTTGCACTGAAAATGGTTGGACTATCTTTAATAAAAGTTGTACTTAATAAGAAGCCTTTTGGCTAGGAGCAAAGTGTAGTGTCTGTTCTGATGCTGCGTTTCATCTTTTCTGTCCTCGGTCGATGAGGGAGGGGTCCTTCTAGACTGAGGCAATTTTTATTTTTGTTCCAATCTCGAGTACCCCTTTTTGGGGAGATGGATTTTCCCCACATTAAAAACCAAACTTGTGTGTAACTCTGCCCTTGTGGGGAGGAAAGTAAATAGGAACTAGCTATTGTAGTGGAGAAACTATTTAATTTTTCCAAAATTGAAACCAACTTATTTAAGTTGTACGTTAAGCAAATACAATTTTTTTCCAGAAGATGTCTTGAAGTTTCTTTATTTGTCTTATTTCTCAAGTTTGCGACAAACTTTACTGAGCATGTGTAAGAATTATAAACTTATGAACATAGTCCAATCAAATACAGAAAACAAACATTAAATTTATTAAATTTGATTAGAATTTTGGAAAGAGTAATTAATTAACAGACAAAATGCACGGATAACAAAATTTGCCTCAATATGAAAAAAAAATGAATTGAAAACAGAACTTCCGTTGTGTCAACACGTGTGGGGATAAGCAGTTATACTGAAGTACTTGCTATAGGCATCTTCAGCGCTGTACTTCATTTATGCGGGGAATGGAGGACAAGGAGGTCTCGCCGTCCTCCCATAGACAGCACATAATATTCCCAAATGGTCACCCATCTGGTACTGTCCAGGCTCAATGTTACTTAACTTTGCTGATCTAATGAGAACCTGTGTGTCAATATGATAATGCCGTATTGCCTCAACACAAACACACATGTAGATACATAGAGAGAGTTTGAATTACCTACTAGACACCATCCTCGAGTGTCTTCAGTCACTCTGTACAAGGGTTTGTCAGTACAACCTGACATGAGGATAATTCAGCCCACAAGTTAACCCTGACCAAATATTCAAAGCCTAAATAAGATCCTCTTGGCACAGCTATACACTGACTCATACAAGGAATGGTGCACCTTCTCCAAGTGATGTTATCTCAAGTAACTGCACTTAGCTGGATACTCCACCAGACTAAATGAATTCATATCCTGGAATCCGGTAAGACCAAGCGACCACAAGAAAGATATACTATAACAAAGTTAACTGGTCAAAATTTTTACTAACTCAACGTTTGACAGGTAAAGGAGAACTTTAATGGTATATTCGAATATCTATGTATCTCATATAGAGATCAAGTGTTAGCCCCAGGAAGGGTCCCTTGGTTTCTGAGAACTTTGAAGTAAAATGAAAAAGAAAAAAGAATTTATATATATATATATATATTATATATATATATATATAAACTAGTAGAATACCCGTCCCAGGAAAGGTATAAGCAAAAATATAGCATTAGTTTTAAATTTCAATCTTTTTTCATTCTTTCGGGGGTATATAGTACAGATTCGCCCCAATGGCAAAGTTTACAAAAAAAAAAAAAATAATGTGCTCACGTTATTCACTCTGTTGCTTAGAATACATATTCCATAATGATAAGTTCGATAGTTTAGGATTTTACTAAGCACATACATTGGCACACACCAATCCTTTTAAAAATCTATTCATCGGCATATTCGGTTTAATGTCCGTTTTACATGCTTTTGCATGCATTGGATCGCTTTAAGAAATTTACTTCCAAAATAACCTATTTCTGGACAGGTCTTTATTTATCCCTTAGGTCCATTTTTATTTCTTCCTCCCATATTTTCTTTAGCCTTCCCCTCTGAACTGAACCTGTTACCCTAACTGTTCTACATCTACTAACCTAAGCAAAGCCTCTCATCCATTCTTTTAACGTGGCCATACCATTGAAGTGTACTCTTCTGCACACATCTCTATACTTTCCAGATTTAATGTTCCTCTGAGATCATCAGGACTAAGCCTGTCTTTAAAACTCACATTACACATCCATTGTATCATTCGCATATCATTTATCTTCATGCAACGCATGTATTCAAACTCAATGGCCAGGTTTCACTTCCATACGTTATCACACTACATACACATGCCTGATAGATTCTACCCTAGGTCGACAGTTGTAACAGTATGCTGGTTAGTAATGGTAGAAGTTCCCTGAACTTACTCCATCCACTCGTAATTTTTTGAAATCACACTAGCATCTGCTTCACCCTGTGAGCTAATGGTATCACCAAGGTAACAAAACTTCAACCTCAATAGCTTCATCATCCAGATATGCATAATATAACTCAAAATTTGATGTAGAGAAATGCTTTTCTTTATTAACTTTTTAAAAAATTGGAGGTGCGAGTTTGGAGGGGGTACACCCCTAAATGATAAAGTTTACAAGAAAAATAATGTTACCATGTTGCTGAGAATATATATTCCAAAATTCATGATCGGTTTATAAAAAAATTAAGAAACAAAACTTTATATATATGCGTCCTCTAAATGTTAACATTCACAAAAAATAATGTGCACATACTCACCTTGTTGCCTAGAATATATATTCCAAAATCCATAATGATTTGTTCATTAGCTTAGAAGATTACCCTGTACATATATATATATATATATATATATATATATATATAAAAAAATAAATAAATAAATAACTAGAACCAATCTACTTCTCAAGCACAAATAATCCAGAGGGAATTAATATGCTAGATTTAATCAGTTTAATCTGAGAGATGTTGTATACAAACATACCGTTGTTTCTGATCACCCTAGTCTTCATCTCTTCTTTGTCCTCATCCATCCCGTGAACTTCAATTTTTACAATCGGGTCAATCACTTCTCCCTTCACATTATTATGAGGTTTGGGGAGCTGATATGCACTGATCACCTGCAAGTGTTTAGAAAATAGAAATGCAAATATCCGACTGACTAAAATGAAGAGTTACATCGATATAAATAAAAGTGAATATGTATGTCTATTTGCAAATATTTATGACAAAAGAGGCTTAAATAGCAGTAAACATGTAGCAGTTACATGACTGAGATTTATTTCTTCTGTATGCACATGCAATCTTTTGCATGATAAGTTGTGATTCGGTTGGCTAAAACAGGCATATCCAAACTCACAGTTATACACAGCGATTATGGCATCACTGCACATGCACACTTCTCAGCCTTTTTCCTAATTTCCGCCTAGCTTGATTTGCATGCAAATAGAATTCAGTTCCAGTCAAGACATCAATGAGAGCAGGTGTGATACCCTTCGCTGGACTTCGACAGGACGCAAGTTAAAAGACTTGGACTCAATTTAGCAATACATATGAAAAAATTTTAATTGCTTAAAATATCTCAATAATGGCATATATATAAAGAGCTTGATTATTTAAGAAAGAATCTTTTTTAGTTTTTTACATCTGACTAAAAATAAGTAAGTTATGACTATTTTTGTGCCTCACATGATTGGATATTTTCCCCTCTTTAAGACCATATGTATTTCATCTAATTTTTTACACTAATTTTTCAGTAAAAATGTTATATCTTTGTTAAAACACAAGATTAAGCAATGAAATTTGCAATATAAGTGTATTTTTGTACAAGGAATCAGAATGTGTTAGTGAAAATCCCCAGAAATTAATGATTTCCAAGTATTCTGCACATATGATGCAATACCTTAAAAATACCATGTATGCATTAAAAAAAAAAGAAGTTAAAGAACTCAAAAGTTGAATTGTAATACATTTTATGTACAATAAACTGAAATCTAATACTAAGACTGTTCAAAAATAAATATATTGCAAGATTTCTTTGGCATTCTTGTAGATTAACACCTTCCGCTAAATCACTTCTTGCCTTCCCAAAATATGAGATTCTACTTTTTTTTTAGGCAATTACAGGTTAACACCCTGAAAAACTTGGCAGAAAGAAAAACACATCAATTATTTTAGAATTTAGAGTTGGATTACTTTCACATAAATTTAATGTAAAATAATCCCCAATTTCAGGGCCATTCTAGCATTTTAGGGCATTAACCATTTTTTTCTATGGGAGATAAGTTCTGTGCATTTTTCTTATTTTTTTTGTTGCTGGGTTGGGAGGAATCTTCTTTTTTCTTTCTTTTTTAGATGATTATGTGTAGCTTTAAGAGGATCTTTGTGGGAGGAGGGGGGCTTGCCACTCGGACTTTGGGTTAGTATAGGGCTAAAGGCAGTTACGTGTGAACACCCTGAAAACTTAGCAGAAAGAAAGAAAACAATTTAGAATTTAGAGTGGTGGATTAGTTTCACAAATTTAATGTAAAATAATTTTTTTTTGCTATGGGAAATAAATTCTGTGCGCTTTCCTTCATGAGGGGTCTGTTTTTTTTCTTGTTTTTTTTAGACGATTATGTGTGGTTTTAATGGCCTTTTTGTAGGATTGGGGGCTTGCCATTCGGACTTAGAGTAAGTGATAAAGTTAAGGGGATTTGTTTTGGATGGAGGTTGCCATTCGAACTTAGTGTTAAGGGAGTTTTTTTTTATCCAAACTGTTTATGGTTGGTGGGTATTGCTACTCAATTACATTTATAGTCTAATACACACCTGCCAAACCAACTTGCCTTGTTGCCTTACATTCTCTTCATCCTAGTCTGTTTAATAAAGTTGATTTCATTGCAGAGAAGATGTTGGTACTTTATTTTGGAACTCTGATAGTGACCTTTCTTTCTTCTTCATCTCAAGTGAGCCGAGTCAGATGAATACAGGCACGGCCGGCTCAACAAAATGGCTATCTACCGTCTCCGACAAGTGATTTTTTTACTCACACCAATTCCCCCCTCTATAAACGTGACACTAGTTGAGACTATGACGTTGGCAACATGTGTGTCTAGGACATCTCTTACATCTGTTGACAGAGTCAGAGATTCTAATGACAGGATTGCCAGGCCCATATGTGTTTTCGTGGTTAAAATACAACTAAAACAAAACTCAAATCAATTCATTGTTAACAAAAATATATATTTTTTAATTCAAACAATAATCAAAATTTTCTTAAAAAGAAAAGTGTTTTAAATTTATTTCATTTAGAAATCATCACTCCAAATGAAAACAGGAAATGAATAATAAAAAGAAATCTTCATTTACAAATGATTCAATCGCAAACAATAAATTTGCAAGGTAAAAGTTTGTTTGTTTGTTTGTTTGGTTTTACAGCAATGCAACCTTTTAGGTCATTTCATGCTGAAGATTATTTAGGATTTTCCATTGGGATTGATATATAGATATTAGGGTAGTTAGAGTGGTTTTTATAACATTTTTATATCTTTCATTTCTAGGAGTTTTGTTTTTATTGTGTTGATGGGTTATTTTTGTATTATTCAAATTGTGAATTTCATCTTTTAGAAGAGTTTTGGTATTTTATTTTTGTGGTTTGGATACTTGGTGTTTATATTTTGTTGTGGTAGCACTTAGCGATTCAGTTATTTGTGATTATTATTATGCAGTTGTATATTATATTCTTAGGGGGGGGGGGCAGTTATATTCTTTGGAAGAGACCTACTTCTTTGATGTAGGATAGGATTTTTCCAGTGTTGTTTTCATCGAAAATTTCTTTAAGATTTTTCTCTTTGTAGTGTTTTTCTCTTATTTTTGCGAGGTCTATACAGTTGGTTAGTATGTGCTTTACAGTGAGTGGTGTTTGGCAGGGAAAGCATTGTGGCAAGGTAAAAGAATTCCTAAGATACAGTTTTTTGTTCTTTTCTAGGTCAGTGGCTTCTTTGAGTAATACTCTTTAGCTTTGGTTTAGGAGCATAAATTAATTATAATACTTGACTATGATCTGCACATTTTGATTCTAGCCAACAATTACTATCAGTAAATTAAAGGTTTTAAAATCACTTTCAAATTCCAACAGCCATGAAAATAAAAACAATCCGCCACTGCACCATTTTTTATAGATAAAAAAAAAATCTCCCATATGATGTTTACATAAATTCTAAACATAATTTTAAAGGTTTTAAAATGTTAATTCGAAAGTAATTTTTGTTTAGTGTTAGAGTTTATAGGTCAAAGTTAAATATCAGGGTTCAGTTGTGCTCCAAAACCAAAAATAAACAGCAAACCTACAAACCTCAATCTCCTCACACCATTTTGACATGACTGAATACCGCCCACTCTACTGTAAAGACAAACATATGTACGAGCTAGGAGTTTATGTTCGGAACACCCTCCCCATGACTAGAGAACATAGGCTAGAATCAGATAATCAAGTCTACACGTGCTTTAGATTAAACTTACAGCACAGCGTTAGTTACTTATATTTCTTATACCGTTCTCCTTCGACCCAGGACTGTACTCTGCTTAACTTTGCCTCTGAAAACACAGATACAGCACTGTCACTTGATTCAAGTGCGCAAATACATGTGGGGATTTCAATATACATCACCGTGACTGGCTTGGATTCTCCAGCTATACAGACACAGCTGGTAAATCCACATATAGTTTCTCCATAGCGCACTCCCTCTCACAGACTGGCACTTTCTTGACCCGCCTTCCTGATCATGCGGACCAGCAAGCCTCACTTCCCGATCTGTTATTGATCTCACTGCCCGAGGCTTGTGCGACGAATGCCCATAGCCCGCTCGGGAACGCTGATCACTTTGTGGTAATGATTGATATCACCCTAGAATCTCGTCCCAAAGTTGATGAGCCGTTGCTCAAAACGACAAGATACTACAAGTGGGCTGATTGAGAATCCATCAGAGATCACATCAGAGACGCCCCATCGAGTGAAAATTTTTCAGCAAGCTCAACTCTCCACAATGCTTCACCTCAAACTATGCAGCTGCTATTGCACAGAGGCATCAAACATTCTGAAAATTCAACCGCCATAAGCCAACTACAAATAGACAGAAACTTATAGCATCAAAAAATCATTGTAAGACTGTAATACATGAAGCAAAGAGAAGGTATACAGAGATGACTAGAAAACTCATTGAGTCACAGAAACTAGGTACTCCAGATTTCTGGAAAATCTTCAAGTGTGGTGAATAATGGGCAATCACCAATTCCCCCGCTATCCAAACACAATGATGTCATTTGCACGGCAATTGATAAGGCTACTTGCCCAGTGTTTCGCCTTAAACTCCACTTTGGACTCTGCAAACCACCCCCTCCCTAAATTCCCATTGCGGACTGAAACCACACTTGATGACCTAACCATTATCCTATCTCATGCCTGGGACATCATAAAAAGCCTTGTCACCTTTTAAGCATGTATGCCTGATCTCATACCAGTAATAGTAATAAAGAAATGTTCTGCTGAACTGGCCCCTGTCCTCGCCAAACTCTACAACAAATGCCTTGCCGAATCTTGCTTCCCTGATAGCTGGAAAATTGCCCCTGTGGTACCAGTCTTCAAGAATTCTGGAGATAGAACTGACACTCGGAGATATCGTCCCATCAGTCTACTCCCGCATCTCCTAAAATATTTGAATCCTTAATCAATCTAGCGATAGTCCTTCATCTTGTCAATGCTAAACTTCTTTCTGACCATCACTATGGATTTAGGCAAGCACAGTCTACTGCAGATATCCTAACGGTCATCTACCATATACTATAAACTGGACAAGGCAGGTGAAGCTAGGGCGGTAGTGCTTGATATATACAAAGCCTTTGACAATGTCTGGCATAAAGGTCTTCTCATAAAAATTAATTCATATGGTATTATTGGGCAATATTTAATATAATTAGATCCTTCCTATCCAAAAGAAAGATCCAGGTTGTCCTCGATGGCCATTCATCCAAACAACATGACATAAATACAGGTGTACCCCAGGGAGATCGATCCTTGGACCATTATTGTTCCTGAATTTCATAAACGACCTCCCTGATGATATTATGTCTGAGATGGGTATATTTGCTGATGACACCATGCTCTACTCTCGTCATGTGGGTAAAACGGATGTGCACATATCCAAGGCAAAGTGACCTCCAGTCTGTAGTGGAATGGGGTAAAAAATGGATTGTAACATTTAAGGCTGCTAAGACAAAGCTCCTTTCCTTCAAGAACTACAAAAAAACTCTTCAACCACTGATTGCCATGGCAAATAATACTCTACCTGAGAGTTCAACGTTCAAACTCCTCGCCCTAACATTCACAGGTAACAAGAATTGGAACAAATACATAGAAAACATTGCCAAGGCTGCTGCAAAGAAAGTGGGCTCCCTCTACCGAGCTAGAAAACTTCTAAAACCTGACAGTATCCTATATCTCTGCATGGAGTATTGCTGTCACATCTGGGCTGGTGCACCATCCACTAGTCTCTACCTCTTAGACAAGGTTAAAAAAAAAAAAGAGTCGCTAATCTAATAGATCCCTCACTATCCATCAAGCTCCAGCCCCTGTCCCATCACCGCAATGTTGCATCCTTGAGCTTGTTTTACAAGTACATCAATGGAATGTGCTCCAATGAAATTGCTGCTCTGGTGGCCCCCTCAACGTAAATACACTTGATTAACCCGACAATCAGCTAAATCCCATCCATTCACTGTAGAAGTCCACAGATACCGGAGAGCCTCCAATAGCTTATTTCCTCAAGCTGTCGGCCTTTGGAACTCCCTTCCTGCTCCCTGTTTCGGACTATACTGACATGCAGAAATTTAAAACTAATGTGAACAAGCATCTCGCTGCACAGCTCCCAATTTAGGATGACCCCCCCCCCCCCCTAAACTTTCACCCTAATTCTCAGTAGCCCCTTACGTCTACATTGGGAACTTGCCTTGTTTGGGGTGAACTCAGTTAAAAAAGAAAAAAAAACACTACTCAATGGAGTCACCGCTTTAGAAAAGAACCAAGTTTTCATTAAAAACTTTTAAATAGTTTGTAAGCAGAATTCAACAATTCAAAACATTTTAGAGATAATTTTTTTTTTTTTTCAAAGATAGAAATTCAATAACTTGTACATTACACAAGAAAATAAATAGAAAGAACGTAAAAAAAACAAAATAAAAAACATATCTACCTTTATTGTCAATAATTTCGGATTACTATTTCCTGCCGTTTTTCCTATAAAAAGAGAATAAAGATATAAAATAATTTATGCATTATTATTATTTATTAATGACTTAAAATTTAATCTTTGGGTTGATTTATAATTATTATTCAGCAATCACAATGTGAATGTTATTTTTATAGTTTTCCAATTAATAAATTGAAATAAATAAAGGCGAGTTCATCTGAAACAATTACATATATAAAAGGGGAAATAACTCCTGATATATTATTTTGCAAAAAGTGTATATACTTTTTTTTTTCAATGTCTACATAAGACAATTTGTTGTGATCGCTTAACATTTCATTTGAAATGATTAGAATCGATACATATTTCTTATTGACAACTTCTCTTTTGCAAATGAACGAATTTTTACTCGTTTAAATAATTTTTCTCAGATTTTATATAAATTTAATACACTATTCTAAATATCACATGCAACTGTTTTCACGGGAGGTGACTATGTTGAAGTGGATACCGATGTGAACTGACAATCTGGGTATGCCAAGTTCGAATCTAGTCAATTCCATAACACTACTTTCACTATGGATGTTGGCAACCTTCACATGGTCCCTCCTTTAAGTACCTAATTAGAAAAAGAATTGTGGAAAGCAATGCCAATAACAGAACCAAGTTATTCTCATAATACAACTTAGATGTTATTAACTGTGCTGCCGTTAGGAGCTCGTACCCACCTTCAATCTATGATACTGGGTCTCCATTACAAGATTAATTCTTGTAAACAAACTAGTTTTATTTTTTATTAATTATTTATTTTTTGGGTGCTTCTTTCGTTTCACAATGACATGTTAGGCCTCTCTTAAAAAACAAAAATAGCTAAAGAAATGTATAAACTTTGTTATGTACTTACATGGTAGCTTAAAAGAAGACTGTACACCAAAAATTACGCCAATTCATCCAGTATTTATTGAATTAAAAATAAAAAACGATTTTATCTATCGTTGCCATTTTTGTTAAACTTTGAGTTTTTCCGAGAAAAAGATCTGATTAATCTCCCTTGGCCAATCACAAAGCTGAACTGGGTAAAAGTCTAGCGATACGTAAGATCGTTTTTTTTTTTTTTAATCATAATCTAATAAATACTGGATGAATGTGCGTAATTGTTTCTGTACAATCTTATTTTCAGCTAACACGTAAGTATATAACAAAGTTTATACATTTCTTTAAGTATTTCCATGTCATTGTGAAACGAAAGAAGCCCCATTTTTTAAATTTTTTTTTTTATCATAAAATAAAAAAATCAGAATTTTCCAATTTGAATGAAATATTCAACATTTATTACATGCAATATATATTTTATAAGGTATGCAAATGTTCAAATTTAATATGATGATTTTCAAAAGAAAAGTTTGAAATCAAATAACTTCAAAGAAAATGAAACTAAAAGCAAATCTTTTTTAATTTAATTAATTTTTAAACACCATTTTAAGTAAGAGAAAAAATAAACCAGGGAAGCCTCCAGAAAACTGCTGAAATCATCCTTTCGGGAACCCTTCAGCAAGTTTGGGCCTATTCTGACTGGGGATGAATTGGCATGAATCCATCTCACCTAACTATTTTGAGATCATTCTACATATATTCAGTATCAATTATTCAAATGCTAAAATAATTTGACAATATATTAAAATAGTTCAAATAAATCTTTATAATAAAGTAAAGTTATTTCCCCCTATTTTATTGACCAGTATAGCTTTCTATCCAAAAGCTGCATATGCGAATCTGCTTCAGGAGTGATTTAGGCCAAAATATGCCTTCATTTCGTTACCTTTCAATAATTTTTATACAGCTTCTAAGATTGTCATACAAGAAATCAGAGGAATTTTCACTCTCCCACTCAGATCTACTACCACTACCATCCACATTCACCGTGAAGTCTTCTTCATAGGACACTATCTTCGTAGCACCATTATTTTATTTTTTTTGGTCTTGCTATTGTCTGTTTATCTTATCTACCCTTTTCATCTTAATACAAAAAGCTCCGTTCACCTACATTTCTTGAGAGCGTTTTGTTTGGCTATTTCAAAGACTTTCTTTTACATTCTCGATTGATGGAATACCAGAATAGCAGCTTGTTATTCAGCAATATATTCTTGCCTAAACAATCATGTTTTGTTTTCATCTTTTACTACATTTAATATACTATTTTTGTATTTTGGTAATGTATTAAAATAGTTCAAATCAATGTTAATTTCAAATATTAAAATATTTTATTCATCTCCATTGATATTTCTTTGATTCTTAGCTTTTGCTTTAAATAATCGGATTACCTTTTGGTATATGGTCAGTTTTAAGAATCTATTCATAATTTGATAATACAAGTCTCAGCTTACCTGGGAACATGTATTCTGGTTTAAGAACATAACCGCAACCACCATTGTCCGAGAACTTTCCGGTCACAAGTTGCATGGGAGTATCTTCGGTTTGGTAGTTAAGAGCAACTAAAATGAAGAAAACATAAAAGAATTAAGAAATTTTAATATATATTTTTCAAATAAAATGCACAAGGGTCATGTAAGATTTTTATTTTTCACCTAACAAAAATAATATATATATATATCCTTTCAAGTTTTTTTGGTTCAAACACGTATAAATACCTGTGCAAAAATGACAGAGCTTTATGGGATCCTCACAGAGAGACAGTGTTTAACATAGAAACGAGAACGGATCCATTCTTAAAATGTGGCCATTCAATCTGAATATTTAATGATGAAAATGATTTAAAAAAATGAAGTGTTTCAGACCGACATAAATGATATTTCAAACTGAAGCATTTAAACCTAATCCATTCAATATGTATTTACATTACGATGAGTCCATTCATTCTGCATGTTTACCAGCAAAAATATTATTTCAAATTGTTGTGTGACAGACCAACTGACCCTCTCACCGAGATACGAGGACACATATAAAACCATAGATAAAAAATAAGCCACCATTTTGTTCAACACAAGTTTACTGTAATCATAAAATTTAAAACCTTTATAAAATAAGTGTGCCTATTTTACTGCATACCAACCCTTTTTGGCTGAAACAATACTAAATTTTGTGAATTAGTGATTAGGAAAAAAAAATTTTTTTCACTATATATAAATGGACTATATACCTAAAAACAGCTAGAATGCACAATATCAACATCAATATGGACAATAATCCAACAAAAAAAAAATAGCAGAGGTTTGTTAAAACAGTCACTAGCATCAAAAGTTTTCATATACCACATGGGAGAGAATAACTTTATTTAAAAAAAATAAAAAATATACTTTATCTGTTAAAAAATAAATTAAATAGGTCTTTACCATGTACAAGAAAAAGTATCCCTTTCATTTTGTATTTTGAGGGCCTGGCTCAAAATTATAGATTTCTAAAACTGAATTACTCTATCATTTCATACTATCCTTAACTGAATTTAAATCAAACCTTTTCAAAATAAGTGTGCCTATTTTACTGCATATCAACCCTTTTTGGCTGAAGCAATACTCGTTTTCAATGATTAATTGTATACAATTAATTAAACTGAGAGAGGGGGGGTCATACCTTTTCCAACTATATTAGTGCATAATTAAGGACACTATATCTCCCGATGGGATTTGAACACTATATAATTGATGCCATAGTCGCAAAGATATCCATTAGGCCGATTAGGATCACAAATGTATTAAAATAGTTAAAATATAAGATATTGTTTTCAAATATTACAATCCTTCACTCTTGAGAGGACAGCGCAGAAAACAACAACAAAAAACGACTAAGATGATATGCTGATGATAAATAATAAAAATACATTTAAAATAATTTGAAAAATTTTTAATTAGTGAAATATCAATCTTGGTAAACAAAAAACAGGCAAATTTGCAAGTTAATCAACTAAGAAAGTCAAAATTAAGAGAAAGTGCATATGTGTGTGTGTGTGTGGGGGATAGGAAATCATTCTTTGATGAAACAAGTCATCTAACTCCCCTACTCTCCCATGAATCGTTTAAAGTCTTAGCCTTCATGACAAAATAATCACTTTCAGTTTTCAGAGAAAACTCTAAGAGGGAAAAGAAAGGAAAGACGGAGAGAGGAAGAGGACGAAAGAAAAGTGAGGAAAAGAGGAAGAAAGGTCGAGTGAAAAAAGAGGAAGAGAGAAAGAATAAATAAAATCCAGCCAAATAACAATGAAAAAATAAAATAAGACTCTAGCGATTTGGCAGAAATCAGCTTTTTCTTATTCACAAAACAAGAAACAGATTTCGACCAAAGAGTGGAGAACTCACATACATGGAAGCCTCTAGCAATTCAAGTGGAAATTTTCTTTTTCTGGATAAAAAAAAAAGCGGAATTCTGCTAAAAGGTGGAGAACTGAAATATTCTATGTTGCTCGTAATTATTCATCCTTATGCAGATACCAGCCATAAAGATAAAATACAAGCTGGTCTACATGAGGGAATCCAAATACAGCCACTAAGACACAGAAATATTCATATCATCATCATCATCAGCTTAACATCCATTTTACATGCTGGCATGCATTGGATGGCTTTAAGAAATTGACTTCCAAACTAACTTATCTCTGGCAAGTCTTTATTTATCCCTCAGGTCCATTTTTATCACTTTCTCCCATATTTTCTATGGCCTTCCCCTGTGAACTGGACCTGCTATCTTAACTGTTCTACATCTACTAACCAAAGAACTCTTATCCGTTCTTTCAACATTGCATACCATCGAAATCTACTATTCAGCAAAAATCTCCCTATACTGTCCAGATTTTATATTTCTCTGATGTCATCAGAATTAAGTCTGTCTTTGAGACTCACATAACATATAATATACACTGCTCCAACCTATGCTCCATTGGTAGCACTAAGGTAACAAAACTTTGACAACCTCATTAGCTTTGGCATTCAGATTATATATATATATATATGTATATATATAACATACAAATTATTTATTTAAAAACTATGTTACATAATCCAGAGACTTACCATGGTTTCATTGGCATAGATAGACATTTACTTTTTAGGAAAGGCTGTTTTAATCCATCATAAATCTTCGGGGACTCATGAAATGAAGATAGTAACCGCCTATCCATGTCAATGAAAAACCATGGTACATCTGAAATATGTAACATAGTTTTTAAATAAATAATTTGTATTTTAGCTCTCACATTTTATTGATTTTATTGATTTATTCTTAACATACCCCGATGCACTATAAATGAATATATAAAAACCTTGTTATCTCCAAAAAAGTTGTTTACCTAAGGTAACAAACCTTCAACAACCTCAATAGCTTCGCCATCCATATATATATATATATATATATGAATATACAAAACCTTGTTATCTTCAGTAACGTTCTTTTAATAGTGCAATATAAATGAAATCCAAGTTGGTCCACAGGAGGGAATTCAATTAAAGTCACTAAGACACAGAAATAAATATACAAAACCTTGTTATCTTCAGTAAAGTTGTTTTAGTGGTGCAATCTATCCTTTTATTCTGCTGTACCTGTATTAATTTGATAAGCAAATGCCACTATTTTCTTTTTTACTTACCAACTTGACATCCAGCATTCCACATTTGGGTAGGAGTATAGTTGCTGGAATCTGTACGCAAACCAGCAGGGTAGGTTCTCACCATAATGGCCTTGGTCAAACTTCGGCAATACTCCATATCATGTTCTTCTAACAAATCACTAATCTTATTTTCTCCAATGGAAGTCATTCGAAACTGGTCAGCTGATAAACAACAACAACAACAAAAATTAAAGCATGAATTTAAACAAAAAGTTAAAACTGCAGTTTGTTGAAAAAAAAAAAAATTCAAGTAGATGTATCATAAATGCTATCATATTCAGATAGGTGCTCACAAGTTTCAATTTTTGGTTCCCCCTGCAAAACACTCACAGTAAAAACTTATCTAGCTACACCCACTTTTTACAAAACTTTTCTTTATTCTTCTGTGAACCTAAAACCAAACGGAACTTCCATGAAGAAAGTTTGTTTCGAAGAAGCTCCCATAACACAGGGCTGCTTTCCTGCTGACGACAACATGGGCGTCTTCAAGTTCAATGTTAAATACTGGTAGAGTCGTTCTCTTAAATAATCAAATTCTGCTCATTCTACCAATCAATTCCAATCCTCTCATTTGGGCCTTGATAAGCAGTGACTCATTATTATTAAAAAAATTATCAGTTTGACATTATTTACATGTTTTCCTTATTGGCATTTTCACATTTCGTTATACTCACCGATCTTCTTCTGTTGCCTTTTGTTATAATCTTCTGAGAATTTTGAACACAATAAGACATATTACCAAATGGATAAAGCCATTGATTAAAAGGTATTCTAGAATGAATTATACCTTAAGGTTGTTAGTTCAATCCCTGGTAAGGGAACTCGGTGAAAAAAATAAATAAATAAAAAATAAATAAAAAATAAATAAATAAAAAATAAATAAAAAATAAATAAAAATAAATAAAAATAAATAAAAAATAAATAAATAAAAAATAAATAAAAAATAAATAAAAAATAAAAAATAAATAAATAAAAAATAAATAAATAAAAAATAAATAAAAATAAATAAAGAAAGAAGTAATAAATTTTTTAAAATATCTGTGTGCTCAGGTGAACTAAACTCATGAAAAGTGAATGTACATGTGTGCATATATATGAAAGGAAAATCATCAGGTGTAATTTGGGCCAATTTCAAGAAGCATGAGGGTTTTAAAGGATGCAGTGTCTCTGCAAACAAGTAATGGAGGTATGCACAGGAGGGTTAATAATTTTCTTGATGTTTATTAAGTCAGTTGCGAGACATCTGAGCTTCAATGAATCCAAACCTGGGGAAACAAGGTGTTCAGAATATGACAGGTGTCTAATGGAGGGTAACGGCATGTAGTGGATTATGCTAAAGAGTTCAGTTCGTAGTTCCCAGAAGGAATTGATTACAATAAAATATGCCTTGAAAATCTCAAAGTTAACAACCTGTGTTAACTATGGCGCCCTCTTGACAATCGCCACCGACCCCAATGCTTGTGTTGTGGTTTTCTTCTCTCATCGTTCTTGTTTTGGCCATGTTGGCTTTTGCTCTATTGGCAATCGCCGAGGGCACGAGCACTGGTTTATAAGTTCACAAAAATTAAAGCAACAGACTCACAAGAGAAAACACAAACTCAGGTACATTGTGTATGAACCAGTTGTTCTCTGCGTGCATGTGTGTGACACTGTCACAGAAAGGGATCTCCCCCCCCCCCAGACACTAATGTCTACATCTTAGTTAAGTTTCAGTATATCAGCTAAGACCCAATCGAGATAATTTGTCTGCCGAGGCCATCATCGGTGTCCGGGTGGTCACCTCATCTCATTAGCTTTGCTTGCCGATCTGTTCACCTCCTCTTTCTGCTTAACTCTGACTCCAATCTGCTCGTGTTCTCTCTGAGCCACCAGCTAATATAAACTTGTCAACTGCCGTAAACTAACGTGACCTGTCGTAAAAACTAAAAAAACTGTTGCAAACAACTGACTCTTAAATATATTTAATTTCCACCGGAAATCCTAATTCTGGCCTTTTGTCTTAGTCACCGACCGATAAGCGGAAAATAACTTGGCCGCTACTAAAACGCCTGGTCTTTGTCCCAGAGTTACTGATAAGCGGAAATTGACCACCAACTGTGAGGCATCCTACTATCTAGAGAGTTCAAAAGATCTTGGTGACCCCACATTGTCTTTTTACTTATCCTACTTCCGATAGCTTTTCCCCTTTTTGTGAATCATTACCTCGGCTCTGGAGGGGGAAACAGTCCATAGTATCACAATTATAGTACCTTTTTGTGTATGTATGTTGGAGTAGATGGTAGTGTGCACATATAGGCGTGTTTTATTTTTAATTTTAATTTCCTGTCATATTACTAAAATTATATATAAATAGGTGTGTTAAAAAACATAAAACAAACAAAAATATTATTCAATTATCTCATTTAAGGAGCATCAACGATATTTTAAACCTGCCTAAAAAGTAAGATATCATTGATGCTCCTCGAATGAGATAATTTCATGAACTAAACGATTATTCTAATGTTATACCTTTCCACCAGTTTTATATATATATATACAATTTTCAAATAATAATTGAAAATTCTTTGACTAGATATTGACTGACTATTTTTTTGTAATCTACAAAAATTTATCATCTGAAGAAGAACTGTTATTCTGAAATTTCCACTGGAAATTAAACAAATCTGTTTTGTTTTTTTTAACTATTATTATGCTTTATTTGTAATATCAAGCATCCCCAGTCAAGTCGTATTTTCTTATACCCTTAATATTATAATTATAACTATTTTTACATACATACACATATGTGTGTATGCGTATTTAAGCAAATTTGATTAAATAACACCAAGTTATTTTGTTCAATGAAACTTTATTTTATTTTTTATTTCTTATTTCTTCAATTTTTCAAATAGTCCATTTAGTATTTTGACCAAATTGGCATTTATAAGTTCCATGAGTTTTTTTTTCACTGAGACTTTATTTTATTTTTTTTATTTCTTCAATTTTTTATATAGTCCATTTAGTATTTTGGCCAAATTGGTGTTTATAAGTTCCATGAGTTTTTTTGTTCTATTTTTTTGTTTCTTTTTTCACAAGAAATTTCATTTTATTCATCAAATCATCATCAGACAGGGTTAGTCTTTTACTGTTTAGTTTTTAACACCTAGTAATTTACAACTTTTATGTGTAGTGATGAGATGTTGCATGCAAACGTGATTACATGAAATGTGAATACAAAATTCAAAGGATATTAACAGGCAAGAATTTGTTCGAAATTTTTTTTTTTAATTTTAAATCATAAACAAAAAAAAACTTATTTAATAACATTTGCCTGAATATATATAAGTTTTTTTATCAATATCAATGGTAATCAAAAGTCATTTAGTTTATTGATTCTTTTGGTTTGCTCTCATTCTTGTTGCTATTGCATTGTATTCTTGTATACCATTTTATCTAATATAAACTTAATTATATACTTACCTATAAGTATTATGCATGTTACTTAAATCAGTAAACCAACCAGTTGAATTAATGAAAATTACCACAATAAAAAGTTAATGTCAAAAATAACTGAGTCAGCGTTAATGGGTACAGAATTTAAAAGTAGAAAGTAAAAGCAGATTCGTTTTAGATAAATGTAATGGATGTAGTGCAGCAATCCATCTCCATTTGGTTTTAAGAAACTGTTAGGATTAACAGTGGCAGCACATGAAGCTTTGCTACTTGCCACAATTTTTATTCCCATCCCAATCCTAAGAACCTTTTTTGGGGGAGCTGGATTTTCCCTACATTAAAAATCGACTTTGTGTCTAATCTACCCTGGTGGGGAGGCAAAGAGTTTGTTAACTTTTTTTAATTAAAAATGTATTCTTTTTATAAATTTCTATGGTCCGTTTTTAATGTGGCAGCACATGAAGCTTTGCTACTTGCCACAAAAAAATCCAAAAACACAAACAGGAAACCGACAGAAGACAACACCTATCTGGCCATGGACAACCAAGAAGCAGATTGAAATCAAGAAGCAGTTTCATGACGAAGAGAGCCTTGATCCTGCACGGTTACAGAACTACCGCATCGACAGATGGAATGATTGAAATGAAGCTATCCAAGAACACAGAAAACATCTCCCACATGGAACGGATCTCCCAAAGAAGGACTGGGTGACCCTGAACCGAGCAAGAGTGAAGGTTGGAAGGATAGCCAGCAACCTCCACAGGTGGGGACAGCACCAACAATCAACTGCCCTTGTGAAAATCGCAGACAGACAATGGAACACATCCTCAGTTACTGCAGTGATGGACCAATATGTACTGAGCAAGATTTGATGGCCTATAACCTTGATGCCCAACCATGGATCCAGTATCGGCATAAAATATGACTATCACCTAGAAAGATAATCTTTCAACTGACACAATTAATATTTTATAGTTATATTCAATTGTATTTACATTCTGACAAAATTCCTTTGAAAGTCGATCTTTGAAAACAATCTCATTAAAATTAACCCATTTTTACTATTTTAAAATAACCATTGTTTTTTAAATTAAAAGGAATAAATAAAAATGAATTAAGAGAAATTTGCCTAGAAAATGTAAACTTATTAGGAATAAGGGGGCACCGAGATCTAAGGTGCCATTTTTAGCCAGACGAATTCAACTGGCTACTGTTGTATGGTTAGAGAGAGGGAGATTTTGTAAGTGATGTCGTGGTGAGAGGTGAAGAGATAATGGTTGGTTCTTTTCCTAGTAGTGAGCATCTGAGGCCATATAATTTAGGGCTTATATTGATCTTCCTTCTCTCCCAAAGGCCAGCTTGGGAGAGAGAGAGAGAGAGAGTTGAGAACCTTGAATGTCGGCTTATTAATAAGTACGTGTTTTTTTTTAAATTCTGCCCAGAGAGATATTACATCAATAAATTTGTGAACCGTAAAACGTGTGTTGTGTTTTTTTGATCAAGATTTTGTTGCAGGTCCTATAAAGGAACTTATAAGGTATGCAGCAATATTGATTTAATAAATGTGGATGCCTCATGTTTACACCTACACATAAATGGATGAAAATAACAGTGGTCGCAGGCAACATCCAAAGACTCATTGTCTGTACATAAAATACAACTCCTTGCCTCTCTATTATGCGTTTGATGAAGGCAAATGCAAACAACTGAGTAAAGAAAATCATGAATAAAAATAGATTTGGAAAACTATGATTGCTGATTCTGGCAAGCAATAAATCTGACCATTGACCAACCAAAACCTTAAGATGAATTTGACAATTTCTTATGAAAATTCTTAATCTAAAAATGTACATTACCATTATTCAATGTATGCTCAATGGATTCAAATCGTTGACTTCGAATACCAATCAGATCACTGAAACTTTTATCCAGCTTCACTTTCTTGGTTTTGTGTACGTGCTTTGGCATTTCCAATCCATGTCTCGAAGCTTCAGCACGTTTCTTTTCATGTTCAATCTCTTCAGCTTCATCTTCATCGCTGACATCTTCCTCATTTGTTGCTGTAGGGGGTAATTTTTTACCCTGGATAAGATAGAAAGAAGAAGAAGAAAAAAAAAGAGTTCAAATTAGCAGTAAATAAACTATAAATATCTATAAGAAATAAATTTTAAAAAATGAGAAAAATATAAAAGACTATATCATTCGAACTATCTAATTTAAAACGAGGTAAATTTTGATGTTAATAAAATTAATATGTTGGAAAAAATAAAAGATAATAAAATAAAGACAAAGATAGAATTGGTTTGATTTTCAAATTAAATTGATCAGTATGTAGTCTGCATGCAAAATTTACTGATTTCAATAGATTTTCAAAATGCTAGATTTTTGTGTTCATATTTTAGTTGGACAGATACTATATTAAAGATAATAGCAGTTGAACTATTGACACTTTTGATGCACAAATAGTGTTGCATATTGGATATACTTTTAAAATATGCAAATGGTTCAATACTGGAATCACTGTCCACCTGGATGAGAGAAATAATAGAAAACACTGATGTGCCATGCTTAAATCAAAGATGGTGATAGTTTTGGAATAAATACAGAATTTGTTTTGGAAAAAATAAATCGATCTAAAGGAATTTTTTTACTAAAGTAAGTTTCTTCAAGACTTTTTTTTGGATGCTTTTCTGATCTTTTGCTCTAGAAAATTTCAGATATGCATGAATATCTTGATTGTTTAGATAAATGGTGAAACGACTGTAAAAATGAACCTCTTCACTGGTAATTAAAGATATAGTCACTGGAATCTACTTTTCTATTGTCGATTATATATATGTATGAATAAAAAAATTCACAGCAAGTTCTTGTCTTCCTACTACTACTACTACTGCAAAGAACTTTCCTTTCTTCATCTATGTACCTAAAACCAAACAGAATTTCCATGAACAGAGTTTCTTTCCAATAAATTCCCATCTATGGAACACATTACCATGGAAATGCTTCTCTGCAGATTACAACATGGATGTCTTCAAGTCTAATGTCAACAAATATTCGCCAAACCATCCACTTAAGTAATCAAATTTTGTCCATTCCATTCATTGTTCTCAATCCTCTCATAGCATTGTTCATCATCCAACTTACAACTTCAGTAGCCATTATTCGTGAGTGGCTTTTGGCCGTGGTAAGTTGTGACTCATTAGTATAAAAAAGCCCAGCTGTCTATGAATGACATTGTATATATACGCTCTCCTATGTGTGAAGCATTCTGGTGGAAGAAATGATTGTTTCCATTTCGTATAAGCAAAGATTCTTCTGTAAAAGGAATTGAATCCTTTTGGTTATCAGTACTGTAAAAAAATATAAACAAATGAACAATTTCATTCAAAGACGATATAATTTCTCCTACTTCAAGTAGTGAACTTGGTAGTTCAACTGGTAGCGCACTGGACATGCTGGAAATCTTAGCTGCAGCTTAGTGCTCCTTGAATACTTTTAAAGGCCATGGGATGCGAGATGGAGAATTGCGACAAAGATGTGGAATCGGTGACTAGCAGATAGGATCATAGCAAGTGTTCTGACTTTGTCCGCACAACGAAATTTGTTGAGAATCTGATAAAAAGTGTGGTATGGTCCAGTCAGGGCAATGCTGACCTTGGCAAAAAGAATTGGGCACAGGAGTGGCGACCATGAAGAAAGTGCTGAACAAGGATCTTCAGTACTCCTCATACAGGAGATACAAGGCCCTAGAAAACCAAGAAACTTTGCAACAAGGTTAAACACCCAGCCGAGCCAGAAATGCTTTTGTTCTTTTAGATAAGAACTTCTAGCAGGACCAGTTGCACAATAGGCAGAACAACAGGTGGTTAGTCTGTTCAAAATCCTGCATGTCATGAAGACTTAGTTCCCTACAACTGTGATGGTCTTTGAGTGTGCTGATAGAGGCTCATGGTGGTTTCTTTGAGTGAACTGTATTCGGCAAAAGATCATCTAAGAATTGCACTTTGAATTTTGAGAATACATCAATTATTGGCCAAGATAGGACTTTTCCTTTCCAAAGATAATCTAATCTATTCCGAACACCTTGTAGATGACAAAACAGCTGTCTGTAAATAATATATATATATATATATATATATATATATATAAGAGAGTGAGAGAGAGAGAATGTTATAGTGCTACATTTTAAAGCATCGATTAGTGAAATATTTTCATATTTTTCACTAACCGATGCTTTTAAATGTAGTATTATTACATTCAATACATACACACGTGCCAGCATGATCGTTGCACCTATTCGGACTTTTAAAAACTGTCTCTCTAATAATATCGGGAGAAATTGGGTATCTTCAGTGGTGCCACCAATAGATCTCGACAATGAGAAAAGAAAAAAAAGAAAACCTTATCTGTACACCATTGAAAAAGGCTTGTTAAGCCGAAATATTTAGATTTAAATAAATGTTTCATTTATTTAAAAAAAAAAAAAAAAAAAAAAACCCACAGCGTGATATCTGGTTTACTCGATTTATATATATATATATATATATATATATATATATATATATTAAAATCCACGAAATGAAAGAGAATATGCAATAACTTTTAAAAAGTTAAGAATTGTCAGAATCCTAACAGTATTAAGTTTGAATTTTAATAGTTTGATTGTTTAAATTGTTACTATCAAAATTCTCATGTTTGAAAAATAAATGTTGATTGTGTTTGCTTAGTAAAATTTAAAGTTAAATACAAATTGAAAACTTAAATTTATTTAATGTTTTTTTCAACAAAATATATTTTTTAAATCAATTAAATTTGATAAAACGGTTTCATTATCTTCCAAGAGCCAAATATCGAAATGAGAAAAAAAGTAATCTTTAATTTTTTTTTTAAGCATTTTCAAATTGAAAATATATTGTTTTATAACCAGATTAAAAGTGTATGACTAAGTGATTCTTACTATATATCTTGAGGCTAGATTCCTTTTACAAAGACAAATATAAATATAAAAAATTTATAAATAAATATAGAAAAAGCACATAATTTAACGAAAATCTAAGACAAAAATTAATTGCCATTTAAAAGTAATTATATCTTTAAAGCAAACTTTAATGTGATTTCTTTACAAACTGTTCTTTGTAGCTGCAAAGTAGACAATCATTATCAGTCAATTTCTTTTTAATTTTTATTCAAACATAAAAGAAATGGAAAAATAAGAATGACAAGCCAAAAGTGTTAATTGAAAGCAAGCAAACAAAAACACAAAAAAACAATTTCAAACATTTCTAAAGCAAGCAAATTTCATTTAATAGGCGAAATTCGGTGCACATTTGGTACAGAAGGCATGCAGAATATATTTAAAATAATATTTTGAACAAAATAAGTTGAGATTACAATGTTTTATAAAGTATTCATGCAAGGACAAAAAAACACTACTTTTCTACACAAAACTTTTCTCTAAAGGTTTTACGAAGAAAAAAAAAGTGTATATCAAAATTGAAAAAGATATATAAACTGAATATATTTAATTTCATTAGATTTTTCCCATCTCCTGATAAATTTATTGATATCAGTCAATAAAATTAATACAAGTTTCCTAATTAATCAGATTTCAACTACATACGATCATGGCATCATTTTAAATGTAGATTTAAGATTTTGATGCTGTTATCAAAAGACTTGAAAAATCTAATAAAATGATTTACCAGCAAAGTTTGTTCTTTTTCAATAATATGATACCTAAATACGCAAACACAAGCTAAAATTAAGATCACATTGAAATGTAAATGATTTTTATTTAGGAATTTTTTGTTATTTTTAATTCTTGAACGGGTTTCTAAATTTTGGTTGTTTTCATCAAAGAATTTGTCCGTTTTGCCCTCAAGTTTTCTTTAGATGCCTTGTGTCCAACTTTGGAAAGGTTATGGGATTTTGAACCCAACCCTTCATAGTTCTGAGGGTACACAGCTTGCATTTCATTTTTTAGGCCTTGTGATATTTTTCTGGTTAAATTGTCTTGCTGTTCTTGTTCAAGGCTGAACTCAGAACCTCAAGATAGCCTACACACTTTAACCAATGTTTAGTCATCCCAGGTTAAAAGTCAAAGGACCAAACGGCTGGAACGGTTGTGATAACAACAACGAAGACGAAGAAACTAGTTCGAAAGTTGTAAATAATGATGAAAATTCGGCACTTGTGCAGTTTAGTAAACAAGGGCAGATAATCCACAGGAAGTAACCAGGGCCGGCGGGACAGTTATAAAAGTGTGGGGAGGTGTCTCCTAAAAAGTGTGGGGGGGGGGGGGCAGCCCACATTGCACCCAGAATGCCAAATATGGGAATAAATTCAATATCTTGACTAAAAATGATCGTCCGATAGTGGTTGAGAGCTCGTTAGAAGCGGAATGGAATTCTCTTGGTGATAGAAAAAGAAACATTAAAAATATTTCAATTTTTTGGCGTTTGGGCTCAAATTAACTTATTTGGGCATATTGGGGGTAAAAAAAAAAAATCACTGTTTGGGGCATATTTTGGTTTAAAATGATCGTCTGGTAGTGGTTGATGGCTCGTTAGAAGCGGAATCGAATACCCTTGGTGATAGATGAAGAAACATTAAAAATAAAAATCAATTTTTTGGCGTCTGGCCCCAAACTACCATATTAGGGCATTTTGAACCAAAAATACCTTTTTTGACATAATTTAGACATGAAATGATCTTCTGATAGTGGTTGAGGTCTTGTTGGAAGCATATTAGCAAGTCGCTTCTGGTGAAAAAAGAACAAACAGAAATTTCAATTTCTGCCGACCAAATGTAAAGTTCAACAGTGACACGGTTTAGGTCATTTGTAGTTGATGAAATAAATGGATCTGGGCAAGTTTTCTATAATATGCGTGTTAAAGGTGTATGATTTTGAAAATGTAAATGTATCTTGGCGCTTATTGAATTAAATAGGAAGTCGATTCGATCAAGAAATTGTAGCCGCCATGTTGAATGATTAAATGTTGCAGGAACTGTGTTTGTTAATTTCATTCGCTTAATTCCGGAATGAATATAAATATAGAAGTCATAGGTAGAAATAGAAATAACGTAATCTGATATTCGCGGAAAATCATCGGAGTGAACGGGAGAAGTCATTAAATCTTTGCGTATTGCTTTATATTATGTAGTAAAGTAATACCAGGCAAATAATAAATAAGAACGGAGTCTTTTGTAAAAATTAAACTGTGTTTATTAGTTCCCGGTGTCGATAAGTGGAGTGACAGTACAGAATTGTTAGGGAGAAAAGTTTTTGCTACCACCTATATGGAGTTGGTTTGGCAGAGAGTCATAGATGGTGGGCCAAATGTAATATTTAGTGTTTGTTGGTGAAAAATAATGAAAATTTACTATAACACGCTCGAGTGAATAAGCGTAATGAATTGGTGAGTTTAGTAGCCTGTGATCGATGGGGTTATTTTCTTATTAAGCAAATATGTACAGAGGAAAAATCCTCTCTACTTTATATATAAAAAAAAGAAAAGAAGAAAAGATTTTGTATAAAAACTCCTAATTCTGTTATTCTGGTTTATTGTCTGCCGCTGTCTTCAGAAAAGGAAAGCAAATACATTTTGATTCACAGCTAAACTAAAGAAATGCCAAAATCAGTTTAATTCAAGTTTCACGTGTTTTGCTTCGGGGTGTCGATTTTTTGGAGAAGAAAATGAAAGTCCATAAATATACCTATAGAATAGGGACCGTTAACAAAAACTCACCCATTTTGCTTGGTTTTCGCCAAATTTTAGATAAAATTGATTGTTGGTCTTATATTGTAATGATGACAATAAGACCAACAATCAATTAATAGTTAAGCTAATTAGATAAAATTAAACACATGCATATCAACTTAATTATTGGTGACCGTCCATGGTAACGACTAATAGATTAAAACATTTTAATAAATTTATTTATTTAATAAAATATAGTTTCTGAAATTGACAGTGATTTTTTTAAATAATTTAAAATGTTATAAAACGAACATAATAATAAAACTATGTTTTATGACAATGTTTTGGCCAAAATGTTACTTTATTGAAAATAAACTTTATTTTATTACAATGTTTTTCTTTCAGAAACTATATTTTATTAAAATGATTTAATCTATTGGTCCTTACTTCCTGTGGATTATCTGCCCCTGTTTACTGAACTGCACAAGTGCCGAAAATTCCTCATCCAAAAAATTCAGACAAATATTAGAAATCACTTGTAGTGAAAAGAACCACATGCCAGTTTATTTCAGTCAAAACGTACATTTGGGTCTCAGACAAACTATTACTACTATGACATCACATGCACAAAAATGACAAAGCCGAACATCTTATACCCCATTAAAATGTTCACTTTCACTTCATAATATTAAATTGTTAAATATTTAAAACTATTTTTACTGACTGAAACATTTTTAGATATGTATAAAGCTATGTTCTGTATTTTTATTAACAGGAAGATTCTAATTGTTTATTTTCATTATTTTTTTTTGTAATTAAAGAGCTTAGAGTTGTTTTTGTTTTTTTTATTTTTCTTACAACTATTGTAATGATTAATCCCATGTTGATATCAATAGCTGAGACAACACACTGATACACTGAAATCAAACCTTTTGTAATTTTCTATTTAAAAAAAATAAACATTTAAACATCTAATAATACCATTAAATAACCGTTAATTCAATCCACAAGGCTGGGAATAAACAAAGAAAACCACAAAGTGAAGAATGAAACGCCTACAGGATTTTAACTTGTACCTCAGAATGAGGGACTACTGAATACAGGTGTCGTCTTTAACTGATTGACCAATGAGCTGTATGGTTAGAGGCCCATGGACTAAATTAAGAGTTATTTAATAGTACTACTCACACAACGATGAGTGTCAATATAAAAAAAATAGCATGATACATATACTGTCAAAAATGAATTCCCATGTTAACCATATAACATGTTCACTATATTCGCTTGCTCGGTGCCACATCTGAGGAGGTGCTGCTCAGAGCATCCTTTCCTGCCTTGACAGAGTACAAAACCGACTTTAAAATCTAGTAGGCGATGTACTCTTCTTCCTACTACCTCTTTCTCACAGAAGAGACGTTGCTAGCCTCTCTCTACTCTATCGTTATTTTCATGACAGGTGCTCGGCTGAGCTTCAATCTCTACCCCCCTCATGTAAAACATTTACAACAAAAACTCGTCTAGCTACAACCACTGTCAATTTCCCTTTCTCCCTCTCTGTGCCTAAAACTAAACAAAACTCCCCTGAGCAAAGTTTATTTCCTAGAACTACCCATCTGTGGAACTCAATTATGCGGGGATGCTTCCCAGCTGACTAAAACATTGTCGTTTTCAAGTCCAATGTAAACAAATTCTTCCTCCTAAATAATCAAACTCTTCTAAACTTCCACCATCATTACCAATCATCACGATGTTGTCTCACCGTCCACCTGACATTCATTAATCCTTATCCTCAAGTGGCCGTTGAGCCTTGATAAGTGGTGACTCTTTAGTAAAAAGAAAAATCCTGGAGATTATGGTTACATTGATAGTAAAAACACCAAGATTCATAACAGAGCTTGAACTGAGTTATTTGTACAAATTCAACTTCCTTTAAGCGTATGGCTCATAGCTACGCAGTCAAAGCAGTCTCGTTCTGAGGCAAAAGGTCAAATCCTGTAGGAGTCTAATTTTTCACTTTGTGGTTTTCTTTGTTTATTCTCAGCCTCAGTAGACAAAGTTAACTGTAATGTAATGCTATTACCCATGCAAACATCAAAAAAGAAGTAGCATGATAATAATAAATTCTAATGTTAAATATATAACAATCTTCTATTACACACAAACAAAAATGCAGTAATTGCCTTTTAATATATATATATATATATATATAAAAAATTAGCTATTTTCTTTTTAAACAAATCTTGGTGATTTTTCTACAAATATTTTTTTTTCGCCATTTCATATTTTGGAGCAAATCTCAAACTAACTGTATGTTTTAACAACAACAAAAAAAGTCAATAATCCTTTCAAAATGTTTCCAGAATCAATATGGTAAAATTAATAAATATAATTACATAGATATAAAATTGTAATCTCCAATTTTGAAAACACACCATTATAATATCCAAGTTACCATTTAATAGCATATACCCCTCTCTACAGCTAATTAGTATTGTTAGACTTGGTTGTCAAAACAAACACACACACACATTAATACATGAGGAAAGGATTAATCAAGGTTTTAATGTTATTTATATGATAGAAAAAGAAATATTAAAATCCCGAAATAATTAAAAAGAAAAATTTTCTACCCAGGGAATCCATATGAAAAAAGGAAGGAACAATGTTTTTGTCAATAATCAATAAAACTCTTTAGAAACAAATCTAAAACAATTCCCGTCCAATTTTGATATTAAAAAATGTCAGAAATCCGAATCTAGGATGTTTAAGACAGCTATTTCTTTTTTCAAAAGAACGTTTTTGTAAAATGTATGAAATTAGACAGTGATTTTTAAGTCCTTATATTATCAATTTGAAAATAATTTCTAACTAGAATTAAAGAATATAGGTAAAAGTCGATTATTATACTTTTTTGGCTACCCCCCTCCCCCTCATGTTCAGTTTAATGACTGTTTTACATGCTGGAATGTATTGGATTCTTAAGAAAAAGAGTATTTTTGACCACACACCACTATTGCATCAATGCACTATGATTTCTTTAAATAAAAATGTTAAATAAATTAATTTTCTGGGAAATAATTTGATACGCTCAAAGAAAAAGAAAAAATAAAACTTTCCACATTTTTAATCTACATTCGTCTTGTTTAAATCAAATTAAAAAATTTTAAAACTATATATTTTATTTTATTTTTACAATAAGAAATTCAAATTATGAAGCCAACTTAAATATTTCATTATTTTTGTTATTAGTCATGACTTCACTTTGCTATTTTTTGCCTAATTTGAAAGAAAAAATATTTTAAATTTATAAACGATATTTAAAACAAAATGAATAAGTAAATGTATGAACATTTTTCAACAAAATATTATTCAAATATTATATTATGACTATTCTATAATTGAAAACTTGCAAATCAACAAAAGAAAAATATTTTTTTTTACAAAATTGCTATACTGTAATTTTTAATTTTATCTTTATATTGAGTTTTAATTAAACTGTTGATGAAATTCAATTTGAAATAATTTTCAATTTACTATTCTCTTTAAAAGAACTTTATTGAAGTTATGATTTTAATTTAAAATTTTTTTTTTCTTTCACTTGGCAATATAATAAATGTTGAAATATTGATTTTGCTCAGAGAAAAATGAATAAAATCAAATAGTTTGCTTAATCTCATTTAAAATTTAATGTTTACTAAATTCATACATTTAGCCAAAAAGTCCGTCCTTAAAAAATAGCTAGTCAAAATATCTAAGTCAGAATATGGCAATCAAACTGACTGCCTGAAATCCACATCATCTCAGCAGGAGTTTTTCAGCCATGTTCTCAAGGTTAAAACCATTTTATAAAAAGAAACCACAACAATATTAAAATAAAACCATCAAATGTGCAATGGCAGCTGGTGTTACACATTAATTATTAATCTGTCTTTATTAGTGTCCAATTATTTTTCATTTTGAAAAAAAAAAAAAATTTTTTAATGATAAAATAACTGGCAATATTTTATTATTAAAGATATTTCAAATGATAACAAATATTTTATTAAAAAATATATTTCAAATAAAATATTTTATTAAACTATATTTTTTTTAATAACTTTCACACCTCAATCAAATTTATCAGCAAAATGTTGAGATAGAGGAAATCCATAATGTGATCAAGTAACAAAAATATAAAATAAATTAGATATTCTGTTTGACATTATTGAAAAATACTGAAATGCAACTTTTCTTATTAATTTGAATTTTGACGAATTTTCATATTTATTTTCTACAATTAAATATAGTGGAAGCTACTTATTTGTTTTACAAACTGTTTATTTGAATTATAAAATGGTTGCTTTTTCACAATAAATGACTGATAATATTTATTAAAAATAATAATTAAAACCTGCATTATTTAACTCATAAATAATATTTAAAATAATTTAATTTTTTTAATTTCAATTCTCATCTAATATGTAACGAGATTGGCCCTGGGGTGTGGGGTAGGTAGTATTTATACTAATTACGATGAAAAATGTGTTAGGTCAAGTTTTGGAATTTGAGGGAGAATGCGTTGATGGAATGTGAATAGAATATTGTGAGATTTGAAAAATAAACCAAAGTGATTTATGGGTTAGTTGAGGTATGCACAAAAACAATTGAATAGATACCAAAAATAAACAATTGAATAGCTAGGAAATTGGAAAACCTGAGAGCGAATTTCATTACTAAACAGTGAAGACGTGTCTATGGCGTTGGCTTTCATTGGAGGGGGGGGGGGGGTCAAAGTATATTCGACAACATTTTCTAAGAGATAAATCAAGTTGTATGAAGCCTAGTGGTAGAATGTAAACCAATATCAACAGGGCATCAGTACACTAGTAGTCAAGAAAGCCGATCAAAGCATACCAGCAACAATCCTGGATTCCACTAACACGTCACACATCCTAACAGACCACAAAGCAGTTGACCACCAGTGAAGTGCCCAAAGTCCAATGAAAGAAAATAATGGTCAGATACTAATTCAGACCTTCATACTATCTCGAGTCATATTTGAGGGACAACAGAAAAATTAGGGTAAATGGGTTATCTAATTTAAAGTTATGGTGCAGAAAAATATGGAACAGATCAAATATTAAAAAAGAAAAGAAAAGAAAAGAAAGATTGTTGCGATTCCATTGACATCCAGAAGAAGTGTAAGATTAAACAAGTTAAAATTTGTATGGAAGTAGATAGAGGGGGGGTGGGTAGGTTGCAGGACTCGTTGTTGCAGAAATATTCAAGGCTGCAGGTGAAACAGGAATTGAGGAAGCTTGAACAAATCAGATCATAAAAGAAGGGGTTGTTCCGGAAAACTGAAATCTCACTACAATTGTGAACTGTTACAATAATAATGAAAAAGCTCTGGATAGATGTAATTACAGCGGCTTAAAGTTGAAGGATCAGGTCTTGAAAGTGGTTGAGAGAATAAGAAGTCAGATAATCACAGATGAAATGCAGTTTGGTTTTATGCCTGGGTGAAATACCAACGATACTATATTTATCCCAAGACAAATGCAAGAGAAGTATCTTGGTAAAAAGAACCTGTATTTTGCTTTTGTAGATTTGGATAACGCTTTTGACAGAGTGCCAAGAGATGTCTGTTGGGTATTGCATAAATTCAAGGCAAATGAGTGGTTGGTGAAGGTTGTTCAAACAATGTACAGAAATACTCAAAGTCGTATTAGAATTAACGGCACATTTAGTGACAGCTTTAACTTTAAAGTATGAGTACATGAGGGATCTGTATTGTGTCCATTGCTTTTCATTTGTGTCTTAGAGGCATTGTCCAGAGAATTTTGTACAGGTTGTCTGGAAGAGATGCTGTATGCTGATGATTTATGGATGACCTATTTGTTAAGTTAAAGACTTGGAGGAAAGCAAAGGTCTGAGAGTGAATGTTACCAAAACCAAAGTGATGGTCAGTGGTTGTAGTCCTAGAAAGCCCTCAGAAAGAGGAGGAAAGTTCCCATGCTCAGTTTGTGGAAAGAGAATTGGGGGCAACTCAATTTTTGTGATACTTGTAAGCATTGGGGGCACAAAAAGCGCAGTGGAATTACAGGTAGGTTGAGAGATGAAAGCAAGTTTGTGTGCAAGAAATATAAGACAATGGAGACTGATTAGATGTGGAGAAAGTATACTTGGATGGCAAGGCTATTGAGGCTGTCCAGAAGTTTTGAACCTGAGTGATACTATTGGAGTACAGGGAGAAGCTGGTGCTAGTGTCATTGCAAGAGTGGATGGAGTGATTTCAGGGAATTTTTGTCATTACTAACCAGTAGAATGTTACCGCTGTCAACCAAGAGAAAAGTGTATCAGGCATGTGTGTGTAGTGTGATGATGTATGAAAGTGAAATTTAATAATGAAGGTTGAGGATGTATTGCATGAAGAGAAATAATATGAGAATGATATGATGGATGTGTAATGTGCGTCTTAAAAACAAACTTAGATCTAATGACCTCATAGGAAGATTAAATCTGGACAGTATAGGGAGGTGTGTAGAACAGGAAACTGTTGATTTTGTCATATTAAAAGAATGGATGAGAGTGCTTGTAGATGTAGAACAGTTGAGGTGACAAGGGCGGGGCAAGAAAAAACATCGAAGGAAGTGATAAGAATGGATCTGAAAGAAAGGTATACATAAAGATCTGACCAGAAATAAATTAGTTTGGAAGTCAATTCCTAAAAGCTGTCCAACACATGTAACCAGACATTTAACCGATGATG
Organism: Sepiola atlantica; assembly: GCA_963556195.1. NCBI lineage: Eukaryota > Metazoa > Mollusca > Cephalopoda > Sepiida > Sepiolidae > Sepiola > Sepiola atlantica. Next base: position 153,620,029 of record OY744521.1, on the reverse strand, counting down.
ATTATTGTTGTGAAGTAGTCCAACAGTAAAAAGAAGAAGTCAAGTCGAGGTTGGGTTAAGATAACAAGTGTATTAACATAAAAGGTACAAAAGTAAGGAAACTGACTGGCACTCGGCTAGACAGTTACAATACTGTCCTTTTCTCCCTGGTGATTGTCTACTCGCACTATTTATAGTGAGAACCGGTGTAGTTTCTCTTCTGTTAGAATGGCCGGTGTAACAATTATGATGATTTCTACCCTGTAATACACATTTTTATGAGTATATATATATATTGGTATCAAAGGGTATAAAATAATATAGAGGGATCTCCGTTCATGCTAGACAATTTTATCTTAATAGGTTAATGTAGTTTGCTTGAAGCATTGTTTGGTGTGTATATAAAGATAATTTATAGAAGGCAGAGGTGTAACGATAAACATGAACAGAAGCAAATTAAGACATACAGGTGGAATGTGTTTTGCAGTTTCCATCTTTTAATATTTTTTATTACAATCTTAATTGCCGTCAGTGCAATTTGATGGAGGTTCTGTATAACATAATATTGGATCTTGCCTAGAAAAAAATTTAAATGAATTAAAATGAAACTGAACGTAAATAAGAACAACTAAATGAACAATTTTTAAAAAAATTGTGTTTAATATACATAAGGAACAAATATATATATATATATATATATATATATATATATATATATATATATTAATACTGACAGTAACACTAAAATTAAAGATAAACAAAACATTTGAAACAAATTTCATAATTTTAAAAATTTAATTCATCTCATTTATCATGCTGAACTATCCCCACTGGTAACGGTTTTTCCTATGCATGTTTGAATTAAGGTTGAAAACACATCTGAGGAAGGGACATTTTTTCCAGAAATATTATGTTATACGGAACCTCTATCAAACCGCATTGACGACAATTAAGATTGTAATATGTAAAAAAAAATTTTTTTTTTAATTATATTAATAAAAGGTAAAAACTTCAAAACTCATTCAAAATTATGTGTTAATTTGATTCTGTTCGTGTTTATCCGTTACACCTCCGCATTGTAATGCCTTCTATAAATTACCTTTATAACTTTATTTTATTTCTAACTTGAAAATGGAAATAGATCTCTATAACCACATATATTCTGAAAATAACTTACCCATTGTGCTTGGATAAGTATATTTCATTTTAATCAAAGAGGGTGAAATAATACTGTAGGGTCAGTGTTCATGTAAGACAATGTTATCTTATTTTTAACTTTAAATTTTAAAACATTAAAAAATTAATAGAAATTATAATATGAGGTTCAGGGCTTGAAGCAAGAGTACACATGGGTCAACGTCGATCCTTGTGTACTCATTTATTCTTGGGAAATGGCAGGTGTGCCTCGAATGGGATTAAAATCTTACTGTACTTACATTCTCTCTCATCCAATCAATGCTACAAAAATTCAATATTATAAAATGTAAGAAATAATAAAAAAGGTAATAGCACAAAAAAGACAGGGATATCCCATTAAATCCCGGGTCTTCTTGCTAGTAATTATAATGTATGTATATATATATTAGTTAGGAAATATATAAAGAATATATATATACAGGGTGGGCCAAAATAAGGGTCCTATCTTTAAATTTGAATAACTTGAATTTGAATAACTTCCACAAAATAAAAGTTAAACTCACCAAACTTTATGTGTGTGTAGACTGACCCTTCCGAGATTTTTTGAAATAAACAAAACAAATTTTAGCCGAAAAACACTTCTTAAAACTTACAAAAACTAAAGTATTGTTTTTTACACTGTTTTGAGTTTTTTAAGCAAAAATAATGTTTTCTAAATGAGGGTACGTTCCTTAGGGCTAATACGGCTCATGCTTGCTTCGGAAGGGGTCCTTTACTTATTCTAAAAAAAAAAAAAAAAAAAAAAAAAAAAAAAAAAAAAAAAAAATCAATAAATAAAAAAGTTATGAATTTTTAAAAATAGGACCCTTATTTTTGCCCACCCTATATATATATAAAAAAATTTTTTCAATTATTATTCAACATTGATCATAGATTTATTTATTTTATATGTTCATTGAACGGGTTACAAGTCTTTACATCTGTATATTTTAATTTGAAATGTCCGGATATAAGGGTTTGACTCTCCTCCAATGAACACATAAAATAAGCAAATTTATGTTCAATCTTTAAGAATAATTTTTTTTTTTTTTTTAATATATTTCCTAACTATATTTATGCTTATTTGTAATATCGAGCATCCCCTATTATATTAGGGTTTTCTTCGATATCTGGGATACTATTTGTCCTGATACCCTTGAAACAATAATTATAACTATAATCATTGTATTTATATATATATATATATATATATATATATATATATATATATGATGATTACCAACTCCTGTTCTGATACAATACCAATGAACAACATTATTTACCTCCTTGCCAGGAGGTTAGACGCCAGGTCAGGTGTGGTTTTGAAAAGCCAGCACACTATGGTAAACGCACTCCGGCCTACAAAAATGCCTGAGCAGCCCCGTGGGCATTCCCCGTTATGGTCGCCTCAAGGAGTTAACAATAAACTAACCCTTTCACAGAGAGAAGGTAAAGCCTGGGACTTCCTCGGACTGAACAGAACCTTACTTCAGCCCAACACCAACAAAGAAGGCGTAAGCTAGGTTAATTGCTGCCCAGATAGTGGATAGTTTTATCATTTCGAATGTTAAACTTTTTTCATTAAATTCCTTTAATTAATATTACTATTGATAGTAATACTAATATCAACAAAACTATTGTGTGTATATATATATAAGAAAATAAGAGAATTAAATTACAAATGAATTGTACAGAATATTAATCTATAAGAAACTGTTTATAAAATAAGTATACAAATGAAATATAGTCATATCTGTGTTTTAGGAGTTTTCCGATTAGTATATATAGGATATTTGAAAATATTTTGTTGTATCATTGAATATTGAATTAAATAAATGTAAAGGTGTTTTGATATAAATGTAGTTTGGATAAATTGAAAAAAAACAAAAACTTGCGTTTATTTATTTAGATATAAGATGTTAAAATTATTTTATTTATTTTACGGTATATTAATATTTTTTGTATTATTTTATTCAAAGAAAATACAAAAAGAAAAAACTATTTAAAAGTCAGAATACTTAAACATGAGTTGCATCAAATATAGCATAACGCAAATCTCCTTAGGCATAGATTTTCAAATTACAAATGGACAAGATAACAGTGCACAACAAGGCAAAAATTAAATAATACTACTTGATGTCAAAAAACACACAATGTAAAAATCCTGCAGGCCAACTATACTGAAATATAAAAGAATAAATCAAGCTCAAGACGTAATTCAAAATCTGCAAGTCATCGATTCCAATCCATTCAAAAAATGTATGTCATTTTTTTTTCTATTATTCAGCAAACAAAGCAAATTAAAAATTATTAAAAAAAAGGTGTGATAGAAATATGGCTACAAGCTGCTTCAATAGAGTAAAATAAGGAAGAAAAAAAACAAACGGTTTTGCTAAAGGGAAACTATTCATGACAGTGTAGATGAAATACTGGGAATAAATAAAACAAGCTTTTAGCAAGGATTTCAAAAAGGAGGGAAGTTTAATAAGATTAGTAGCTGCAAACGTTTTGATGCACAGTAAGACATGAGCTTTATGGTGAGAGTCATGGTTTCAACACTTTACTATGACTAAAGTTGATTATTTCATTACCTTATTTTCAAGTCGATCAGGCCAACCTTCAGATGATACTATCTTAATATATATTCTTTATATATATTTTTTTAACTCCAAAAAGACATGTTTTGTTTATATTGTGTCAAAAGTGTTTTCATAGATTTATATCCAAGGTCAATCAATAAATTTATATGCTTATTAATAAATACATATCAAGATGTTATGATCAAATTTTCTTCTTTTTATTTTTTTAATATATAATATTTATATTTTTGAAAGTGAATTGAAATAAAGATTCACATTATTAATAATTTAATCAATACTTTGTTTTATTTTTTTATAACCTTTTTAACAATGTATCCAAACTATTGTAGCAAAAAGATTTGTTTCAACTGAAAATGATACATATTTTCGATGATATAAAAAAATCCTGAAGTCTCAAGACAGATCATGGAAAATATATATTAAAAAAAATCTACTTTGTCATATGGAGGTTTTTGGTTTAATAAAAGTAAAAATGTTGAATAAATTTCTTATATTTATTGGTTTGTCCGTTCCATTTTTTAATACAATTTTAACAGTGGAAATGGTTTGTCAGTTATATATATAAATGTGTTTAGAAAAATAAATGGAAAAAGTAGATATAGCAACGTAGTACAATGAAATCAACTCATTTATTTTCATAAGTATAGACATATTTCTAAGTGTGAGTTAAGTTTGGAATAATTACACATTTGAAAAACAGACTTCGAGACAAAAAGTGGGAGGAAAGGGTAGATAGAAAGAAAGACAAAGATAGAAGGAAAAGGGAAAGTAGTTTTAAAATTGTCTGGATATCATCATGGGGAGAAAAATAAGTTTAATACGAAAAAAAAAGCAGGAAAAGAATAAGAGAAATAATTATGTCAATGTGTTGATATACCCAAACGACAAGAGGGGAAGGAAGAACATTTTGAAATCATTGAAGTATGATAGCTAAGAGAAAAAGAAGAAAAAAAAAAGAATTTGTTTTCATATTTTTTTTACTCTTTACCCATTATCTAGCTTAATGTTATTCTCTCAGATTATAATTTTAGTTAAACTAGATATGATTCAGTAGAAACATTGATTATTTGGTAGTGTGGTTAGATTTGGATATAACCAATTTAGAAAGCTGGCAAAGATCATTAAAAAAAATTTCTATTGCGGATTTATCTAATTAGTATGTCTTCAGTAAAATTGAAAGTGGGGGTGAAATCTGACATGTGGGAAGAAAGGGCGTTTTGGTAATTATTTTGATTTATACTTGTATATTCTTTCATCTACATTGTTTCACCTACATAGCTTTTGTTGCATTCTTTGCATAGAATCAAATGTCAGCATTAGTTGTGCCTACAGTGTGTGTGTTTTTGAGTTATTAGTGAAATTATTTATGACTTGTGATGTAATTTATACGATTGTGGTTCCTTGTTTAGTAAATTTATCATAGAAGTGTGTGTTGTATATATTTGTAGGTAGGATGATTTGCCTGTGAGCATTAGGAATAGTGTGTATTTTTTTCTTGTTTGATAGTTGTGAGTATGTCGGGTGCTGTTTTTAGTGTTTAATCATTGTGGGTATTTCAAAGTTTTGAGAGAAATCTCAATTTGTTTATATTCTTTGTTTTTATATTCTTTGTTGAAGTGTTGTGAACTACATATTCTAAGAGGTTGTAGATAGAAAGCAATTATGAAGCCAGTTTTAATTTTGTTGTTCCATTGGAAACAGATGTATGTTTAAAATCACCCTCAAGACGATCCTTAAACCTTGAACCTATTATGTATAATTATAATATCGATTCTTTATTCCATTGGTTTCTACCTTTTACAGACTCGCTGAAATTTAAGTTTGAATTCTGAAAATGGGTATTTCAATTAATTGCTAACTCATCCATGTTTGCTATTAAAATCCTCTTGAAACATGTGTAAATTCATTACTTTGGATATCTTTCATTCCTAAATTTGATTTAAATGATATTAAATTTTGACAAAATATTACTAACCTCGATCTACTGTATATTAAATATTTAATTTTACACAGCAATTTTGTACTAATTTGTATCGTTTATCAGAAACGATTTCTTTGGATATAGATAAAACTTTAACTATATAAAATTCGTTTTATATTATATATAAGTTGGGGAATATATAAAGAATATATATATATATATATATATATATATATATGAGACAAACAAAATATATTATTCAAAAATGAACATACTAATTTGTTTATTTTCTCTTGTATATTCAACTGAGTCATTATCCTTTAAATCTGGACCTTTCAAAAACAATATTTTTCTCATTAAAGGGAAAACACTTTGTGATATAATAAGATGCTTCAATTAATTCGAAAAGACTTTTTTAAATGTTTACAACAAAATTTCTTTGAAAACTACTTAAAAAATCTTTTTTAAATTACATTTTTTCCGTTATAGATTCCTTAATGTAACGTCCAAATTCCACCTATAAAAGTATTCCAGATAACAAGGTAGAGTTCTTGTGGTAAATCTACCATGACAAAAAAAATATATGGTTAAAAGCAGATATCCAAAATTCAAAATACTCCGGAAAGCTTCCCATGTTATGGACCAGAAAATAGTTGAAGTATGCCTCTGCATGGCAAAGAAGCAAAGCTTAAGAAAAATATTTAAACGATAATGACTTTCAGTTGAACATAGAAAATAAAATAAACATTAGTATGTTCATTTTTTAATAATGTTTTTTTGTCTCTTATATATCTTATATCACAAAGTGTTTTCCCTTTAATGAGAAAAATATTGTTTTTGAAAAGTCCAGATTTAAAGGATAATGACTCAGTTGAATATACAAGAGAAAATAAACAAATTAGTATGTTCATTTTTGAATAATATATTTTGTTTGTCTCATATATATATATATATATGAAGAAGTTTATAAAGAAACATAAATTTCCAATAAAAACAAAATGGTTTGTATATGAAATGAGATGACGAGTAAAAAACTAAACTAAATAAAAACACGGACTCAAAAACATGTTTAATATATTCATTGACTGATATGTCCAATAGATTTTTTGAATCTTAGTCATGACTAATACTCGACAATTCAAGTGACAATATCGGAGTAAATTAACATTTTGTTAACCAGAATGACATTTTGTTAGAACAGTGTTAGAAAAATAAAATGGGCAATATAAAATCAAGGAAAATTGGAGAGAAACAATCGACGAAAGTTAAGAAAAAAAACAAAAAACGAAGACTATATTTGACAAATTTCAGTAGAAAATGACAAACTTATCCAGATTGCAATATTTTACAAGTCATAAAAAAGAGGGTCCAGTAAAACAAGTAACCATTTATCTACTTCCTAAGTAAAGCCAACTGCATATGTGTGTGTGTGTGTGTGTGTGTGTGTGTGTGTGTGTGTGTGTGTGTGTGTGTGTGAACTAAATTCTAGTCCTGGTAGGACAACTAGTCTGAGAGAAAGAAAACCTTGGAAATAAAACCAGGCCCTCTTTGTTTATTTCAGCATCATTTACAATCGTCTAGGATTTTAAAAAAATTAATCAATCGATTATTTATTTAAATCTAAAATGCAATAGCATAAAATAAAACAAAATTTAAAAAATTATATAATCATAGACCACCGATTATGTACAACTAGTAAGCTATAATCTTGTACCTCCTCACAGCTCTCCTTAGCACGAGTTGAGACTAGTAATATTCAACCAGCAATGACAATATCATCCATTATTAATGCAGATTTGGTATCTGTCTGAAGCCAAAACTATACTATTACTATCTTTTAATGCTCAATTCAGTTTATTTTACTATTTCAGACTAATGTACTATCTTTCAATGCTCAATTTATAGGGTATGGTAGTGTAGTATCCATTGTGCTGTCATGATATCATCCAGCCAGGTATTACCTCCTCATTTTTCTTAGGGGGTGTAGTGTAGCATCAATTCTATTATCAGTGTGGTATATGTTCGTTCGTTATATATACTAGCAAAAATATGCTTTCTCTGGAAGTTTAGCTAATATATATATAACGTTCTAGCCTAGTTTTTTTTTTTACTCTTCAGTTCTTCTACTGTTGGCTTCTTGAAGAGAGGGCAGTACAAAAAAAACCCAACTAAATACAACGACTTGGATGATGTGCTAGTGATAAGTAGAAAAAGAAATCAATTATTTTCGGCATTTTCTGAAACTCCAATCAGTTTCAACTAAGGTGATGACACAAAATTCTGTTGGAAACTCTCACATCACATATTTACTGTCTTTACAGTTTGTAGTAGACAACCTATTAATAAATGAAATGTATTTGTCCTCTACGTTTTGTTTTTACTGTTTTGTTACTTTTTGAGACATACAGTATTGTCAACCAATACACAGCGATTCATAACAGCCTACACACGCATCGAAAATTAATTTAATTTCTTTGCTAAACTTGATGAAATATAACATTAAATATTATAATTCTTCAATCAAAACATTGTTTTCATGAAAAGTCTTGTTATTTTTCATGCACTTCAATAATTTTTTTAGTTATAAAATGTCTGAGAGTGAATGTTACCAAGACCAAAGTGATGATCAGTGGTTGTAGTGTTGAGAAGCTCCCCAAAAGAGAAAAGTTCCCCTGCTCAGTTCGTAGAGAGTCGGGGGTAATTCAATCTTTTGTGGTGCTTGTAAGCATTGGGTACACAAGAAGTCCAGTGGAATTACTGGTAGGTTGAGAGAAGATAACCAGTTTATGTGGAAGAAGTTTAAGACAATGGAGATGGATGAGAACTCAAATGTAAAACAAGTATATCTGGATGACAAAGCTATTGAGAAGTTTTGTTACCTTGGTGATACTATTGGAGCACAGGGTGGAGCAGGTGCTAGTGTGATTGCAAGAGTTAAAAGTGATGGAGTAAATTCAGGAACTTCTGTCATTACTAACCAGCAGAGAGTTACCACTGTCGCTCAAGGAAAGAGTCCATCAAACACGTGTATGCAGTGTGATAATGTATGGAAGTGAAACCTGGCCAGTGAGGGTTGAGGACATGCGTTGCATGGAGAGAAAGGATATGAGAATGATACAATGGATGTGTAATCTGAGTATTAAAGACAAGCCTAGTTTTGATTATCTCAGAGGAAGATTACATCTGGACAATATAGGGAGATATGTACAGAACAGGAGACTTCGATGGTATGGCCACATTCAAAGAATGGATGAGAGTTCTTGGGTTGATAGATGTAGAACAGCTGAGGTAGCAGGTTCAGTTCACAGGGGAAAGCCAAGGAAAACACGGTAGGAAGTGATAAAAATGAACTTGAGTGAAAGAGATAAATAAAGATATGGCCAGAGATAGGTTAGTTTGGAAGTCAATTTCTAAAAGCCATTCAATGCATGCCAGCATGTGATGATGATGATGAGGAGGATCGTCTTTCTCCTCACATCTCTATAAGAATTCCTGTATGTTCGTGCGTCTGTCACACTTGTTTCTTCTATTCATTCAGCGGTCAGACGTTTTCTGATATTATGCAAGCTCACTCTCCAGTTCTCACAACTCTGTGGGTCAACAGTCTCCAAATTCCACTGTGCGGTCTTGCCTGATCACATGCTTCCAAGTTTTCCTTGGTCGGCCAACCTTACTGCGATTTAGGGTATTCATGCTTCTGCAACGGTTTATCCAGGAGGATGAACGTTCCACATGACCATACCAGCATAATCGATTCATCTTCAGTTTGAAATATTATTTTCATTGCAAAATACATGAAAGTGGTAAAAAACTATTCAGTTCAAGTAATTCATTTTCCTGGGTTGAGTATTCCTCTAGTTTAATATAATTAGACAGGGTGTGTTGGAAGTAATAAGGTCTTTATCAATCCATCTCCTGGGATATAGTATGCTACAGGGACAAAGGGATTGACACGTCTTCGATGCAACTGAGAGGTGCCGACAAAAAAAAGGAACCCTCGAAGTAAATGGTAGATGTTATAAAATAATTTCTAAACGATTTGTTTGTTTTGTAGCATATAAACCATTTTTGGTTTATTTAATGTCAAATTCACTCATTTTGGTTAAATTTTTCACACTTTAATTTATTAAGATCTTCAAATATTTATTCATGTGCAAATGTATGTGTATATCCACCGTATGTAGTTTCATGTCCAACCCAGAAGAGGGTAATCACATCGCTTCCCGACCCATGTAATTTTATCAGAAAGACCATATGCAGTAGATCAAAATTAAGATTATGACATGCTGAACATATTGATGTTAAAATCAATTTATCATCACGTATAAGATGGGAAAAGGAGTAAATTTTGTATATGTTGCGAAAACAAGAATTATGTTGTGAAACATAAAAATAATTTATTTAAAACAAAATATTTATAAAAATATAACTCATTAAAAGACTTTACTTCTTTTCGTTTTACCTCTTTTCCATTCCCATTTTTATATCGACAATATACATTGTTTGAGCTACTGCATATTGTCTTTCTGATAAAATTACATGGGTCGTGAAACAACATGATTACATAACAGATGTTTTATTCAAACCATGGATGGGACAATGAGAGATACTACCTCTCTGATCAGATTTAAATTATTGAATGATTAACGGTTTCATTATTCTATTTTAATATTTACATCATCCTTATTTCATAAAATAAATTCTGTTTAAATTTTTCAATAACATTTTCCCTAAATTGTAATTATAATATACTGTAAAGCATTTAAACTCATTTAAAAAAAACACCTTTGAAAATTTAAGCTAAACTTTTGCTGTTAAATTTGAGTTTTGGTGTAAAACCGAATACTGTAAAACCGATATAAGCAATAAGAGATATTTACCTTTTTTATCATTATTATCATTATTATTATTATTATTATTATTATATCACCTGAAGATTGCCTTCATTATAAATATATTTGATTAATCTATTAAGTCAACCAATTCATTTGTACTTTCTTTGCAAACAGATATCAGTAACAAGGGAGATAACTTCTGAAAGTTACCTCCCTTACAAATAAGGGTATTTCTTATTCTTATTTACAGTGGATTTAGGACTTTCACTTTTTAGTAACAAACAGCAGATAACTTGAAATATGAACGTTGGCATTATTTGCTTAAATTTGTAGCTATGAACAATGTTTTAATAAAAAAAAAATAGATGCAACTCCAGGATGACCCCGAGTGAAATATGCCATAAAAATAAACTAACAGTAAAACGTTAGTATATATTTACTTATGATGAAAACAAAGTAAGGGTATACCAAAAATTTCGGAAAATAATCCATTAGAAATATAATTATATAAAAAAAAAAAATCAAAGTTTCGATGCGTGAATTTATGTAGGATTGACGCTATTTTTATTCTCTATTACAAAAGAGTTCTGTCAGGGAAGGCAATCATTGCCATTACGTAATACTTTTCCAGTATAGGCATATACAATTTATTTACGGTTCCCCCCCCAGAAATCCTTAAAAGTTTAATTTATTTAATCTTTAATTTATTTAAATAAATTCTGATGTTTTCTTATTCCCTTGTCTTTTGTTTAACCTTTCCGAAAATGGCTAAATTCAATTTAATCTAGAGAAGTACCTTTTTTTTTTAATCCTACACTAACCCAAATCTAAAGCCCAACCCTAAAGTAAACCTAAACTTCTGTTATCTTATTTTTTTTTTAAAGTTGAATTATCTCCCTTGAAATTCATGACAATAGCTAAAAAAGCCGGCGATTGTCGCGTGCGATTAAAAGTTGAATTTCTTAAATAATGATAATAAAACTACTGGATTATTGTCCGTAAATGCTTCCATCACAAGTAAGTATTTCCTAAAGTTTTTCTGTTATTTTAATTTTAATTAACATAATTATATGGTGGGGGGGGGGGGTCGATTTGAAGAAACGCCAAAAATTATTTTAAATACATACAATGTTTAGATAATATTTCTTTAATACATTATTAATACTGGTTGGTGACGGTGGTTAAGTGAATAACAACCCGAACTGTCGACCTGGGGGTGCCACGTTCGAATGCAGTCGGTTACATAGTACCACTTTCACTTAGTAACATCCCTCACCACGTGGTCCCTCCTGCAAGAATGCCAACAACCTGGTCAACAAAGTTGTACCAAGCCGAGTTATACAAATTTACTTTATTTTTACTGGTTATATAAATAAATGGACAACTTTAATCAATTTTAAAAATAAAGTTTTAGCAGAGTGATTTTAGTAGCTGATTAAAATAACCAGATTCAGTGATGTCATAAGAAAAATGCCTGAATTTAAAAAAAGAAAAAACGTTGATCTGTATTTATGTATGTTTGTGATATCTGTTAACAAAATAAGTATATGAACTCATTGACTCAACATTAGTATAACACTATGAAAAGTATTTATCTGACACACACCACAGCTCATTATACATTTGATATCACATAAGATGTAGGATAAAATCAACAAGGTCCTAGGTTAGGCTTCATGTGAAACTGACCTACCTTAAGGAAGTTTGGTAGTGAACCCTCACCGACAATTTTCCGGATCCGATAGCGATAGGGAACGGATGGTAACACCTCGTCAGACATCCGTTTTAGTAAACATAGACAGAAGATCAAACAGAGGCAAGTAACTCAATGTTCAGATTTCAAAGGATGTCGGAGAAAGAGAAAGTTTTACACTCGCTTCAAGAACAGCGAAATATCATTAACTATTTGTTACTGGGGTATTTGCAAGAGCATCTTCATCCTTGTGGTTATAATTACAAAGATCTGACCACGGTACTCTCCAGGTGCTGGTCAGAAAACTTGTGGGAATTTTTAGCTTAAACCTTTATTTAATCCACCGGGGTAAATTATTTTCATTACATTGTTGATATATATACAAACTAGACGTACCTATGATCCATCGGGTCACAACCACTATTTATTCTTTGATTTCATTCGGAAATTAATAAACTATGAAATATCTGTTAAGACTTTTTTCTCGCATAACTAAAAATAAGTCTCTTCACTTCTATATTATTATTATTATTATTATTATATAGAAGTAAAAAGACTTATTATTTTGCCATCTAATTTATATACACGTTTATGGTGTGCACAGACACATATGTAAATAAGATAGACACGCTAAAAAGAAAAGAGCCATTCTTTTTCTAAATGCTCACAGAGATATTAAGAAATATTAGAGAGCAGTTGAATCAACAAACAGTGAAAGGGGATGAGAGAAATAGAGAGATAGCTAAGAGAGATGGGCGACTTGTTCAGTTAATTACAAATTACTGCTAATTAGAACAATCAAGACAAATTTTTCTTTCAAACAATTCAATTCCAGAACTGATGGATATTTTAGCATGTATTTTGTGTTATCAAAGTATATAGGAAAAAAGCCTTAAGGAAACAAACGGTGATTAACTAACATTTAGTTTAATCATAGATAAGAAATTGGCAGACGCACACCTAAAACTTTTTTTTTCTATTCAATTTGCTTTAAAAAAAGGACATTCTTTTGATGATAACCAACTTTTCAGATTAGAAAAAAAACTTTTACCAAAAAATACTTGTTTAATTTTTTAGCAGGAAGTCTATTTTTCTATCAAAGTTTAATGAAAAATAGTTATACTTAATTTTTTCAAATAGTCTTTAAATAATCCTGTTTACAAAGGCCATTTTCGTATTTTGTGTGTGTGGTGTGGAATGGGAGGGAGGGGTCATTAATCAAATTTGCAAAGCAAACTGAAACAAAAATAAATTAATAAAAATTGTGTGTGTTTAACGAATCTTTGGATAATATCAACTCATAGGGGATCATTTTGCATTAAATTTACATAGCGAACTGAACAAATCGTTTTTTTTTTTTTTAAATTCTTATTTTTTTTAATAAATTTTAGAATCTGAAAATCTGGTCTTTAATTAATAGTATTCTGAAGATAACCGTTTATTTGAAGGGTATTACTAAGACAGACATGTGTCAACCAAAAAGCAACATGGTACATAATATATTGTAATAAATAAATTCTTATGTTTAATTTATCATTATATATATATATATATATATATATATATATACACCCAGACATACATATTTGAAAAATGTTTTATATCGCCAAAATATATATATGTGTAATTCAGTGTTATGCGCAATCGCCTAAAAAAAAAGCAGAATGTAATTTTTTCGGAGTGGGGGTGGGGGATATCGGAGGATATTAATCTGTAAATTTACCCATATTAAATTTTTTTAAATCTTATACCTTTTTTTTCTCAACTATACGTCCCTTTTTATTTTAATTTTAAGCAATTGATTTTAGTTGTGTTTACTTTTCCTGTGAAAATTGAATAAAAAAACTTTAAAATTATCTAACTAATTAAATAACTTATTTTTATGGTATAAATAAAAAATATTAAAAGTTTGGATATTATTGCAGATGAACACCCATCTTCCGATAAAATGAGATTCTGCTTTTTAGGCGATTACGTGTGAATACCCTAAAAAACTGGTGGAAAGAGAAACAAAAAATATTTTAGAATTTAGACTTGGGGATTAGTTTCTGCAAATACATTTAACGTAATATGATCCTCCATTTTCGAGCCATTCTAGGGTTTTATGGTAGTTAACCATTTTTTGCCATTGGAGATGAATTCTGTACATTATTGTTTTGGGGCGATTGCATGTGGTTTTACGACCGTGCCAGTCGAACTTAGGATTAGTGTTAAAAAATATATTAATTAACTGCCCTAATAATTTAGAATGAGTATAAAAAGAAGAATCTCACTTTTTAGAGGGGTGTAATTTAGCTGAGTGTGTTAATTTACACATTTATGAAAGTTTGTTGTTAAAATTTTGGAATTCTGTGAGTAAAATTTTTTTTTTAATTAACATCCTCCTATCCCAATTAATTGCTGCCCAGAGGGCGGGGAGGTTTTGCTAGTATATATATATAGATATAGATATATATATATATATATATATAGATATATAAAAAATGACAGATCAGAGTTATATCGTACTGTGATTTAATATCAATTTTGGAACAAAAAATCTTACACGTGTTTCTGGAGAAAATTCTACAGCATACCTGAACAAAATCCATGAACATCCGTTTTCAGAGTTATCAGAGATATTTCAATTTTTTAATTAATTCTTTAAAGGTTTAAATATTGATCTTCATTTTACTTTTGTAATTGATTCACATAAGAATCAATCTGAACTATATAAAATAATTGTTTTTTTTTATATTACCATATGCATGCATAGACACATATATATATGTATAATATGGATTTTAGGTAAACTTAATTACGACATAATGATTTATTTACGTTCCAAGAATTAAACAAACAACAGTTTGTGTACGATCGTTTCTGAGACGATATGGGTTTTTATTGATATTCAGTCTCTTCATCACTACAGTGTATAGACAAACTTTGAAGCTTACATTTAGCATCAAGACCATAGAATTGTTCACTGCCAGTTATACAGCAACTTAGATTGAAAGTGTATGTGTGCGTTTACGCAGAAGATAAGACACCTGAAACCGCTGATTACATTTGGATGTGATCTGACATTTAGGTTTCGAATCTCAGCATACATACACATGCTATATATATATATATATATATATATATATATATATATATGTGTGTGTGTATGTATGTGCTCCCTACTTATGGGTTGAGCACTGTGGTACAGGAAATAATGATTTCCATTTAGTGTAACACAATCTTCTATAAAAATAATCGATTTTATTAGGTTACCGATAGCATAGAAAAAAAATACATATAGCACCATAATTTCTTCTATCAGTGGAGAGTTTGTTGGTGCAGGGAATAAGACACCTGATACATTTGGATGTGACTTAGTGTTTGGATTTTGAATCTTGAACTGTCATTATATATATATATATATACCATCCCCACTATCTTTAATTTAACGAACATAAAAAAGTGATCAGGGAAAAATGGCTTTGTCACTAGTTACACGGCACTAGAATTTACCAAACCACAACACAGAGAGCATGAAAATCATTCCATTATAGACAGACTTCGATTCCACACAACACAGAAAAAAAAAACGAAACTAAATGGATCCACAAATTACATACACACTTATAAATACTACATCATTACAAACTTTTTTCAACTGCTTTCCTCAGTCAAGAAACTTCAAATTTGTTAAATGGTTGAAACGCATGTAGATGTTTTGAACAAATGAACATGTTTTTAACAAGCACATGAGTTTAGAATTAACGTGCACATTTCTACAAAAAGAAAATAATCTGAACAGATAAGAGTTTACTACAACAATCATTTCATTTTATGCTTGACTGACAAAGGCAAAGCATTGGCAAAAAATGTTTACTCCCTCCTTAATTAAATAAAATTTATTCATAAATGCTTCTGGATATCCAACCAGGGGCTAGCCTAAAACCAATCTACAAATAGTGAGTCACAAATTTTTTAATCTTTTTTTCTTTCTCAGTCGCAGATTACTTACATGCACGCAGATAATTTTCTTTTGTTTTCCAAGGTTTCACACAGATATTAGTCTTAAGTAATAATATAGTTTTCAATCATAATCACAAAATACAACTTTCTGTCCCCCCAAATTTATTTGTTTTTGCTTTAAAATGAGTGGGATTGAAAATGTCGGCTCCTATCAATTTTGATAAAAACTTAAAAATAACTTTTAAATAACAAATCCCAAAATAATAAAGCTTATGTTTATGAAAAATGGGGAAGATAAAAAAAGATATTTCATACATGATAAGTAAGAATAACATAAAATAACACTTCTACTCAGCCATGACTGATGGAAGGAGAACACACTACCCTAATGGATTAAATAAAAGGTTCAGTTTAAAATTCCATATTGGAAGTTCAAAAAGATGCACCTGAAGAAGGTCAGAGGTTACATTGGCTGAAATCTTGTAAATATAACATCCAAGATGAAAATAATAGTCTGAATAAGCCAAATAATACAAAAGACAAGCCAATATTTGTTTTGAAAAATTAGCTGGTAATCTAAAGAAAATAGGTCAAAATCTACAAAAATGTTGATCGTAAATTTTGGCATATTACTTGTATTGTCATTATAGAAACTATTTTCATGTTTAACTATGCAGTAATAACTAATTGCTTAACTTAAATAGATGGTAATTGTTAAAACACATGCAATAGAGTTTATTTTACAGCCTTAATGAAAATAGTATAAGATAAAAAAATATCTGGCTCAATTTTCAAGAGGTGATAAGTATATTTGATTTAGAGATATTTGTTGATTTTCCTTTTGTATAATATTGGCAGTATGAATTCAATATAAACATAGCCTTCACAAAAGCAATTGGAGTGATGCAATCACAATATGGGTTTTTCAATCGTATGCTTATATTGTACATGCAGGAGAGGAAAACAGCAATGGAAATTACAAACAATTATTGAAGAAAAAACAAGTCTTGAAAATGTCACATGAATTTATCTTCTATGTTTAATTTCTCAGAATTCTACCTGACCTTCAGGCTAGGATCTGTTCTGCGTTCAGTCAGAAGAGGAGATATCTTTTTAGACTGAGGCAATTTTAAAAATATTTTTGATCTAATCTAGAGTAAACCTTTATAGTGAATTGGATTTTACCCTCATTAAAAACTGAGTACGGCTTTTTAATGTGAGTAAAATCCAGCTCCCCATATATATAATGTATCAGAAAGGGTACAAAATACAATAGCAATCAAAGAGAGATAACCGCGAAAATATGTAATTATTCAACGGTTATTCTCATCTTCAAAATATTAAAATCAATCAGAATTTTATGAACAAAATTATTTTGTAACTAATTAATCGATGGAAATTTGAAGCTAAGTTTGCAAAATATTTGTTTCTATGATATAAAAGCATTTTTTTCACAAATTACAATTGGCAAATTGCGGTAATAAACACTGACAAAAGTTATAAAAAATATTAGCTATATATATAAATGTATAGGTAGCAAACCTTACTTTAGACAGGTTTCATTGTACAAGACAATGAACTCTTAAGTCTTTTTAATTAGACTGTGTTCTCATGAGTACTGATATTTTTCTTAGAAATGGAAATATAAACATTGAAAAATTAATTGGAAATTGTCTTCATTTAATCGGTAAGAAAAGTCAGTACTTGCGAGTGCACATGAAAAAAAGAAAGACTAAAGAGTTTCTTGTTGGTCTTTTACAATCAAACTATATATATATATATATAAAATAAAACAAATAGTTGCAATAATTTGTTAAAATCTATCAAGCTTCAGACATTTTCAGTTAAAAATAGAAAACTCATCCATGTATTTTGAACTTTAAATATACACTCTTTTGTGTTTTTATATCAAAAGCAGATTTTTAAAAAAAATTGTTTTAAATCACAAATTAAATATTAATTCAAGAAAATATTTTCCCTATTAAACACTTATTTCATCTTTTTGAACGTGTCCATACATCAGTCACACTTCAGTTTGAAATAGCATTTTCATTGATAAATGCACGGATTGTATGGACGTATCCTATTTTAGATGCATTCAATCACCTCGATAAGAGATAATCTGTCGGGACAGTTTGTCACTGCATTTTCTTTTGGTCCGTCACATTGCAGTTTGAAATAGCATCACTGTCTATTTACTTGCCATCCCCCCACCCTCCCACGAGGACAGAGTTAGACACAAGGTCTGTTTTTAATGTGAGGGGAAATCCAGCTCCTGATGAAGGGGCACTTTGGATTGGGAGAAAAATTTAAATTGCCTGTCTAGAAGGATTTCTCCTTCACTGATCGAGGACAGAAAAGATGAAGTGTAGTATCGAAACAGATACTACACTTTGAATAATTTATTTGCTATAAAGATACAAAAATACAAAGTAACTACTAAGCATACTTTGATCCTAGTTAAAAGGCAAAGAATTTCAGCTGTCACGCTTATGTTTGAAATAACATTTTCACCACTAAATGTGCAGATTGTATTGACGTACCTTAAGGATATTCATTGTTTGTGTAATTATTCATTGTCTGATACTTTCCTAAATTATCTTTTCTTGAAATTTAAAAAAATGAATGTTTTTTTCATTTAAATGTTATAAAAGATTAATAACTACCTAAAATGAATAAATCATGTCATAGCATAGAAAAGTTTTATTTTATTAAAATCTTTTTTCTATTCTACGTAAACAACCAAAGATGAAGCAATTTTAACTAAAAGCAAATGATTAAAAATAAAATGATGGCCTTACAAACATAGACAAAGTGCAAAAAAATGTTAAAAGCTGCATCACTATGATGTAAACATGCAAAAAACATTTGTAAAAAATGTAGAGATTTTCAATGTCTTACCTTCAGGAGTATTCTGTTCATCAAATCAGCAGGAGATGGACATGGTGCATTATCATCATGAACATACAAGAGATCTAAGTTTTGGTCAAGGAGATTTCAACAAGGTTGATGAGACAAATAAAAATTACAGTTTAATAATATGATGTTATCTTACTTAATGCTGGGGTTATATATCTGAAAGCTTTCATATTAAAATATAGTATATATAAATTATAACAAGTGGAAGAAGAATATTTCTTAAGTCAAACCTTTAAAAATTTCAGGAGTCAGAATTGAAGTTGAGTGTTTTGGTTACCAACTCGACAACTTTGATTTTGTCTCTTTGAAATAATTGCAGTCATTCATAAAAAAGTACACACTGAGAGGTAGAAAAATAAAATCACATTCTTAAAATTATTTTTAAATTTAAATAATCCAATATTTTAACTTGGTAAAAAAAAAAAATGCAAAACGACATTTATTAGCTCAGAAACTAATTTGGGAAATAAACACTTAGGAATTCAGTAATTTCTTTTGTACAGGTAAACACAAAACATTCTTCTCTAATGATTTTTCGGTGCTTCTGGGACAGATGAAATTTCATCATTAATTGAGAAGAGTCAGTTGAAAGGGGAGATAATTCAATTGCTTTTTGTTGTGACCATAACCCATAACGAAAAATCCAGAGAATTAGTAAGAAAAAAAAAGGTACTTATGCAGTTTATGAAACAAGCTGAAATAATAACGTTATAATTTAGATAGCCATTCTTAACATGGGGAGGTGGGTGGGGGGGTTAACTATTCTGTTTATTAAATTGTTAGGTGAAAGTATAGAACAGTTAATCAAATCCCCCACCTCCCCATGTTAAGAATGGCTTTCTAAATTATAATGTTATTTTTTCAGCCCGGTCCATAAACTGCATAAGTACCTTTTTTTAAATTCATTTTCTTACTAATTCTCTGGATTTTCTTTATGGATTATGGTTACAACAACAACAACAGTTTGAATTATCTCCCCTTTCAACTGACTCTTAAAATAAAAATGATAATTCATCTGTCCCCAATAATACAGAAACACCGATTTTTCTTTTAAATTTCTTCTCAATTCCAAATGCAGACATGTCACAAAATAACTGTCCCATTTATACATTTGTGTTTGTAGCATAATTCCAATGAAGACAGACTGCCTCGTTGATGAGCAGACCCTTTATCGGTCAGAATGGTGTATGGTTTGGTTCAATCCGAGGTGGTGCACCCTCCCATGCATTACCTCTTCCTTTGGGAAGAGGGGGTTATTACTGATTGTTCTCGGCTATTTTTGTATTTAACCAAAGTGCTCCCCTAGGGGAGCTGGTTTTCCCTACCTTTCGGCCTTGTGCCATGTTTTGTTGCAGTGGGAAGCAATTGAATTCTTATTACATGGAAGAATTTGCCCGTCATCATCATATTCAGTTTAACGTTCGTTTCACATGCTGGCAAGTGTTGGACGACTTTAAGAAATTGACTTTCAAACTAACCTATCTCTGTTCAAGTCTGTATTTATCCCTTTTTCTCAAGTCCATTTTTATTACTTCCTTCTATGTTTTACTTTGCCTTCCCCTGTGAACTGAACATGCTACCTTAACTGTTCTATATCTACTAACCCAAGAACTCTCATCCATTCTTTCAACGTGGCCATACCATTGAAGTCTACTCTGTTGAGTTATCTCCCTTTGTATTAAGATATAAGAGTTCTGTTCCTTTATGATAAGTTCTTAGAGTTATCTTCCTTGCTTGTTGTTGGCGATGGTTATTGACTGGGAAACCAAAGATGGTGGTTTGGATAAATAGACTTGTGTTTATGATTGGATTTATGTGACAAGTAAAATAACATACTCTATTGCACACATCTCCCTATACTGTCCAGATGTAATCTTCCTTTGAGCTCATCAGAACTAAGCCAGTCTTTAAATAAATTATTCACTTTGACTTTTTTCTATATTTCCACTTTTAAACATTAAAAACTAAACATATGCACACAAATATGAGATTGCATCAAAATGTTTCCAGATTGCACATGCAGTGATCATACTTTTCAAATAAGAACTCCTATTGAGGTCTGCAAAAGCAAAAGGATACTTCCTAAAATCGTCTTGAATTGATGAGCCATAACCTTCTGTTGGGGCAGAGAGCAATGGTTTTCAATGGACAATAGAACTGGGTACCTGAAAAAGAGAAAACAGAAATAATTACTACAATCAGAACACCATATTGAATAGCTCAGCAAGTGATGAGGTTGCTTCATTTACAATAGTGGTCTTCAAAATAATTGACAATCTTACAGATTACTTAGTAGTACTATGCTTTTGAAGTCAAGTGTAGCTATAGTTTGCCAGATGCAGAGAATCAATAGGTATGATTGACCTGTCACCCAATATGGTAGAGAGATATCAGATTGGCGAGTTTAATCATGGTATATAGAAAGGATCTGAGGTGAGATATCAGTTACAGTTTCAATATTAGTGAGAAAACAATCTAAGGCAGTGGCATGCCGAGGTCTGGTGATTCCCAGGGCCAACTCTTTGAATGCCCCAAAGACTCAAGTATAAGTCCTAGTACTGAGAAATATTGAGAAAGGGAGAGTTTGAATATGATTTTAGGTGTGGATTTAATTTAGTCCTTCAAAAACCTTTTTTGTTTTTAATATCTCTCCTCAAACTGGAAATTTATTGGCACAATCTCAAAAACTAAATCTACCAAAAACCATATTTTTGGAAGAAATGATAAAATCAAGTTAAAATAGCACAAATGTGAGTTTTATAATTTTGTTATAGGTAAGGTGTTACTTCATGTGGCAAGTCTTTACCGTAGTTAAATGTAGAGTTACATGTGGCAAATGTCTGTAGGAACATAGCAAAATTTTGATGGGATGGCTGCAACTCTAATACCATAGCAACGAAATGAAAAATTTGGATTATTCAGATTACTGTTATCTTGGATGTTATTCTCACAACATTTCTGAAATCTTTATGTCAAACAAGTCTGCAAGGATCCATGGTGCAATGGATAAAAGTGGTAAGTAATAATCAATTCTAAGTGACAGCTTTCTGGGCAATACTAAGAATACAATTACTAATTACTTAAGACTTCTATCTGGTCATGGCTGACGGAACGAGAGTAAACTACTCTTGTGGATTAAATAAAGAGTTTCGTTTGAAATTCCATACAGATTCCCGAATTGAACAAGATGCATCTGAAGAAGGTTGGAGGTTGGATCGTCCAAAATGTTGTGAGAATAACATCTAAGATGAGAACAGTAGTCCGGATAATTGAAATAATACAAATTAATAATCCTCATCTAAAAAATTCTAAAACATATGAAATGAAAAATATTGACAATTTACAAGTTTTAAGTAATGTGATCTTTCAAAACTTCTATACCAAAGTTAGAGTCAAAACTATTCTTTCTTCAATGACAAGATCACTTTCCTACAACTTACGCTGGGAGTGGTAATAGATGTGTGAAAGAGAAAGAGGAACACTTCCTCTTACAAGATAAGATATTTGCATTGTTCCTATTAGTTTTGATAAACTGGATGAATTTAGAAATAATTGTGAATGAATAAACTTACAATTTTATTTATCAATCTGATGAAATATTTGAGATAATTTGATATGTATATTCATAGAGTATATTGTGTACGATTGTAGATATTTGCATTTGGATGCATCATAGTCGTTGATCTTTTGCCAATCTATTGAATATCACTATCATTGCATCAATTTTCCTTTTCACATCAAGATTAGAATAACAAATAAGTACAGGAAATCTTGTTTTAGTTTTATATAACTGTTTGCTTTTAGCAGAGAAGTTAGAAACAATATCAGAAACAAACAATCAGAAAAAGGTCACCCTGTTTATTATCTAGACAGATTACAAGCAACAAATAAACAATAAAAAGGAATGCGAAAATGTGAACTGAGAATGCTTTCTTTCTTCTTCCTGAAGACAGCATTTTCCTGTTGCACTTTAAAAGGAATGCAAATGAATACAAAATTGTTTCAGACTCCATCCAACATCGCCTGCCCTCAGGATTAAAGTTTAGATTCATTGTTGGATTGTTTTGAAAATTCTGAGCAATTGTGTCTTTAAACAATTCATATAAGAGCTGTGAAGTTGGTACAACTGATATTGTTATATCACTTGCAATGCTCTCTCTTAAATAATGTTTTCTTGGAAGAACATACCTGTCCAATTACATCCCTATTCTTTATGGTCCTGTTTAAGAGCCGCACTCCCACCCAAAGACCAACCTATTTGTTTTTGGTCCTACAGAGGAGGTTGGGCGGTCTTACTAACCTGCCCCTGATTTTATTTTGTTTACGGTATTTTTTATCCCACATCATTGAAATTATAAATAGAAAGACATTCATCATTGAGATATTTTAAGTGGCATAGCCCATAGAGTGAATGCAATATTATAGTGATTGAATGTGTGGACATGAAGAAAAACAAAATGCTGAAAGATATTGTAACTATGTGAAAATTATTCTAAGATGAATGAATTTGTCTTATTTTCCTCTTAAAAACATTCAGAAATCTCCAGATGACCCAATATTATTTACGGTCAGACCCTCATCCTCATTTTACTTTCCGAATAATTTCTTCTTTCTGCACCCTTTCTCTCTTCTGGTAAAGATCCAGTTAGTGTGAAGCCCAATCAGAATCGAACCTACTGATGAGACGATCACTAAAGTGTCCTGCGTATCATTGAACGGTAATAAAACAAAAACTATTGGAGATTCATGACTGAAACTTTGTGGACAAGTCAGGTATAGACTGCAGTTTTTTTGTTCCAAATATGGTTGGATTGCAGAAAGGATTGTGAATTTTATTAACAATTTTATGGATGCCATTTTTTTGGGGGGGAGGGGGGGGGGTTTCCACCGTATACCAACTTTGGGTTATTATCAGTTATTTGGATTTACCATTTCCTTGTTTTTTTTAATCTTGCTAAGTTATTTAAAACAATGACAGTCTCTGAAAAAATTATGTCTCAACTGCTACGGCCACATCATTTATCTGAAATGCTCCAAAGTGTATCCAACATTGATGTTGATGGCCCAAAACCACGTGATAGGCTGTTTAAGACATGGAGGGGATCAGTTGATGATGACCTGGTAGTCCTAGCAGGCTGCACAAGTGAAATGGCAATAGACAGAAAAAGTTGGAAGTCATTCATGAAACGTCTAACCTAAGACAAGAAGAAGAAAAGAAAAATGAAAATAATAATTGCACTCACCGAGATGCCTTGAAGGCATATTCCTTGATACCCATGAGAACAGCATCCAGGGTAATCTTAGAAGTCAAGGTATGGCCGTGATATATGATTGGAGCATCTTCAGGGCCATCCCAGCAATCCACTATGATGAAAGATATTTGGAAATATTAGTTGACATCATTTCAAATAAAAACACAGCAACAATAAAATAAAATAAAATAAAAACAGCC
Organism: Sepiola atlantica; assembly: GCA_963556195.1. Lineage (NCBI taxonomy): Eukaryota > Metazoa > Mollusca > Cephalopoda > Sepiida > Sepiolidae > Sepiola > Sepiola atlantica. The sequence goes on along the minus strand of OY744521.1, from coordinate 153,595,509 downwards.
ACATAAAAGATAAAATAAACAGAACTGAAAAATCTAAAAGATATTTAAAAAGAAAAAACATGTTTTAATATACAGTGTGAAAAAGCTAAATATCCGGATTTTGATTGGCTATCATTTTTTAATCAATGATGTGATGATTTTAACTTACTAATGTACACTCTACATCAAAAATGACAAAACTAAATTATGCTTCACCAGTGTTTGCATTCTACATATGTTACTAACATATTCATATAAAATCATAGAATTGGGTCAGTAATTTCAGTTTTCATATACAAACTATCATTTCTGATGACCTAAAAAAATAAAAACACACACCATTGACATTTCATTATAGAGTGATTGATTTCTTTCTGAATTCATTCAAGGTGGCAGGGTAAGTCTGCGGTGGTTGTCTGACTTGCTATTTACTTCCCGATTCCTCTCACCACTTGAAATGGTTTCATCCAGGAGCTAGAAAGTTGTTTTACTCGCTAACTTCTGCGTGACAGTATGGAAGCACACACACATTGGGGGGAATTTGAATGCCGACTAGACATTGTCCTCGAGTGTCTAATGTCTCTCTGTACAGGGGTTTATCAGGACAACCTGACATGAGGATACTTCTTCCTACAAGTAAACCCTGACCAAATATTCAAAATAACATAGTATTCGAAGCCTAAATAAGATCCCCTCGACACGGCTATACACTGACTCATACGAGGAATGGCGCACCTTCTCCAAGTAATGTTACCTCATGTAACAGCACTTAGCTGGATACTCCACCAGACTAGATGAATTTTTGTCCTGGAATCCGGTAAGACCAAGAAACCACAAGAAAGATATATTATAACATAGTTAACTGGTCAATTGAGGAGAGGAAAATGAATGTTTCTAACTTCTTTACTAACCTTACGTTTGACAGGTAAAGGGGATCTTTAATGGAATATTCGAATATCTATGTATCTCATATAGAGATCAAGTGTTATCCCTAGGAAGGGGCCCCTTGATTTCTGAGAACTTTGACTGAAGTGAAATGAAACATAAAAGATATACTTTTTAGTTATATTCCAATGACCAAAGGAAAAAAAATCAATCCATTACTGTAATTTTTATTTTATTTTCATTTATTTATTTTTCTCAATTTCCGACTTCGACAGATACCTGTATTTTTTCCCCTTCATCTTTCAAACAAAATTTATATTTTTTTAATTTTTTTTTTTAGATTTATTCTTATTTGTATATCATATATATATATATATATATATATATATATATATATATATATAATTCTTTTTTTTATTACTATGTCATGTATCCACATAAAATTTTATAAGGAGATATAATTTATTATGTATTAATTTTCAGTATTTACATCAACAGTGCTCGATACATAAGTAGAGCTAAGTAGTAAGTTATGAAAATATATTTATGGCAATTAAGCTACACAGAGGCTCCTGTGTTTCATCCCGGGGGGGGGGGATCTTCAGGCTAAAATGATTCCCCCTGGGAATGAAACACAGGAGCCTCTGTGTAGCTTAATTGCCATAAATATATTTTCATAGCTTTCTATATATATATATATATATATATATATATATATATATAGATAAATGCACATTGGTCTTTATTATAAAGTGGAGGATGTGTATGCATGTAAAAATATTTAGCATTTCATTTGTTATTGCAGAATAAAAATGTTTAGTCTTCAATAGAGATCGCAATATGCAACATGCTTATAAATGCTGAGATGTTCAACAGAAGTACAATGAAAATTTAAACCTGTATATAGCAAGATGTGGATGTGCCTAGTGAGAATAGTATTAAGAAATGCAAATCAAACTAATGGAAGCCGGTTATGTTTTAGATATTCTTAGAGAACAACAAAAGCCATTAACATCTGTTATATGATATTATGTTTCGGGATTTTTCAGATGAGGATTGATAATTTGTATCATTTGAACTACTATTCTCATCTTGGTTTTTATTTTCACATTGCACAATGGATAAAGGTGTTGATTAACAATTAGTTCGAAGTGACAGTCTTCTGGAGTTTTAAGGTTCAATCCTTACTACAGGCAATAAGCACTAAGAATAATATAATATTTAACACTTCTACCTGGTCATGGCTGACCAGACAAGAACAGTCTACTCCCGTAAATTAAATAAAGTTCTGTCTGAAAGATTTCCAATGTTGACAAGACGCACCTGAAGAAAGTCGGAGGTTACACCAACCGAAACGTTGCGAGAATAACATTCTAGATGAGAACAGTAGTCTGAATAATCAAAATACAAATTATCAATCCTCATCTAAAAAACATTGCAACACTGATGGAAATATGCGAGATAATACACCTAGCCTCACATTAATGTTTACTCCAAAGTCAATGGTAATAAATATTAAATAGAAAAGAAAAAACAAACTTACGTTCAACACATCGGCAGCCCCTCTGCAAAGCTCTAATGTATGCTTCCACTTTACTTGGACCATGCAGTTGGTCTTCTGCCAAGTAACTACAATATATATATATATGTTTTTAATTATCTTTATAGTGAAATTGTTTTCAGTTAATTACATCCGGAAAAATATTTAACAAAGGACACATAATCAAAGATTTTAAGACAATCAGTAAATAAGTTTAAATCTAAATTATCTCCCTTTTTTCTTTTTTCCCTGATTAGCAAACAAGTTTTCGATCTAAAACGGTCTTTTGGCTAGGATAAAAGTGTAGTATCTGTATATATATATAAAGAAACATTTATAAATAATTAAATTCAAACAATTGAGGATATTTTAAGTAGAATGACCCATAAAGTAAATGTGGTATTATGGTGACTGCTAACGAGTCTTGTAAAGAGTAGGATAGACACAATTTTGAGGGTCTTGTGCCTAATTTGTTAAAATTGTACAACCATATTTTTCTGGCAAATAAATAATTCAAAATGTAGTACCTATTCTGTCTTCAGTCTGACGAGGAGAAATCTCCATAAACTGAGGCAATTTAAAAAAAAATTGTTTCCAATCTAGAGTGTCACTTTTCAAAAACTGCATTCTTCACATCACAAATCGACGCTGTGTCTAACATTTCCCTTGTAGGGATGTAAGTAAATCAATCAGGTTGAGAATTCTTCTTGTATTGTCCAGCTGATGTCCAATGTAACTTGTAACATTCTTGTGAATGTTCTGTCAAGTGATGCTTCTTGCTGTTTCACCAGTGTTCAAGCAAGACAGAATTCACTATGGCACTAAAAATGTCCCTCTTAAAATTGTTAGAAAGGGAGGACTTACAGATAGTGTACAGTTCATCAAAGAAACCTTTGCATAATAGACCAGTTTAGTAACCTATAATCTTATGTTTCTCCATCTCTCTTAAACTCTAGCCCAGTCTAATGATACTAAATCAGCAGTGACAATGGTATACACATACTATCAATGTCCTATTATAGTCTTTTTACTTGTTCTTTTTCACTGTTTTTCCCCTTCATCCCTGCGACTGCTGGCTCTTAATATTCAGTTTTTTCGTTTTTGTTTTTCTATCAAATGCATTTACGAACACCAGTTTCAGCTTCATATATATATATATATATATATATATATATATATATATATATATATATAATATAAGTGTTACTACAGTTTTAGAAGCGTCGTTAGTAGATATATTTGAAAATTTCTTTGAGAAACCAGTAAACAGACGCGTGAATTCATATCAATAAATGAAAATTTATTTAATCATATTTTTTCTTTTTTTATAATTCAAAATTTTCGGTTTTATCAAACCATAATCATGGTAAACAGACATTGTATTTCTTCTTTTTTTTTTCCTGGTAAAAATCTGACAGCGTGGCCGAAGCTGTTTACTGGTTTCTCAAAGAAATTTTCAAATATATATATATATATATATATATATATATATATATATATATATATACACACACACACACACACACACTGAAGATACGATAAATATAAAATATCATCTTTAAAATAATCCTATCAAGAAAAGTCAATACTCAATATACGAGATAGAGCAATTAAAAAAAGAAATGAATGATGAGAATAAAAATTGGAAAAACAACAATATTTATTGAATCATCAAGTAGTTTAAACAAGGAATTTTTTTTGGAGTAAAGAAAATCCACATCAATAGAAAAATGTAAATCGAGGATATTATAAATGTCAAGCAAGCAAATATAGCTGAAAGTGTTCCAGAAGTTTGAGTAACAGAGGTACAAATCCGAGACTGAAGCTCATTGGTAAAAAAATGTGCGACTCATCAGACAAGAATATAAGAGTGTAAATCTCCAAATAAAACTCACAATATACATAAATCCATCAGCCTGGTAATTGGACCTCTTTGGGCCAGTAAAATAAGTGTGATTAAAGGCATTAAACGACCAAATTCAAATTTGCTTGCTTGACATTCATAATATCCTTGATTTACCTTTTTTGGACATGTTGCATTTTTCCATTGATGTGAATTTCCTTTGCTCAAAATGAATTTTTGTATTTTGAAACCTGTGCTAACAGTAATGTGATTTTTGCTGATTTATCCCAATGATCTCTTCTGATGATAAAAGCTTGCATTTTTGAAAATTCATGGGTTAAGGAAAGGGAAAAAAGTTTATTGATATATTCTTTGTTTAAACTACTTGATAATTCAATAAATATTGTTGTTTTTCCAATATTCTGATCATTCATTTATATATATATATATATATATATATATATATAAATATATATATATATATATATACAGGACCGGCGGGACAGTTATAAAAGTGTGTGTGTGTGTGGGGGGTTCTCCTAAAAAGTGGGGGGCCCGGTTAAACACATGCATATATAACCTCATTATTGATGACCGTAAAGTGGGGGGGGGGGAGTAAAAAAAGTGTGGGGGGGGGCTTGAGCCCCCCCCCCCCCCCCCCCCGTCCATGATATATACATATATATATATATAATGTATTAAAAATCACAGACATCTTGTGTTAGTTTGTGTTTTTTCATACATTTTTCTAATGAATTTTATATTCATTAGAATATTAATAGTGTATAGAATTTTTCTGAAATTTCTATTGAGGGATTCAATTTTTCAACATTTTCTCAATCCATAGACTTTTTTTTTTAACATCAACTAATTGAACAAATTTTCTGTTGGTTAAACAATTATTTCCGATTTCACATCAATACATGAAGTCTCTGCAGATCAAATGAATACTTTGACTACAAAAACCAAAATGAAGATAGCAGTTCAGGAAAAAAAATCTTAATTCCTTTAAATAAAAGATGAGAGGATTGTGTACTTACGTGTTGTGGGAGGAATTAATAAAATAGTAAGAGATTGGTTTTGTCATGTCTTGATAAACTTGAGTACATGCAGGATTAAAAATGCTTTGTTCCTCTGAAGCCATAAACAATTGAAAACCTAAAAGACAAAAATAGAATATTATTCATAATAAAGTCAATAAAGGATTTCTATAAGAAACTTTGTCCGGTCAGACATGCTAAGTTTGAAATAGAATTTTTGTTGGGAAGTCCCGCTCAAATTTGAAATAGAATTTTTGTTGGGAAGTCCCGCTCAAATTTGAAATAGAATTTTTGTTGGGAAGTCCCGCTCAAATTTGAAATAGAATTTTTGTTGGGAAGTCCCGCTCAAATTTGAAATAGAATTTTTGTTGGGAAGTCCCGCTCAAATTTGAAATAGAATTTTTGTTGGGAAGTCCCGCTCAAATTTGAAATAGAATTTTTGTTGGGAAGTCCCGCTCAAATTTGAAATAGAATTTTTGTTGGGAAGTCCCGCTCAAATTTGAAATAGAATTTTTGTTGGGAAGTCCCGCTCAAATTTGAAATAGAATTTTTGTTGGGAAGTCCCGCTCAAATTTGAAATAGAATTTTTGTTGGGAAGTCCCGCTCAAATTTGAAATAGAATTTTTGTTGGTAAGTCCCGCTCAAATTTGAAATAGCATTTTTGTTGGTAAGTCCCGCTCAAATTTGAAATAGCATTTTTGTTGGAAAATCCCACTTAAATTTGAAATAGCATTTTTGTTGGAAAATCCCACTTAAATTTGAAATAGCATTTTTTTTGGAAAATCCCACTTAAATTTGAAATAGCATTTTTTTTGGAAAATCCCACTTAAATTTGAAATAGCATTTTTGTTGGAAAATCCCACTTAAATTTGAAATAGCATTTTTGTTGGAAAATCCCACTTAAATTTGAAATAGCATTTTTGTTGGAAAATCCCACTTAAATTTGAAATAGCATTTTTGTTGGAAAATCCCACTTAAATTTGAAATAGCATTTTTGTTGGAAAATCCCACTTAAATTTGAAATAGCATTTTTTTTGGAAAATCCCACTTAAATTTGAAATAGAATTTTCATCACAAAATGCCCAGATTGAATAGACACATCTTAGAATGATTGTAAGGCAAGAGAATTGAATGCTAGTTTTAGCTGTGAGTTCAATCCTTAACAAATCCAACATCACAGGGACAACTTTAGTGCAAATGAATAGAAAAATGAAACAGACATGATAAGAATCAATGTGTATTTATTCATCGATGTTTTGTTGTCATACAAAATCCACCTGAGAAAAAGGGTTAATGAGATTTTCAATTTGATAATAAACAATACAATGAGAGGATTAGCAATGATGGGTGGATAAAGCAGGATTTGATTACTTCAAAGGACGACTCAACAGGTATTTGTTGACATTAGACTTGAAGGCGACCATGTTGTATTTAGTAGAGAAGCAGTCCCATGGTAACGTCTTCCACAGATGGGAAATTCTTGTAAAGAAACCGTTCATAGAAGTTCCATTCGATTTTACATGACATGTTTTGTCATCCCTACAACTCATCAGTGTGGCTAGAACTAGCAAGATTCAAAACTGGGACCCTAGTGGTCAGCGTCTGGTGATCTACAAACTGGGCTATACATAATATATTATATCTGTAGTTAAAAAAAAAGGAGAAAAGAAAACGTGCGCACACACACGAAAAAAAAAGATCAAAAGTCTGGCTCCTGAATTGTATTAACAATTCTCCAAAACATAACACTGACTCTCAAAAAATACGACTCGTCAATCAGGTAACCCGACACAAAACAGCAATTCAATTTCTTTCTCCTTTTCTCGCTTAACACTCAGCGTATCATAATGTTATCGTCACCCCGAGAGGAAAGTTTCTGCTCTTTATTTCAATGAGAATTCGCTATGCAAAACAATGGTCATTTGCATAAGTGGACTCTTGTCCTCGCACAGAAATAACAAGATTCTATCTTGTAATCAGAACGCTCCGAGTTCAATCCCCAATGAATGACGTGACCCTCACTCTTTTACCGCCTGGACCCGCATGATGGCTGCTACAATATTACTGTATAATATATATGTATATACATGAAATTATATATGAGGTTGGAGTTGTCAGTCAACCATAGTCTCATTGGCAGAGTTGGTTAAAGCGACGTCAGCTAAAAAAGGTCCCTCTTCATAGGCACAGGTTCAAATCTTGTACAAATCATTTTTCTCTTTCTGAATTTTCTAGGTTTCTATCTCTCTAGAATAAATAACCACTTATTTAATACTAGTAGTACCTATGGAAACATGAGTGTCAACAAACTAGTGTTATAAGTTAATCAAATTTGTTACTTGACATTCCATTTAGATATGGGTTAATAGTGAAATCTTTAAAAAAAAAAAAAATAGATTATTTGCATTTCTTATAATGTATTGTAAAAACCTACTTTTATCGAATTAAAAAAAAAAATTAATCTTGAAAATTGAGGAATATATAGGGTGCATGGGACACAATTTTGGTGTAAAACATCAACCAGAATTTCAATATACCTTTCGAGGAGTTTTTCACTCCAGCACTAAGTCGTGGTCTCCATGAAACCAAGCAAAAGATGTAACATTGTCACTTTGGTCTCATTAAAAGAAAGGCAGCATTCTCTGTGGAACAGCCTACCAAAGGTAGTGACAATGTCTATCATATCCAGGTTTAAAATAGCCTTGGACAAACATTCAGCTCGTATATAGACATACACATCTTCTGTCTTTTTACATAGCTTGCTGCACTTTGCTATTTTTTGCCAATAAATTTGATTTGATTAAACATGATAATCTCTATTTTCTGTTGTCAGCCTGCAATCAGTTTTGAATATATATATATATATATATATATATATATATAAAAATATGAAACTAAAAGTATACTTTTAGAGGATAGAACCTATAGTGAAATGGTTTAAGCTCAACATATGAGATAGAGCAATTATAAAGATAAATGAAAGAAGAGAGATAAAGATGTACGAATGACAAATTCTATTTCAACTTCGATTGGTCAATGCAAGGTGTACTTGGTAAAAACATGTTTATTTTTCTTTCCAAGGCTTTTCAAAGATTAAAATATTATCAGATGAATTACATAGATGGATAAGTTGGCAGTGGAAGAGCCAAAATTCAAAATTTGAAAAAATATAAAGTAATGGAGAGTAAGAGTATGTGTGTAAAAAAAAATATGGAGTCTGTCCAGTTGTTGAATGTCTGGTGAAAGGAGATTTAAAGATAGAAAAAAGGGGTTTCGTGAAGGCAGCGTTGAAAATGATCAAAATGAAGTAAATCAATAGAAAGATGTTTAGTTCAATCGTAGATGGAACGCACTTATTCGGATATAATTTTGAGAATTAGGGCCATTTTAAAATACTTCCGTGGACCGAGAATGAAAGTAGTTTTTCAGAAGTTGAGTTTGAAATGTGTATATTAAATGCAGGCAGTTGGGAATTTAAGTGGTGACTTTGATCGAGTCTAAGAAAAGCGAGAGCTCTGGTTGGAGACAAGGCCAAGTAACGAAAGTGGGGGAAGGGGTAAAGATAAAAGATAAAGGAGGTGGGTGATATGGTTAGTTAAATGAACTATGGCTGATGCTGGGAGAAGAGAAGGGTTTGTTTGGTTAATGCTCATTGGTAGTAAGCAATAAATCGGGGTAGGGTTATCATAAGCTAAAAACAGAAGTGATCAGGTCAGTAAGTAAGTAGTTCTGAAAGGGGGGGTCCCGTAATTAAAACGGATTTTTATACAAACTTGTATATAATTCAGAAAGTTTAAAAGGGTTCCAATTGGGAAATTAGGGTTCACGATTGGAAATCTGGAATTTATGTGTTTAATATGTAATAATTCGGACAGAAACTAGTATTTCAGAGTTTGATGTTTAAAGACTTTAAAGACTTTCCAGTTAGTTAAATAATAAATTCATGGCTAAATAAGATACTGTAATGTATAGCTGAAGTTAGGATTGGGAACAGCGTTAGTCTGCTTGCAATAATTGAGTTCTAGTATAAGGATTATGGGGTAGGATTGGGTTGAATTTTGTAACCTAAGTGATGCACGTGTGTGTTGAAATTATAAATAGATTTTAAGGGGGGGGGGGCAAATGGACCATTATAGGAGTAACCAGGGAGCGTAGTTTAAAGGTGAGAGTAATGGAATCGATGAGAAAAATATTGTCGGTAGAGCGAAGCAATGGATGAGTGTGTTTGAGGGTTGGCCAATAATTGAAAAAAAAAAAAGAGGGAATAGGAATTAGAGTGTTGAAGTAAAAGCAGTTAAGGATTAGTGGAGTGAAGGAGAATGATATTAGTTCTCAATTTACATTAAGTGTTATGGGTTAATAGAGTTATTAGGTGTACAGGGGAGAATACACTATGTTATTGGGATGGTTATTTGTAAGGTTGGAAAAGTTAAGAGTTAAAAAATTAACAAATTATAGAATTTAAAAATTAGTCTAATCTTAGAGAGGAGGTTGTTGGCTGGGAGGAGGGGTGTCAGAGGGAGTAATGAAATTTATGTATTTAAATTTTCGCTTGCGCCTGCAATTTGAGATAAGTTCATTTTTAGAGTTAATAATATTTTTGCTTTTAGCTGCTGTAGCTATCATAAATGTTTCTAATGTACATAGTTGGCAGAAAGCGGATCCTGGAGTGTAGGATTTAGACCTTTTTAATATTGCCCAATGTAGGGAGTAGGGAATGTTTTTACTGTTAAAGCTTTTTATTAGATTGGATAGAGAGGTGTCAGTGGCATTGTTATTGTGTTTAAAAGTGTAGATATGGTTTGAGATTCGAATATTGATGGGGAAGGCACTCACCCCAATGTAAGTGTGTATTTTGTATGGGGTTGTTGTTATAGTATTTGTGTTATTTATAGTATCGGGAATGTTTTGGGTTTGTATGTTCACGTTCTGGGCCAAAGTTAAGTTGGAATTGTTAGGTGGAGAAGATGAGAGAATTTGAGGGGTGAGATCAAGGTTATTGTTAGTGCAAGAAGTGTTATTTAGGGTGTTGTTTGGTACAAGGAGTTGGGGATGTGGAGAGCTAAAGGGTGAGAAGAGAATTTGTATATTGGTATCTGTTTGCATAATGGTGTTTTGAGAGAATTGTTTAACAGTACAAGCATATATGATGTTACTTTGTATGCAATTGCTATTTAACGGGCATTCTCTGGATTTCTGGCAGTTACAATTATTAGTAGGGTGTATAGTAGGTGCTGGTTGCTGGGCAGATTGAATTTTTTTTGTTATTAGATGCGATGTTGGCTTATGCTATATTGAGCATTATGGAGTAGGAAATTTTGATAGTTTTTATTTAAAATAGTGCTGTATTTATGCGTGTGCTTGAATGAGTTATCTAAAATTTTGAAGAATTCCTTAGCGATATTTGTTTTCACATTACAGTTATACGGTGGATTACACCAAATACTATTCTTTCTTCTAATTCTTTTATCTTTACTATGTTCTTGAGGCTCAGCTAGTTTGTCAATATTGATAGTGTGTGTGGGTCTATTTATATATGTTTTGGTTTTCTTGGGTAGTGTAGTATTTGTCCGCTTTCTTTCCTGTATTGCCATTTTGTGTGTAATTACATTTAAAGGTTTGCTTTTCTGGATAAAGGGATTATTTTTGTATTTAATTTTATCAGTGTATCCCGAATTAAGTAGTGCGTTATTGTAGAAGTTGGAATTTTGTTCGAACATAGATCTATTAGCAGATAACTTTGAAATTCTATTAGAGACTGAAGGGACTATTGAATTAATGATGGATTTTGGGTGGTTGGATAGCTTATGTACGTAGAAGAGGGTTAAATTTGGTTTGTGGTAGGGGCTGAAGGTTTTGGAGTTACGGTCTAATGTTAGGTCAAGGAAGTTAGATATTCTTTTCTCAGGTTCTATAGTGATGGTGAATCTGAAGTTTTTAAAGAAGTTGCGTAGATTTTTAATGGTGTTGTTGTATTGCCTCAATCTCTCCCTTGATACAAAAAGTGCGTTGTCCCTGTATAGCCCACTGTGTAAATGTCCGAAGTCGAATTTTAATTCTCTTAATAAGTACAATCCTAAAAGGTCAGTAACCTGGGTCAAGTCTGAAGCTCCCATAGTGATATCGAAATTATTGGGGGTATCTTTCCTAGTCCAGAATTTATTGTCAAATTCTAATAGGGATCTTCTGGCCAAAATTATTAGTTTGATCTCTAAGTTATTCTTAACGAAGATTAAAGCTTTTTTTAGTAGGATAGGGGAAATGGACTGATAATGATTGTTTATAGATATATACATATATATATATATATATATATATATATATACACACATACATACATACAGTAGGCCCCCGCCAATAGTGAAAATCCACAAATAGATTTTGATACCTCAAAGTTCACTAAAAATCAGGTTTTTGTACATTAGCATGTTTTTATTTGCATGAAAGCCACCAAATTAGCATAAATTAGCCCTTTTCTGCTTGCAAGTTGGTTGATATATTTTTAAAAAAAATATTTCAGTTTTGTATAAAGTTTGCGAAAATTTGGAATACCAATGCTTTTGTATGAGCCGCATTTAATATGAATCCTACGGAATACTTAGCGTTTTTAATATCGTTTTTGTCATATTGGCCTTAAGTTCGACTGAATTTATGAAGAAAATGTTAAGTCAATGCTTATGCTGAAAATCCGCAAATTTGCAAAACCGTGAATGGTGATCCTGCGAATAGCGGGGATCCACTGTACATACACTGAAAGACACTATATAAAAAATTATTAAAAACCATAGTGATAACAAATATTTCTTTTAAGCAAATATATTCAAAATATCTTGTCTGTTCACTTTAACACATTTTTTCCAGATCAAAGTTGTGTAAAGATTGTCAATAATTAATAGAGGCACTAAAACTTTCAACACCTGGGTCACTATCAAGAATGAATAATATTAAAAATTCTAAGTTAACATCGTTTGAGATGATGATTGGTAAAATTTTTAATTGTCATTTTCATAGATATAACATCATATAACAGATTAAATATATCTAAGAATGCTTTATCCTAATTTGTATTAAATTCTGTAGGAGTCTATTATATTTCCTTGATAACGTTTAAAAATACCCAATAGAGTAATGTGACTTTTTTATTTCTTTCAAAATAGCAAAAGCGATGTCACCTTTTTTCCAAACCTTCAAGAGTCCAATTTAAAAAATGTGATCTTCATCCTCATCTTGAGATAAAAAATTAATTGATCTACATTCCCAACCGTCTTTTAGTACAAGATCAGTGCAAAAGGGTAAAGTTACCCAGATAGATCAGAAGGATATTATTTGAGATCATATTATCTAAACAGATCACTTGAAAAGATAAGTGACATTTATTTTTCCCACTGTGAATCAGTGAATATTCCTTCTCTACTTAAACTGGTAATTATTACAACAATGGAAATTAAAGCAATTAGAATGCTTCTAAGAAACAATTCAATGACAACTAATTAAAAAATTAGTATTATTAAATAATTATTTATAGCCCCTTTTCAGATAGGCACCTTTAAGAGAAATGAAATAATGTGTCTAATGTAAGCTAAAATGTGAAGTTCCTGTCCACGTGAATTGTTGAACACTGTTAAGACGGCTGACCATATTGTCCGCTTTATATGACATAAATAGAGCTGATTTCTCAGCTTGTCAGTTGGCCTCTTGGTTAGAGCACTTGGATTTGAGTTAAAAGTGACTCATGTCCGGGGGTTCAAATCGTGCGACAGGCTGAACAGTTATCTTTCACACTGATGATTCAATTAGGATGAAATGTATACGTATGTGGATAATAATTAAAAAATGTTTATTATTAATTATATATATATATATATATATAAAGTATAAAGGTATACTCAAAAAAAAATAAAAGGGAAATACCAGTAGAGTGCTCAATTAAATTAAATTAAGAGCGTAATATTTTTATTTTTAAATACAGATTTTAATCAGACATGGACCAGTGGTTTCTTACAAGAAACGGGTTTTCTTTCTTCCTTTCTTCCTTCCTTCTCGTTCTCCACTTCTAAATATAGAATATCTTACTTAACGGCTTTTTCTGATCTAAGCGTCTCGTCGGCCCTCTATTTCAAAATGTTTTTTGAAGAAATTCCATCATTTACTATTTCAGACTACGCTGAAGAAGACGGAATCGGGAATTAAACCCGTTTCTTGTCAGAAACCACTGGTCCATGTCTGATTAAAATCGGTATTTAAAAATAAAAATATTACGCTCTTAATTTAATTTAATTGAGCACTCTACTGGTATTTCCCTTTTATTTTTTTTTTAGTATACCTTTATACTTTATATATATATATATATATATATATATATATATAGACACCACAATATTACTGCAAAACCTAAACAGATAAATAAAATAAAACACATTGGGGAAAAAATAATTAGATGAAAGCTGAAGAGAAGAAAAAATGAATATTGATAACAGTATTTTCTGAATATTATTATTTTTAAATAATCCCACCCAGAATTGTTAATGTAGGCAGTATTTTCATCATATTCGTTTTAACGCACGTTTTACAGGCTGGCATGCATTGGACGACTTTAAGATATTGACTTCAAAACTAACTTATCTCTGGCCAGGTTTTTATTTATCCATTTTTCTTTCAAGCCCATTCTTATCACTTACTCTCATGTTTTCCTTGGCCTTCCCCTATGAACTGAACCTGCTACCTCAACTGTTCTACATTTACTAACCCAAGAACTCTCATCTACTCTTTCAACATGGTTATATCATCAAAGTCTCTTGTTCTGCACGCATCTCCCTATACTGTCTAGATTTAATCTTTTCTCTGAGCTCATCAGAACTAAGCCTGTCTTTAAGACTCACATTACAAACATTACACATCCATCGTATTATTCTCATATCATTTTTATCCATGCAACACATGCCCTCAACTCGCACTGGCCAGGTTTTACTTATTAAAAACCTCTCCCTCCTAAAGGAATAGTATGGTAATTATAAAAAAAATATATATAAAAACGTTTGATATTCAATAAGAAATGATATTTTAAGCCCCTGCGTCAGGAGATAAACACAAAAATATGAAGTAGTAAAGAATTATTGTAGACACCATTTTATTGTAGACAGTATTTTATGAATATTTTTATCTTTGTGATTTTTTATGTTTATTCGCAGCCCCATGGACTAAATTAACCATTTATTCATGGGTATTATTCACACAGTGTAAACAAAAAAGCAGAGTGATACATAATATATAAACATGTAGAACAAGGACCTGTGGCGTAACGGATAAAGTGCTAAATAAAATTCAGTTCTAGGCGCAGTCTCCTGAAGGTTAAAGGTTCAATTCTCAGTACGGGCGATACTAGGAATTGCCAATTACTGAAGACTTCTACCCAGTCATGGCTGACGGAACAAGAGCACGCTACCCTCGTGGATTAAATAAAGGGTTCTGTTCGAAATTCCATGCAGATTCATGAGTTCGACAGAAAGATTCCCGGGTTTGACAAGATAAACCTGAAAAAGGTTGGAGATTACATCAGCCGAAACATTGTGAGAATAACACTCAAGATGAGAACAGTAGTTCGAATAATCAAAATTATACAAATGTAGAACAAAGCTTAAATAATAAAATTCTAAACATTAGAGGAGAGTTGTTTTTGTTGTTATTATATCCTGTAAGTGGCAGTGGTTACCGGCGTAGCACAACTAGTCTGGAAGAAGGAAAACTCTGAAATAACCCATGCCGGATAACAAAGGTTTCTCTTTGACAACAACATTTCCAAACTTAGTAGAGTATAGTGGTAAACACTGAACAGATGTGTGCCCAACAAGGCGAACAGTGAAATCAGACGAAGAAGAATATGTTGTGCAAGAAATGAAATGGTGAGTCTCCTTATCAGAGTTCAACAGAAATAGGCCCGCCATTGAAGAAACTTGTTTGTCTATGCTAAATACAGGGTGTTTCAAAAGTCTTGGGAACATAACGATTTTTAATAACTCAAAAACTATTAGGAGTTGAAAAATGAAATTGGTACCGTTGGAAAGGTTAAAGTTTCAAGTTTTGTGGGGAATCTTCAAAGTTGCTCAATATGAGCACCATTCGTCACACGGCAGACATCTATTCGATAGTCCATTTCCTGCCAAACGCGTTCCAGCATCTTGACGTCAATGGTTCCCACAACTGCCGTTACTCGAGCCTTTAGTTCGTCAATATCTCTAGGAAGGGGCAGCACATAGACTTGTTGCTTGACAAAGCCCCAAAGGAAAAAGTCACACGGGGTAAGATCTGGAGACCTAGGAAGCCAGGGCATGAGAACGTCATCACCTCGCCCAGATCTCCCAATCCATCTACCAGGCAGCCTTGTGTTAAGAAACTGCCTTACTCTAAGACTCCAGTGTGGTGGTGCACCATCTTGTTGAAAAATGAAGTCATCAGATTCTGCTTGTTCCAACTGAGCCATTAACCAGTCTTCCAGCATGTTGAGATAGGATTCACCAGTGATAGTTGCCTCTTCAAAGAAGAACGGTCCATAGACACCTTTCTTGGAAATTGCACAAAACACGTTCACTTTTGGTGAATCTCGCTCGTGCTCAAGAAGTTCATGAGGATTCTCAGTACCCCATATGCGAGTGTTATGCTTGTTAACTTTGCCATTCAGATGGAAGGTCGCCTCATCGCTAAAAACAAGCCGGTCATCAAAGACGTTATCTTCCAACTTCTCTTGCATTGCAATGCAAAAGTCACGGCGAAGTGGCTTATCAGTGTCCTTCAACTTTTGGACCAACTTGAGCTTGTAAGGTACCATTTGCAGTCGTTTCCTTAAGACACGCCAGACAGTTGCTGGAGCAAGCTGAAGTTCCCTGCTGGCTCTTCTCACTGATTTACGGGGGCTCCGCTGAAAGGCTGTCCGAACTTGCTCAACTGCATCTTCTGAAGTTGAAGGGCGACCTGTTCGCTTACTTGGGCACAAACACCCATCTTTCACAAATTTAGCATGTCATCTGACAATGGATTTCCTTTCAGGGGCTTCTTTTTTAAATTTCCTGCGAAATGCACGCTGAACACATGTCCACGATTCAGTCTTTGCAAATTGGAGGACGCAAAATGCCTTGTCTTGTTTAGAGAACGCCATTACTGCACCTGGAAAGATAACACGAAAATCATTAGTATGACCAAAAACTTGATTAAGCAAGCTTTAAAATGGCACCAGTTTCATTTTTCTACCTGGAATAGTTCATGAGATATACGCATTTGTAATGTTCCCAAGACTTTTGAAACACCCTGTATAACCCACATTACGCCTAGCAGCTGTTTCAAAATTTATAATGATCGGGTAATTAGTTTAGTAGTGAATCCTGCACATACAAATGTATATAAACATATACACATATCTAACTTTATATAAATAGAGATAAAAACAAGTCTCCCTCAATCGAAATTAGAAAATCATAAAAATACAAAACAGCAGAAACAAAAAGCTTGAGGTGTTTTCTGTATAACAAAACGCAGACTTGTATTTCTAGGTTATTTCAGTGTCAAGTTAAACAACATTCCAAAACAGCTGTTTAGAAGTTGAAGTTCAACGTTTTTCATTTCAGTTGGACACACATCGCTGATTCCACATTTTTCAACAACTGAATCTTATGTACAATTCACTGTCTTTTCAATATATATAAATGTCAATGTCTGTGCGCGTGTGTTAGAGGTTAGAGAATCAACATAAAAACTAAAAGTGTATTCTTATGTGAAATAGAAGTGGTCTCAAATCTTTTAGTGCCTTCCGAAAGGAGCTATGGGAGGTCTGAACCTTCTTTAAAGCTTCAAATATATCCTATTTTGATAAAATTAATATCACATGTATAAAATTCCCTGGAAAAACAATGGAAGTGGTCCCAAATCTCTATGTCTCACTGTATATACTGAATCTCTAAGTGACCCCCTCCAAGTGAGCTCTGAGGACAGAACACCCTTCAAAATACGTATATTTAATTTTAATGAAATTTAAACCATAATTCAGAGAGTTTGATAAAGTTTCAGCTTTTCTGACTATATTAAGGGTCAAAACGGGGGGGGGGGGTCAGTAAAGAAAAAAGTAATTATTGTTATGAGCATAGTGAAAAAGAACACAGTAGTGTTCTTCATTCAATTTCGAGAAACAGGAGGCAGTAAAAATAAATTTTTTAAAAAAGTAACAGCGTTATGAGTACAGTGCAAAATGACACATTCAGTCTAGAGCAACGTTGGGTCTTCCTGCTAGTTGCATATAAAATGAAAAAATATAAATGCAATATGCTACCATATAATAAATATGCTACCATATAATAAAAAGTCAGTAATTAAAAAGACAAAAAATAAAATTTATTAAAATCAATAGTTATTAATTTATACAATCAAAAATATCAGTAAAAAGAAAAAAAATGATTAACTCCAAAATTTATTACTAAACAAGTTTTTTAAATGAAAAATAAACCCAAAAAAACAAACACATTCACAAACTTTTTTATTGTCACATGAAAGCAAAGTTTCATAATAGGCAAACATTTAATCTCTTATAACTGGTGAAAAGTGGAAGAGAAGATAACTCGTCTGACCTAAATTCAACAAATGCTTAAATACAACTATTTTTTTTTTTTGTATTTCTATGTTTAATTCAAGCTGTCAATAAGCTTGAATTGAATTCAGTTACTATCAGACAACATCCACATGATTTTTCTGGTGGTAAATTAAGAACTTATTAGTTTCTACCTGGATTATCAATGATGAAATATCTTTTTTTTTTTCTTTTTTTTTTTTTAAATCAGAAAAAAATTAAAGGTTTATTAGTTTTATACAATTTAAAATTGTATAAAACTAATAAACCTTTTTTTTTCTGATTTAAAAAAAAAAAATATATTTCATCATTGATGTTAATCCAGGTAGAAACTAATAAGTTTTTAATTTACCACTATATTGTGATTTGAGGGAAATCTCAGTCTTATCATAGTGGTGTTCAAAGGAGGGGGGGGGGGCACCATCCCATCACAGTAGTTTTTTAGTGGTAGGGGTACCCACTGTCTCATCAGTGGGGTTTCTGAAGTGGTACCCCCGTCTCATTAGATGACCAAAATTATGCGACATTGAGTCTGGTCAGTAGCAGATAGGTGGCCATTTGGGGATACTCGGAGTTGCATTTGGGAGGACGGCAACATTCCTCTGTAAAAAAACAAAAAACAAAAAACAAACTAACATTGTCAATATCATCTACCCTGATCAGGATATACATGTCCATGCAACTGCTTGTGAATTAAATGTTCCCTACAAACTTCCTCTTGAGGAAGCCGGCTCAACCATCCCAAGGCGAATATTGCACCAGAACAGTCTCATTAGAGTTATATTTGAGGAGGCAGGGATGTCCTATGACAGTGATATCTGTGGGAGAATCCTATATCTTATTAGAGTGGAGTTTGTGTCCGTCCCTCCATTTTATAATTTTTTTTATTGGTTTCATATAAACAAAATATTGAAGACAACGGATTTCAGGATGCATTCTTAAACTATTCAAATGTTATTTTTTAGATTTTGTTTTTTGTGTGAACTTACCCAACAAACTGAGTTTTATTTGTTGTTTGTAACAAGGATCTGGTTCGAATTTCTTGATCCATTCTTTACACATGTCTTCGGTCACATTCTTTTCCTAGGAAATAGAAACATCAACACATTGTAATCACCAATAAAATAATTTCAAGACTGAATAGAAACAAGCAAAGAAAACATTTACTAACTAGTTCTGTGGAAATTTCGCAATTTATGACATGAAAGAGGTTTTGGTTTCATTAATTTTATGTACTAATATATCTAAATAATTTTTTTTAATTAAAGAAAAAGAAAATCATTTTTTTAACCAGCATATCAACCCATTTAGAGTTATTTAATGCCAAATCCAGTCATTTTATTTTTATTAAATATCTTCCAGTATTTATTAATGGAGTTTGCTATTTATTATTCATTCGGTTCCATGTTATTCTATTTAATCCATAGACGGGACCCTGACAGGTACTACCATTCCGAGCCAGAGCAGATCTGGGAGATGTGATAACTAAGATGTGGCTCCATACTCCCAAATTGTGGCTTCACTCATCATGGCCTTCGTTCAGTTTTGAGAAATAATGGATACACTCCATAAGGGTGGATGTGCATTTAATTGTGAAGCAAGGGTTGCACAATCTTCAACAACACCTATCCTGAGTCGGTACTGCTTGATTCCAGTGACAAAAAGAAGTCCAGGATGACTGGAAACAAAACTGAGAAAAACGGAGAGCACATAGAGCACTTGGTATTCCCAAATGATCACTCATTTCAGTACTGACCAGACTCAACGTCGCTTAACTTTGGTGATCTAATAGGAACCAGTATGTCAATGTGATTATGCTTCACTACTGGATGCAGTTTAATATCTAAATAAGGCTTATTGTATCGAACCAATAAGCCTTAAGAAAAAAAATGATTCACCATCAATTGATAAATGACTCAAGACATTAAGAAATGTGTTTTGCTTCCTGCACACAAATCCATCGAGTATTCAGTAGGTAAAGTTGAATAGTGTTTACGCTTAAAAACAACTTAAATACGAAAACTAAACATTATCAATTTTTTCTTTTTTACTAAACTAATCTTCTTGTATGGGAAATAAAATTTACTTTCAACTTTAACCAATAGAAATGCCATCGTTCGATAAAAAATAACTACTAAGGATTAGAAATCAAAATCTGTAAGCGTGCTAGGAGAGAAATAGAGATATAAAGGTAAGCAGATATTTGATGAAAAGAAAAAACGTGTTAGCAATTTGTAGGGTTTTGCTCCCCATTCGAGGGTTGATCTCTTGAGTAAGAGTGGTAATGGCTTCCACTTAGTGTAAAGCATTATTCTTTGTAATTAAAATAGAGTTCTTCCAGTAACCGATAATATAATCATCATCAGATTTATTTTTAACAGGCCTTTGATTAGTCCTCTATAAGAGGGTGGGGCTTGTCTATCAGTTTTGATCAAAGTCCTCCTCTCCAGGCTCGGCGGTCGCGATGATCAAAGTTCGCAATCCACAGGGATGCACAGTCGCGATTACACAGCTCATCGTAAGAGACCTTGTGTCTTCTAGCTTGCCAAGTTAATGCGATGGACATGTCTCTGACACTGGAGATCCAGCTGGAGTTTTGCTCGACATGGCCAAGCCATCTCATCCTGCCCAGCTTAAGCACATCAGATATTTCTTTCATGCCAAGGTTAGAGAGAAGAGTCTTGAGGTGAATGTCCTCTTCAGGCTTGACATGGCAGATCCATCTAATCTTTCGTTGCGTTGCAGTCTTTTGAGAATGTTCGCCGATGCAGCCCATGTCTCTGAGCCATAAAGCATGACACTCATCACACAGCTGCTGTACACCTGTCCTCTAGTCATGACGGCCAGATGCTTATTTGTTAAGATGGGCAGTAGTTCTCTAAAACCCTTGCATCGGGTAATGGCAATAGTCTCATAACCACCATCGGCTGAAAGGGAGTCACCCAGGTAGCAGAACTCAGCTACAGCTTCCAGTTTGCTATCCCCAACCACAACCTCTTTTACTGGCCTACCTGTTTAAACAAATACAAAAAAATAATTTCTCTTACTTTCATGGTGAGTGAAATTGAGATGGTGTATGAGAAAAATTACTGAATAATGTCCAGGCAACAGGGTTTCAAATTTAAGCTTGAAAAATCCCTATGTCTGAGGAGCCGTGATAAATGTCATCATATTTGGTTTAACGTCCATTTTACATGTTGACATGTGTTGGATGGCTTTTAGAAATTGACTTCCATCTCTGACCAGGTCTTTATTTATCCCTCTTTCTCTCAAATCCATCCTTATTACTCCCATCTTTTCCTTGGCCTTCCCCTACTTACTTTAACTGTTTAACATCTAACCGAAGAACTCTCATCCATTATTTCAATGTGACCTAACCAACAAAGTCTGTTCTGTACACATCTCCCTATACTGTCCAGATTTAATCTTCCTCTGAGGTCATCAGATCTAAGCCTGTCTTTAAGATTCACATTATACATCCATCATATCATGTTTATTATTTCTCTCCATGCAACAGTTTCTCTACTTCATTGGCCAGGTTTTACTTCCATACATCACAGTGTGTACACATGCCTGATAGACTCTTCCCATAGTTGATAATGGTAACCCTCTGCTGGTTAGTAATAGCAGAATTTCTCTGAACTTACTCCATCCACTCTTAACTCTTGCAATCACACTAGTGTCTGCTCCTCTCTGTACTTCAATGGTATCACCAAGATAAAACTTCTGAACAACCTCAATAGCCTCTCTATTCAAATGTACTTTCTCCACATCTTAGTTCTCATCAGTCTCCATTGTCTTACATTTCTTGAACACAAACTGCTTATCTCTCAACCTAACTGTAATCCCACTCCACTTGTTGTGTACCCAATGCTTACAGGTACCACAAAAAATTGAATTGCACCCGACTCCCTTTCCAGAAACTGAACAGGGAAACTTTCCTCTTTTGGGTAGATTTCCAACACTACAACCACTGATCATCACTTTGGTCTTGGCAACATTCACTGTCAGACCTTTACATTCCATAGCATTCTTGTATGTGTTTAACTTAACAAGTAGACTTTCCATTGTTTCACAGGCAAGTACTAAATCATCAGCACCTCTTCCGGACAATCCATACGGAACTCCTTGGATACAAAATTTCTAAGACACAAATGAAAAGCAACTCGTTGTTCTCTTTGCCACTAGTTAAATATACTCATTCATTAAACCTTCTCTCCACTTACACCATCGTTTCCGCTTTTCTTTGATACACTTATCAACTTCCTTATTATACTCTGTCAGCTATGCCTAATGTATCCTTTCGTCCATTCACAAATGCAGTCTGTTATCTCCAACAGTGTATCCTTCAACTTCCTGAAATAGATCTGTGCCAGTTGACACGGTTAAGATTCAAATAAAAATTGTTGTTTGGGATAAATACAATTTAGGCGCGCAGAGTGAATATAATTGTATTGGCGCGTGACAAATAAAAAATAACGCCCACGCAAATTCCGATGTGGCCTTATATATTAAATCAACTCAAAACGAGCGGACGTAGTTGGGAGCACACCACGTGATATTTATGTCCAATGAGATTTCTCCAAAGACATATTTTTCTAAACTTTTCTCCTTAAGCTCGCTGGAGCCTATCTAAATAGTATTTAAGCACACACAAACATCAAACTTTCTCTTTCAACTGACTTTTCATCCGGAGGTTACACGCATCTTACTATCACTCTTCCATTTCACCCTTTCGCGCGCTTCATACAATTTCACAGGCGAACATTACCTATTGCCTCTTTTAATATTTTAAAACAAATGAACATTTCAACAAAAGAAAAGACATTCTTCTTTTTACTTACCCTGAAACTAAAGAAAGGACTCATGAACTCATTACAAAAAGAAATATATTCTATTTGTTAATAGTTTATTTCAGTAAATAAACTTCCGTTGATTTTGCATGTAAATCTTATTATTATTTTTATTTGTGGAGGAAGTTATCACCAAAAAAAGGTATGACGACCCCCACAGATCTGATAACTGAATGCTCCATCACTTGGTTTCTAAATTCATGCTTTAAATGTTCTTCATTCAACCTCCACACCTTTTTCCTGGGGATAAACTTTCTCTTTATCTTATGAGCTTACTTCATTGTGAAATCACAAATAACCGGTTTGTGCTGTGTCACAATTTGTTCACCAGGTATTACTTTCACATCGCTCAAGAGCTGTGTCTTTTTTTCTAACTAGCAGATAATCTACTCGAGTCTTTGTTGTACCAGATTATCCTCACAAAGGCAGGAATAACTGTCAACTGCTTTTGGACGAGACTGCCTGTACCCATTATTCAAAGAGACAGTGTCTGATGCAAGAGAAGGAGGTTGATGCTAACAAGAAAGTGTTAGGTTAAAGTGTTAAATATTGATAAAATAAAAATAACCTTTTGCTGCTGCTTGAGAAACTTGAGCAAATCTCTGGGTGAAAGGAAAGATTTCCCACGGACGTATCTAAAAAAAAAAAAAAGAAACAAATTTAACTGATTAGAAAATATATAGATCATAAAAACTCAGTGTTTCAAAACCTTTTCAGGAGAAAATTTTATTCTAAATTCTAGGTAAAATTAATTCTCCGGAATTCTTATGGAGATTAAAATCAAGATATAATGATACTAAACCATATGTCTAGAATCCTTGTTCCAATTTTGATCAAAAGCCATCATATGATTTTTTATTTTAGAAAACGTCTCAAATTTAAAGATTAATCTTAAAGAGTCTTAAGAAATTGAAATTCAGGGAATCTTGCTTAATTGGTGTCTAATGACTATGGATCAAATTTAATGCAAATCTGAAATATTGAATTTTCAAGTCAAGGTTGTGCCCATATTATTCCCCCTAAAAATTCTTTAGAATACTCAAAAGAAACTGAAATTTTGGAATATTTATTGATGTCTAATACCTACTGTTAAAATTTCACAAAGTTAGAGGTATGTGAATTTTTAATGAAGGGCTTCAACCCCACACCTTTTTACCCCCTTTACATAAAACAAAATATAGCACACATTTGGATCCCTTACATCTCGCAGCTGTATTCCAAAATTCACAATGATCGGTTCATTAGTTTAGGAGTGAATCCTGTACATAAAAATATATAAACATACCTAACTTTATATAGATAGAGAGAAGTCAGCTCTCATAATTACTTTGGAAACCTTACTTTTTGATAACAGTTGATATATTAAATGCTTTTACATTATTTAATGTAGCAACGTTTAGTAAAAAAAAAAAGTAAAATATGTTTTAAAAGTTGATCATGTTTGGTCATTTTCGGCTTATTTAAAATGAAGCATTCTTGTATTGTCTTTATAATCATTATCATATATTTTCTATTATATTTATTTTATTGTATTTATTATTTAAATAATTTTTATAAATGTAAAGGACTTTGGTTAGATACAAACTGTGTATTGCTATTCATAAGGATCTGAGATAAAGACAAACAACAGAAATTATTAATAATCAAGGTATTAATTAGAATTCAGTTGTTTTATCAATCAAACTACTGGAATTCTTGGCTGCAATAAATCAAAACTAATTGTATCATCATTCTTTACATTCATATACTTATTAAAACAAAATTTACATATGCTAGTAGCATTGAAAGAAATAATATATATATTTAAAGTTTTTTCAGGTAAAAGAATTGTCAATTATTAGTCATTTTTTTAAAAATTGTATTTGTTTCATTTTTTTTTTATATTTCAGATAAAGGAATTATAAATGCTCCATTTAATAAACTAAATATTCAGATTTGTAAGTAATAAATCCAAACATTAATAGAATTTGCACAGAGATGGTCAACCTATTTCTCATGAAATATTTGTTTTTTTATATTCTTATTCGTTTGGGTAAATTTTCCCAATCATTTAACAGGGCAAGAAAAACAAAAATCTAATTAGAATTAACCTGATTCGCAAATAGTATAAATAAGTTAACTCTCATAAAAAAAGAAATATAATGGACTAAATACTAAGTTTTATTCAGACTATAGTTTCGATAAGATCATAACATTGTGATTGGTTTTATCAAATGAGAAAAAGACCCAGGAATGAGTTATGATAAAAGCTTGTCAGGCTTTAAGTCTACAACCTCAAAATTACTCATTTGTGACGAATATTCTAACCACTTACCTGAAGCTAAAAGGTCACACTGCCTCGCATGTGTTGTCCATTAATCTGGAAAAAAACGCATGCTCAGACTGCTTTGCCTTATATACCTTAAGATGAACACTGCTAATGCATATAAGGCTTTAAAATTTTCAGTGGGTCAGTGCGACTGAGGTAAAAGTACCAACAAAGACAAACTAGGAAGAAGGAGAAGGGGTAAGAGAGTTCAGTGGAAGTCAAATACAAGACGATGAGAAAGATGCTGTACCCGCTGATAAATCTATCTTGGAGATTCTTTTGACACTTGCACTATTCAATTGCATTTAAGAGATTCTTCTGTCTAATTCCAACGAGGATAAGGAGGCGCTTCACAAGTGGAAAAGTCTATCGATTTAAATTTAGCTCTGATAGACTAGAGTGTTTGTTCGCTCACGCATACACAGACGTGTGCGTGTCTGAGTGTGTGTGGATTTAGTTAGTATCTCTAAGATTTAAACCTCTTAGATGCCATATATTAGTGTTAGGATAGTACCGCTGTCACTCTGAATACAGAAGAAGGGAATGTTTCTGTAATGTTAGCAGTAGTAAGACTGTTTCTGTGGATGGCCTATATAAATTTGGGCTCTTTGGCTTGCATTGTAGTATTAGTGTTTTATATATATATATATATATAAAATTGAATGAAAATTTCAAGATAAATATTGTATCTTTAAATAATGATCTATCGTGATAATGGAAAGCTCAATATACTGGATAGAGCAATAAATCTAGAAAATGAATGATGAAAATAAAATTTGGAAAAATTACAAATTTTATTAATTCATCAGAAGTTCCAAACAAGGAATAATTTAATGAATTTTCAAAGAGAAATTCCTTTCATCAGAGGACAAAAAACAGTAATGTAAGTATTACTGATAAATATAAATTCGAAAACATATATAGAAAAATATTTTTTTGTTTGCTGAAAACATCCTAATTAGGGAAAACAACCCCAATACAAATAATGTTACAACAGAATGTGGTAATACTCAAATGTTCAAAGGTAATCGATGAAGTCTAAGTATTCCAAGCAGTTGCAATCAGAGAAATCCGTTTAGTCCGAATGAGAAGACACTCGTGGAAAATTGAACAACAAAAGATTAAGTCCGGAAGATCCAAATTGAATGTCAAAAGGTCCCAATGAGAGTAAGAATAGTCATTGTCAGTTCCAGCTTCCAGGCAAAGTAGAAATGTTAAAAGAAGTAAAAAAAGAAAAGGTTCTCTTTACTACTTTTGAACGCTTTCTTTTTTACTTCTTTGAACACTGCTTGCTTTTATATAAGCCTTTTGTTATGTTAACTACTCATCTTTATATAGACAAAGAGATGGAAACACAAATTATTTTAACTGACCTCTCAAAAACAAAGAACTCTTATGAAAAAACAGTCTGAATAAAACCTTTGATAACAAAGTTTACACAAAATCATTGTGATTGCAATTCAAATTCAAGATAAACTATGGCGTCTTGAAGAAAGAAACGAGATTGAGAACGAACATAAAAATAATTTCACTAACATTTGATTGGATTGTGACAATATTCCTGAGATTATGTATCGTTATTTATATTATTTATACGTTTTGGGGTGTTATCCTGATCTTGGTTTTTATTAAATTCACAATGTTTTAGTCGTACTTTCCAGCTTTCTACGGATACCTTTTGTGGGTACTGGTCTAGATTAGGACCCAAGCTAAAATCGACTTGAGTTTCGGGATGTTTACGTAGACGACCGGAAAATCTCGAAGCGCTTATCCAATCAGAATGCGTGAAAATAAGCAGATGACAAATTAACATTTTAATTGATCGAATCGCAAAATTCACTAATTGGAAATAAAAATTTATCAAAGCGATAACTAACCCTTACCCCAAAATCGGTTTAACACTTGTTCAGTGATATTTTTCTTAAAAAATAAAAATTTTATGTGTAAAAAAAAAAACAACATTTTTTCCAGTTGTACATCCAGCCTCGTTTTGGATTTTTTGGGACACAGGAAACAGACTTTTTATTCGGTTTCTTCCGGCCGTCTATGTAAACATCTGGAAACTACCGACACCAAGTCGATTTTATCTTGGGTCCTAATCTGGACCAGTACCCTTTTGCCATAGTTCGTAACCTTCTAGGAATTTTGAACTCAACCTTAGACTTGCAGATATAACGACAGTCAGAATAAGGATAACACTCCGAAACATAATAGCCTTTATATGATTAACAATTTAAATATGTTCTGAATAGTTCACTTCAGTTTTTATTAAAAAAAAGTTATACCTTTTCAAAACACAACTTAGTCAGAGCGTCTATTAGCCCAGAGGTTCCCAAAGTTTACATCACAGTGCCCAAAAGTAATTAAATAAAACAAGCCGCGCATGCGTTGTCCCCCTCTGTATGTGACTCGATGTGGCGAGTGTAAAATGCAATAAATTTGTTGATAGTAAATGTATAGTTTAAAGTCGTATATAATTTGTATTATCCGGACTACTATTTTCATCTTGGTTGTTATTTTCACAGTGTATGAGCCGATGTAATCTCCAACCTTCTTCAGGTGAATCTCGTCAAACTCAGGAACCTATACAGAATTTAAAACAAAACACTTTATTTAATCCACGAGAGGTAGATTGTTCTCATTCTGTCAGACATAACTGAGTAATAATTAACACTTCTACCTGGTCATGGCTGACAGAACGAGAACAATATACTCTCATGGTTTGAGAGTTCGACGAAGATTCCCAAGTTCAGAAAAAATGCACTCTAAGAAGGTCGGAGGTTACATCGGCCAATATGTTGCGAAAATAACAACCAAGATGCAAATAGTAGTCTGAGCAATCCAAATAATATGAATTATCAATTCTCATCTAAAAAATTTGCAACATCGTATATATGATTGTTACTTAAGTTCTGACAACACCCTTCTGAAGAATGTCTGTTGAAAGAAGAGATTCTAAAGAAACAATCTACTAAAATTAACTTACTTTTATTAGTTTTTTATTGAATTCTTAACCCATCAAAATGTATGAAATAAGTTCAGTAGTCATTTAGTTGGGTGGTTTGTCAGTTTTCTGGGAAATCAACCGCTTTTGGATTATTTAACACGGAAGCACAATATTGTAAACGATTTATGGTATATTCTTAATTGAACACAAGTTGCTATCTTACTCATAGCTGAGAAATTGCAGGTTTATCTATTTCACAACAGTATTAGTGTGTAAATAGGTGGTGGCAATGGTGAAGTGAATAACGCATGTGGACTGACAACCTGAGTATGCCAAGTTCGAATCCAGTCGGTTCCATAGCACCACTTTCACTTATGGATTTTGGCAACCCTTATGTGGTCCCTCCAGTAAGTACCTGATTCTAGAAAAAACGGGGAAAAAGGATGCCAAAAAAATCGTACCAGGCTTTAAACATTTTTTTTTTTTTTAGTTCTTTCTTCCTTTTCTTGGACCGCTTGCCTTTGGAATTCCCTTCCTGTTCCCTATTTCTCCAACCGTACGAACATGCAGAAATTTAAATGTAATGTGAACAAACATCTTTCTAACTTCCCACCCATGAATTAACAAATAAATAAAATTTAAACAAATTTAAAAATATTAACCGTATCTGATTGAATTTGAATTCTGCATAGCCAACTTCATAGTCCACAACGGTATCTTTTAGGCCAATCATGCACGCATAGTATTTACTTAGGGCACCATGGAAACTATAAAAGATGTATTTTTTTTTCTAATTTGGGAACCTCTGTATCAGATGTAGTTTCATACTTAAAAAAATTACATACATTAAAGAAAACAAAATACAAGCAAAGAAAGATGAGCAACACAATATGATAAAGATTCGGAATGTAGAATGTGGCAGTGATGTATCAATCTGATTTATCAAATCATTGTTTAGCACAGTTCCAGTTATGACACAGGTTCAACACCAACATTAAGCCTATTTATTTGTACTGGTTCCATTCTGCAAAGGCTGACTGGCATACATTCACCTTAACTGTTGATCCAAAAAGAATTCTCATAAAAATGAGACACTTTGTAGTTATATATATTTTTTTTATTGTAACAAAGATTATCAAACTGTTGTGCTCTTGTCTTTTTAATGGCAATCACATGCATCCTGCTTCTTTAGTGGACAAACTTATTGACACGATAGGATTGAGAGTCTTAGATGTTTTATTTCTACAGAGTTCATGAACTTTGGGTGTGGATTGTAGTAGATATCTTTATACCCATATCTCACCCGATGACGGGTGGGATGCCTTGTTGAGAGGGACCCCTTTCATAAGTCTTGTTTCTATAAGTTCCATGCAGTAAGAGAGTGTCCCCCTTCCCGAAGGTATTTTACTTTTTGTATGTGGTTGGTTAGATGATTGGTTAGGATTGGTAGAATTAGCTGTGTCCGATCGCATCTGACTGAAATAGAATATTGAACAAGAAAAGGGCCACCATCTTCCATAAATAAGACCAACATCTCCACTACTAAAAAGGTATCAACTTTTATCCCACTTTTGGCCTTGTGCCACATTTTACATGTACGTTCATGTGAATAAACATTAACTTTTATTCAAAGGAACACTGGAACATAACGAGAACCGTTTGGTAGGTAGGCTGGCTTTTGTCGATAAACAAATGCTTTATCCTAGCAGGCCGCTTGTGGCTAAACGACGAGAACAGGATAACACATCTTATCAAGAGGCGATCAAAACTGGAACTGGTTTGAATCGTATTTTTGGCACCAAACTTCATTGCCGCATATAGATTTCAATTCTGTGCCGTTGCATCCTAACTCCCACGCAGTTATAAGTCTAAACGTGAGTGTGCTTGTGTGAAGCCAAACTACAACTTGATCTAACGCATGATACTGCGCGTATATTTAAAAATAGGTCCCTCATGCAAATGCTACAGTATCAAAGAATTAATGATTCTTCTTTCAAATTGAAAATTATGTTTAATATCGTTTTATAAAAGTGGATAAAAAAAGCAACATTAATAACAATAGAAAAGCAGATAAGGTCTGCACAATTATGCCATTTCTCCTCAACCATATTTAAATGCAAATGATGGAGAAAAAACAAACAAAAAAACAAGAGAGAGCCGTGAAAAAAAAAATAGTTCACAGGAGAAAAAAAAAGAAAGAAAACAGACACACACATATATGAAAAGAAAAGAAAAACTAAGATAGAAAAATAGCAACTTTTGTTATTTGTTTAACCACACACCATACTGCAAATATAATTTATCTAGACAAATATACTTTTAGTATACTTCGAGGCGGTTCATGGGGTGCAGGATTGGTATCATGGATACCACCATGGCCTTTGAAATCCGTTATATGGAGTTTAAATCTTATCAGATATATTATGTCCACTTACGTACAAATACTTTAAGGCAAGTTATTTATCTCCTTTAAATCTTTAATTAAAAATGCAAAATCATGAGAACTAACCCGAAATCTAATTGAAAGTAAAATACGAAACTATTTCAAAGAAAATAAATGCCATTTTATCATAAACCTTACTTACAAGGGAGTATATTAAATAATTAGAACATAACTACTATGTGAAGTAATACTCACCTAACAATTTAATAAACAGAATAGTTAATCACCCCTCACCTCCCCATGTTCAGAATGGCTTTCTAAATTATAACGTTATTTCAGCCCAGTCTGTAAACTGCATAAGTACCTTTTTTTAAATTTATTTTCTTACTAATTCTCTGGATTTTCCTAATGGGTTATGGTTACAACAGCAAAAAAAAAAAAACAGTTTGAATTATCTCCCCTTTCAACTGACTCTTCTAAATTAAAGATGAAAATTTCATCTGTGCCCAATAATACAGAACCACCAAAATATCTAACCCTGAAATAACAGACTCAACTAAAAACAGAAGAAATCCTTTATAATAATGAGCATAGTTTATATATTTATAACTTTTCATTTTGTTAATAAAACCTTGTCAATTAAATATACAAAGAACTGTCTAAATCTTGTTTTAAGTGATGCATCAAATCCCTTTGACTTCAATGAGAAGTCAGAATCCCCAATTATTCGACCATTTGGTTAGTTGAGATAATACTTTCAAAAAGTTAAGTTACTTAAATAAAAGATCAATTCTTATAAATTTATGTTTATGTTTTAAATAACATTATTTTTTTGTCAATTTAGATCAATTCATTTTTTTCTCCTTATATTAAAGCAATAATTGATTTATATATATATATATATATATATATATTCCTTTAAACTCGCACAAAAGTTGGTAATAGCTCAATATATTACTAGAACTCAAAATATATAATAATTTAGTAAATGTCTTTAATGTATCGAAAAACATTTTAATTCAAACAATTGTTCCTGCCCATTTTAAAACATACATTATCTTGATAATAAGACTAAAGATGTTTTTAAAGGGTTTCATTTGAAGTGAATTTTTACCTTATAAAAAACACAAGAGAAACGGCTACAACACAATTCTTAACTATTTTAATGAATGTATCTCTTCATCTGCGATTTTCACCTGTGCTTTAAAAAAAAAAAGGCAAAGGAAAGCAAGAAACATGTGATTGTTCAAATGTTCTGAGTTTGAAGTTACTGCAACCAAGCAATGTCTGGTTTCTGCATGTGTATATAAAACAGATTGTGGACTGAAAAAAATGCAAATAGAGGTTATCCTCTATATAATGTCTACCTTTATCATTGTGAGAAACGTGAAATCGTAGTACACAACGTAAATATATTAGATGAGATACATTTATTAAAATAGTTAAGAATTGTGTTGTAGCAGTTTCTCTTGTATTATCGGCTAAAAGCCTAAGCAGGGGGTTACGTAGCAGTTGCATGAGCGAACAATTTTGTATCGGTCTATGTGACCGGCAGTAAGATTGTAATTCGGCTTGTAATTGGGCGTATGGCACTTCTGCGTGTAATTAAAAATCATACGCGATGAATCGTTTTGACGCGAAAGCCAGACTGCGCAGATCTTCAGTTCGCAGTTTTTCTTCAAGCCAACAGGAAGTGATCCCTTTTTGCTTATGTAACATTTCTATTTCAGTCAGATTCGGCCAGACGTATTACTCGCTGAAGTGAGTTCGTCGTTTTGATTTTCTTCCCGCTTTAAACCACACACCTGAAATTGCTTCCCGAACTAATGTGTAATAATTTTTATTTGCTGAAGGGAAAAAAAGAAAATTAAAACATGATGAGCATCTCGTTTTCACCAAAAGAAAAGAAAAAAACAAGTGAAGATTTAGAAACATAGGAGAAATATCATTTTGATTGGAGAGAGAAAAATAGAAGAGATTCAAAACCCCATCGTTAGCAATGATTGCGGCAAAAGAAACAAAGATGATTGAATGAAAGGTGTATTCATGCAAACAAAACACAAAATCAAAACACAAACGTGCAAATAGAATGTTATTAATGACAATGTCAAATTCTGCACACACGCAAACACTTTGAATGCAAAAGAGAAATAAGACCTTTTATTTAGAAAAAACAAACAAAAGAAAACCTTTTAAAATCTACTTTTTAATTGAAAGTAAACTAAAAATTGTCTTTATTATTTAAACTACTGTACTCATCTTAGATGTTATTCCCACGTTTCGGTCGATGTAACCTCCGTCCTCTTTCAGGCGATTCTTGTCGAACTCTGAAATCTGTATGGAATTTCAAACGAAACCCTTTATTTAATCCATGAGGATAGCTTCCTCTCGTTCTATGGATTATAAATGATATTTTTTTTCAAAATTGCTCAATACAAAGTAGAGCTTTTTATACATAAAATCATATAAACTTTAGAAACAGTCTACACAGCTAAACCAGCGTTTCAACATTAACAGTCCCGTTAAGACGTGTTAACGTTGAAAAACTGGTTGATCCACGTAAACTGTTTGTAATGTTATATATATATATATATATATATATATATATATATAACATTAGAAACAGTCTATGCAGATCAATCAGCGTTTCGACATTAACAGTATATATATATATATATATATAGGGTGGGCAAAAATAAGGGTCCTATTTTTAAAAATTCATAACTTTTTTATTTATTGATTTTTTTTTATTTTTTTTTTTAGAATAAGTAAAGGACCCCTTCCGAAGCAAGCATGGCCGTATTAGCCCTAAGGAACGTACCCTCATTTAGAAAACATTATTTTTGCTTAAAAAACTCAAAACAGTGTAAAAAACAATACTTTAGTTTTTGTAAGTTTTAAGAAGTGTTTTTCGGCTAAAATTTGTTTTGTTTATTTCAAAAAATCTCGGAAGGGTCAGTCTACACACACATAAAGTTTGGTGAGTTTAACTTTTATTTTGTGGAAGTTATTCAAATTCAAGTTATTCAAATTTAAAGATAGGACCCTTATTTTGGCCACCCTATATATATATATATATATATATATATAAAATCAATGTGAAAGGTATTCTAATATATCTTTTATTTATTTTCTATATTTTGACGCGTAGGAATATCAATTGTCTCTGATATATAAAAAAAATAAAAAGTTTTTCTTAAAAGAAGAACAAAATTTTCGGCCGCGATCCTTCGACCTTCGTTAGTGAAATATATATATATATATATATATATATATACACACATATACATTATATATATATATAGAGAGAGAGAGATATTGTGGAGATGCTGTAGTGGTTATCAGCACATATTGTGGGCTCAGCATGCTTTGTTCTTGTTTGATCATCACTATTTCACTAATGCCACCAGTTACAGGTGAAAATAGCATGATAGACAAGACTCAAGACAACACCAAGAAGTAGGATTGCCCATAGACTGAATGTGGTATTGTGGTGACTGGAACTAGTTTAGACAATAAACCAAGAAGACGATAGACGACCCCCATACCCCCACCTATTTTTGGTTTTGTCATTTATAAAGAAAATTGCTTCTGTGAAATTTTTTGTAAAATTTTTAAGATTAATAAATTGGCATTTTGGCTAGGAACAAAGTGTAGTATCTGTTCCAATACTACACTTCATTCTTTTATGTTTTCGTAAGTGGAGGGGAAAATCTTTCTAGACTAAGACAATTTTAATTTTTGTCCTAATCCAGAGTGTCCCTTTTTTGGGGAAGGCGAAGAGGGGCACATTAAAAACCTACCTTGTGTCTAACTGCCCTCATGGGGAGGCAAGTAAATAGGGACATTGTAAGAAATCTTGGATACAAAACTCTGAAATAATATTGGTGACTATATAAGTCCCGGAATCTGCCACACTGTATAGGCATCACTTGCATGGCAGAGAGAGTGGGTTTTGTTCTCCACAATGCATGATCCATTATAATCAAAATCATTTGTCGAAGTTGCCTAATAATCAGAGCTCATATGTCACTGATGAGTATCCAAGAACATTGTGAAAACTACTTCACTGACATGTCTTTCAACCAACCTTATCGTTTGTTTGCAACTCCAACACAAGAAAAGAAATTCCCATAAATAACCAAAGTCAAAATTCATACCAACATTAATACATTATGGAAACTCTACTGAGACGAGTCAGAAACTATGGTCACATTCTAGGGAGAGGATTATCTCTGCGGTTGTTCTTATATTGCTGCCCTCCACAAGCAATTGTGAAGATGTTAAGTTGTTGAACAGAGTAGACAAACACTACCTATGACATTCACAATTACACAATAATCATTGCAGACTGAAAGATGACATTTATCTGAAAAGTCATGAAACATATTCAAGCTAAAATTGATGTGTACTGTTAAAGAGAAAATGGCAGAAAAAAACATACTGAATTTATATATGTATTAGCACACACACACACACACACACACTAATATTATATATACTAGCGGAACCCGTCGTCCGGCGCTGCATGGGAGAAAGTACTACCTATTGCATGACATCGAATAAAAAAAGAAACGGCCTATTGTTTTTTCTACCCCCCCCCCCTCCTACTGTGTTGGTGAATGTTTTAAATTAAAAAAAAAGAAAAAAGTGGAAGAGTAGAATGGGATCGAACACTAACACTGGCGATGATGAAACCTGCCTTCTTAACAACTGCGCCACGGTTTTGAGTTAAAAGTACATGTGAAAATAGGCCAATTAAGCTAAGCTTGATTATTGGCATGCGTGTTATGTTAAGATTTAGCTTCTGCCGACCAAATGTAAAGTTCAACAATGACACGGTTTAGGTAATTTGTAGTTGATGAAATAAATGGATTTGGGCAAGTTTTCTATAATATGCGTGTTAAAGGTGTATGATTTTGAAAATGTAAATGTATCGGGGTCTACGAGTATCTTGGCGCTTATTGAATTAAATAGGAAGCCGATCTGATCAAGAAATAGTAGCCGCCATGTTGAATGATTAAATGTTGCAGGAACTGTGTTCGTTAATTTCATTTGCTTAATTCCGGAATGAATATAAATATAGAAGTTATAGGTAGAAATAGAAATAACGTAATCTGATATTCGCGGAAAATCATCGGAGTGAATGGGAGCAGTCATTAAGTCTTTGTGTATTGCTTTATATTATGTAGTGAATTAATACCAGGCAAATAATAAATAAGAACGGAGTCTTTTGTAAAAATTAAACTGTGTGTATTATTTCCCGGTGTCGATGAGTAGAGTGACAGTACAGAATTGTTAGGGAGGAAAGTTTTGCTACCACCTGAGTTGGTTTATCGGAGAGTCGTGGATGGCGGGCCAAATGTAATATTTAGTTTTAGCTAGAAAAAAAATGATAACAAATTTACTAAAACATGCTCGAGTGAATAAGTGTAATATAGTGGCGAGTTTAGTAGCCTGTGATGCATGTGGTTATTTTCCTATTCTCCGAGAAGGTACAAGGGAAAAATCGTCTACTTTATATATAAGATATATATATATATATATATATATATATATATAGTAAGTTATGAAAATATATGTATGGCAATAAGCTACACAAAGGCTCCCGCGTTTCATCCCGGGGGGGGGATCGTCATTTTAGCCTGACGATTCCGCCCGGAGATGAAAAGCAGGAGCCTCTGTGTAGCTTAATTGCCATAAATATATTTTCATAAATTACTACCTAGCTTGATTTATGTATCGAGCACTGTTGAAGTAAATACTTAAAATTGATACATAAAAAATTATATATCCTTATAACATTTTATGTGGATACATGAAATAGTAATATATATATATATATATATATATATATATATATATATAAGAGAGAGAGAAATTTTTAAACCAAATAATGTATTATTTTTTTTTAAATGAATAAAATCATTTATTTTAAAAGCTAAGACAAATATATGCCCTTTTTAAAGCAATACCCCCCCCTTTTTCCCCTTCATTTTACTTGTATAAACCTTATGAGAGATGACCCTCCCATGGAGATAGCAAAATATACATCCGGTCTTGGTGACAAGAGTTTTAAAAGTAAAGTCTGGTGCGATCTGTATCGCGTGGTTGGCGCTTTTTTGAATAAAACGAGTTGGACACATCTTAGAAAACATTATTTTCGTAATTATATATATGTTTTTATAGTAAATTACCTGAAATTTTGTTTATTTAACAGAGTTTTTTTTAAACAATTGAAAACCAGATGACTGTTTGGGTAAAAATTATAAAATGATATAAATTTTGAAATATCAATCTTATATATATATATATATATATATGTATATGTATATATATATATATGTAAGGTTGATCGGAAAATGTTTTTTGTATTATTCAGGTTCGTAATTTAATTTCTTGTTTATTTGAATATGTTACTTTTTTAACTAATGAGCCATCACTTATCAAAGCCTAAAAACCATTCAAAGATAAAGATTAATGAGATGAATAGATTGATAGTTGAATGAGGATAAATAATATGAAAGGATTGAAAATCTCCACAAACCACCCACTCAAAACCTAAGTGGACCCAGAAAAGAGCAATTCTTCCCCCTTTGTCAGAAACAAATGCGAGGACTAAAGGACAAAATATGGAGAAGCCAGAGTTCTGAGTCTGTTGAAAGTAAACCATAGATCCACTTTCTATTTTGCATATTGATAGCCATTGGCTCCCATATCAACTCTTATTTTTAGTGTTGCTAGGTGTCCACACCCCCACCTAATCGAAGAAGCCAAAGCATGCCTGACGGGGGTGCCAGTTTACTTGCCAACAGCCTAATCATAAAACAGATAATACTAATTTATATGATACTAGTAGCAGGTACAACAGCAGACCTAGTTATATTATATAGCATTTTGGAGCGAAAATTTCTCTACATTCCGTCATTATTAAATTTACTTTAAATGTTATGTTGTAAATTAGAGTTATTAAAAACAGTTCTAGAAAGGAAGCGAATGCGAGTAATTTTCTTGTACATGTACAAACTTGGTAATAACTCAGCAGAAGCAGTCGCAACTTCAACAGAGCATTCGGCTCCGAGACTGTCATGGATCAAACACAGCAATACTGGTTAAAAAAAAAATAGGGATGAAAGCCCTTCGTGAAAATTCAGATATGTACGATTTTTGTGAAATTTTAACAATGGGTATTAGGCAGCAATAAATATTTCTCAAATTTCAGTTTCTTTGGAGCATTTTAAATGGAATTTGGGAGGGAGGGGCATAATATAGGCAAAACCTCATTTGAATTCAAATATTTCAGATTTGCATTAAATTTGATTCATAATCATTAGACAACAATGAAGAAAGATTCCCTTAATTTCAATTCCCTCGTAAGCTTAAACCATAAATTTTAGACATTATTTCAAATCAAAATCTTGTAATGGATTTTGATCAAAATTAGAATAAGGATTCTAGACATAAGGTTTAGTAGCATTATATCTTTATTTTAATCTTCATAAGGGAATATAAAAGTGGTGCAAAACTCTTCTGTTCGGGAAATTAATTCTTTTAGTAATATATATATATATATATATATATATATATATATTAAAGTAAGCATTGAAATGAATAAAAAACAAAATTTGAATGATTTAAGAAGAGCACTTTTTTTTATTTAATCAATTTTATTTTGTTCATTTATCATATTCACGTTTGTTTATAAAACTAATTTAAATTAATGTTGATGTGATAATTGTCTATTTTTAAAATTCAGTTTTTTTCAAACATTTATTCAAAACCAAATGCACAATTAAACAACATTTTTTTTTTAAAATCACTATTAAAAAAATGGGAAACGTTAAAGATTACTGAAAAAAAGTTATATTGGTATTAGTGTCAGTAAAATAAAATTGAGAAAATTGTTAGTTTTCACAATTATGTTAAATTTTAATAAAAATTAGTGTTAATATTTGCCAGTTTTAAGAATTGTTTAATGGTACAGCAATTTACTTGAAGCTCAACAAATATCTCACCATGAAACTAATTTTCATGAATACGGCAATCATTAATTCGTCACTCAACATTCGTGTGCATTTTAAGCTTGTTACTGTCTTAATGACTCAATAGGTTATCTATTAAAAATAATGACTTCGAAAGTTTTAATAGTTGAAAATAACTTTTAATTAAAAAAAGTAATTTTAAAGTTTTAAAAAGCAAGTATTTAAAATTTAAACAAATTTTTAACTTAAAAAAACAAATCATTTTAGTTATTTTTTATAATGTTTTAAAAACAAGTTTTAAATCTTTTTTAATATATAAAAAAAAAGTTATATTCTTTAGACCTAGTATAAAATACTTAACTAGCAGTAAAATTGTGATAAACTAATAAAAAATAAATAACTGG
Source organism: Sepiola atlantica (assembly GCA_963556195.1). NCBI lineage: Eukaryota > Metazoa > Mollusca > Cephalopoda > Sepiida > Sepiolidae > Sepiola > Sepiola atlantica. Next base: position 153,556,738 of record OY744521.1, on the reverse strand, counting down.
GTATATGTTACGACGCTCAGCAGAGGCGCGAACGGGATCCAAAAAAAGAACGAGAAAGGGTTTAAAAACATAAATTTGCAACAAGTGAAGTTGACCTACGACGAGCATAGATATTTTCCTACTTACCTATGCAATTTGTTTTTATTTTTACGTATTATAAATGGGTTTTCATTAGATGTAAAAAAAAAGATTTCTTGTTTTTTTTCCCACCGTTTTCACAAAAATAAATATGGTCGCTCCTAGTGCATTCGTTAGTAATCCCCCCCAATTCGGCCATTTTTTTCCCAACTTGCGGTGAAAAAACTATTGATTTCTAATAAATAGCACTTCAAACGGGTTTAAAATACAAACAAATAGCACATGCAAGTTTGAAACTAACTTTTACAGCTTACAGTTACTTTTATTTGTTGTAAATTTGTTTTTTTTAGCGTTTTTACTCTGCTGAGTCTCGTAAAAGATGCCCAAATAACTTGTTAGGATTATTTCATAGCTAAAAGCAGTTAGTGAAATTAATAGGAAAAATTGTTTGAGAAATATTTTGGCAAGGATATAGATCGACGTCCCAGAACATAATTCATAAAAAAATGTGTATGGTTTATGTTGTTTCTTTTTTTAAATAATATTTAATGAGGAATCATTTCAAGTAAAAATCTATTTATTATTACGCATGTAATCGGAAGAAAAACCATGTTTAAAATGTTTAAATATGCTACAAGAATGGAGTCTGAACGGTTACAAAATGGAGTCGACCAGACCGGAAGTACTGCCCTATGTAAAAACGAAGCATACTGAAACGAAACGAAACAAGCACTTTCATTAGCCTAGAAAGCAACTTTGATAATTCACTACAAGACTTTACTTGTAAATCATGAGTACTTTCAGTACTCATGATTTACAATCCAGGTTTTTGTATGCCTGATGTCGTCATTTTCTGTTTTTGACGAAAAAAGTATTAAAACGTCTTTTTTCCCCCCTATTACTACATAAGAATACATTAATTTTAACTTCAAAACGTTCCTAATTTAAAAAAAACATAACAAAAAAAAACAAAACCATTTTTATCGCTTATACAAATTCTTTTTATCGCATTATGTTGGGGGACGGCGATCTATATGCTTACCAATATTTTAGTATCGTCAAGTTTCTTAATTAAGGTAAAATATCACAATATTAATCTAATTAAACAACTCTTTTTGAGAGACATTTATCTTTGTCATTTAAACTATCAGAAGTATGGTTATCGAATGTGATTCCAAAATACTTCATGCCTGACAAGTTATAAGGTTTATCATTTCACATAAATAACAAAAGAAGATTTGTGGCTATTATTTTATTATTGAGAGATTGCCTGCTTGGTTTGTTTGTTTTATAGGACATTAACTCTTTTTGGTCATTCAAGGACGATATCCGTTTACAGCTAAATCATGTTGAGACATAACTTCTGGTGATCTGACAAGAAACTAACTGATTTTATTTAGACAAAAATAAACGTTACAAGTTTTATTTTTTTAAATTAATTTTTTTTTTTTTTTAACAAAAACAATGGCATAAAACTGGCATCGTTTTGGAGAAAAGGGGGGGGGTCATACACTTTGTCAAACAATTGGACTTACCATACGCTAGACACTTACCAAAATACCACATTCACTCTATGGGTTGATCATACTTAAAAAAAATCCTTAAGTGGTTTCAATTCATTTTTATTTATAAAAGGAAAATGTATAATGAGTGATGATGGGGAATGGGACAACAGTAAAAAAAAAAAAAAAAAATAAATAAATAAATAAATAAAAAAACACCCCAAAAAGAAAGAAAAATAATTCAACAAATTTAAGTGATGTACAGCCCAGGTAATACATATATTCGGTTTAACACCCATTTACATACGAGTATGTGTTGGACGGCTTTTAAAAATTGACTTCCAAACTAAGCTATCTCTGGCCAGAACTTTATCCCTCTTTCTACATCCTTTATCCCCTGTGAACTGACTTAGATGAGTGATTACTTAGGAATAGCCAGGCGTATAAATGAAGTATCAGCCTTGCAAGGAATATAACCGGCAACAGATTAACATCTTGTCACAAAGGTGGTTCAGGTCACCTATTCTGCTTAACACTACAGAAATCAGGGTTAGCACCGGTTCTATGAACGTTTTCGCTAAGAAGGTTTCAATAAATGAAGTTGAATAGATGTAAACAATGTTATGCTTTGTAGAAATATATGTAGAAAATGTTGCTTTGTATTCAACTCTCGAAGACAGACCACTTGTGTACTTGAGAGCTCAGCCATGTCTTTCCCAATAGCTGTCGTCCACATCTTCAGCTGGCCACCGGTACACTGGTGTCATCCAGCGAGGATTACGGTGCGAATTAATCCCCCCCCTCTACGCAACGAGGTGCATACGGCATAATCATGTTGATACACTAGCTTCTCATTAGATCACCGAAGTTAAGCAACGTTGAGCCTGGTCAGTACCAGATGGATAATCATTTGGGAATACCAGGTACTGTATGTGGGAGGACAGTGAAACTTCCCTGAAAAAAGTTGTCATCTACCCTGACCAGGACATACATAGATACAAGCGACTAGGAGCCACTTGTAAACTTAATATTCATTAGAAACTTCTGGTTCAACCCGGCCAGATTTAATACTGCACTAGGTACCTGAATTAACTGTATGCCCGCAGCAACAAGACAGATGGCAGATACTTCAGGCTGAGGTTTTGACAGAGAACACAATCAGTCTACCGGTAGCATGGGATGAATAGTTTGTAGAAAAGTGTTATTTATTTTACAATTTGGAGTATAGAGATAGAGTTTCTTTTGGAAGGTTAGGATAGCTAGTTTTTTTAAAAAAACATCATGTTATAAAAGTGTGATGGATAGCGGCAAGGTCACTAGAATCAATAAGATTGATTACTGTGTATTTTTCCTTGAATTCTATGCATATTTTAGAAGAAATGGTTGGTTAATATAAATGTGACTCATTCTATTCTCAATGAAACAATTTCTTCCCTCTAAGGTCTGCAACTATGGTGCTATTCACCAAGAATGGTTATTATTTTAGGGAGAGTTTCAAGGTCAGTTTTTATTGTAGGGAAAATTCAGGTTTCTAAAAGGAGCACTGGATTGAAACAAAATATACCTGTATAATTCTTTCAGCACCCCCTCACAAATAAAAGGTATTACAGGCAATAAATCTATCCCCTCTTAGAAAGAAGGAGGTAATACCGGCTAGTGTCCTTATTTACTTGTCTCCTTAATGGGAAAAGTTAGACAGTCAGATTTTAATGCCCGTGGACAATCTTACTCCCATTATGGATGGGAAACAAAACTACTGTCATTCTTTTCAATATAAAAGGTGCATTAAAAAATAACACTGAAAATGTATTAACAAAAGGAAAATGACTGAAATGCTCACTTTTTATGTGTTCAAAAAGTAATGAGACTGAGAATGTATTAACAAAGGAAAATGACTAAAAGGTTTTTTTTTAGAATATGAGGTGCGTTAAAATTTTTTTAAAAAACTGAATGTATTAACCAAGGGTAACCAATTAGATGACAGAAACTATTGCAAATCATTAGGTTTTGTTGCTGGACAATTTTTATTTTTCCCTCATATACTTGAATTAATGTTTTAGCCAGTTATGTTACATACACTTTTTTTTACCTATATTTTAGTATCCCAACTAGTACTTTTATATATGGCTGAAAAACGAAATATCTTTATAAGAAAGAGAATATCTATTATGTGTAACATAAGCTATTCGCTTAATGAGGAGATTGGCTAGACACCCAGCAGAATGAGAACAAACTGTTCTGTAGAATCAAGTCATCTAGCATTGGTGCACAGCCTTGCAGATATAATGCGTGGCAACATATTAGGGTTAGTGTCCTGGTGCATAGAGAGAGTGGATCATGTTCACTGCAATACAATTTCAAATTCATGTGTAGAGATTGTCCAATAGTTCAAACTGACATCTGCATGATCAATGGACTAATATATATATATAATTTTATTTATTTATATAAAAATTAATGGCTACATAGGTGCATGCATGTTTCAACTGCAACTTTATTTAAAGTCCAGTATCATCGGACCATTATACATTTACTGAAAGCAATGAGTGAATTACTACTCATTGCTTGCAGTAAATGTATAATGGCCTGATAAAGTCGCAGTTGAAACATGTGTGCACATATGTAGCCAATAATGTTTGTATAAATAAAAAAAATTATATTATAATACAGCTCTATCCGTTATTGAGCACTATCTTATAAACACTAGAGTGTTATTGGATTAACATCTAAGAAACAACAACCATACAAGTATTAATATATCTGCATTAACTATTACAACTATCTTCTAATATATGAAGTTATCTTGTGGATTTTTTAAAGCCAGGCTGAAATAGCAATTTTTCGTTTTCTCTCATGGCCCATTTTTTCGTTTCTCTCTATGTTATTGGTAGGAATATATTTTATTTTGCATAGTTTATTTCTGAAAATACTTATTCCAGATAAGAAAATCTTTTGATTGGATACTTTTTTTCTTCGTTTATTATAATTAAAGGGAGGTAAAAAAAAAAAATCCCTCGAAAAGTAGCTTCCCTTGGAAACTTTTAAAATTCTCATGTATTAAAACATTGAAAGTTTAGGAAGCTATTTACATCCAATAATTTTATAAATACAAATTATGGTAAAATAACCATAATAAAATTAGTTATAGTTTTATAAAAAAAAATTGGTTAAATTAATAATGTAATGATCAAACTATAATGTGATATTTAAATTTAACTTTAAAAATGCTATTTAAAATAGAAAAATACTTTGGTAAACTAGCATAGTTCTACAAAAATGTGAATTAAAAAAAAAGTATAAAACTCCTGGGCAGCGTCGGGTAGGGACAGAAAGTTAATTACAAAGTAAAATTATGTAATTATTAAAGAAAAAAAAATTGTTTAATTATTTATCTATTACTAAGGGAGATTTTTGTATCCGTGCTTGAAGCCGAACTCATTACCTCTATTAATAATAAAGAGTTTGTATGTGTTTGTCTGAAACTATACTATTATTACTTCTATATCTGAAGTCGAACTATACTATTACTATCTTTTAATGATTAATTCGTTTTACTGTACTATTTCAGACTAATGTACTTTCTTTCAATACTCAATTCAGGAGGGGGGTAGTATCTGTTCTGTTGTCATGATACAATCCTCCCAGGCATTACCTCTTCCTTATGGGGGGAGCAATATAGTATATGTTCATTTATCATATATACTAGAAAAAATATGCGACCGGAGAGAGTAGTAGTAATAATAATAATAATAATAATAATAATAATAATAATAATAATAATAATAATAATAATAATAATAATAATAATAATAATAATAATAATAATAATAATAATAATAATAATAATAATAATAATAATAATAATAATAAGGGTATTACTGTAACAAACAGAACAAAAAAAGGGATGAAAAACAAATATATGTTATCAAAGGCAAGATAAGTTACTCTTCTACCTACCTGGATAAGTTTATTTCTGGTTTAAGTTATTTTAAAGCGTTTTTGTTCAAAACAAAAAAGTATCCACTCTGTTCAGTTAGAACAAAAAGAAAACCTGGGGGCCTTTGATAATCGTTCAAAAATCGAAAATTAAACAGAATACTGGTAGAACATTACATTTTTGCATTATTGGTGACATTTATTGGATGTGTTTTTGTCAGTACTTTGTTTAATTTCCTATCTTTTATCGATTATCAAGGGTCTCCATGCAGGGCTTATAGGCATCCATGTTTTCTTTTGTCGTTCTAACCGAACAGAGTGGACACTAGGTTTGTTTTGAACAAAAAACGCCTTAAAATAAGTTAAAACACAAATAAACTTATCCTGGTAGATAAAAGAGTAACATATCTTGCCTTGGTAACATTTATTTGTTGCATATTTGTTTTTTCACCCTATTTGTTCTGTTAGTTACAGTAATAAACACTCAATAATAATAATAATAATAATATGTAATTTATACAAGTCCAATCAGTTACATTTTTAGGATACTGCTCATCTGTATATTATAACCAACTAGCTATACTTACCCGGCATTGCCTGGTGGTGTATTTACTTGCAATTCGTTTTGCTTCCCCCCCCCCTCTTTAACTATGCAAGTTTTTCCCCCAAAAATATAAAAAAGATGGCGACCATTTGAAAATAATTCCAAACCGGACAAATTATTTTCTAGAAGGAATTGAATCGAATTACATTTTATTCTTCACCAGAAAAAAACTAACAAACCAGAATCAAACATTGAAGAAAGCTATTGATGAGAAAGAAACGATAAGGAGACTGACTTTACTTTATATATTAGATGTTATTTAGTATTAATAACGGCTTGTTTATTTAAAAAAAGAGGTTTCTAATAAACTAGCAAAGGTAATTAAACCAGTTCAGACGTGAGGAACTTTTTTAAAGTGTTTTCCTCTCATAAAATTAGATACTGTTTGCATTTCAAATGACAGGAAGTGCAGGGTGTGACCTCTTTTTTAGGTGACATTTCTAACTATTACCAGAAAATGGATACAGATAAAATGGATACAGAAAAGAGACAACAATCTGGGTGAACATTTTCTGTAAACGAATAAAAAAAAAAAATGTTGGCCTTTGAATTTTGCAAACATTTAAAACAAACGATTTAAATTAATCATCTGTTGTGACCTTTTGACTGTAATTAAATTTCATGGTCATTGCTGTAATAATGTGAATCATTAAACAAAAAATGCTACTTCTGAACTTTCTTGACTGGAGCAATTTCGTTTCGGTTAAATTTGGGGTTTCGTATTGCCTATTTCTACGGTTATACATTATTTTTTCCACTTAAAACATAAGACGTAACGAGAAAGATATTTATTTTTTTGTAAATTTGTAGATGAACACCTTCGACTGAAGCCCCCACCCCCACCCACCCACATACACACACACTTTTTCTTTTAAATGATTATGTGTGAACACCGTGAAAAATTTGGCAGGGAGAAATACAAAAAAAAAAAATTAGAATTTAGAGTGGGGGATAAGTTTCGTATATAAATTTAATGTAATATTTCCGTGTCATTGTAGCTTTTTACGACAGTTAACTAAAAAAAACTTTGCCACTCACCTTAAGTCCGAGTAACCGCCATTTAGGGTTAGATTTAGGATTAGTTTAGAAGACTGTAACAAATGTTTTGAAAAATAATTTATTGGCGAGAAATAATCTTTTTTTTGAAAAAAAGATAATATCGGGTACTAAATTGACTTATCAGTAGGAGATAATACAAAACCTAAATTAACCGAAACGAAATTGTTCTAGTCAAGAACGTTCAAAAGCGCCCCCAACATTTAATTGTTTTGTTTTTTTTTCATATTTACCACTAAAAGTGTTTAATTGTTGTTTTCGAGATAGATATTTGATGAAATAGGTGAAAAAATTTATGGAAATAATTTTGTCTTGTAAAAAGAGTTAAAGTGAAGGTTGGCATGATTTTAGGAAGTCACTGATTGTGTATCCGCTTTTCATGGAAAGAGGAGAGGGTTTTTCAAAGTCGATGAGTAAATCCGCTTTCTGCACTTAACTTTAATAATATTTTGAGCGGATATATCTTCTTTTTGCAGCAAAAGTATTAAACACAAACCAAAATTAACATGTCGAATATTTAGATTTTGATTATTCAAAGATTCAAGATTAATGGCTGTTCAATACTAAATATATCCTTGCTATGAATAATACTTGATCTACAACTATGGAAAACAGTAAATGTTTGCATAAATATTTCTATGATACAGAACTCTTAGATTTATTTGGTGATGAAAAGGAAATCAGTCTAGAGTCTATTCAGTTTATAAGAGTTAAGTTATGGACAAAATTGTCCAGGCTCTGTGATAAAATAATGATTTAGTGATAATGGTTATGCGACTATTAACCATTATTACACAGGGGTTTTACACAAATCTTTAAGTGATTTTACTAAGATCTACTGAGTAAAAAAATAATAAAATAAATTCTATTACATAACTTTGCAGTCCAAGAAATTAATTATGCTGAATGATGAGCTCCCCATCATGTAAAATTCTCAAAGGTCGTGTACAGACCCATTCTGGAAATCATAGTAAAACACTAGCACTCATTCTGACCCACTAAAGATCCACTCATGTGATGTTCTGCCATATATAACAAGCTCACTTAAGGGGGCGAGCACTCTGGAGGGAATTATGAAACAGTTTCTATCTAAACTATAATATGAAGTTCTTTCCCTTGGAAATAGAACATTCTTAAAAAAACTTACTATTGTTCTTGAGGATATATAGGATTTATTTCCAAGCTGTTTCATATGGCTGCGATAGCAGCCACATCGGTTGGCATGTTTGGATCTTGAAAGTCAATGGTGACTGAAGTTCATGCGACCAACGAAACATATATATATATATATATATGTATATATATATATATATATATATATATATGCTCCTTCCAGTCACAAATTTTTGCTAGCCTGAGAGGATATCATGGAGAACGAACATATACTACAGTGACCCCCAAGGTAGGAGGTAATAACTCAAAAACTGTGGTATCATAACGAACAACTTCCGCCTAAAAAAGGAGGAGTTAATGTCTGGGAGGATGATATCATGACAACAGCACAGATAGTACACTACCACTCCCCCCCCACCAAAAAAAAAAAACACAGAGAAGATAATCATGGAAAGATGGTAGCATGAGGAACGAACATATACTATACTGCCACCCCAAAAGAGGAGGTAATACGTGGGAGGATCGCCCGATAAAAGGAGAAGGTAATGTTTGTAAGTATGGTATCATGGCAATAGAACAGATACTTCACTACCTTTCATCCACACCTCCCCCGAAAAGAAGAAGGTAGTCCCTGAGAAGATGATCCCATAACAGAACAGATGCTACATTCTCCCCTCCCTTAAAGGAGGATGTAATATTTGGGCGGATTACCCCCCACCTCCTTAAAAAAAGGAGTTAATTCCTGGGAGGACGGTCATATGACAACAGAACCGATACTAAACCACCCACCCCATAAAAAGATAATACAATAATAGATTAAATCATTTTTTTTTTCATTCATTTAAAATGTCTAGCCATAAAAATATTATTTTCTTGGCTCTTTGGCTAAGATCAAAGTGTAGTATATGTTCTCAACATCCCAGAGACATCAGATATTTTACTATCGACGAAAATTTTGCGTATATATAAGAAAACATGACAATGCAAAATTACAACTGTATATTACAGAATATTAATTTATTAGAAGCTGTTTATATAATAAATATGCAAATTAAGATCTAAATGTGTTTGTGGGTGTTTACAGTTTACTATATATACGATATTACAAAATATTATGTGGTATCATAGAATTATAAGCACAATCTGTTTTGATGTTAATATAGTTAGGAGAGATGGGGAAAACTTTCGCATTTATTCATTTAGATACAGCCACACAGATGTATTTTAGTAAAGAGAAAACATATGTGGATATTGAAAACATTATATGTATATTAAGTAATAATAATTATATATATATGTGCGAGTCATATATTCAGAAGCTACATTACCCAGGGTTCTTGGATAAGTATATTTCATTTTGATCAAAGAGAGCACAATAATATGGTGTCTGCATTCATCTCTGATATCAATAAGAAAATGCACTTGCTCACAATGCTTTGAGCATCAGGCAGTTACTGGACAAGAAGACCATCAATGTACTGGAACAACCTCCGTATTCAATTGATCTTACTCAGTGTGACTTTTCTTTTCCCTCAGTTCAGGGGCATCATCAAGTCGATACATTTTTAAAGTGTAAAGGCTATCAGGAAGTACATAGAAACTTGGCAGAGAAGGTTGACAAAGTGTATTAGACTCAAGGGGACAGAGGCAGGGTACTTTGAAGTGGGAACCATGTAGTTTTTTTAATTTTTTTACTTTCATTCACCACAAACAAGGCAATTGCCACTGAGATATAAGAGGCTACTGTGAATTAGAGGTCATACCTACAGAGGCCTCCTAAGTAGGGAGTTGTTCAGCAAGATGTTTGTTCACATTACATTTAAACTTCTGCATGTTGGTACAATCAGGGAAACAAGGGGCAGAGAGGGAATTCCAAAGGCTAGCAGTTCAAGGAAAAAAGTTATTGGAGTAGAAAGCCCTCCGACATCTGGGTACCGCTACAGTGAAAGGGTGGGATTTTGCTGACTCATGGGTCGGTCGGGGGTATTTACATCGAAGGGGCACCAGTGCAGCAAGTTTTTCTGAGCACATTCCATCATAGTACTTGTAAAACACGCACAGGCATACAACATTGTGGCAACAGGGGATGGAGCTAGGTAGATAGTATGGGATATAGATATTAATATTAGATTAGACGCTCTTTTTTGGGATCCTGTCTAAGTATGGGAAGCTAGTAGTTGGTGCACCAGCCCACACGTGACAACAATACTCCATACATGGGTGAATGGTGGCTTTGTAGAGATATAGGATACTGACAGGTGTGAGAAGTTTGTTTTAGCTCAGAGGGAGACCACCTTTGTAGCAGTCATGGCAATGTCTATTTATTTTTTCCAATTCATGTTACCTGTCAATGTTAGGTCGAGGAGTTTGAATGATGGACTCTCAGGTAGAGTGCTATTAGCCATGGCAATCAGTGGTTGAAAAAAAAAAAAGAAAAAAAAAAGGTTTCTTATAATTCTTACAAGAAAGGAGTTCGTCTAAGTAGCATTAAATATTACCATCCATTTATGTCCCCATTCTATGACTGGAGGTCATTTTCTAAGGATTCAGCTATTGCTTTGGATATGTTCGTTTTCCCACTTGTCGATAATAGAACATGGTGTTGTCAGCAAATATACACATCTCTGACAATTTCATCAGGAAGGTCTTTTATAAAAATCAGGAATAATAATGGTCCAAAGATCGACCCTGGGGCACACCCGCATTAATGTTATGTTGTTTAGATGTACAGCCATCGAGGACAACCTGGATCTTTCTTGTGGCTGAGAATGATCTGATTATATTAAATATTCGTTCCACAAATTAATTTTCATGAGAAGACCTTCATGCCAAACTTGGTCAAAGGCTTTGGATATATCAAGCACTACTGCCCTAGCTTCACCAGCTTTGTCCAGTGTATTGTAAATGTGTTCTGAGATGACCATTAGGATATCCGCAGTAAAACGGGCTTGCCTAAATCCATACTGTTGATCAGAAAGGAGCTTAGCATTAACGAGTTGGTGGACTATCGCTAGATTGATTAAGGATTCAAAGATTGCAGCGAACAGCGGAGGTGACTGATAAGACAATAATTTTGCAGGTCAGTTCTTTCACCACAATTATTGAACACTGGTACCACAGAGGCAATTTTCCAGCTATCAGGGAAGCAAGATTCGGCAAGGCATGTATTGTAGAGTTTGGAGAGAACAGGGGCCAGCTCAGCAGAGTATTTTTTAAAGACTATAGCAGGGATAAGATCAGGCTTGCATGCTTTACAGGTGTCAAGGTTTTTTTTATGATATTCGAACTTCAGAAGGGGTGATGATCAGATCACCTAGTGTGGCTTCAGTCCGCAGTGGGAAGCTTGGGAGGGAGTGGTTTGTGGAGTCCAAGGTGGAGTTTAAGGTGGACCGCTGGGCAAGCAGTTCAACCTCATCAGTTGCTGCGTAGGTGACATCATGGTGGTTGAATAGCGGGGGAATTGTTGATTTCCCGTTATTCATCGCACTATTATACATTTTCTGCAACTCAATGCGTTTTCTGGTCATCACCTACTCTTAGCAATGATTTCTTAATGCTATAAATTTTTGTCTGTTTGCATTAGACTTATGGCAGTTTAATCAATGGAATGCTTTTTGCCTATGTGTAATAGCAGCTGCACAGATCAAAGAGAATCATTGTGGAAAGTGAGGCTTGGTATAGAATTACCACGTGGGGACACATGTTTTAATGTCTGCCTTAAACTATTCACCTCATTTGCGCACTGTTCAATAGGAAGAGAAAAGGTTTTACTCCATGGGGCGTCTCTGATGAGATCTCCGATAGATTCCCAATTAGCCCGTTTGTGGTATCTAGTTTGTCGTTCAAAGTAAATTATGACACTAGTACCATTACTTTTTAGACACCCCATTACAAATATATATATATCAATCCCATTCATCTCGCGTCCTTTTAAGGAGACATGCCACTGCTGATAACGCTATAACCAAAATGTTTTTCATTCTCTGCTTGTCCACGTCAACAAACATGCTGAAGTGTGGACACTTTCTGACAAATCAAAATTTATATTCTGGATGATTTTTCTACATTGCTTTCTTCATCCTGAGGAAGTCTTTCAATAAAGATGAAACATTGATGAATACATAAATCACAGTTTTTGGCTTTCCTTTTTACATTATATATATATATATATATTAGTTGTATTAGTTGCTATATTTGTATGGTAGAGTGCTCAATATCAGTGATAGAGCTTATGCAGATCTAAGTTTGAAGACATGGAGTCACCATGCTTGTTTACTCCATGTTTCCAAACACACCCATGTATGTGTTGATTTAAGGATAACATTTAACAGAATGTATAGAAAAAATACATAAATGGCAAAGTGGACTATTCATAAGATATTAAAGACAAAATCACATTAGAAACCCATCAGTAGACTCATATTTTGTTTCTTTTAATAAAAGAAACTTTGTCAAAGTGAACAGTGATGTTATTTTTTATAACTTTTATAAAAGAGACAAAACATGAGAAGGAATGAGACGTGGTGTAGAATGTAGGGAGATAGTAGAAAATATCTAAGTTCTTCTTTGAACTTGAGGGAGGAAGTAGATTAATAGACGGACACAAAGTCGGCATGAATAAGAGAGTGGACAATATGACTCATAATCTGGATATTTAGATCGTGTAGGGAAGAGAAAGAAAAGAAAAATTGTAAATAAATGTTTATACTATTAGGTTTAAAGTGTTCAAGAGGGGGGGTGGAGGAAAGGTAATATACAAATTAAGAAATGGTTTTATGAGAGGAAATGGATATCAATTTACGGCAGAATGGAATTTTGAGGAGGACTTCTGGCTTCCGATGAAAAAATCGTGTAAGGATGCCTGAAGTTATACAATTTTTTTTTATTCATATTAATTTGAGACTTCTTTCATCATATTCAAATAATTAACATAATACAGACTATTTGAAAAATAATTTATTTGATTGTTTTCAAAACTTCAAAAACATTTAATTGAAAAAATAAACAAAATAGAATCTTTTTTTTTCAAGAAATGTTTTTTTTTTCAACTAATAGTGAAAATATGTGTTTTTCCAAAAATACGTGAAATGTTTTTTTGGAAATATTTAGTGAAAATAATGTTTTCTGGGAAATAAGGTTAGGGTTAAATGTCCAATTACTGAAATCATTTTGCTTTATTATTGTTCGCTTTATTGATTTTTTTGGATAAAAACTTCTATTTCTATATTACTTCCGGTGGCATTGAAAACAAATACGTTCTAATTCAAATCTAAACTGAATTGCCAAATTAATAAAATTAAAAGAATTTTATGAGGTGTAAAAACAATGCATTTTAGACGTTAAATCAAATACCGGTAAAAAAAAAAAAAATCAATGAAAATTTTTAAAATGTTTTGAAAACAATCAAATAAAAACAAATAAATTTTTTTTCAAATAGTCTGTATTATGTTAATTATTTGAATATGATGAAAGAAAAGTCTCAAATTAATATGAATAGAAAAAAAATTGTTGTATCACTTTCAGGCATCCATACACGATTTTTTCACCGGAAGCCAGAAGTCCTCCCCAAAATTCCTTTCTCCATAATTGACATTACATTTAAAAACAAAACAGGATTTAATAAATAATATCTTGGTAATAAAAAATTTCTAATTTCATAAGCTATAAATAAAAAAAAAACGATAATCGTTTAATATGCATTCACAAAGTATATATTTGTGCCCGGATGATTCATATGTTTGTTAATAATCGTCAACAATAACCAATCCATAATTTGCATAATTATCATCTGTCCGTTTCACGTTTGAACGAATTTACCTATTTCGCTCTTGATTTAAAATAGCAGACGTATTGAACCGGCATATTTCTTTCTAGAAATTAAATGCTCTTCTGAGCAGAAAAGGAAACCATACTTTGCATCCTCAGAAAAATCCCCATTATCCAAAAATCTATCCCATAATACCACAGACAACTTATTGGCTGGAAGTATAATAATAAAAAAATATATGAAATAACAGAACATCAAATGTTGAGAAGATAAGCAAATAGAGGAGGAGAAATAGTAAAAGAAAATAGAAAGATATCAGAAAATATGAAAAAATAAACATGAAGTAGCAGTTGTTATTCAGGTCATTTGCCTTGGAGGGTGAAGTTGATACTTCACCGAGATAGTGAAAAGCAAATATTAGACGAAAAGCAAAATAAAAGACACCCAAATCTCACCTGGATTCTGGGAAAATGCTAGATTTTTAAGGAAAAAAAAATACAAACAGAAAAACAAAAAAACAATGATGTGAATTAATGAATTTAAAATCATGCTGAATGGAGAAATTAAACAAATATTTAATAGTTTTGAATTATTATTTTTTTTTTAAATATCTTTTTAGATCTTATTTTTTAAGGGGCTAGATTAGAGATATGCTTCATCTTTGTGGGTCAAGAGTCAACACTGAATTTATCATGTAGCTATCTTTTAGAAAGTCCAAATTCTTTATTAATGAAATTTTAAATATAATGAATACATTTTTGTAATAATGGCCTAACAATAAAATAATATTTTTTTATAATATACTAGTAGGGCTATCTGAAACCACTCAGGATCCTAATTTCCATAAATTACGTAGATTACAGAAAAAAATAAAAGTAAATCTAAACAATCCGCTTTATATTACAATTTGAAATGGCTAACTTCATTTTGTGACAAAATCAAACTAAAAATAATTATGCCCCGGGTGAGGTTCGAACTTGCAAACTGTTTCTAAGTATGGAGAGCTAACCGATTGGCCCACGGTGGTAGATACAAAATTATGATGCTATTAAATGCATAAGCCAGACTGTATTCCTCCCTCCCTCTAGAGTCGAAAGCCGGTCACCAACGAAAGAAAGTAGAGAAAGAAAGTGCCCTCGTTTTCAGTGAATATCCAAATATTTGTAATTAAATTAGTACCCAGTGATTTATGTAACAATATCAGAACTTACCACTCGCCTTCCTTTATGATTAATAAAAAATATTGATGAGGACTAAATATTAAATTAATGATGAATAAAAAATATCTTATTTTTAACACTGGTCAATATTTGACCTAACAAAACATTTTTTAATCTACCTTTTGTTAAAGCTATTAACATCAATAAAATAAGGAAAATCGTTCTTATGTATAATATATATATATATATATATATATATATATATATATATGAGAGAGAGAGAGAGAGAGAGAGAGAAAGTAGAAAGTGGACCTCGTAACTCTCGCTTCTCTTATTTTGTCCTTTAGTCCTCACATTCCATGGGCGATGCTTCTGACAAAAGGGGGAAGAATTGCTGTTTTCTGAGTCGGAATCTATCTCTATTTTTTTTTTAACATAGTTCACCCCAAACAAGGCAGGCCGCCACTGTAGACGTAAGGGGCTACTGAGAAAAAAGAAAAGGGAAGAAGGTTGGGGGGGAAGGGGGGGGGGGGGTCAACCTTAATTGGGATCTGCGCAGCAAGATGTCTGTTTACATTAGTTTTAAATTTCTGCATGTCAGTACTGTCGGGGAAACAGGGGGAAGGGAGGGAGTTCCAGAGGCTAGCAGCACGAGGAAAGAAGCTATTTGAGTAGAAGGCTCTTCAGCATCTGGGGACCTCCACAGTGAATGAATGAGATTTAGTTGATTGTCAAGTTAGTCTAGTGAATTTACGTTGAGGGGCCACCAGAGCAGCCAATTCATCGGAGCATAATCCATTGAAGTATTTGTAAAACAAACATAAGGATGTCACATTGTGGCGATGGGGCAGGGACTGGAGCCTGGTCGACAGTGAGGGACCTATTAGGTTGGCGACTCTTTTTTGGACCTTGTCAAGGAGGGAGAGACTCGTAGATGATGCACCAGCCCAGATGTGACAACAATACTCCATGCATGGGCGGATGGTGGCTTTGTAGAGATACAGGATAATGTCAGGTGTGAGGAGTTTACTAGCACGGAAGAGGGAGCCAACCTTCTTTGCGGCAGCCTTGGCAATGTCTTCAATATATTTGTTCTATAAAATGTATCGTTGGATAGTTATTTTTTTACCTTGAAATGGTATTTCATTAAGTGGCTTCATGCCTTGTCGTGAGCGATTTCCATAATATATGTATATATATGTGAAAAAAAAAACACAGAAAAAACAAATTTAAATACAGGAGAAAATCAAGAAACGAGAGATTTTACCGGTTTCGTTCAGATCAACGAACGTCTTTAGAAAAAGTGAAGATTTTAAATTTATTAGATAATGGGAAAAACATAGGAAAAAGAAGAACGCACAAAGAGACGTAATTGGCACGCGTTTAACTATTTGAAAAAAGAAAGAATAAAACGCGTGCGGAGAGACGTTAAAATGGAAAAAAGGGGGAGGGTATCTGAAGACGTTCGTTGAAACGAATGGAACCGGTAAAATTTCTCGTTTCTTGATGATTCTTTCCTGTATTTAAATTTGTTTTTTCCGTTTGTCTTTCACAGTATTTCATTTTGTGATATATCGTGCATTTTATCCTCATTATATATATATATATATATATATATATATATATATATATATATATATAGAGAGAGAGAGAGAGAGAGAGAGAGAGAGAGATAGATAGAGAGATAGATAGAGAGATAGATATAAGATCCAAAATGCAACAATATTATTTTTTTGTAATATTAGTCTACAAAAGAAATTATTTATTTTTTATTTAAAAATATTTTCTAAAAACTGTATTCATTATATTCAAAATACAGTTATTTGTACTTTTTTTACAATATAGGTTTACTAATCTTTCTAACAGTCTGTAGTAATCCTGATAACCGCCATGACTGCATTTTTTTTTGTTTTTTATAAACTCACAAGTCAGACAAAAGTAAATAGTTTGGTGTTTTAAATTAGAATTTACATTAGGTCTAAATTGTATTAATTTTAATAACATAATTCTATAAAATAAATGAAGTCTTTATTATCGCTAAAATCTTGAATTAAGACAGATTATATATTTTAAATTGTTATTTTATAAGTACTAAATGATTATATAAAAAGTATTTAGTTAATATTTAGAATTTAAAATTAAAACGAATCTTGTATTAAAAATGATCCCAACAAATGATAAAATATTTAATAAAATTTTCTACTTGAGGTGTGCACCTAAACTAATCATTTGTCGGACATAATTGGTTTTGTGATCTATTGATTAAATGAACAGCTGATACTCAATTTTTTCAGTCTCCCTTTATATCTCAAATTGCCCACATCTATGTTAACATTATTCATACACATTGTATATCCACATTAATATTCAAGTTTCTATAAAGGGGTAATTTTCGCCCATAATTGAAAACATTTAAAATTAAGCAATTTCATTTATAAAAATCTACAATATTGTAGACTCAACAGTATGGTAGATATTAGCTGGATTTATTTAAATAGAGTCAAGCAAATTTAAAGTTGTTCCTGGTAACTTCCTCCAGTACAGATTCTTCTATCCAGGTAATCGGCTCTAAGGCCTTCTAAGTACTGAGCTTACATAGCCAGCTCCTGCCACTAGCTTAGCTCAGGCTTGCTCCTGATTGGCCAATACTGCTGTTGTACTGATTATCTACTAGCGCCACCGTTCTTAATCCTTCTCTCCAACCATGCAATTACGCAAGAGGAAATAACTCCATTATCTTAACAGTTGCAATTTCTTTTTTTATGGAAATTGCTCCAGACAAGGCATTGAGCCATTTGATGTAAGGAGCTAAAAAAAAAAAAAAATATTACTTCAAAGTCAAAAACTAGCCAACGATAAATGTTATATGGATGAATTCCGACCCAGTAAACAGTAATTCTTTCCCCTTTGTCAGGAACATCGCACATGGAATGTTAGGACTAAAGGACAAAATAAGGGAAGCAAGAGTTACGAGGCTGCCAAAAGTAAACCCAAAGTCCACTTTCTACTCTCCTAAAATTCAATTAAATCAATAAACCTTTTTAAAAATATTTACGAAGTAAAAATTTGTAATTGTTATTGTTTTTATATGAGACTCAATCATCAGCGTCAAAATCCACAGAGAAACATAATTCTCAATCAGCAAACTATGACTATTGATAATCTCACATTTTTAACAGTGAATTTTTACATTCACATGAAGCAAAACTATGATACAGATACACACACTGCCTACATTGACTATTGAACTTACTTACACACACTGTCTTATATAAAATATACTAACACAACGCCCACATAACACTTTGTTTCTCAATAAAACGTTATCTTTACAATCACTGTTTATTGTATTTTATTTGTTGATTGATCATCACAACCTTTTCCAATTATTCTTTCCTTCTTAGCTGGGGTCGTAATACACTGGAGGACCGGTCGCAGTCATCTGTGCCTCTGCAATAGTCGACACCAAACTGCAGTAGATGGCCACATATCCATTTTGAGGGTTTTGTCAATAATTGTATTGCTTAAATATATATGTAAATGTATTGCTAATGTGCAACGTGAACAGATAACAGTGGCTATGCATAAAAAAGATGACCCTTTCCTCCCCCAAGTATAGTCAGCCTTATGAATAATACAGCTTGGCTGATAACCTATCTGAAATATAATTATTTTTATAAATGAAACTACTTTACAATTAAATTAACAATATTTTTATCAATGTACCAAATGGGTATATAATGTTTGGTCTCTTAATTGTTTTTACACATAAACAGAAGAGGTAAGCAAAAAGAAGTACTTATAAAAAATGTAATTGGATTTATCTACGTTTGCTAGTAATAGACATGTCACAAATTCCTAATGTGTGGAGATATGAAAAAGAAATAGATATGTCACAGAACTTAGCAAAGAATTGAAAATTAAGAAAAAACTAAATGGTAGACCAAAAAGATGCAATATTTGTTAATTATGGTGGAAAATTGAAAACTTTAGTCAAATTACTTTTGTGTGTTTCTCAAACAAGCATATGTTCTTTAAATTCATTCTGGGTCTTTTCCCTTAATTGATATTTGTACTTTTTAAAAACGAATCATTTTAGTTTTCCATAATACAGAAACCTCATTGCAAGAGAAATTTCTTTCAATCTTCATAAAAACCGGTCTTTAGTATAACTACTGATGGTACATTTTACTTGGTTTAAAAAATCTTATGCCCCACATTTTCATAAAGTATCCACCTTCCATCACAAATTGTTCAAAACGCTAAGTAATGAATGATAAATGGATTTGTAGCATTTTTTATTTTTGCTTAAGTAGAAGCCACACATCAAAGCAACTAACATAAGCAAATTAGTGGAAATGATTGTTAGTATCAATTTGGCATATTCTCCCACATTGTATAATGTTGATCATTCTCAGCTAATATGTTATTACTATCAACCTCAACTAGTCTATCCAAGCAAAGTATTATTAAAAAAAAAACAACAAAAAAAAAAACCCGCCACAATCCCCTTTTGATAATTCACATCTTCCCCATAAACTGCAAATTGTTTATTTTTTACCATTTTATATTTAAACATTATTATTTTACATAATATAATATGCTGAAAATGTTTATTCTAGATATCTAACATTAGTATCAATGAATAAAAAAAATACAAGAAACATGATAAAATTGATGAAGAAATTCACTTGAAAACATTGATATTGGATAACAATTTAGAAGAATTTTTGAAAGCCGAACAATGTGTTTTTAAAATAAATTATTTATTTTAAAGAATTGAAATCTTTCAATATAAAACATCCTTGTCAAACGTATGTAGATATCTAATTCCTTTTTTCTTTCTTTTTTTTGTAATTCTTCTTGACCGACACAGTCGCTGCTAAGATAGGAATGTGTTCTGATGTTTATTTTAAAAAACTAAAAACACATTGTTAATCTTTCAAAAATTCTTCGAAATTGTTATCCAATATCAACGTTTTCATGTGTGAATTTCTTCATTATTTCATAACACGTGCCACATGATACACCGACATTTAACCTCCAACTGTTGAAATATCAGAATGGACACCTATCTTAGCAACGACAATGTTTCAGTCAAGAAGAATTCAAAAGTAATAGGAAATTAAATGTTTATAAACTTTTGACAAGGACGTCTTACGTTGAAAGATCTCGAGTCTTAAAAATAAATAAATAATTCATTAAAAAAAACAAAAAAACATTGCTCGTCTTTCAAAAATTCTTCTAAAACTATAAAAAAATGTTTAAACAATGTACAATGATATTACAGATGTTAGAAAAAGAAATCTACTTGAATGAACTCAACTAAAACTTAACTAAAAGCTTTCATACACCGAGAAACAAGTATTAAATATTTTTAGGAGTTATGCAGTTTAGGATTTTGGATGTTAAAAAAAATTATATAAAATATAGATTTAAAATGTTATCGGATTAGAAAACAAAAAATATTAAAATATTAGTAAAATGGTTCGAAACGGTAATTCTGAAAAGAATTTTATCTTCTGATAAATACTAATACAAATAAGAATGAATATTTAATCATAAGTTTGCACTTATTTAAAACAAAATGTTAAAGACTGATATAAAATGATGTCACAAAAGGATTCCGAATCAGAATATTACAGGTCAAATAAAAATAAGTGGAAATAATGAACAGTAAATTGAAAGATTAATAAAAGTTCTCGTATTTTCTTGGATCACAGAATTTATGCTTAAAAAAACATGAATTTGTGATCCACAAAAATATAAGATTATAAAAAAAAATCTGATTACTCCAATGTAAAAAAATTATATATAAAATAGACATGAAGGAAATTGTTGAAAAACGGTTAAAAAAGGATTATTATTAATATTTTTGGAAGCAATATCTTCATAGAATGTTAGGATTTAAAAGAATTAAGACATATTTGATGTTTTTAGGTAAATGAAATTTGTAATAGATCAATTGTTAATATTTGCAGAATAGATTAGAAGGATGGTAGAAGTTTGAGGCAAACAATTTTTACCACTAACCAAATACAAAGAGTAAACTTGATTTTTCTTTTCTAGAAACATAATCCCCATAATTTGGTGAATGTCATTAGTCTTTGCGTAAAATCAAAATCTTAATTTTACATCTTAAATCATGAAGTGTTCCTTTTTCTAAACTATCAAAATCTTAATTTTACATAGAAAAGTTGATAAATCCATTAATATAGAAATTACTTTATATCACACACACACACAATTAAAAAAAATGTATAAACTTTAAAAAATAATCTTACAAAATAAATCACATTTAAAACTAGTTTTAATGAAATTAAAAAAAAAAGATACTTTGATGATTATATCTTGTCTTACAGGGAATTTAAATTTTAGAGGACAAATGTCCAAATAGTTTTAAGGTAGACATTCCATGCATGTAAAAACAGGTTGTATTACAAAAGAAAACAATTTTTTTTTGATTAAAAATTGAATCTATAAATTTAAAAATTAATAAAGCATAAGTTTATAATATAATTTATAGCAATGGTTTACCATTTTTATTCCGTATAGATTTTACAATTTCAAGAGTGTTCTTTGCTGTAAAATTTTCTTAATGTCATTTTTTATGAAAATGAAAAAAATTGACAGATTCATACATGAGAAGTAATGAAAAAAAGTATGCTTTCATTGTAAACTTATATTTGAATCAACATTTTCTTTTATTAGTAAAAAATGAAATCTCAATGGGCAAGACAAACAATAATAATAAAGTAACAATATTTTATGTCATTTAGTCCACATGATTGAATCAATTCCTAATAGACAGTGTTGATTCAAATAGGTATTCTCACTAAAAAATATTTATTTTCTAAGTGTCTTTTGGATAGAAGTTCCATTATAAAAAAATACAATTGCTTACATTGGAGAGGAACTGCCATCAGATATGAACAAGGAAAGGAAAATAGGAATATATATATATATATATATATATATATACACACACACACAGTAGGCCGGAATAATTAATGCTTTTAATTGCGTTTTTTTGTCATATTGGCCTTAGTTGGACTTAAATGATCATCCTATTTGTAAGTTCTACTGAATTTATGAAAGAAAATGTTAAGTCAAGGCTTATGCTGAAAATCCACAAATTTGTGAAACTGCGAATAGAGGGCGCCCATTTTATATGTGTGTGTAGCAGTCAGATATTTTGATGTACCTTTTTCTTTTGATGTAAATAGACAGCAGGTTTACCATCTGTTTATTTGTTCATGAACACCTAAGGTTTTGGCAATAGACCCCCATGACCATATATATATTTTGACACTACATTATCTAGGATACTTGGATAAGTATATTTCATTTTGATCCACGAGGATACAACATTATCATGGGGTTATTGTTTGTGCTTGACATCCAGAAAAAGGAAATACTTTATTTTATTGTATTTATAATTTAAAAAATAATAAATTATAAAATGAGGTTCAGGGCTCGAACCAAGAGTTAGCGGGGGTTCCCATTAATTCCCAGAAAATACTGAAACAAGCCATGAGCATTAAAAGCTATAAATTTACTAAAAATTATTTTAAATTAATGTCACTTTACCTACATCTCAATTAATTCTGAATAAATTCTTAATTCTTCACAACAATAATTGAATATTATAAAACATAAAAAATAGCAATAAAAGGATAATATAGTCTTATGGACCTGGTGCAAAAGGCCTTAGGATTGGTTCTTTATTCAATCCCGGGCAACATTGGATCTTCCTATAAATATAGCTGTAATTTTCCTTTTGTTTGAACACTTAAAGATGAAGCAGCATTTTGGATAAGTGGCTTCTATTTAGAATGCAGATCAATTTCTTTTAGCAGCTACCGATTTCAATCTCACCTCATTTTTAAAATACATGAGGATTGTTTTCAAGTAGCACCACTTTTCATACTTGCAAAGCGACATAACTTAAACAGAAAAGCAGGAAGAATGCTTGCTTAAATGAGGCCAACATGGGAAAATCATTTCAATAGTTGAATACTGCTATCTTTAGTTACAACATTGTAACAGCACAACTACAATTGTATGTAGAAATTCTACCTTCTTTAGTCTTACGGTTATGACCTTTACCAAATGCCTTGTATTTCCAACATCAAAAATATAAAATGGAAAGGATTGCTTGATTTAAAAAAATAATAACAAACATGCATAGCAACTAGTGGCTAAAACTTTTGAGTAACCTAACGGAAGTCCTGAATAATATATATTACTCTGAAGAGAGGCCAACTGTGAAGTTATAAAAATATACAAATTTTCAAAGGATTAAAAATGTATTTTAAAAATACCAACACCAAAAGCCAATATTATCCAAGGCAAAAAAAAGCATCAATTTTTGTTTTAGGCTAAAGTTAATCTTACCTTTTAAAGAGTTCTTCAAGTTCATTTCTTTTGGTTAGAAGATGATAAAAGTTCACAAATTCATCTTTGTCTAAGGTTTGCTTTCCATATCGATTGGCTTTTTTGTTGGTGTTTGCTTCCTATAATGAGATGTAAAAAGAAAGACATGGCAGAAAAAGAGTAAGAGATAAAGTGTGTGAGAGAAAAAGTGTGTGAGAGAAAAAAATACAAGAAAAAAAACCCAGAAAAAGTGCAAAAAAAACAAAAAACGACATTTATGTCAGTTTATTTAATGAGATTTTGGTCAGATTATACAACCTTGAGAATAAAATACCTGTTTACTTGCAAGAATTTTAGCAGAATTCCTAAAAACTTCAAATTTAAATGCAATACAAAAAGCCGCCGCCAGATTCACTCATCCTATGCAATAGTTGTGTCGTCTGCATAGATGTTAATGAATGATCTCAGAATATGATTTGGAAGATCATTGATGAATATCAGGAAAAGGGTTGGGCCAAGTATGGATCCTTGAAACACACTGGCATTGATACTTTGTGCTTCTGACTTCTGCGCATCAACAACTACTTTTATAAAAGATTTAGAAAGGATTTGATGGTTGAGAGGACATATCCACATATTCCATAGCTACCAAGCTTGTAAAGCAAACCTTTGTGCCCAACTTTATGGAAGGCCTTTGAAATATCAAGAGCTATCGCCTTAGAAACAAAGCCCCTATCGATAGATTCAGTGATCCTGTGTAATATTACAGTCAGCACATACTTGGCTCTCTAGAGTTTTGGAAAAAAAACAAACAGGGCACTGAACAAATGTAAGACTTCTATTCCAACCAATGGACATGACGTGATATCGTTAGCACCTGACAAAGCCAAACTTTTTGCAAAGAACTTTACTACAAATTCTACCCTTTGTGATCAGGGCCACCTACTCCCATAATTTTCCCCTATGACTGAAAATACATTAAGTGATATACATATAACTGTTTGGTATGTTGCCAAACTTATGAACATTGATGCCAACAAGGTAACTGGTCCTGACAACATTCCAGTTATTGTACTCAAGAATTTGCTGCCATTTTGGAAAACTTTGCTGTCTGCCCAGTATTTACAAAAATACTGGAGATTGGTCTTCTGCAACTCTTTACAAACTGATCAGTCTCCTATGCATCATGATTAAGTTGTTTGAATCTGTGATAAATCAAGAAATTGTCAACTACCTCAACAAAAGCAATCTACTTAGCGACACGTAATCTGCAAAGTCAACGACTGATGTAAGGACTATAATATTACACAGGATCAGTGAATCTCTTAATGGAAGTTTTGTATCTAGGGCAATAGCTCTTGACATATTAAAGGCCTTTGATAGGTCAGACACTAAGGGTTGTTTCACAAACTTGCTAGTTATGGAATTCCTGGTAATGTCTTCGCAACTATCAAGTCCTTTCTTTATGATAGCTCTATAAAAGTAGTTGTTGATGGGCAGAGGTCAGAAGCACATAGAATCAATGCCTGCATGCTTCAAGGATCTGGGGCCAGCACTCTTTCTGAGCTTGACTAATTATCTGCCAAATCATATTCCGAGATCATTTGTTGACATCTACATAGACGACACGACTGTCTATGGCAGCAGCTCAAAGATCTTGCTGATTCTTTCTTCCGATCTGGAGCATGCAGTGCAATGAGAGAAAAAAGTGGCTTGTTACTTTACCACCAATGCTTGGATCCTTGTTTTGCCCCAGTCAAAATGAATGCCTCTCTCTTTGTTTTGATAAGCTCTTAAGACTGACTTTCATTCCAAATCTAAAATTGAAGACGTATATCCGGTCTGTTACTCAGGTTGCTGGAAAAATGGTTTGATCATTCTACCACTCCGGAAAGTACCTGCGAGGCACAACGAAGGCAGATGCGCTCTTTTTGCACAACCTTGAACCAAACGTGACTAAAAGAGACACAGCCAAAATATCTTTTCACCTTGTCAGTGATAAAAGGGATGAAGTATTATGAAGGTATTGGCTTGGTTTTGAATACATTGAAACAATTAAGGTTAACAAAGTGCAACAGATTAGCTGACGTCATCACCCAAAAGGTTAAAACTACAGTGTATGTGAAGAAGTGGAGGTGGGATGCCATGATTGAATTCTTCCTTTCTGTGGTGAATGTTTAATTTCAACTAGCCAGTTGATTTTTCTATGAAAGCATGCAGCTACTAAAAATACCTCAACAGGGCCGTACTCAATTTAGCGAGAAATATGATGGATTTTTAACTAATAAATTATATATTTTATAAAAAAGTATGACAATGTTTCATTCTTCTTCAGTATTCCATTTTCAGCGGTAAACTGAGGGCAAAGAATTAATGTTTAGGGCAACTGGCTTAATACCCCCTTCCCAGTTTTCACATAGCTGCAGAAAAACCACAAGTTCCACAGATGTTTAACACGGTGTGAGGATGGAAGAGTTCATGGAGCATTTAGACAGAATGCAAGCTATCTTTGTGGCACTGGATTATATTCAGTATCTAATCACCCAGAATACAAGCCTGAGTAACTCCTTGGGCCACGATAGTATCACACCTAACTCCAGATGCAATCCTCTACCTATGTAATAGTCAGATACACCCTAAGAGAGTACTGCTGCTACATCTTTCCTACCTTAACAGAGTATAAAAATCGACTTTGAAATAGAGATGATCTCTTTTCCCTACATCCCCTTTCTCATAGAAGAGACATTGCTAGTCTATCGTTACTTCCATGAGAGGTGCTCGACTGAGCTCTAATCTCTATCTCCTTGTAAAGCATTCACAGCAAGAACTTGTCTTGTTACTACAACGGAAAAAAGACTTTCCTTTCTTCTTCCATGTGTCTAGAGTCAGGCGGAATTTCCATGGAAAGAGCTTCTTTGAAACAGCTTCCAATCTATGGAACACATTATCGTAGGACTGCTTCCCTGCAGATTACAACATAGCTGTCTTCAAATCCAATGTCAACAAATACTTGCAATAAACTGTCCCATAATTAATCAAATTTAGTACTCCCATAGTTTTCTTCATCTTTCGACTGACATTCCATCCCATTAACCCAAATTCTTGAGTGGCTCTTGGCCATAAGTAGTTACTTAAGAGAAAAAAAAAAAAAATTCTATATGAAACTTAAGCGTGACAGACCAATGGAGAAACCGACTGAGAAGTGGACAAAACCTCTTACAGAGATGTTCGGACGCATCTAAAATCGAATATATAGAAAATACAATACAGAGAGGCTTAACTATCAGTGGAACAATACTGCATGACTACTTCCCAGCTGACTACAACATGGTCGTTTTCAAGTTCAATGTTAACAAGTTCTTGTTGAGCCACCCTCTTAAATAATCAAATTCTGCCCAGTTTCAACCAACGTTACCAATCCTCATGGTATTGTTTCACTGTCCACCTGACAAACACAGTAACTTCATTCTCGAGTGGCCTTTGGACCTTGATAAGTGGTTACTCGTTTGTACATAAAACCTTTTAAAAAACTAATGATTATATTTTTATGTAAACTTTTGTGTGTTCATATACAAATTTGTTCAAATTAATGCTGTGAGAAAAGACTGGGTGAAGCTTGAGCTGGGAAGCAATGATCAAGAGGATTTGCTGTTTCATACATTTAGTTGTTATTAATTTCATTTGTAAGCTTTTACCTTTAAGCTGATTCAAGCCATAAATTACTTTCTATTCGACAGTTTAAAAGACTCCAAAATCCCTTACGAATTTCAACCCTTTTTTATTTCAGGGCGGCAAATTGGCAACAAGTGATTCTTTATTTACAAAAACAACAAAAAGTTTTGATTTATTTTGAAACATTTATTGGCTAGTTAAAGTAAAACACCTTTTTCCAAAAGAAGAAACAAAGAAAACCACTAAAAACGAATTCCATTGGTTGTTGGAATTTAATATCTTTTGGAATTTATTAAAAAATGCCAGACTTAGGATGTACTCATCCCACTAAGGAATCTGATGAGACAATAATCATGAAATCACTAACTTTCATTTTCAAGCTTTCTAAACAGAAAATCACTTGATCACTATATCTCTTAGCTCTCAAATTCATAACTGCAACCAAAAAAATGGATGCGCCCAAGCATCATTGTAAGAAATTCTGTCCATATGTCAGTCGCTCTATTCATTGGTCCGTCACACTTAAGTTTGGAATAGCATTTTCTTTACTTGCAGGTGGGTCATATACACAATTTTCATAAATTGATAATAGTTGTTTAAAAATAAAAAATACTTTTAAAATATTTAAAAAATTTTATACTGAAATTGTTTTTAATTTAGTTTTTTTTTTTTTTTTAGTTATTACCTCTGCCAAGGAGGTTAAGTTTTCAGTCGAGTTGATTTGTGTACAGCCTAGCATCCACATCGTTTGACCAATCACCAAACTTGGTCAAAATATTGGTCATGGTCTAACTTAGAACCGATTTAACTTTTGGGATATCTAGGTCAATGGTCATAGAAAAGGTGAAAGTCACACTTTTTGGAGATAACTGCAGTTATGTTCAGGGAGGTCATAATGGCCATAGAGGAGATTATAAGCCAAAATGAGATCACTATGTAAGTGTCAGCAGTCAAGGAGAAAAGATTAAACTTCGAGTCGGCTCATTAGGACAGATCCCATAGTCCCTGCACAATTAGAGTAGTGAGTTGTTGAACTCTCTCCAGGTGCCGGATATCATGTATTAGACATGGTGCAGAGACTTGGACACCACACTTTAACAGCGGTCTGATGAGAGAGACAAAGTCAGGAGTGAGATTGCAAAATGAGCGTCGAATGAGAAATAGGGAGCTCCTTTCTTTGTTTGCAGTCAGAATGCTATGTTTAAAGGGTTTGAAAGATGAATACCTCCATGAAAATATTAAACCACTCAAACCCAGCCAGATGTAAGATTAAAACTAAACACTCAGTTTAAATATGTAAATTATTTAACACTTGAAAAATAAAAATAACATTTTTAAAGTGTTTTTACTTGCATTAAAAGGTTGCAAAATATATTCTTTTTTCATACTGACATTCATTTTCTTGAGAAGTTTGATGCATATTTTGAACATTAATTTCTTGTTTTGTTCCTTGGACTCTTTGAACTCTTAATCTTTACCATTTTTTATTGTCTTTAAGTTGTCAATAAAATTTGATTATTTTGTATGGATAGACTTTGTCATTCTCGCTTTCAATAATATCCGATCATTTTCAAGTATTTTTCGCTGCAGCTATGAATTTAAGAGACAGCAGAGATCATCGTGGTCAAGCGATTTCCTGCT